>OX422208.1:336898976-337521861 GCA_949130495.1 Sambucus nigra
CTCCTGGCAAAACGGGTCTGTGGTCTGGGCCTGTATTACCCTCATAACAATCCCGGGTGCGACTGACATCACGAATATGAAAGAAAGTGCTACTGCGTCCTGGTGACCCAACTCCTTCCACTTTGCTTTCCAGACGTCTGCTACCTCGTCTACCGGTCTACGACTCAACGCATCAGCAACTACGTTGGCCTTTCCTGGATGATACTGTATATCGAACTGGTAGTCCTTCATAAACTCTAGCCATCTGCGCTGACGCATATTCAGCTCTCGCTGAGTGAACAGGTACTGCAATGACTTGTGGTATGTGAACAAATGGAATTTCTCTCCCAACAAATAGTGCCTCCATATCCTCAATGCAAAGACGATCGCTGCTAACTCCAGGTCGTGGGTGGGGTAATTCTTCTCATGCGGCTTAAGCTTGCGGGAGGCAAAAAGTTATACCCTTCTCTTCCTGCTGAAGTACTCCCCTAAGTCCCCGTAAAGAGGCATCGGTGTAAACCAGGTACTCCGCACTCGACTTCGGTAAAGCAAGGACTGGCGCTGAAATAAGCTTGTCTTTCAGCTTGTCGAAAGCCAACTGACAAGTGTCATCCCAAACATATGGTACCCCCTTGCGAGTCAGATTCGTCAATGGACCCGCTATTTTGGAGAAACCCCGAATGAATCTCCTGTAGTATCCGGCTAACCCCAAGAAACTACGCACTTCCGTCGGTGTTGTGGGCTGTCCCCATTCCCTCACCGCTGACACTTTACTCGGGTCAACTGCTATCCCCTGCTCAGAAACAACATGGCCCAAGAACTGTACTTCTCGCAATTAGAATCCACACTTCTCGTACTTAGCATACAACTTATGCTCTCGTATAGTCAGAAGAACCTGCCTCAAGTGCTCGGCATGCTCCTCCTCGGAGTGTGAATATATCAAAATGTCATTTATGAAAACGATGACAAACTGATCCAAGAACTCTCTGAATACTCGGTTCATCAAGTCCATGAAAACGGCTGGAGCATTTGTGAGTCCGAACGGCATTACCCGGAACTCATAGGACCCATATCTCGTCAAGAAGGCAGTCTTTGAAACATCTTGATCTCTAATACGCAACTGATGGTACCCCGACCTCAGATCTATCTTCGAAAAGAAAGTTGCTCCCCTCAATTGGTTGAACAGATCATCGATTCAAGGCAACGGATACTTATTCCGTATCGTGACCTTGTTCAACCCCTGGTAGTCTACACACAACCTCAGTGAACCATCTCTCCTCTTCACAAACAGAACTGGAGCGCCCCAAGGTGAGGTACTCCTGCGAATGAAGCCCTGACCTAATAGCTTCTCTATCTGATCTCGTAACTTTCGCATCTCTGCCGGAGCCATACGGTATGGAGCGCGTGCTATAGGTCTCGTATCTGGCAATAAATCTATAACAAAGTCTATCTCTCGACTGGGGGTAGGCCTGGTATTTCCTAAAACACATCGAAATACTCACGAATAACTGGAATCGAGTCTAACGGAATCACAACCTCCTTAGAGGTATCCTCCTCTATTTAATATAAGTGAGCGGTCGAACCTCCCTCTGGGCGAGGCATTGCCACTACAAACATCTCTCGCCCCGGAATGGCAAAAATAATGCTCCCATCGAAGCAATCAATCATGGCTCTATAAGCTGCGAGCCAATCCCTACCAATAATAACATCATGCTCATGCATATTTAAGACTAACATGTCTGCAGGTAATACCAAACTACCAATCTCTACCCCCACTCCCCGGCATATAAAGAAAAGTGAACCATCCCCAGTGGTGAGTATACCTACGCTACAGTGCTCTCTACTGTGGTTAATAAACCTAAGGTTTTCGCATAATATGTAGCTATAAAACAATGCGTTGTCCTAGTAACAAACAAAGTTTGACCCAAAGTCCCATGGATAGGAAAACATACCCCAAATCGCGGTTGGTGCCTGTGGGGCGGCTGCCTGGTGGACATTATAGATATGTCTGTACTGTGACTGCCCCTACTGCACTGGAGCTACTGGAAAAGTTGGTAGGGCTAGTACCTGAGTTGGTGCTGGGAGAGTGATTGGAAAAAGTGGCCCCTGTGAATCATTACGGGCACCCTGCTGCTGTGGGGCCCTAACACCCTCTGGGCAATCCTGGCGTTTATGGCCATGCGTGCCACACACGAAACATCGACCTCCGAAGTTTCTCCCCCTATGACCCTGCTGCTGTCGGTGTCGGCCTTGCTGACTTGGGACTTTATTCCTCTTTCGAAACTGCTTCATTTTACCACGTTGTTGACTAGAATTGACTTGGTCTTGGGTAGTTTGATGTCGAAATTTCGGGGTCTTCGCACATTTGTCAGCTGTATTCACATGCATTTGGTTAACCTCTCTAGGTCTTTTGCCTCCCTTAAGTTGTATGCTGCGTTCTTGGTATTGTAAAACTGCAGTGGTAACTGCTTGTGCCACGATACCTGCTAACTCGACGGTTGATATTCTCTCTGGGGGTACCTGAGGTGTGAGTCGATCTTACCCATTGGCTCCCTTAACTGTTTTAGCTAGTTTTTCTTGACGGTCCATTTGAAAATTTTAAATAAATTTGGATGAGTTCATCATTCAAATTAACAAATCGCAGAAGCACGAATTCCCAATATATAAAGATGCACACAACATTCCTAGTATTTAGGGCTCTATATCAAAGAACGTAACGCTGAAAGCATAATAAGCCGCACAGATCCTATGGACACTAGAACCTGATGCTCTGATACCACCTGTGACACCCCGCCTAATTAAATACCGGGCGATCACTCCTTTATTAAATTAAAATCAAGGTGAACATTTGGTTCATTCTTAGCATCACTGTCGTAAAAATAAACTTTTCCAAATTAACACCCTAATTAATTAAGCTAAGTGTCAAAACCATTTTTAACCTTTTTAACCAAATTGTATTTTTTAAAGAAAAACTTATTTACTTAATTAGTAACAACATTTTCAATAAATAAGAATCATACAACAATTATTCTGGAACACGAACCAATTACTTTAAACATTCAACATCCAAAATCCCAACATTAAAACTTAATGTAAATCATAAATGCTGAATAAATCCCAAAGTAACCGTACTAGAAATAACTGAAATGCAAATGTCCCAACAGAACAGATAAGTAGTGGAAAGGGCGACACGTGCCCCAAAAACTGAGAATCATAGGAGTGGAATCAAGTAAATGAAATCGTCTAAGCAAGAAGCCTGTAACTCCCACCTAAGCTGCAGCACGTTCCTTCCAAGGGATCCTAAGCAAGACGCCCCTGTGGCTGGGCACCTGTAGTACATACATATATATACAAGAGGGAGAGAGAGAGAAAAATGGGTCAGAGCCCGATAGTGTATATGATTTAAAAATTTGTTTAGCAAGTATTTAAATTGATACAGGCCAATGCAACAACATATTAGTGCGACCCTCTCTTGAGAAATTCTCACCTCTCTTCTAATGTGCACACCTATCGCACTAACCTTCCCAATGGTCTATCTCATCATATAACACGCTATCCTTTCCCAATGGTTTAACTTATCTTAGGTTATTCGCAGGATTCAAAATTTAACGATTTAATTGTTTGAAAAGAATATTTCAATTAGAAACCAAAGTTCTCATTTTTAACTTTATTAATCAATAAAGTCTTCCAGTGCCATATTATACTTTCTCAAAACAAGTATTTACAATTGAGTCATTAACCATGTCCTACATATCACATCACAGTAGGCAGTTCCAGATTTCAGAATTTCATATATATATTAACTACTCATAAAATATATATATCATAACAGCACCCCAAATATTAACTATGGTGCGGGCATACTCTACTATCCAAATCCCATATCACTCACATTAAGGGGAATACAAATTCGGAATCACTCTCGAATTGTATTAACACATACTCAAACAATATTGAGGCGAAGCATAGATTCCAAGTCTCTAAGAGGATGACATATTTCTGCGTCTCTTAGGATCGTCTGAACTATCACTGCGATAGCCTGTACCAACGATATCTATACACAAACAAGATGAGGCGAAGAATAGATTCCAAGTCTCTAAGAGGATGGCACATGCCTGCGTCTCTTAGGACCGTCTGAACTATCACATCGATAGCCTGTACCAAGGATATCTATCTTCTAGGGTACAAGTCAATATCCCCCATAAAGGTCCCATCGAGATAAGACTGTCCCAGCGCGGAAACCTCAGGGATAGCAAGTAGCGTGGGCATGATTTTCACACATAAATAGTATATGCATACACAATCATATAACTATACTAATATTACCATATCAATAATGGGTAATTTCTCAATTCCCATAATTATGACATTTGTATTTATTTCTCATTATTTAGTTATCACGTATCACCATTCACATCTTACTTTACTTTGAGGAACTTTTCCACTTACTACATAACGCTTCATGGATTCTATCCTCCCAATTATAAAATTCAGTAGGTATACACATTTGTCCCAAAGTAATCCTCTTACATGTCACTCTCTTTAAATCATAAATTCACCGACTCTTATGTAATTATCCCAATTTACAATCTTTGCCCGACATCAAGGGTCCTAACATCTATTCACATGTCCTACTGGTCTTCCCTATCTCCCAAAACATTTTATTAAGGATGCCCAAGAATTATCTCACAATAAATTGGATTTAACTGATTTAAAAAGGAAACAGGAGTCTCCCAGGAGGGGTCGATCGATCGAGGTATGGGGCTCGATCGATCGAAGCTCTAGGCTCGATCGATTGATCAAGCAGGTCTGCGAAAACTGAAATTCTGCAGTTACGGGTTTCATCTCCAAACTTCAACAATTTCCATATTTTCTAATCCCAATCGTCTCAAAATTTGCACTACTAACATCCTAACATGATATTATGCATTTCCTACGTAAAGCATGTTAATTTACTTCACTAAACATGGATTAATCATGCCATAATTCATTTAAATGTTCAAGAACCCTAGAAATCTCTAAATCATGATTCCAATATGTTTTTCCAGAAATTCCTTCTTATACTACATTAAAATTTCGTGGATTATTCTCCTACATCACCAACAATTTCCAGAATAAGGTTTAAGTCATCACTACATGCAAATTCCTATCACAATTTAGGTTTTCTTCAATGAAATTCATCCCTAATCATCCCTAAACTAATATGAAGGATGCACCAACGAAATAAGCAAGATAAACACTTGCCTGGGATTTTTGACGTTCTGATTTGCAGGTGTTTTTGGTGTGGTTGCGTAGCCCGTTGCGCGATCTACGCGTTGGTGGTGGTTGCGGTGCAAACGGGTGGATTTCGGGCCTTGAATTTGCCTTGAGAGCTCTCTCCTTTCTCTCCTATGGCCGTCACTTGTGTTTAGAGTTTCTAACCCTAGATGACAATCCAGATATCTGATATAACCCTTTGAATTTTCGTGGGTTTAATTACCCATAAATGTGAAATGTCCAAAATGCCCTCCCGGGGTACCACTTAGGCCTAAAAACTCCCCGAGACCCAAACTAAACCCTCGGGTACACTTTTCTGACTATCTCGACCCTTCCGGACACGTTGGCGCACTCAAAATGACCATACGAACGACTTATAAAATTTTCACTTTTATTTATCAATATTTAGTCCCGACGCGACACGGGCGCGTCCCGACTCAAATTTTCAAAATTATCATTTTATTCTCTCGTGACATTCAATATAATCAATATAATATATTACTTTGCTCATTAGTAATATTCAACAAATTTCCCATAATTACTAACTCTCGTCACGTTAATAATTATAACATAATTAATTTTCGGATTTTTATTAAATAATTAACTCACATTAAATTTAATAAATTCCCAAATTAATATAGCATAAAAATACGGGGTATTACGAAGACCTCCACAATAATCTCCCCCGTGGGTTCTACTTAATTGCTAATAATAACATACTATATATAGGGTTTTGAAACTATAAGGTTACTTGAGTAAATTATCACACGATCAATTATCAACACATATTACAGTTTTTTTTACATGTAATGTTTAGTTATTCCTACGAGCTAAGTTAAGAATTTTGCACTTAATTCATCTTATTTTTTCATATTTCAAAAAGTCTCTTGTTTATTTTTTTGATAATTTTTTCTTGGGGTTTAGGGTAAGAGAAGAAAGTTTGTTTCTGAGTTTTTTATGTATTGAGGGAATTTTTAAAAAAAATAAAAAAATCTCGAAATAAATATTAATTGAAAAAATATCAAGGGACTTTTCGTTGAATGACCCTTTTTGTACGTAAAATATATATGGGTTAACATTTTTTTAGTAGAAAATAAAATAATATTAAAAAATAATGATTAATTTAAAAATTCCCTGGCCAGATTAGTAAAGGGGCATTATATACTGACTTGAATAGATGAACATAGATAATTGTCATACCGGTTCACCTAAATTTTAAATTTTTGTGTTTGGATTTTCTTTTAACTTTTATTATTATTTTTCCACTATTTCTACTAAATTAGTGGGAAATTCATCTCAAAATAGAATAATGTCCAATTTGGTGGATAACGAAGGTTGCTTTACTACCAAAAAAAAAAAAAACAGGTCACTAAACATGTGAGCGAGTAGTGCAAGAACTAGGTTAAATTAGCAGTATTTGCCCAAGTTTTCTCCCACCTATAAAATGATTGTTTTGATGTTTTTCATCCTAAGTTTGGCCTCTCATTTTGAAGGTTTGACAGAGAGCCTTCAAAACATATGAGAGTCTCTTTCTAAGGTGATGGTTTGGAATGAGAGGTGAGGTAGTTTCCTTTTCACATAAGCGCGTTGTCAAATGTGAAAGAGGGTGAGTGTGTAAGTTTTTCATGTATTGAATGCGATCTAGATGTATTGTGTGAGAAGTCGAATACACTTGTTTGGTACTTGGGAAATGCTTGGGAAACCCATGGGAGCATGAGAGTGAGAGAGTTATTGGTCTAGATTTTGGATTCTCTTGGGTAGAGAGTTGTCGTACAATGGCTATCGGGATTTAGAACGAGAATAGTGCGATTATAATTTGTCCTGAGTATTATTCTCTATTGGACATGTAATTTCTTCAAATACAATAAAATTGATTTCTCTATTTATGTGGCCAAACTAGTAAACCAATTATATCTTGGTGTGCTTGTTGTTATCTATAATATTTTATATCTTTTTATGCTTATTTACTATATCATTATATTTTGATTGTATCTACGATTATGGTTGATGGAGGTTTTCCTAACAAATTGGGTATTAGGACACAATAACTTGGTATTGAAGCTCTTGGTGAATTGAAGATAATTGTCAAAAATCCGAAATATGATTTTGATTTCAAACCACTAGTGATTGCGCAACCACTATTACATTTTGAAATTCGAGTGAAAAATATTTTAAATTAGTTGGCTGGAGATACAAGGTTCGTGCACACATATGGAATCTGTCACTATACATATGGTGTAGATCTCATTTGAAAGCAACTTGCCACATGCCCAATTTAAACCGTGCTTTTAAAAGCATGTTCATGGTTGAGTATTGATGTCATGGGTATGATTGGGTTTGTAGTGTGGTTTTAAAATACGGTCCTATCGTTTTAAAAATTCTATACAATTATAAAAAAAAATATAATTTTCTTTAAACACATTTCAAACACAAAAACGTGCATAGATGTCATATAATCACTTAATCAAATAAAAGGGCATTCTCTAAAGTTCTGAATAGTCAGAGGCTCACAAGTATATTAAAATAACAACGTTGTATGAAGTAAGATATAAATCAAAATAGGATTTAAGCAACACGCCACTTAACATTTATATGAAATCAAGTTATGTTCTTGATTGATGAAATACTGAAATAATTTGTTATGGGAGTAGCTAGTATCTACTAAAATATTACAATTACTGTTTCAAAAGGGAAAGGATAATTTAATATCTCATTTTATTATAAAAGAAATTGTTATTCGTGTGTCATTACCTTCACAAAACTGGGGGA
Source organism: Sambucus nigra (assembly GCA_949130495.1). Classification (NCBI taxonomy): domain Eukaryota; kingdom Viridiplantae; phylum Streptophyta; class Magnoliopsida; order Dipsacales; family Adoxaceae; genus Sambucus; species Sambucus nigra. The sequence goes on from OX422208.1 coordinate 336,906,981, forward strand.
AATAAATATTATTTTCCACCACATGTTTCACATTGGAAAATTAGGGTAAAAGTCCTAGATGATTACGATTTAAACATATCACGGCGTGTTAATTTTAAACAAAGTAATATATTAGGTCTCATAACAAATGTATCTTAACGAAAAAACGATTTCATATTGACCTAAGAAATGTTTTGCTTTCAAATGTGCATGGAGCATGAAATCAGATGGGCAACTTTTTTAGGAGTAAGTACTCCAAAGGTTATGAATGTAGATGATGTAGATCATTTTTTGTCATGTATTGAGCTAATGGCCTATCATCAGGACAAGACCGCTCCACTTTCATTTTTTAATGTCATGCCGCATTTGGTTAGTCATTTAGAAAGAGAGGCAAAAATCAAAGGACTGCCACAATATCGTTCTTAGGAATTATGGTATTAGTTTCAATAGATTATGTAATTTTAGTCTACTTATAAAATGGATATTTTTCCTACCCATATACTTGTTCAGATTGAAGAATTATGTTAGGATATGCATTCGTCTAAAGGTTCAATTTCACAAGGGTATTAGGTAAAATAATGTTTTACGTTTTGATCAAGGTAATTTAGTTATGTTAAGACAAAGTTTTATGAAAATGATATGGAACGACGATGACCGTTTTTTGATAAAAATATGTGGTCATAAATTAGGAGAATCACATGGATTTGTGTTTGATAACATTGCATATGCTCAACCACGTAAGTATGTCCAAATATCACTGGAGAAAGTGCATTAATGGGTTGGGTGACTTATTAGGGTTATTTTGGGAGGGATTTGAATGGGTTTTGAAGCCCACAAAGAGGTTTTATTGTTGGTTAAACAAACTTGACTAATCTGGCATGTAAACCTAATATCTCATTTTATTCATCTAACCCTAGACACCCTCATCTAATCATCATCTCCTTAAAACCTAAAAAAAGAAGTAAACCTAGAAGAGGCAAATTGAAGAGAAGATAAACTAAGGAATGATTATTTATATTAAGAATAGGTAGTGATTATCATCACCAAACGGATCCATCTCAAATTAAGGCAAGAACTGTTGTCCTAATTTTCCCCCTTTAATCTATTCTATAATAGTAGAATTTTGTTTAGAAAGATTGATAACACTAATTGATTTTGTCATATCAAAATCTTGTAACTGATAGAAAAATTGGGCAACTTAGATATGTTAGGATTGTTGTCATCTAGAGTTGGAATTGAGCCATATTATATGTTAATATTAAAAGTAAAGTTATGATTCACACCTCATTTTATTCCAAAATTTTATTTAATAGCATAGAAAATTAGGAATTCATAATTTACAAATATCGTGAATTAGAACCCATGTTATAATTTTGTTAAGTAGGATTACTGACTATTTACATGATGCATTGGTTATAGTAGAGACATGTAGATGATGAAAATAGTAATTGGTATATATTAAAAATATTATATATGAAATGAATAACTAATGAAATCATGCTTTTGTAACCTAGAATCCTTGTCAAGATGATGAAATTCATGATTAATGATATATAGTGTTCATATTATCTTGTGATAAAATTATGTGGATAAATGTTTTTTAGTTTGTTAAATTCATGATTTGATTAGTATAATTATTAGTTTTAACTCCTAAAATAACTTTTTCATATGCACGACCTTAGACGAAAAGGTTTATTTTTTGCTTGAGGTGGATTTAATGATGAGTAAATTCTAGGTTGATTTGTGGGGATTTTCAAATGATATTAATAAATATTTTGATTAAAATTAGAGCGCCAAACATTAAAACGATTGGAAACCTTAATCAATGCAATTTTTATAACAAACACGGATCAATGCAATTTTTAATCCATAGATTGTCAGGATCAATGCAATTTTTGGAAACCTTAGGTTGTTAGGATGCTTGATCCGTGTTTGTTGATTCTGGGACTCTCAGCATGCCCCGTGTATATTATATATTGATTTAATTAAGCCTTATATAATAAATGCAATTTTTGAATATGCTCTATTGTTTTAAGGACTGTCATGATGTCATGTGTATATTATATATTGAGTTTAGTAAGCATATATATATATATATATATATATATATATATATATATATATATATATATATATATATATATATATATATATATATATATATATATATATATATGCTTACTAAACTCAATATATAATATACACATGACATCATGACAGCCCAATAGCTCTTGTGCGGACTGTCCCGCATTTTAACAATGCGGCTGGACATGTATCACCTCACAGTGAACATAGAAAAGAGAGAGAATGCCTATAATTTAGTCGATAGTTTCTGGGCTCACGGCCAGGTGATACATGTCCAATCCTCACTGTTAAAATGCAGGACAGTCCGTACAAGAGCAATACTATATATATATATATATATATATATATATATATATATATATAGTTTAAGGATTTTTATGATGTCATTGATAAATTATATATTGACCTGAGTAAACCCTATATAATATATGCGAGCTGTCGGGATGCTCTGGTGGTAAGGGTTTTCAAGATACCCTTTGTATTTTTTATTTCAATTGTATTTGAAGCCTTGTATGATATATGTAATACGCCACGATGTTCAAATGTTATGTGGGATGTCTGGATTTATTACAGATTATGTATAGATCTTATAATTGAGATAAGTATAATTAATCTCACATAACTATTATAATTGAGTAACTTATAAGGTTGAAACAAGTTAGTAATTATAAAACCCATGAGGCGGTGAATAAGCATAATTATATTGGGTTAATCACCTAAATAAAACACTTCAAGATGCCATCATTTTATTATTATGGTATTGTGGTGTTATGGACCCCAGAAAGGGTGGGGGGGAGTGCGACGCTGCATACTAAGTATTTAATTTTGGTTTTAATAAAGTTTCAGAGAAGTGGTGAGAGAATTCTGATTTTATACTTTAGTTTTAGTAAAGTTTTGGAGTAACTCAGTTGACGGACACTTTCCTAAGAACATTTTTTAAAAAGTATATTTTCATGTCGTATTTAGTTGTACCTATTGATTAAAATTTATTTAGCATATGAGTATGTCATTTCATCTTAACAAATAGAGGTGATGGGTAAAAAATTAGGCTCCAAAATATAAAAGTTGTAAAATGCATACCCGGTCCCTTAATGGGGACTGGCTAAGTGATTTAAATATATTTGGACACTTTATATCACAGTATATATTCGGGGTACAAACTTGATATTTTTTCAAAGTTTATTTACCCTTGTAGCGTAAGTAATATTTTTCCCGGGGGAGAGTCCTTAATTAGGTGGCACGATTCAATCGGTTGGAGCTTCGTTTGGAAGAGCCAACTATCGTGGGGTGCACACATGGGTTAGCCTTTGTTTCTCAGAGCAAGCGACTCTTTTAATGTCTAAAATTTACTTGGAATTTTTTGGACATAACTCGAGATTCGGATATGCTCGGGTTGAAGAAGGTTAGAAAACTGAATTAATATTGGGTTTTGGAGTTATTTTTAAGGCTAGTGGGAATACTTTTATATAGCAAATGATACATATTCTTTAACAAAATAGTTAAATTATTCATTAACCAAATCGGTAAAGGCTATTCCATCTGTATGTCAGATCAGGGGTATAGGGACACATGTAGAGCTAATAAGTGTGGAACAGGGATATGTGTCCTCCCTTCATTAACAATTGGGTTAATGGGGAGGATATGGTCATGATTGCTAAGATTTTTAACATTTCGATTAAAGAAGTTAAAAAATGCCTTTAACTATTTAGTTAAATGTCCTACGAATGCCCCTCTTTGCCCTTTTTCTTGATTTTTAAGGAATTCTTAGTTTTTCCTCCCAAAGCTTTTCAAAGGGGTAGTTTGAACCCTTTTGTTTTTGGTGGTGCCTGATTTATACCCCTTTGGTTCATAGTACTGTGATTGGGAGAAAACCTTAAGCCCTGATTATAAATTGGGGTGTCCAAAAAGGTGATAGATTAAGAGGGTGCACGTGTGGACACTCTTTATCAAAATAGGGAGGGAAATAGGGCTTGAAAATTTAAGATGGGTATGTAAGTGGGTGAAAATAGAATTTGTATAAAACGTAGGGTGAGAAATGGGATTTTTACAAATAAATTTGGGGCTTTTAACCATTCTATCAATGTATGGGTGAAGTACTGGGCTTTTAACCGTTCGGTTAACGGAGGCTTTTAACTGTTCGGTCAAACTTCTCGTGGTATGAAGCTTATTAAATGCAGCAAGATTTCCTTTTTGGAAATTTTCCTCTAATCGTTTTTAATTACGGTCGTATTTATCCGATGTTTTGTTCATTATCATTACCTCATTTTCTTCGCGCACAATAATTACGGGTAGTGGTATGGGTATCGAACTGCCGAATGCACCTTTTGTCTTGTCTTTGTTGGGAACTCTCCCAATTGGTGGGTAAGCTTACACTTTTATTCTTCTTGTCCTGGTGAGCATGGGGGAACCTGCTTCATTGTCCTTAGGTGTTACACTCCGTCCATACTAGCCATCCAAATTAATCATTGCATTTTGTCGCTACTCCCATCAACCTTCACTATTGTCCTTGATGGTGAGGACCAAGTAACCCACATTCGTCAACATGGTTCTATGTTCGAAATGCTGTCATTAGATCTAGACTCGGCTCTCTCCTTAAACGATGTGAGTTTTCTTTTGGATAACTGACTTCTTTCGGTGATTTTTATGAATTTTGCACTTTTAAAGTAATGCTTTCTTGTGTTTTTAATTTTCATCAAATGTTGGTCGACTCGACCCAACTCAGTGAGATATTTCTCATTGGTCTTATACACACTTGGCTCTGCATTAATTAGCCACTAAGATTTTTGCAGATGAAATCAGTGATTATGCGAGGATGTCGACTGGTCTTACCAAGGGCATTATGGGTCTATCTTATCCGATGGGCGCAGATGTTCAAGTCTGCAAAATCGGTTAAAACAAAAAAATACAAATAGAAAGAAAAAATAGTAGTAAATATTAAGTCAATAAAATTCTAAAAAACTATTCCCTGGAAACGGCACCATTTTGATTAAGGGTGAAAAGTAGCGTGTGTCAAACGCCGATCGTTGTTTTCTATTCACCGCCTTAATACAAAAACTTAAACTTATGACTACACTCAAAAAGGGAGTACAACGGCCAAGTCCGGGTATCGAAAATCCACAGAGACGAGTTGCTAGAATTTAATCGATTTAATATTCTTAAAATAAAAGTGTAAAAGGTAATGCTAACAAAAAGGAAAAATATAACAAAAGGAAAAGGTTATTCTAGGTGTGGGTAAATTAAACTTGTTAACAAAGTGAATAAAAACTATAGGTTGTGTCGGATATTCCTCACATAGAGTTAATTAGTATAAAATAGTTACATGGGTCGACGAGTTATTAAGATTGAGTCTCGTTTCGACAGTTAATTAAATCAAGAAATGTCACTCCCCTAAATTACGCACACAAGGTCGTAAATACGAAGCATACATGATATACCCCGTTAAATATCCTAGGCATAATAACTAGAACAACCCAATTGAAATAGACCCGTACAACTCCATCACCAAAGCAAAGCAACCCGTCAACCCATAGGTGAGTTCAATCCAACACAACCTAGACTAAATTAGTTAGAAAGCCTGCTAAATGACATGAATTAAAATTCCACTAATTAATTAAGCAACAACTAATTATGAAAGCAACAAATAACGAGAAATGAATATTAACTAGGCATGAAAATGAAAGGAAGCAAGTAAAGAAAGCATTAAACAAATGGAAAGTAAACTCACATACATAAAAATGGGCAAATCCCAAAGGAAAATGGAGAAGGGCCAAATCTCCTTACAAATCCTAAACCTAATGTAAAATGTAAAATATCCCTAAAAATAAACAGAGATGTTCTATTTATACTAAGTTACCAAAAATAAATAAAGAAAAAGAGGGAAAAAAAGAAAAAAGTATTTTAAGTTACAAATAAAAGAAGGAAAAGAAAATAAAAAAAAGGAAAAAGAGGGCTACACAACAATCTCGGCCAAAATAGCAGAAGACCGGTTGACCGCGAGTGGTGGTCGATCGACCGGTCCAAAGGGGTAAGTACACTGGTATCAACCCACGACAAAAAAACAATTCCCGGTAGACTGCAAGTTGGCCGTTGGTCGACCGGTCGATGTAAAAAATGCCCACATCGCAGCACTGCAACAACATCCATGGCAAAGCCAAAAATCGACAAATGGGTACTACCCGAGATCTGCCATGTGACCAAAGACCCAAGCCGAGACCAAAACAATCAATTGTGAGCAAGCTGCTACGAATTTTCCATGCCAAAATCAAGACCCATTTGTAAAAACCAAAACCCACCATTGTTGGTCAAAGCTTGGAAATGGCCAAAATGGGTACTCCAAAAATTCGAGCCAATTGACATGAAACTAATTCCACACATGATCCAAGCTTCAATTTTGGACAAAAGTCCTCAATTTGGGACGAACCCAAAACTCGAGAACAAACCCGAGCCGAAAGAAAATCGCCCATGGAAGCTCCTGCAAAATGAAAGAGAAAAGGACATAGATGGAATTAAATAGATTGTTAATGAAATAAATAAAATAATAATATAATTAACTTATAATTATTTCCCGATTAAAGGTCGGTGTTTCCTTCATTTGGACTTCGATTCCCTCACCGTTCACGGCCACATGAAGCTTGGCCCGAGGACTACAACTTTCGTGAATGCTTCGGACAAAAATTTCGAAGTGTGAAATTACGAAATGTCCCTAAACGTGTGAATCGGGACGGAACTTTACCAGAACGCACCCAAACTTCACACTAAGCACTTTAATACCTATACCAACTCAATTATACCTCAAATAACATGTTAGCATATAAAACAGAGGTTGTCTGATTAGCGAGCAGAATTATAGGCATTAAAGTACTCGAGGGGTCTAAAATGCACAAGTTAAAAGGGTATAAAGTGCATTATTCGATACGAATCATGATTCAAGTGCAAATCATTTACAACATGTAGTATATGGGAAAGCTCAGGATCATATTCCACATGGACTGAATTCTCTTAAGATAACTAAGACGACTTATTAAATGCTCGCTATACATCACAAAAGGAAAGTGTAAAACGTGATGATAGTTTGTAGTGGTGAAGTTGAGCTAACAACTATCCTAACATGCGTTTAATTACCAATGAAAGAGTAAAATACATTATCATAATGAAAAAACCTATAAAATTATGAGTTCAAGAGATAAAAGGTATTGGGGATCATTCTCCCACCTTGGATTTGCTAAGTAGATGATGTGATTTGATTCTAATCGATCATAACTAACTAAAATTGATCATCAACCATGTAATGACCAAAATCATCAATGTAGGATTAAGAGTTAATTAATTATGGTAATAAATGGGATGGGTTTTTAGTAAAGCTTGAAACATTACCCTTGCAAGACAAGGGAAGTTAAGAAACTAGGATACTCCAATACCAACACATGAAATTCCATTAGAATATTCATAAACCAAACCCTAAATATGATGCTCAAGCATCCATGGTGGGATCGTGGTCCCCAACCTATAAGACTATCCACTCATGGCAGAAACTAAGTAAAACATGTAAATGAACATCAGAAATGAATGACCCATCTATCTAGAGACCAACCATCACAAGAGAGATCAATAAATGCAAGTTACATCAATTAAATCAAATAAAGATGAAGTAGGTGAACAAGTATTACAATATACCCAATTATATTTATGTATTCAATGCTTAACAAGAGAGATAAATCAATAAATGTCTTTGACCTAGGAGAGAAAAAAGAGAGTTTGTAAATGAGAAACTTTCCCAATATAAAATATGCCTTCCCCCAAAATAACTAAAACAAAACTAAGTACCAATTCTTTACACAAAATGGCAAACTTGTAAATAAAAGGAAATAGGGGAGAATAAATTCTCCCAAATATGCGAATCGATTTGCAAAGCATTTGTTGCGCACTGGGTCATTTCGAATAGATTTGGCCAAAGCCCCGAATCGATTTGCACTTGCTTAAGAAGTGAAGAATCGGTTAAGTGGAAATATAAATGTTCTTACTCCATGGGAACTTTCTTAACTTCTGCGTTATAGCTCAAATTCATTTATCGTTGACGGCCATGGGAAGATGAATCAATGAGCTTCAACTACCGTGATTGAGATCCAAACTTGAGTGCTGAAATTACTAAATTCCCCCCAAAGTTGCGACTTTTGACAAAACTTCCCAAGAATTCAACCGAACTTCAGGCCTTGCATTCCCGACACCTATAAAAGCTCAATAAACCATGACCAATATATATATATATAGTAAATGAGCATAAGTTCTAGGAATAACGTTCACAAGAGTGCTAGAATGCATAAATATAAGGGGTTATAAATGCAATAATACTGACTAATCATCCTACACCTCTGGGATTGTCTAGCAAGAAGGTTTGTGATGGATCGTCCTTTGGTGGATTTGTGTGTGATGTATGTGATTTAGAATTCGAACAACATTAGTAGACATTTATCCATTCTTCTAGAGAGGGTTGGGTTCTCAAACAGGTATTTCAAGAGATCCATCCTGGAGATGAGTCATATGCTAAAGGACATAATGTAATGGTGGAGTGTACTAGTGATCTCATTGGAGAGTAGGTTTTTGCTGACCTAGTAGATGGAATATTCCTTCCATGAACTCTCTGCATATTGGGCCAACATGGATTATGCAATTGTGTCGTTTACGGTCATATAGAGTATGAGAGGTTGTCCCATTTGTAGTGATACTAATATAGGTAGGTGAGTGAGGTACTCTTGTATATTCTTCGACACTTATTTTCATTGAGTGTTCCACTCTTTCGGCGGGTGTTTCTGAAGTATTTGGAAGATGGGTTTATAAATGGTGGTAAGCTGGTTAATGAACCAACTTATGAATTGTATTTGACCTAAGAATCCTATGACCTCTTTTTCCATTTTTTTTGGGGGGGTGGGGGGGCATCTCTAATATGGAATTGACCTTAGCATGGTCTACTTTAATTTAATCTTTACTGATAATGAACTCGAGGACTTTCCTATTGGTGAATTCGAAGACACCGAATATGGTTACTCTTTAGAAGAACTTTTGAAGCACCGAAATGTGTCCTTCTTGGTCCTTGAATTTTATGATAATGTCATCTATGTAGACCTCTACTTCCTTAAGTATGAGGTCGTGTTGGGTTGATGTTTTTAGCCTATGGAAAGTTGCACTGGAATTTTTGATAATGAAGGGCATAATTATGTAATCGTACGTACCCATAGGGTGATGAATTCGATTTTGTTCTTGGTGATCGGGCTGCATTTTTATCTGGTTATAATTTGTGAATCCATTTAAAAAGTACGTGAGTGCATTTATGGTCGTGATACGCAAATCATCCTCCAGACATTCCCCATTGATATCTCTAAAATCTATGCACATTCAAACTTTATCGTTTCTTTTAGGTATAGGTACAATATTTGATAGTCAAGTGGGGTATTCTAATACTGAGATGAACCCAACGTTGAGTTATTTCTCCACTTCTTCATTAAATTTCGAGCACCAATTGGGTATCATTTTAGGAAGTCTCTAGTTTACGGATTTTTATCAGGTGGAGTAGGTATCTCATGCATAATGATGGTAGGGTTAATTTCGATAATGTCAATGTAAGACAAATTGAATATGGCGATAAAGATAGTAAGGATATTGGTGAACTCCTTTTGACCATTGTTATTAAGGGAGGAAACTATTTGTAATTATATGGGATTTAGGTGGTGCCCAAGTTCTATTTTTACCTTAGTCAAGATTTTGTATGTCTTTTAAGTATTTTAGATCTGCAGAGTCATCATAATTAGGTGTGAGTTCAAATCCATCACATAATTCACAATCATCACATGCAACACATGCAATCAAATACTTCAAATCACCATTTATTATGCCATAAAATAGAGGAAGGGCATCATTAATAATAACATAAAAGTCTACATTATGGAGGGATACATAAAAAGTGAGGATGAAGGGGGACTCAGATATTAAGAGGATAGACTCAAAAGGCTTTTGAATGAAGGGATCCAGTATGCTTATGTTAATAATACATTTTTTAAGTATTGTCTTTTCCATGAAGTTAGTAATGAGGTTATATGTATTCCACCAAAGGATCTTTGGAGTGGTATTTGGCTGCTTTAAAAACATGGCGTGAATTGTAGGCTAGGGATGGCGGGGTTCCTTGAGTTGAGCTATCTTTTCCTTAGAGTTTTCCATGGGGTCTTGAATTAGGTCTATTATGGGGTTAGTATAAGGGAAGGTACTTAGATAGGGATTACAATAAGTGTTGGTGACTTTCTTTATTCCACTGGTAGTTCCACAGTAGTTGAAAGATCGTATTCCGAGGTTCGTTTGAAGGCAGCGTCTCAGATATAGGGGTCATGGAATATGGCATACGAAGGTAGAGATTGAGTTCATGGATGCTGACTAGTTTTCCTTTCTTGGTTATATTATCGAGGGGTATAGAGGTGATGTACTAGTCGTGGATGTGTTTTATGAAGCTTAAGTGTGAGGACTCGAACATGGCTACTAGGGAAGTTTCACCTGGAAATAAGGAGAGTAATCCCCATTTAGGATATGTATTAGGGATTTTTTTGTCCTCCTCCATAGCCCACGATACATTGAGCTCATTGTGGGTTATCTTGTGGATTTCTTAATAATCCATGTACAGTCCCTCTTCACAAAGGATCTCTATCCTGGGTTGTAAGGACTTTTCATTTCATCCCACCTTTGTTAAGGGAGGCCGTGATAGGGGAATTCCTCCCCTTAAAGATGTAAGTGGAGATTCCATATGTGATGGGGGCCATTAGGATTGGTGTTTTGGGTTTTATTGCTAGGGATGTAGCCCAAACTTACTTTTCCTTTGTGTATTGTGGTAATGATGTCTTCTAGGGTTACTTTTTGATTATTTTCAAGTCTAAATCCTGACATGTACCCCATTTTTTGGATGATTCGAGCAACTACATTATGGATAACTAGTTTGTCTTCGATCATGTGAGCGAGTGGCAGGACTCAAAATCCACCAAGCCAGATATTGCTAATATCATCATGGGGGTCCAAGAGAGGAATATTACTAGTGTAGGAAACTGGGGACCAACCGTTGTCCCCTTGGATCATGATGACCATTGTATTGAGTGGGAACCTGAGTTTCATGTGCAATGATAAGGGTAATGCCCCCATGGAGTGTATCAAGAACCTTACTAAAAGAGGTTAAAGTTGGTAGGGATATCGAGTACTTGCAACTCTACGTAGCATTTTATAATCCCCATTATGAGTTTGAGGGTAATGGATCATAGGACCTCTCAAAGAGTATGCTAATAGGCCATGATGTTCGTAGAAAATAATATGAACTTGAAGGCGGTGTATCCTTAGCTAATGGTGGTTTGGAGGGGAAACATATTGATGGTGTACCTTCTATATATTAGTACTAAGGGAAAATTATGTCCATAAGCCTCCATGGTAATGTGTAGTGCAGACTGATGATTTTGACTTGCACAGGGAGATATTCGTTAGAGAAGCCGATGTGATGTCGAATGATAATGGACCTGATTATGGAAGATATCTCCATCGGAGCTAGGTATTGAGGCATAAAATCTTGAGACAACAGATGGATGAGGGTAGCTCGGTGTTCTTGGGAGGTAGATAGTATCTCCCAAATGATGATTTTAGCTAACTCCCGATAGAGTTTCTCCAATTTGTTATTTTCTCGAGGATGGGTGATAATAGCTCCTTTGAAAAGACATTTTTCCTTGTTAGCAAGGTTCAGAGGGGTGGAGTTTCATCCAGAGCCTTTGAGGAAGTCAACCTCTTTGTTAAGGGGAAGTTTATGTTCTACCCGACCTTCCTATTCATGTTTTTCTAAATGGAGCTGAAGGTCAATTAATGATATGGGACCGGAGGAAGGTGTTATTGGATTTAGAACCATCAATTTAGTCTAATCAAGGATGGGGGATAATTTTAGATTTTTAGGAGCTATATTATGTGTCTGGGGGAGGGATTCGGACACGATATTTTCTATCCAATGTATGACTATGTATGCATTGGGGTATGATTGAGGATTCAATATACAATGGCGAGAAATTGTTCTTCCTTTTGACTCGGGGTGTTAGAAGGTGGTTATGTATAAATGAATGATCCCGCCCATATGTTGTCATCTAAGGCAACCTTGTGGATGTCATCGTCATCTGATGAGGTCTATGATCTTCTCGTGTTTATGTCCATCACTATGCTTGCAGCCTCATAGTAAATGTCTTTATAGTTTTAGCATTAATTAACATATTATTCCCCCCAGTGTGAGAGTCTCTTAATGAATCTATCAACAGCTAATGCGGACACAAAGACTGTGGGAATTTCCCCGTGTATGATCGTCGAGAGATTGTCTAACTATTATATGGTTAATTTGTATGAATACCTCCGGGTGGAGCGATCTTCTAAAAAAGAGTGTCCTCGACAAATCATCTCATCTTAAATCTTGATGAAGTCGATAATGTGGGTAGTATCTAGGTACGTGGGCCAAGAGTTTTGCCCCACACTATTGTAGTTATGGGTTTATGGTGATATTCAAAGTAAAAATGGGTCGAAGGCCAATCATAGGATGAGTAAGTCCAATTAGCTATGGGGACCGATATGATTATATATGGGGTTACTTTCGGGCAATGGGATGATTTGGACGGGTTCGGGATCTACTTCGATAGATCCTCGTATGACATCTTCTATCTCCATTGAAAAGTCATCCCATCCGATGGATCGAATACTTTAGTACATGTTGACAATACGGTGTCTGATTTCTCCCTCACAGTTGATGAATTGTATGGGTGGTCCTTCGTACAATATACTTGGACGTAAATGGTCTATAGTGTAGTTTCTCTTTTCATACGGCTGGCCTAGTGTTTGTATTATTCAAGGTGGTCAAGTTACTCGGTGGTAGCTCTATATCGAATCCTAGACTGGTAGTCTCGGATGTTGGGAGGCTATCAAGATGTAGGTCCTTATTCGTGAAGTCCTAATACTTTTTTCGAGGAGTAGTCCCATTGTGTCATCATTTCCCAAACCTGGGGGTTGGGAACAAATATGTCTTCGTGCCTTGGAGATATGTTCCCCATAGTGATTAAGATAGGGTTGAAGAGATTCGTGATGCCCTTTTCTGGTAGGTGAGTATAGTAGACTTGTTCAACCTTGGGGGCTAACGACCTTGGGGTAGGATCCGGTGTATTGGAGGAGGTATTTTCCATTGCCAGACCTATCAGTCGAGAAGGGTTGACATTAATCCCCAGAGTCTGTTTGGATAATGTGAATGGTATCAAGATGGAAAAATCATGTTTTGTGTCCATGGGGAGGATATCGAGCAATCATTCTATGTTGCCTGTCATACTCGGTTTGGAATATTATTTTGGCAATAATAAACCTTTGATTTTTCTGGAGTAGGTTCTATCTACGTTTTGGAAGACTTCTTCATGGCACATTTTTATGGGGTCAGGTTAGCTTTTAGTTTTGCCTCCTAAGTGGCGTCTCTATTAGCTATTTGGGTTTTGACCATTTCTTCCTCCTTGTATAGTAGTTAGTAACGAACGAGATATTTCCATGTAATGTGATCATCCACTCTGAGTTATCGATACATTTCACTCACTATAGTGGGGGCTAGTATATCTAGGGGTCCGAACTATGGTTTCCTATGTTTGGAGACTTACAGATGTGGAGATCCCATTATTTTTTGAAGAGCCGGTTAAGAATGTGTTTGAAGTAGTGGGTGAGTGAGCATCACAATTGCTTCCTAAATCCATGAAGGCATATAGGAGAAACTCAGAGGTCTATCCACCCCACTCGGTGGATTGGATTGGTATTGTTAAGGTGATGTGCTCAATCTCTTAGAGGGCCTTATCATTCATTTCTTCCCACTTACTAAGTGACCTAGTTTTTTCACAAAAGGAGTAAGAAGACCTCGCTATTTTGAGAGCATGAACATCGTGACTAGAAGAAACTCCGAGTTATAATGGTTGGCTTACGGGAAGTGGATGACCATGATAAGGAATGTCATATGGTCAAGGGTGGGCTTAGTCTCAACAATTATTTTTATGGTGGGTGATGGTGCTTCCAATGGGGTTTCTATTTAAAAGGGTGAGTGCGTCCCCATCCTTGGTTTGTGATGAATGGTGATTATTAGGGTGGATGGGTCGATGTTCTTAGTGGGGGTGTCTGATAAGGAGTTGGTGAGTGGGTTGGGATGATAGGGAAGGGGATTGTTTATAACATTAGGCTTTGGCGGGATAAGGCTCCCAACATTAATAAGGTATTATATGGAGTATCTTAATGACCAACATCTATCCATGATGTGACTAGGCCCCTGATAAAACTCTCTATGGGAGTCAGCATAATAGTTCTTATCTGGGATGGCAGGAGGTGGACTATGGTTGAGGGATTTAAGACGACCATAGTATTTAATTACAATGAACACCCAATTGAGAGGAGATTGAATATTTGCGAAGTGTCTTTTCTGAGTTTGGCATTCTTTAGAAAGGGGAATAACTTAATAGTTTTTCAGAGGGGTTGGTTTTGAAAAGTGAACTAGACGCTACCATGGCTTAGGGATGTTAGTTGATTTAGGATGTTAGTAGCTTGACATAGTTTTGGTTGTAGACTCACTAAAAGGGTAGTGATATAAGATGTAGAGGGTTTGGATGAGTTTTTATAAGCGGATAACGAATTTTTTGATTGACGGGACTCTTTTGTAGATTTGGCGGTCAAATTTTCCCCTATATTGCACCCTATATAGTTGAGCCTTGGAGCTGGGTATCTAAGTAACCCTTAGCTAGTTCTGTATTTCATTTCAAAGGCATTTTATCACGATCTCGATCTGATCATTTTTGGGGGTAATTGGCCATTTGAATAGATTTCTCTCTCTATTGAGTGACGAAAGTGACAAAATTTTTCTCTTTCCTCTTGCTTCATCATCTCTAAGTATTTACGCGTGACTTTAAGACCTTCATTCTACTCATATTTCTTAAGAAAATAATGGCCTATATCATCCCATATCTAAGAGATTCCTTCACATTTCAGACCCATATACCAGGTAAGGGATCCTCTGGACAGAGTGGAGGGGAACATTATCTCTAGTACTTTTAGGTCTTAGTTATGGAACTACATTTGAAGGCGAAAGTTGGAAAAATGGGCGGATGGAGAGCCTAATAATTTTTATGTATTGAATACATAGATTTAAATTTTTTCGGTAATCTCGGAGTAGATGGCCATTTTCTTGATGTCCGTAAGGTCGTCTATAATTTGCATCTTCCTAATGGATTCTTTGAGGACACGTAGTTAAAATTTGACTTGCATTGTCTCTTGGTTAGGAGGAGGAGGAATATCATGTCCCGAGTATTCGGTAGTGATAAAGGTTGGGTTTATGGGTTTAAATGAAAATTGATGTAAATAGTGAGAGCATAAATAATAATGATAAGAAGTAAATGTAAAGTATCGAAATACATTTATTCCTTACACTCATACGAAATAAATGCACTACTTTTTATTACATAGTTCATAAAGAAAATAAAAACAAAGAAAACTAAAAAGTACGACAAGTGCCTTGATACAATATCAATTACATCCATTTATACATAGTAGCATAGGAAATTATAATGGGATATTCGGTGCTACGACTAATTTTCCAAGCATATATAATTACTAGAGTAACATGAGGTGATGCATTATGTTTGTTTGGGGTCGAGAAGATGTTGCCTTCTTTATTGCCTAGGTCCATCTGGAACTTCAAAAGCGTAAGAAAAATTTCCAAGTAAATAATTTTTATTCTATACAACTCAAAATATGATTTTGATGAGTCAGTATAAAAATATAAAATTGATTCAATGTTAGGATAAGATAACATGCTCATTCCTAGAATGATACATATAAAAACATAGAAATAGCAGGATAGAACTGGTAATGGTTAGGAATGGTTTCTAAACAAATAACCCATAATTATCCATTTAGAGGTTTTTGGGTAATGGACATAGATTGGATACAATTAATCCAGATACTGGAGATAAAGATAATCGTGCTAAATTAAATAAACACATTCCATATGGTAATAATAACTAGGTGCCCAATCATCTCAGTCCTACAGGACAAATAATACAGTTGTGGGTGTAACGAAAGATTATTCCCTGGTCATAATATAAGATATAATATAGATCCGGGTACAATCGCATCATATCAATACTATGATTGCATAATCATTGGTGAAAATTAAATCAAGTATACATAAACAATTGAACTAATCAAATGAGTTCATTAATGAGAATATGATATACTGGGTCTGTCAGATAATGATATCAATAAAAGGCGTAATTTAAAAGCAATGCGTGAAAATAATACTGAATAAGAAATCACATACTTGTCGTTAGGGTTTTTGAAAAGTTTCGTGGAGTTGGTTTAAGTCAAGGCAGTAGTCCGTATAAGTCCGACAAAGAAAAAAATGTATTTTTCGTGTAAGAATATGGTTTGTGGAATATTGGAAAATGCTGTAAAGCTTAAAAATTGAGTAAAAAACAAATATTGGGGTAAAAATATAAATAATGTTTTAATTTTTTTACTCAAGTTCGTGAACTTTTCAATTTTGTTCTAAGAGGATTTTTTGTTCCTAATAATGTCAAAAAGTGAATAAAAACATTTGGGGGGAAAATATAGAAGTTAAAAAACTTCAGGGGTTTATGGGCAAAATCAAATTTTAGAGTTTAAATCTCATTTTAGGGGTTATGTCGAATTTTCTTTCTGGTTAACCAAACAAGGTCTTATAATATACCATTTTTTTCCAGAAAATAAAATCAAATTTTTGGATTACAAAATTTTCTAATTGGGCACACGCTCTCACGCACATTCTCAAAGCTATCACACGTTGATTTTGACATCACTCGCGCGCGTTGATCACACGCATCTTCAACCTCTCGCATTTGGGCGCAGGGTTTTGAAAACTTTGACCTTCGATTAAATTCTTTACAGAATACCATTTGAGGTCATTCAAAAGCCATTCTTTCTAATTTTTCACAAGGATTCCAAATATATAACTTTTAAAGTTTGAGGTTAACTGGAGAATTTTCATCAAGAACTGTAAAAATATCAAAAGTTTCAGTTTAACATTCATGGATTTGTAGTGAAATTCGAATTATAGAAGTAGTATAGTTTGGTTTATATGTGAATTTAGGACAAAATGTTTTTGATTTAGAGGTTTAATTCATTCTATATTGGAAGAATTTTGATTTTAAAATTTTAACCTATGGATAATATATTGAAATCAAACTACATAATTGAAATACTATAATTCTAAGGACAATGATTCCCACTTTTAAACTGGTTTGAAGTTAGGAACTCAGAATCCACCATTGGAGCTCAAGTTTCCATTGTGAATTTTAGATTTCGACCCTTAATTCATGATTCTTACGTAAAACTTTACATGTAAAATCATAAATGAGTTCTATTGTAGTACATAAACAAAGTTAAATGAGCTGTAAGCATAAAATAATGATATACCCGAAATGCTAAAATCAACTTTGTATCTGGGCTACTGTTTGTACTTAATTCTCCAAACTAAGAGATGATTTATATAGGGGAAGGGATGGGGAGCCTATTGGTCAAATTTAGGGTGGTTTTTAGGTTGGTCTAATAGGAGAAAACTTTAGAGTAAGTTTATGGTAATAAAGGGTGTAAGTTTATGTTGACCCCTTATTCAAAGTGTACTTTAGGTGAAAACAATTTTTCTTTCAAAAACTTTTTTCCAAATTTTAATTACGCACCAAGTTTGTGAACCAATCCCAATTTTATCTTGTTTAATCCTAAGCATGCATCTAGGTGATTAAATCAAGTAAAATAAAGTAAAGTCCACAACACCGGATGTATGAGGAATACACAAAAGGAAAAAACCTCAGACAACCCAAGCCAGACAATCACTATGATACGATTTTACAAAGGAAGACAAACAGACTTACACAACGAATCAATCCCCACGAGCCTTGGAACTCTTCTTCTCTTTAACCGCTCCTCCACACTGCCCACACAAAAATCCTTCCATGATATACATCCACAACCCACGCATCCACGAGTGCCTCGCTGTCCACCAATGCAACTTTAGCAACCGTCTACGATTCGAAACACGACCTTCATCATTTCTTCACCTCAAAACTCCAACAAAATAACTTGTTCAATATAGATGAACAAAACAATGGTACAAATAAGATCTCTATAACATATGCTATGTAAAATCAGATGTTTTAAACACTAAGGATGATTTTCGACTTTGAAATACTTAGAAAATATGTGCAAAAAAATGAAATTGTTCTAAACTGTATTTTGGTTCTTCACTCCTCGAAATTTTGAGAGAAAAATACCTTAAATAAAAAGGTTAAGTCAGCAGGTCGTTCTAACGAGATCCACGTGTCGTTCTAATGATAGTGAGATTTCATTCAAACGACATCACACGCCGTTTGAAGTCTCTAATCTTAAAGATAGAATTCATACGACTCTAACATTGTTTATCTCAGACTAAATGAAGTTAAAACCATTTAAAAACATTTTTAACAATTAAAAATAATTTAAAGAAAATAACATCCTTAAATTTTTTTTAGCCCCATACACATTATGCGTTCATACCTGAGAGTGTCTTGAAATGCAATGTGATGTAAAGAAGTGAAACGTACACTAATAAACAATATGACATGATCTATCTTTGAAGCTTGGCCGCTATGTCTTCAACACAAAAATTTCGTAGACTATGTGGGTATCGACAAGATAAAAATCTATCTATGACTCAAATAAGATTTATTCTGAAAATAAGTGAATTCCATATAAATTAACTCAATTGGAAATTTTGCCCTTACAAATCTCCCCCTTTGACTATTTCGGGACAAAACCTGAACAATGAAATGCCTAAACCGGGACGTCAAGCCGTACGACCCCTAAATCCAATCCTACAAATCCCAAAATAAAAAATTATAAGACAAGGACTAGTATATGCAAGTCTGGCAAGCATGGCCTGTCTGAATGTGATATAGTCTTGAAATCTCAAATCGCTGAAGAATACCTACACACATGAAATAGAAAAATACCCAGTGAAGTATGGAGGAACACATGATATAAAAAAATACCAATATGTAAAACAAATCATTTGTTAAAAATTTGAGCAAATCATAATACCAATTTGTGCAAGACAATATGATACCAAAACATGAACATACATATGATCAAAACATGATACCAATTTGCAATGCAAAAAGAACATATGTGCTCATCAAATAAAAACACTCATTCCCCTTACATCACATACCATCTCTCCCCCTTTTTGTCTTGAATAGACAATAAGTGAATAAGATAAACACAAGAATATCTAGTATGAAATAATCAATAAAGCATATCTAGATAAATATAGAAAGCCAACTAATGATAATCACAAAGTACCAAATCGTAGCTAGCAAACAGTCATATAAATAAAATCACTAATTTATCCCAAGATGTGACTAAATGAATTAATTAAGTATAAGAATCAAAGAATGAATAAGTAATATCGATTGCATGTAAACTGTCAAAATGAAGCCAGAAGTACCAAAACAAAAGGAAATTATCACATATACGAAGAATCTACTGAAATAGAATAAGGCTAAAAAATCCAAATAGGGTCGTTTGAATGACATTAGCATGTTGTTTGAACGAGGTCTAAAACGACCTAATACAGTAAGGTCTCATTCGAAACACTTATTTAATGACCTTGCAAATGAACCTTCCAACAACCACACCTGACACAATTAATGCCTCAAAAAATGTGAAGTTAGAAACAGACTTCAAAAACTTTTGTATTCCAGTTCTAAAAATGGTAAAGTGTTCCCTAGTGAAAAATTAGCTCAAAATAGGTACTGAAAATACGAAACAGTAGCAAAACAGACTCAAAACAGAAAAATAAAACAGTAAAAACAAGTATGAGTCTCATGCTAACATCATATCAATGCGCTCAAACGTGGATATGGAATGAATAGGCGCGAACTACAACAAATGAATCGTTGCTTGAACACGTCGAAATGATTAAGAAGATCTAATTGATAACTAAATGTCATCAAACTTAGTTTTAGCTATATGTGACAATTAATATATTGAGCTTAATGAACTAAACGAAACACAGGCACACAAATTCAGAATTTTGACGATTCAACAATAAATAGAGTCATGACATGATTTTTCAATCATTAGGATTCATGGTGCAAACCCGTTGTTATTTTCCATCCAAACACCCTTATAGATTCATATAACCTTTTTTTTAGATCTTTTGAGGTTTCTATTTTTTCTCACCTTAGAGAAATCCTATTAACCCCAGTTTTGGCGTATGATTCTTTTTATTGTCTTAATTTTTCTTGGCCTCTTTTGAACAGAGGCTAGCATGGCAAGATTAGTACTCTCTCGCAAACCTTTCCCATGAACACTCATCATTTTTTTAATTTAAGCAATATAATTCCTCACGAAAAATGGGTCTTACATGCATACCTCTGTGACACCCTGCCTAATTAAATACCAGGTGATCACTCCTTTATTAAATTAAAATCAAGGTGAACAGTTGGTTCATTCTTAGCATCACTGTCGTAAAAATAACTTTTCGAATTTTAACACCCTAATTAATTAAGCTAAGTGTCAAAACCAATTTTTAAACATTAGTTTCCAAATTTTATTTTAAAAACAAAGATTTAATTATTTACAACAATTCAATATTAAAGAATCACACCACAATAATCCTGGAATATATAATCCAAATAATTTAAAAATTCAACAACTAAATCCCAACATTAAAACTTAAAGTAAAACATCCAGACAGTAGTAAATCCCAAAGTGACAATACTAGAAATAACTGAATCACAAAGTCCAAATAAACAACTGAATAATGGAAAGGGCGACACATGCCCCACTAAATGAATATGCTAGGAGTGGAGTCAAATAAATGAAGTCGTCTAAGCAAGAGGCCTGCAACTCCCACCTAAGCTGCAGTGCATTCCTTCCAAGGGATCCTACGCAAGACGCCCCTATGGCTGGCCACCTGTAATATATACACATATATACAAGAGAGAAAGAGAAATAGAAACGGGTCAGAGCCCGATAGTGTAAATGATTTAAAATTCGTTTAGCAAGTATTTAAAATGTTTACAGGCCAATGCAACAACATATTAGTGCGGCACCCTCTTGAGAAATTCTCACCTCTCTTCTAATGTGCACGCCTATCGTACTAACCTTCCCAACGGATTATCTTATCTTATATCGTACTAAACTTCCCAATGGTTTAACTTATCTTAGGTTACTCGTAAGATTTAAAACTGAACAATATAATTGTTTTAAAGGGAAAATTTCATTTAGTAACAAAGCTCTCATTTTAACTTTATTTATTAATAAAGTTTCCCAGTGTCATATTATACTTTTTTAGCACAAGTATTTCCAAATTTAAATTAAAAATTCATTTCTTACTTGCCATAGCACAGTAGGCAACTCCAAATTTCAGAGTTTCATACATATATTAAATACTCGTATAATATATATATTCTAACAGCACCCCACATAAAAATTATGGTGCGTGCATACTATGCTATCCAATCCCCGTATCTCTCATACTAAGGGAAATACAAGTTCGGAATCACTCTCGAACTGTATTAACACATACAGAAACAATATTGAGGCGAAGCATAGATTCCAAGTCTCTAAGAGGATAGCACATGCCCCCACATCTCTTAGGACCGTCTGAACTATCGATTCGATAGCCTGTACCAAGGATATCTATCTTCTAGGGTACGAGTCAATATCCCACATAAAGGTCCCATCGAGATAAGACTGTCCCATCGCGGTAACCTCAGTGATAGCAAGTAGCGCGGGCACGATTTTCACACATATATAGTATATGCATAAACACAGTCATATAACTATACTAATATTACCATATCAATTTAGGTACATCTCAAATCCCATAATTACGATATTTGTCCTCATATCTCATTATTTAGTTCTCACGTATAACCGTTCATTTCTTACTTTGATTCGAGGGATTTTTCCAACTTACTACGTAATACTCATGGACTCTATCCTCTCAAGTGAAAAATTCAGTAGGTATTCATTTATGTTCCAACGTAACTATCTTAAGCGTCTCTCCCTTTAATACATAGTTTCATCGTCCCTTATATGTAAGTATCCCAAAAAATAGAACTCTTGTCTTACATTTAAGGTCCCAAAATTATTCATATGTCCTACTGGTGTTCTTTATCTCCCAAAACATTTTATTAAGGGTGTCCAAGAATTATTTCTCATTAAATTGAATTCAACTAATTTAAAAAGGGGAATTATGAGTCTGCCAGAAGGGGTCGATCGATCGAGGTCTGGGGCTCGATCGATTGAACCTTCGATCGATCGAAGCTCTTGGCTCGATCAATCGATCAAACAGGTATGGCGAATTCTGCAGTTAATCAGTTACGGGTTCTATCACATAACCTCGTCCAAATCCAAACTTTTCATTCCCAATCGCCCAGAAATTTGTACTACTAACATTATAATCTCATTTTATGTATCTTCTACGGAAAACATGTAAATTTCCATCACTAATCATGGATTTATAGGCAAAAACTTCATAAAAATCTCAAGAACCCTAGAATCTCTTTAACACAATTCTAATCAATCTTTTCCAGAATTTTCTTCTTCTAAAACATGATAATTTTGTGGTTTAGTCCTCTACATGTGAAGGGGTTTCCAGATTTACATTCAAATCATTACTACATGCGATTTCCTATCTCAAATTTGGGTTTTCTTCCATAAATCTCATCCTAATCATCCCTAGACTACCATGAGTGATCCATTAACGAAAATAAGCAAGATAAACACTTGCCTGGGATTTTTAGAGTTCTGGTTTGATGACGAATTTGGTGTGGATGCGTTCCCCGTCGCGTGATCTACGCGTTGGTGGCGGTGCAAACGGATGGATTTTGGGCCTTGGATTGCTTTGGAAGATCTCTCCATCCCTCTCCTATGGCCGTCACTTGTCTTTTGTTGTTTTAACCCTAGAGGGAAACCTTAGACATCTGATATATCCCTTGAAATTTCGTTGGTTTATTTACCCAAAAAAGCAAAATGTCCAAAATGCCCTCCCGGGGTACTAATTAAGCCTAAAAACGCCCCGAGACCCAAACTAAACCCCCGGGTACACTTTTTTGACTATCTCGACCCTTCCGGACACTTTGGCGCACTCAAAACGACTATACGAGTGACTTATAATATATTCACTTTTATTCATCAATATTTAGTCCCGACGCGACACGGGCGCGTCCCGACTCAAATTTCCAAAATTGTCATTCTATTCACTCGTGACATTTAATATAACCAATATTATATAATCGATATTATATATTACTTTGCTCATTAGTAATATTCAACAAATTTCCCATAATTACTAACTCTCATCACGTTAATAATTATAACATAATTAATTTCCGGATTTATATTAAATAATTAATTCACATTAAATTTAATAAATTCCCAAATTAATATAGCATAAAAATACGGGGTATTACATACTTCCCCCCTAATAACGGAATTTCGTTCCGAAATTCAAAAAATAAGGCGTACCTGGTAAGAATAAATCTGGGTATCTCTCGCGCATATCTGTCTCGCACTCCCAAGTGGACTCCTCCACATTATGGTGCTCCCACTGGACCCGTACAAGTGGAACTACCTTCGAACTCAATCTTCTCTCGCGATGGTCTAGGATAGCCATCGGTCTCTCCTCGTAAGAGCTGTCAGGCTGTAAGTCTATCTCATCTATCACAATATGGGTATGTGCCATATCATCCCGAAGATATCTTCTCAACGACGAGATGTGGAATGCATCGTGAATGCGATGTAAATGCTCTGGCAGTCCCAATCTGTATGCTACCGGCCCAATCCTCTCGATGATGGGAAATGGTCCCACATACCTCGGGGTCAATTTCCCTTTCTTCCCGAACCTCATCACTCCTTTCATAGGAGATACACGTAGTAACACTTGGTCCCTCACATTAAACTCCCGGACGAACTGTTTCGCATCGGCGTAGCTTTTTTGCCTGTCCTGGGCTACTCGAATGCAACTCCTGATCATCTCAATCCTCGCGGAGGTTTCCTGAATCACCTCTGGTCCTAGCAACTTGTTATCCCCTACCTCGAGCTAACAAGTTGGGGAACGACAAGGCCTGGCGTACAAAGCTTCGAATGGAGCCATTCCAATAGTGAACTTATAAGAATTATTATAAGCAAACTCTACCAGTGGAAGATGTGGCTCCCAACCTCCTCCAAAATCAAGAACACACATGCATAGCATATCCTCTAACATTTGATTAGTACGCTCTGTCTGTCCATCTGTCTGTGGGTGATAAGCTGAACTCAACCTCAACTCAGTACCCATAGCCTCCTGAAAGCTTTCCCAAAAATGCGACACGAAAATCTTGTCTCTATCTGACATAATATTCAGGGGCACCCCATGTAATCTGACAATCTCAGTAATGAACAACTGAGCATACTGACCCGTGGTATAGTCTGTCCGCACCGGCAGAAAATGAGCCACCTTGGTCAAACGGTCTACAATCACCCAGATAGAGTCGTGGCCCCGCTGTGATGTAGGCAACCCTGTAATAAAATCCATGGAAATACTCTCCCACTTCCACGCGGTTACTTCCAATGGCTGAAGCAACCCTGACGGTTTTTGATGGTCCACCTTTACCAGCTGGCAGGTAGAACACTTGGACACAAACTCAACAATGTCCTTCTTCATCCCACTCTACCAGTATTGCCTCCTCATATCCTGGTACATCTTATCTCCTCCAGGATGTACCGCAAATCGGGACCCGTGAAACTGGGTCATCACTGCATGATGTAATTCTGCTCCTTTTGGAACCACCAATCTACCATTAAACCTCAAACCCCCATTAAAACAAACAGAATATGATTCAGCACCCTCAGTTAAGAGTCGTACAATCTGGTCCTGGCAAAACGGGTCTGCGGTCTGTGCCTGTATCACCCTCGTAACAATCTCGGGTGTCACTGTCATAACAGATATGAAGGAACGGGCTACTGCGTCCTGGTGGCCTAACTCCTTCCACTTTTCTTTGCAGACGTTCGCTACCTTGTCTATCGGTCTACGGCTCAACCCATCAGCAACTACATTAGCCTTCCCCGGATGGTACTGTATGTCGAACTGATAGTCCTTCACAAACTCTAACCATCTACGCTGATGCATATTCAGCTCTCGCTGAGTGAACAGGTACTGCAGTGACTTGTGGTCTGTGAACAAATGGAATTTCTCCCCCAATAAATAGTGCCTCCATATTCTTAATGCAAAAACGACCGCTGCTAACTCCAGGTCGTGGGTGGGGTAATTCTTCTCATGCGTCTTAAGCTTGCGGGAGGCAAAAGCTATAGCCTTCTCCTCCTACTGAAGTACTCCCCCAAGTCCCTGTAAAGAGGCATCGGTGTAAACCAGGTACTCCACACCCGGCTTAGGTAAAGCAAGGACTGGCGCTGAAGTAAGCTTATCTTTCAGCTCGTCGAAAGCCAATTGACAAGCATCATCCCAAACATATGGTACCCCTTTGCGAGTCAGGTTCGTCAATGGACCCGCTATTTTGGAGAATCCCCGAATGAATCTCCTGTAGTATCTAGCTAACCCCAAGAAACTATGCAGTTCCGTCGGTGTCGTGGGCTGTCCCCACTCCCTCACTGCTGACACTTTACTCGGGTCAACTGCTATCCCCTATTCAGAAACAACATGCCCCAAGAACTGTACTTCTCGCAACCAGAATCCGCACTTCTCATACTTAGCATATAACTGATGCTTTCGTAGAGTCTGAAGAACCTGTCTCAAGTGCTCGGTATGCTCCTCCTCGGAGTGTGAATATATCAAAATGTCATCTATGAAGACGATGACAAACTGATCTAAGAACTCTCTAAACACTCGGTTCATTAAGTCCATGAACACGGTTGGAGCATTTGTGAGGCCGAATGGCATCACTCTGAACTCGTAAGACCCATATCTCGTCAAGAAGGCAGTCTTCGAAACATCCTGCTCCCTAATACGTAGCTGATGGTACCCCGACCTCATATCTATCTTCGAAAAGAAAGTTTCTCCCCTCAACTGGTCGAACAGATCATCGATTCGAGGCAATGGATACTTATTCTGTATCGTGACCTTGTTCAACTCCCGGTAGTCCACACATAACCTTAGGTGAACCATCTCTTTTCTTCACAAACAAGACTGGAGCGACCCAAGGTGAGGTACTCCTGCGAATGAAGCCCTGACCTAACAGCTGCTCTATCTGATCTCGTAACTCTTGCATCTCTGCTGGAGCCTTACGGTATGGAGCCCGTGCTATCGGTCTAGTATCCGGTAATAAATATATGACAAAGTCTATCTCTTGACTGGGGGGTAGGCCTGGTATCTCCTGGAATACATCGGAATATTCACGAACAACTGGGATCGAGTCTAAGGGAATCACAACCTCCTTAGAGGTATCCTCCTCTATGTAATACAAATGAGCGGCCGAGCCTCCCTCTGGGTGAGGTATCGCCACTACAACATCTCTTGCCCCAGAATGGCAAAGACAATACTCCCACCAAAACAATCTATCATGGCCCTGTAAGCAGCGAGCCAACCCATACCGATAATAATGTCATGCTCATGCATATCTAAGACTAACATATCTGCAGGTAATACCAAGCTACCAATCTCTACCCCCACTCCCCGGCATATAAAGAAAATAAGCGAACCATTCCCCAGTGGTGAGTCTACACATGTTACAGTGCTCTCTACTGTGGCTAATAACCCTAAGGCCTTCGCAAAATGCGTAGCTATAAAATAATGCGTCCCCCCAGTATCAAAAAAAACTCGACCCATAGTACCATGGATAGGAAACATACCCTCAATCGCAGGTGGTGCCTGTGGAGCTGCTGCCTGGTGGACGTTATAGACACGTCTATACTGTAACTGCCCCTGCTGCACTAGAGCTGTTGGAACGGCTGGCACCTGGGCTGGTGCTGGGAGGGTAGCTGGAAAAAGTGGCCTCTGTGGCTCATTACGGGCACCCTGCTGCTGTGGGGCCCTCTCTCCCTCTGGACAATCCTGGCGCCTATGGCCATGCTTACCTCACCCAAAACATCGGCCTTTGAAATTTCCTCCCCTCTGACCCTGCTGGTCATGACCCTACTGGCCGTTACCGCCCCGCCACTAGCCCTGTTGGCCCTGTTGCTGACCCTGTTGCTGTCGGTGTTGGCCTTGATGGCCCTGCTGATTAGGCTGGCCCAGCCTATAGCCCCCAAATCCCTGTTTGGAATCACCTGAACGGAATCGCTTAGCATGGTCCCCCTGATGGGAATTCTGCTCGTGCTGACGAGTCTGTCCTTGAGATATCGGTGCTCCACTAGCACTACTACCCCCGGTCCTGCCCTGCTGACCAGACTCTCCTTCTCTCTTACTTCCCTGCAGATGGAAGCGGTGATCCTGGCAATGCAGTAGAGCAGCAATGAGTACATCAGTGAAAGTACTCAGAGATAGATTCCCTATGAGGTGCTGACGAATCCTCCAAGCTAACCCGTCTACAAATAGCATTATCTTCTTACCCTCAGTGGGTGCCTCATCTGGCACTATGGTGAGAAGTCTCGTGAACTCCTCCTCATACTCATCAACGGTACAATTCTCCTGTTTCAAGTTCAGTAATTTCCGCCTCATCTCAGTCTGCACGACGGGTGGAAAGTACTTGCTGTCAAACCGCTCCCAAAATGACTGAATCGGGATCGTGTCCCTCTCCTTCAAGGTGGTGGTGGACTACCACCACTGCAAAGAGGCCCCCACCAGCTTAAAGGAAGCCAACAACTATTTCTGCACGTCTGTGCACTCATACATACGAAGATATCGCTAAATATCTTTCTTCCATTGGCTGACGATGATGATATCTGAACTACAAGAGAACTTAGGGGGATGCGCCTTTTGAAAGGCATACCTAATCCTCTCCCACGCAGATGGAAGCTGTGCAGGTACTGGCGCCACTGCCTGAATCTGGGATAGATCCTGCTGGACCACCGCTAACGCGACATTCACCGCCTGAGCAACAATAGCGGCTACCTCATTAGCATTCATTGTACCCTGTGTCGGAGCTGCTAGCTGCTCGGCTTGGGCACGCCTATCCTTTGGTGCAAGTCTCGGAGGCATCTGAAATGTGAAGAAATTCATTAGTCTACAGTTATTATCAAGTCTCAAATAGCTGAAGACGTAAACGTAAAAGCAGGAATACAACAATCCTATAATAGGGCTCTATAGAAAAAATGTTAAGCTAAAAGAGAAATAAGCCGTACAGATCCTAAGGACACTAGAACCTGATGCTCTGATACCACCGGTGACACCCCGCCTAATTAAATACCGGGAGATTACTCCTTTATTAAATTAAAATCAAGGTGAACACTTGGTTCATTCTTAGCATCACTGTCATAAAAATAACTTTTCCAATTTAAACACCCTAATTAATTAAGCTAAGTGTCAAAACCAATTTTTAAACATTATTTTCCGAATTTTAGTTTAAAAATAAAGATTTAATTATTTACAACAATTCAATATTAAAGAATCACACCACAATAATCCTGGAATATATAATCCAAATAATTTAAAAATTCAACAACTAAATCCCAACATTAAAACTTAAAGTAAAACGTCGAGACAGTAATAAATCCCAAAGTGACAATACTAGAAATATTTGAATCACAAAGTCCAAATAAACAACTGAATAATGGAAAGGGCGACACATGCCCCACTAAATGAGTATGCTAGGAGTGGAGTCAAATAAATGAAGTCGTCTAAGCAAGAGGCCTGCAACTCCCACCTAAGCTGCAGCGCGTTCCTTCCTAGGGATCCTACGCAAGACGCCCCTATGGCTGGCCACCTGTAATATATACATATATATACAAGAGAGAAAGAGAAATAGAAACGGGTCAGAGCCCGATAGTGTAAATGATTTAAAATTCGTTTAGCAAGTATTTAAAATGTTTACAGGCCAATGCAACAACATATTAGTGCGGCACCCTCTTGAGAAATTCTCACCTCTCTTCTAATGTGCATGCCTATCGTACTAACCTTCCCAATGGATTGTCTTATCTTATATCACACTAAACTTCCCAATGGTTTCACTTATCTTAGGTTACTCGTAAGATTTAAAACTGAACAATATAATTGTTTTAAAGGGAAAATTTCATTTAGTAACAAAGCTCTCATTTTAACTTTATTTATTAATAAAGTTTCCCAGTGTCATATTATACTTTTTTAGCACAAGTATTTCCAAATTTAAATTAAAAATTCATTTCTTACTTGCCATAGCACAGTAGGCAGTTCCAAATTTCAGAGTTTCATACATATATTAAATACTCGTATAATATATATATTCTAACAGCACCCCACATAAAAATTATGGTGCGTGCATACTCTGCTATCCAATCCCCGTATCTCTCATACTAAGGGAAATACAAGTTTGGAATCACTCTCGAACTGTATTAACACATACAGAAACGATATTGAGGCGAAGCATAGATTCCAAGTCTCTAAGAGGATAGCACATGCCCCCACATCTCTTAGGACCGTCTGAACTATCGATTCGATAGCCTGTACCAAGGATATCTATCTTCTAGGGTACGAGTCAATATCCCCCGTAAATGTCCCATCGAGATAAGACTGTCCCAGCGCGATAACCTCAAGGATAGCAAGTAGCGCGGGCACGATTTTCACACATATATAGTATATGCATAAACACAGTCATATAACTATACTAATATTACCATATCAATTTAGGTACATCTCAAATCCCATAATTACGACATTTGTCCTCATATCTCATTATTTAGTTCTCACGTATAACCGTTCATTTCTTACTTTGATTCGAGGGATTTTTCCAACTTACTACGTAATACTCATGGACTCTATCCTCTCAAGTGAAAAATTCAGTAGGTATTCATTTATGTTCCAACGTAACTATCTTACGCGTCTATCCCTTTAATACATAGTTTCATCGTCCCTTATATGTAAGTATCCCAAAAAATACAACTCTTGTCTTACATTAAAGGTCCCAAAATTATTCATATGTCCTACTAGTCTTCTTTATCTTCCAAAACATTTTATTAAGGGTGTACAAGAATTCTTTCTCATTAAATTGAATTCACCTAATTTAAAAATGGGAAATATGAGTCTGCCAGAAGGGGTCGATCGATCGAGGTCTGGGGCTCAATCGATCGAACCTTCGATCGATCGAAGCTCTTGGCTCGATCGATCGATCAAACAGGTATGGCGAATTCTGCAGTTAATCAGTTACGGGTTCTATCACATAACCTCCTCCAAATCCAAAATTTTCATTCCCAATCGCCCAGTAATTTGTACTACTACGATTATAATCTCATTTTATGTATCTTCTACGTAAAGCATGTAAATTTCCGTCACTAATCATGGATTTATAGGCAAAAACTTCATAAAAATCTCAAGAACC
Source organism: Sambucus nigra (assembly GCA_949130495.1). Taxonomy (NCBI): domain Eukaryota; kingdom Viridiplantae; phylum Streptophyta; class Magnoliopsida; order Dipsacales; family Adoxaceae; genus Sambucus; species Sambucus nigra. The sequence continues at coordinate 336,937,568 of OX422208.1, forward strand.
CTAGAATCTCTTTAACATGGTTCTAATCAATCTTTTCCACAATTTTCTTATTCTAAAACATCATAATTTCATGGTTTAGTCCTCTACATGTGAAGGGGTTTCCAGATTTACATTCAAATCATTACTACATGTGATTTCCTATCTCAAATTTGGGTTTTCTTCCATAAATCTCATCCTAATCATCCCTAGAATAACATGAGTGATGCATTAACGAAAATAAGCAAGATAAACACTTGCTTGGGATTTTCAAAGTTCTATTTTGATGACGAATTTGGTGTGGATGCATTCCCCGTCGCGTGATCTACGCGTTGGTGGTGGTGGCGGTGCAAACGGATGGATTTTGGGCCTTGGATTGCTTTGAATTCTCTCTCCTTCCCTCTCCTATGGCCGTCACTTCTCTTTGGTTGTTTTAGCTCTAGAGGGCAACCTTATACATCTGATATATCCCTTGAAATTTCGTGGGTTTAATTACCCAAAAAAGCAAAATGTCCAAAATGCCCTCCCGGAGTACTAATTAAGCCTAAAAAAGCCCCGAGACCCAAACTAAATCCACGGGTACACTTTTTTGACTATCTCGACCCTTACGGACACTTTGGCGCACTCAAAAAGACCATACGAGTGACTTATAATATATTCACTTTTATTCATCAATATTTAGTCCCAACGCGACACGGGCGCGTCCCGACTCAAATTTCCAAAATTATCATTTTATTCACTCGTGACATTTAATATAACCAATATTATATAACCGATATTATATATTACTTTTCTCATTAGTAATATTCAACAAATTTCTCATAATTACTAACTCTCATCACGTTAATAATTATAACATAATTAATTTTCGGATTTATATTAAATAATTAATTCACATTAAATTTAATAAATCCCCAAATTAATATAGCATAAAAATACGGGGTATTACAACCTCCTCCTAAGTCTAATTACGCATAGATGACAAAATTGAGAGAAGGATGTCTCATCAAACTTAAATACGCATGAGACGTCAAACATTCATATAAACTCATGCATGTGTGCAGTGATGGCCTATATACAAAGTCAAATCCGAATGCAAATCAACTTCGAAACAACCCCATTAGTCAATGGTTGATATCATTCTAAACATCTATAATTACGACCAAATGTCCTAGCCACATGGATAATGAAATGATGGGGTTCCAAGAACACCAATATGCCGTATCAAATATGAAAACTCACGACACAAAAACAAACCGATTTTTTTGTGTGTTTTTCAAAAAAATATCTTTGACTCAAAAAACAAACCTTTTTGTATTTTCTCAAAAATATATAAACCGAAAATCTTTTTGTATTTTCAAAAGTTTTATCAAAATAAAATATTTTTGTATTTTTCAAATAAGACTCAAATAATTGAAAAATATAATAAAAATAGATACACATGTCATAACACTAGCAAGATATATATCATGAAGCAAAGACCAGCGTATGAAAAACATGGCAACACAATGATCCTTTAGATTTATAATGGGAAGAATAATGTGCAACCAAATAAGAACCATGAAGTTTAATTCCTAAAGCCTCTAAGTCAGATTTCCTAACCCAAGTAGGTGTGTAATGATGTATGGGGATTTTGGGAACCGAAATGACTTTATTCTTAAAATTTCTAAGTGCATTTTTATGGTCATAATAAGAACGCCTAAGGCGACCCTTCCTACCACAATGAGTGCAAGTGTAAACATGGAGAGGAATGTGACCTAAATATGGACCTCTCCTAACGTTCCTAATCGTCTCTCTCACACGGGTTGTATTGTCTTTAGGAATGGGTGAAATACAATCATCGAAGCCTATTTATACCAAACTTATCATACTTGATTTAGACGATACCTAAAATCCTATCCAACTTTTCTGACCTTGCCTTCAAATCAAACTTCTCCTTACTCGAGTCTCTCAATCTCTCCTCAAGATCACTAATCCTAGACACAAGAAAATTCCTAGACTCCTTAAACTCTAGAATCTCTTTCTTCAAAGCCTTCATAAAAACATGAAGACTATCTCCCTCATCCTCAATGTATTCTAGTTTCTCTCGAAGAGTCTTATTCCGTTCCCTAAGATCCTCAATCATTGCATCATTATTTTCTATGGCACGCTCATTCCACTGAGCTTTCAAATTCAAGTTTGCCTTTTTCACCATTACTGATTCCGTGTACAAATTATTAAAGGCAACTTGAAACTCTCCAACATCTATATCCTCCTCCTCACTAGAATCACCCTCACTCTCTTGGGATTCTCACAAAATGCCCTCGGAAGTGTCATTCACATGAGAGTCTTCATAAAAAGATTTATCATCATCGCTCACATGACATACCATAAACGCTACAAAACTTCGCTCAATAGGGAACTTCCTACCTCTTCCAGTTCACTATCATTTAAGGTGGAATTATATGCTATCGGTTTCTTACCCTCCTTCTTAAGTCTAGTGGGACACTCCGCTTCCTTATGGCCATAACCCTCACAATCAAAACACCTATCTGACTCATCCCTCTTAACATCATCTTTTTTATTTTTAGGGATTCGATCCACCTTGTTATTCTTGAATTTCTCAAGTCTTTTGGTATTTTTCGATTGATTTTGGAACTTAAGAAACTTTTTGAACTTTTTTGCCAATAAATTAACATCTTCGAAATCGGTGTCCGAATCTTCATTCAAAACTTTAGTCTCCTCCTTCTAGTCTTTGAAAGTAATTCCCTTTACTTTCTTTGGCACTTACTTGGAGGTAAACATGTCAAGTTCATAGGTTTGTTTCGTTGAATGAATCATACCCAAGGAGTTCAAAACGATTATTTTTTGATCAAATCTACTAAGCAACGACCTTAAGATTTTCTTTATAACACGATTTTTGGGTATTTTCTCTCCCAAGTTAAATGGCGAGTTGAAATATGGGACAATCTAGTGTAAAACTCATCAAATGTCTCACTCTCTAAAATTTTAATTATCTCAAATTGTGTAGTGAGGTTTTGAAGTTTAGACGCCCTAACCATGCTAGTTCCCTCACGAGTGAGTGAAAGAATATCCCAAGCCTCTTTCAATGTCTAACACTTCATAATACGATTATCTTCATTCTGGGTGACAGACGAGGAAATAACATTTAAACTTTTAGAATTATAAAGTGCAAGTCTATGTTCGTCTTTGGTCCATAACTCAACATGATTTAAACTAGTGGCCTCTCCCTCTCTTGTGACCGATGGTGACCACCCTTTTTTCCACCGCCAACCAAAAACATTCATCAATACATTTAACTGCAATTTTCATTCGTATTTTCCAATAAGTATAATTAGTGCCATCAAAATAGGAATTCAAAACGCATCAAAATTTTTAAAATTTATTCCTATAAGCACAAGGGATCAACACAATAAAAAATGTTTCTAGCTCTAATACCAATTTGTAAGAATCTTTTTCAAAGTGTGCTTTAGGTGAAAACAAGTTTTCTTTTAAAAACTTTTATCCAAATTTTGTGAAATAATTTTACTTAAGTCCAATTTTATCTTATATAATCCCAAGCATGCATCTAGGTGATTAAAGAAAGTAAAATAAAGTAAAGTCCACAACGCCGGATGTACGAGGAAGCCACTAAGGGAAAAAACCTCGAACTGTTCAAGACAGACAATCACTATGATACGGTTTACAAAGGAAGATAGACAAACTTACATACTAACTCATTCCCCACAAGCCTTGACGCTCTTCTTCTCTTTAATCGCTCCTCCACAGTGCCCACGAAGAAATCCATCCATGATACTCGTCCACAACACATGCGTCCACGAGTGCCTCGGTGTCCACCGATGCAGGTGTGACAACCGTCTATGATTAGGAACATGACCTTCACCGTTTCTTCACCACAAAATAACGAAACAACTTGTTCAATATGGATGAACAAACCAATGGTGCAAACAAGATCTCTATAACATATGCTATGCAAATCGAATATTTTAAATACTAAGGATGATTTTAGACTTTCAAATCCTTAGAAAATATATGCAGAAAAATGTTGCACTCCTTGAAATTCTGAGAGATAAATGCCTTAAATAAAAAAGTTAAGTCGACAGGTCATTCTAATGAGATCCACATGTCGTTCTAATGGAAATGAGATGTCGTTCAAATGATATCACATGTCATTTGAAGTATCTAAAATTTAGGAGAGAATTAATACGACTCTAAACAGTGTTTATCTCAGAATAAACGAAGTTAAACCATTTAAATATATTTTCAACAATTTAAAATCATTTATAAACAAAATAACTTCTTAAAATAATTTTCGAGTCCCATAAACATTATGTATGCATACCTGAGAGTATCTCGGAATGCAATGTGATATAAATAATTGAAACGTGATCCAATGAACAATAAAACACGATCTATCTCTGAATCTTGGCCGCTATGTCTTCAACACAAATACGTCATAGACTATGTGGATATCGGCAAGACAAAAATCTCAAACAAGTTTTGTTCCGGAAATAAGTCAATTACATATAAATTAACTCAATTGGAAAATTTTCCCTTGCACTTTACCTTTGTCTTTCATTGGTTCTCATGGAGGTTTGTTTTCATTCGTATTAGCCCAACTAATAAGGAACATGGTAGAATATTTTGTTTTAGTCCGTAGGAGTTTTTAGTTATGTTTTAAGGTGTTTTCCCTTTATTTTCAAACTTTTGGGGTCTTTGTATAGTTTTCAAAAGTTTGGTGAGTCTTGTGAAGGGTTGTTCAGCAATTTTAAAGGGTAATAAAGTTGTTTGTAAAGAAATTTTGAAATATATATACCATTTAGATGGCTTAAAAGTCAATTAAAAACTTTTAGGGGGTGTTTTACAATTATTAAAACTTAAAGGTAACTTTGAAATTTATAGTTTTCTAAGGTTCGGGATGATAATAATTCAAAAATTCTAATTGTAATACTTATATGTTAGGATAGGATTGTCTCTTCATTGATTCTATTATAAATATATAGTCTCATATGGACTTGTTCTGAATACAGGTCTTATAAGTCTCCCTACAAAAAAAATCATCCTCAAAATCACCTTCAAATAGTTTTGGATATTATTGATATATGGTGTCTCTAAGTTTCGAAGTTGCTTCTTTATGACTGTGATGCTGCTAGATAATTACTACTATATGAATGGTCTTTGTATGAGGTTGAAGAGTGCGCGTGCGTTCAAATAAGGAAATTATTTAATTAAACTCTGCTTTTCATTTAAATCCTAAAACATACATCTAGGTGTGATTGAAATCAATATGAACATGCAAGAAAAGTCAATCACAAACGAAACACACACATGAGAAAAAATCCCCCAAAGGGGAAAACCCTTTTTATTTTCACTATAATTTGTAAAAACGGTTACACAGATTACAATGAAAATAAGTGTGACATATGAAATAACCTCAGGCGTCGATTTCGATGTCTCGGCTGGAATCTCTCGCAAGAACTCCAGGTGGGCAGCAATGAAGAAGAGAACGACTTCTCCACAAATTACTCCAGATGAGTAAAAACGATCCTCTTGAAGGTTTAACAATTCACATACATAGATGGGAGTGTTTATGTGAATAAAGAAGGCATAAAACCTTAAAAGGTGAAGTATGTTTTCTGGAAAGTTTTTCGCAGAATTCGTGTTTTGAAAAGACTTAAAAAACGTGTAGATTGAACCCGAATATTTATACAAAAATCGAGATGGCGGCATCACTAGAACGAGATAGGCATCTCGCTCGAACGAAGGACACGTGTCGTTCGAACGACATCGCACGAGATGGTTATCTCGCTCGAACGATAGTGCAATCTCGTTTGAATGAGCTCGTCGATAGAGGCACTTCGCTTCTACACTTAGAAAAAATTCCTCTTTTGATAAAAATAAATCAGACTTCGAAAAAACATTTTTTGAAAAAAATTCCCAAATATTTATGCAAATATAAACAACTCCAATAAATCATTTTACCAATAATGCGTCGTGGAGTAGTGGGAAACAGTTGAGCAGCACGTCGCATGTAGCATGATGCACGTGTGAAGATGATGGATGAATGGATTCAGATAAAGGCCGTCGTGGATGATCTTGATGACATGCCGAATGTAGAGGTATCAGAAATACAAACTGTGATCTAGGGAAAATAGAAAATTCCTAGATTCTACCCCTGACATTTATAAAATTATGTCCTTACAAATCTCTCCCTATGTCTATGCCGGTACATACATAAAAAATTTGAATTATGTAATCTCTATAAAACAAATGACATACAATATAATATCCCCATTAAACTCTCAAACTGAGAATACGAAATGACATGTCTTCAATCAAACTTCAACATCTGTAAATTTTTAGCTCTTCAGAAACTCCCAAAATTTTTCTTATCAGGGTGTGCAATCCAATGAATATCACTTTTGTACCTACACACATGAGATAAAGCAAATACATGTGACACACAACATTTTGAAATATAATGATATGCAAAAATCAAAGATCAATTAAGCTTAAGCAAATCATTGATAAATCAACACAAATTCTTCCCCATAATTCATTCTCCCCCTTTTTATGATGTCCCCAAATAGACAGATATGAGATGCATAAATATGGAAAATGTCACATGGTAGAAATCTTCTATTTTTGAATTTTGCAAAATTTTTCATACAAAATATACAACAAAGAATCACACCATAAACAAACACAAAAAGAACCAAGTCGATGATAGCATAAATGTAGGGGTGTGATCAAATTCGATAGGAAGATCAATGCATACAAACATAACATATGTGTACGATGAATATCGGATACTCCTAACGAATAAACTCAACATCTTCCTTAGGTGTAAAAAGATGAAAATATGAGACATTGACTCAATAAAATCAATAAATCAAAGCTCAAAGTGATTTCCACACCAATAACGTCCAAAACGATTTAATGCTTTTTTAGGACTTTCAAGGAAGTGAGAACCCGTTTAAATTCCCCAACCAAACTCCCTCAGATATATATTTTGAATATAGGTGCTCTAAATTCTCAAACTTTGGAGAATTGAAGGTGAAACCTAAATGGCCCATATTTGGCATGAATTTTTGTTTATTGCCTTTAAAAAAAATTCGGGCTCTTTTAACCTCTTTAGACTCTGGATAATAAAATATATAAATTTTTAGGTCCAATTTAAAACAGCGGCTTAATCACAAAGGAAAGATATGAACCTTTCGTAGCCCTTCATCGTTAAAAAAAATCACACAATCTCACCAATTGGGATTTACATGCATTCTAATCTTGTCAAGTTTTATCACTTAAGGTTCGTTGTATAGACAAAATTGAGATGGAAATACTCAAGCCAATATGTGAAGACAAGTAAAATAATCAGATAAAATGGTGCATGTGTGCAATAAAGGAGATAAGGAGACAAACATGTAGAAAGATATCACTAATCACATCTCAAAGACTCCAAACAATGTAAAGCACATGGATGCAATGATGTAGCGTCTCAAATCACTATCAAACAGTCACATGGAAAAATTGAATGAAATTTGTGACTCGGCTATCTTAAATGCATCCATAAAAGGTGCAAATAAAATACATAAATATTTTTGTGCTTTTCTAAAATTTTTATAAAAAGAAAATGTTTTTGGATTTTTCAAAAAATAGAAAACGCAAAAATAATAATACACATGATACAAACTCGCAATAGGAATCATATGATATGAACATGACAATGAATCCTATCCTAGACATAAACCAACCCCTCAGTCAACTGTGCAAATCCCCAAAGACTTCCTAAGACTCTCATATCTAAGGGCATCTAAAGGCTTCATGAATATATCGGCTAACTAAAGGTCGGTGGCTACAAAACTCAAAATAAAGTGCCCGCGTATCCTGATGTGCTTTGTACGCGAGTGCTGGATTAGATTGCGGGATATGTGTATCGCGCTCATGTTATTACAGGAAATAGTCAAGGTGTCCTGTGAAATCCAATAATCCTCCAACATTTTCTTCATCCACAAGAGTTGCGTGCAGTAACTCCCGGCAACGATGTACTCAGCCTCCGTAGTGGACAAAGATATGGAGTTTTGCTTCTTGCTCAACCAGGAGAGAATGGCAAAACCAAAATAGAAACACCCACCAAAAGTGCTCCTACAACCATCTACATCCCCGGCCCAATCGTCATCCGAATAGGCGGATATACAGTCATCAATATAAAAGGAATACCAAATACCTTATGAGAGAGTCCCACTAACATATTTGATAATACATTTTAGAGCGAGTAAGTGTGACTCTTTCGGGGACGCTTGATATCGGGCATAGACTCCGACACTAAAGGCTATGTTAGGACGACTAGCAGTCAAGTAGAGAAGACTACCTATCATACTCCGATACAAGGTTTTCTCTACGTACTTGCCTGAAGTGTCCTTACTAAGATTGATTGAAGTACTCATAGGTGTACGTGCATGCTTAGCGGAGTCTAAACCAAATTTCTTCACTAGGTCTCTAGCATACAAGGATTGTGAGATGAACATCCCATCCTCTAGCTGACGAACCTGGAGACCAAGGAAGAAAGTAAGCTCACCTACCATGCTCATCTCAAACTCACTTTTCATCTCCTCCTTAAAGTGGTGAGCATCCTGGGAGCACGTGGATCCAAAGACTATGTCGTCCACATAGACCTGGGCAACCAAGATAAAACTGTCATCTCTCCTAACGAACAACGTCATATTAAATCCCCCTATCTTAAAGCCACGAACTAAGAGATAGGAAGTAAGAGTCTCGTACTAAGCATGGGGTACTTGCTTCAAACCATACAAGGCTTTCCTCAGATAGTAGACGTGCTCCGAGTGCTTAGGGTCTTTAAACCCTTTTGGTTATTCCACGTAAACCTCCTCCTGTAGAATGTCATTTAGAAAGGCACTCTTGACATCTATCTGGTATAACTTAAAGCGCAGATGACATGCGATGGCGAGTAGTAAGCAGACGGACTCAAACCACGCAATAGGAGAAAATGTTTCCCCAAAGTCTACACCCTCTATCTGTGTGTAGCGTTGAGCGACCAACCTAGTCTTATTTCTGATTATGGTACCATTTTCCTCCATTTTATTATTAAAAATCCACCTGGTACCTATCACATTAGTCTCACTAGGTTGGGGTACAAGTTCCCAGACATTGTTCCTTTTAAATTGAAGCAACTCATCCTACATGGCAGATATCCAGTGTTCATCCTTGAGTGATTCTTTATGATTCTTGGGCTCGACTGTGGATGTGTAGAAAGAATGACTAACAACGTTCTCTATCTGAGCACGAGTCTTAACCCCTAAAGTGGGATCGCCAACAATGGAGGCAAGTTCATGACTCTTGCGAACCCAAGTAGGTGTGTCCCCTAACACAAGCGTAGGGTCCACAGGGTGTGAGTGAGGGACAAGTAAATCGCTGCCAAAAAAGTCCTCATCCTCACACTGAAGTCTAGGATCAATAAACGTTGAAGGTTCATCATCTTGAATGGTGACGTTTATTGACTCCATAACCTTAGAGCTCTTCAGGTTAAAAACCCGATACGCTATACTATTTAGTGAATATCCTAGCAATATTTCCTCATCGCTCTGGGAGTCAAACTTTCCTAATTTCTCTCTAGCCCGTAGGATGTAGCATTTACTCCCAAAGACATGGAAATATGCAAGGTTGGGTTTCTTGCCAGTCCACAATTCATAAGGCATCTTAAGTGTGTGTGGACGCAGGTAAACCCTATTCACCATGTGACATTCAGTAGACACTCCCTCAACCCAAAATCTCCTTGCAACCTTACGACCTAGAGGCATTGATCTAGCCATTTCCTGAATCATCCTGTTCTTTCTCTTAACAATCCTATTTTGCTGAGGAGTCTTCACAACAGAAAACTCATATTTGATTCCAAGGTTGTCACAGTAAAGATCTACCTTTGCTTCCTTAAATTTCATGCCATTGTTACTACATATCCTATTAATAGTGACTCCGTGTTGATTTTGAAGGACGCAACACTTAGTCGTTAAAAACTCTACAGCATCAGACTTCTCTCTCAGAAAACCTACAATCGAATATCTGGAGAAATCATCCACCATCACGAGGATATACCTCTTACCACCTAGACTCTCAATACGAGTAGGACCCATAAGATCCATGTGAATCAACTCAAGTACATGGGAGGTGGTAATGGAATGCAACTTCCTATGGGGGCTACGGATTTGCTTTCCCAACTAACAGGGTCCACAAACCGTGGGAGTTGGATTTCCAAGAGATGGTGAGCCACGTAATAGGTCCTTTTTGGCTAAGCGTGTCAAATCTCTAACGTTCACATGACATAGACATTGGTGCCACAAATCCATAGGAGTGATCGTGGCGCTGTTATAAACAAGTGAGGACATGGGCACAGTCCCATAGCAATTATCCTATATCCTCACCCCTTGCACTAAAATTTTATCATCTTGATTATAGAAATTAAACGTGTCCCGGTCAAATTTTATGACAAAGTAAGCGTCGCACAGCTGGCTAATGCTGAGAAGGTTTGCCTTCAAACCTTTGACGTACAAGACATTTTATAGCTTAGGAAATCCTGGTAACTCTACTGTACCTCATCCTACTATGCTAGAATTTCTCCCATCTCCAAAGGTGACTCTACCTTCCTTATACTCCTCTAGGTAGGTAAAAAATGAGATCACCTGTCATATGTCTGGAGCACCCACAATCAAAATACCACTGTGAGGTATTATGTGCTTTGAGAGAGACATGAACAACAAGGGACTTTTTATCTTTCTTAGGTACCCAAGAAGTGGTAACCTTTTGTTTATCATTGTTGTTGTTGGTTTTAGCCAGGATGCGAAAAGCATTCACTGACGACAAAGACCTTCGTCAGAATTCCTCCATCAAACTCAGTGATGTGACAGCTAAAACTCAATACGCTTTCTCAAACTGGAAAAATCATCGGTATGATTTGGTGGAGAAGTAGTACATCGTGTTCGACCCAAACTATAGTAAAACTCCATGAGGTGACCTTTTCTTTTCCAGTACGTACATAAGAACACAGTCTTAGGCGGACCTGGGTTTGCTTTTCTTGGTCGAACTCTCCTTCGTGGATTTTGACGATGGCCATATGGAGTCTTAGTAAACTCAGGAACTGGTCCAGGGGTAATTTGGGATGTGGAGGCACCATCAAAACCTATTCACTGCCTATCACCAAAACCTAAAGCGCGGCCGAGGATCATCTTTCCCATCTTTCCACATCTGACCTAGATTTGAACCTTGACTTCCCTTGCTCTCTCATGATCATGAGTAAGCAAGGCTATAAGGGCTTCAAGTTTCTGCTGAGTCTCCAGGGAGGAATGGAGCTCACTCGTAAGACTAGCCACTTGTTTAGTCAAGTCCCCTTTCTCTTTCTCCAAATAACTATCTCTCTCTCCAAACAGTCTTTCTCTTTCTCTAAACAAACTTTTTTTCTTAACACAGGCAGCCTCTCTCTCTCTCTCTCTGTTAAGGTAGTGCAGGTGGTGGACTATCTCTCTCTCGCAACTTCTAAATCTTCTTATAAAGCGGTGATCCTAAGAACTAATGCTTTGTTATGATTTTTGGTTTTAAATGACTCATTATATAACTCAGTATAGGTGCATTGAAGATTACTCTCGCTCTCACTTTCATCATCCTCCCCCTCACTCACATCGTTCTCACTATCGAGGTGTCCCTATGAAGCAACATCCTCATCATCGTGAGGAGCACTGGAAGTACTCACATGACTAGCCATGCAGTGAAGTTACACTCATGCGGTGACTCATCTCCAGAGTCCACCGACTTGACCTCACTGTCGTCACTAAGGGTAGCATTAAGGACAACTTTGCCTTTTTCTTTGACAAGTCTATTCAGCCTGGTAGCACACTCAAAAGCTCTATGACCCTTACCGTCGCACTCATAGCATCTCTCACTGTCTTTCTTAAGCGTGTCTTTAAAATCTTTTTCATTTTTCTTATTTTTCTCAAAATTCTTTTTATCTTTGAAATTACCATTTTTCTTGAATTTGAGAATTTTTTTGAAATTTTTAGCAAACATGGCCAAATCATCTAAATCAAAGTCACACTCAGAATCTGACGTTTCTCTCTCCCTTTTTCTAGATGACTCTACCCTCCTTCTTGTTGACCCCTCACTTTTCTATCCTGGGCATTAAGTGCAATTCCCTTATCTTTAGGCTTGACAAATTTAGGAAACATATCAATTTCATACATTTGTAAGTCTCCTACAAGTTCCTCCAATTTAAGCGTGTTTAAATTATCCATATAATTTAGCACAGTGACTTTAGGGATAAAACTCTTAGGCAGTGATCTTAAAATCTTTTTAACAACTCTAGCATTAGGAATGTGTTCACCAAGATTAAAGTTAGTGTTTACAATATCAGATAACCTAGCATAAAATTCATCAAAACATTCAATCTCAAGCATGGTGATAGTTTCAAATTAAGTTGTTAAATTTTATAGGTTAGACTCTTTCACAACATTAGTTCCTTCATGGGTAAGTTGTAAAACATCCCATGCCTCTTTTTACATGGTGCACGTCATTATGCGTCGAAACTCGTCAGGTGTGACGGATCCGGAAATAGCACTTAAACCCCTAGAATTAAAAGATGACCATTTAAATTCTTCTTCAGTCCAGGCAGTGAGAGATTTTAAATAAGTCACGTTATCAATAGTGATGGAGGGAGGTGTCCACCCTCTTTCAACTAAAATCCAAACTCGTTCATCAATGGCCTTTAAAGCAGATTTCATGTGAGCTTTCCAGTAAGCATAGTTTGTCCCATAAAAAGATGGCATTTTATTATATAATTTCTCCATTGAACATGCCCTTTTTCAAAAATCAAATTTTCAAAAAATTGATATCTTTAGAAAATTTTGCGAAAAATTACACGGTAAAATTGTGTGATTGGATCTGATACCAATTTCAATAATGTGTGTGCGTTCAAATAAGGAAATTATTTCATTAAACTCAATTTTTTATTTAAATCCTAAAACATCCATCTAGGTGTGATTGAAATCAATATGAACATGCAAGAACAGTCAATCACAAACGAAAGACACACATGAGGAAAAATCCCCCAAAGAGGCAAAACCTTTTTATTTTCACTAAAATTTGTTAAAACGGTTACATGGATTACAATGAAAATAAGTGTGACATATGAAATACCCTCAGGCGTCGGTTTCGATGTCTCAGCTGGAATCTCTCACAAGAACTCTAGGTGGGCAGCAATGAAGAAGAGAACGACTTCTCCACAAATTACTCCAGATGAGTAAAAACGATCCTCTTGAAGGTTTAACAATTCACATACATAGATGGGAGTGTTTATGTGAATAAAGAAGGCATAAAACCTTAAAAGGTGAAGTCTATTTTCTTGGCATTTTTTTGCCGAAATCGTGTTTTGAAAAGACTTAAAAAAATGTGTAGAATGAACCCTGGTATTTATACGAAAATCGAGGCGTCGGCGTCGCTCGAACGAGATAGGCATTTCGCCTGAATGAAGGACACGTGTCGTTCGAACTACATCGCGCGAGATGCTTATCTCGCTCGAACGACAGTGCAATCTTATTTGAACGAGCTCGTCGACCGAGGCACTCCGCTTCTACACTTAGAAAAAATTATGCTTTTGATTTAATTAAATTATACTTTGAAAAAACATTTTCTGAAAAAAAGTCCCAAATATTTATGCAAATATAAACAACTCTAATAAATCATTTTACCAATAATGCATCGTGGAGTAGTGGGAAATAGTTGAGTAGCACGTCGCATGTAGCATGATGCACGTGTGAAGATCATGAATTTGGATAAAGGTCGTCGTGGATGATTGTGATGACGTGCCGAATGTAGCAGTATCAGACATACAGACTTTAATCTAGGGAAAATAGAAAATTCCTAGATTTTACCCCGAACATTTATAGAATTATGTCCTTACATAGGTGTTCGATCTTGTGTGTCTATGATCTAAAGTGGTCATTCTTCGAAATCGTGGTTAGGTTGTATTGATATTCCATCCCATGTGATGACATGGGTTGGATCATCAATGTACTTTCTCAGTTGAGACACATGAAATACATTGTGAACTTGGGCTAACTCAAGGGGTCATACGAGTCGATAGGCTACTGGGCCAATACGCTCTATAATGGTGAAAGGTCCAATGTATCGTGGTGTGAGTTTTCCTTTTGTTTTAAATCTAATGATTCCCTTTTTAGGTGATAATTTTTAGAAAAGTTAGTTTTCTTTTTAAAATTCAAGGGGTCTATATAATTATCGACTTAGCTTTTCTATCAACTTTAAGATTCTTTTAATCTTTACCTGATTTGATGTACTTTCTCGGTAGTTTCTGCTATAATCTCGGGGACAAAAACTTGATTTTCTTTGGATTCATTCCAACAAAGTGGAGAGTGACAAGGTCTTCCATAGAGTACTTCATATGGATCGACTTGAATTCTAGATTGATAACTATTATTATAAGCAAATTCTACTAATGTTAAGTGATCACTCTAATTCCCTGATAAATCTAATGCCCACGCTCGTAAAATATCTTATAAGGTTTGAATTAGTCGTTTGGATTGTCCATAGGTTTAAGGATGATATGCGGTACTAAGAAGTAATTTAGTTCCCGTGGCTTTTTGTAAAGCTTGCCAAAAATATTTAAAAAATGAGGATCTTGGTTAGATGTAATAGATAAAGGAGTTAAATGTAATCTGACAATTTCTTAAAGATTTATGTTGTTGAGTCGCTGAAATGAATTGGTGGCAGGAACTTTAAGAAAGTATACTGACTAGTCAACTGATCAATGATTGCCAAAATTGAATTATATACTTAGTTTGTAGGAGTTAATCCACTAACAAAGTCCATCGTAATATGATCCCACTTCCAAGATGGTATGTGAAGAGGTTGCAACAGTCCACATGGGTGTTGGTGTTCAATCTCGACTTGTTGACAAGTTAAACATTTAGTAGTAAAAGTTTGAATGTCTCGTTTCATTCCTACCCACCAAAAATTCTTTTTAAATGTATGATACATTTTGATGTTGCCTAGATGGATAATAAAGTTAGAATGATGACATTCTTGCAAGAGTTCTTCCCTTAGCTTAGAGTTTGAAGGTACAAATCTGTGGTTCTTAAATCGCATTCCATGGTTAAGGTGATCTGTCAATTCCGGATTGGCTTTTCAAAGTTCAATCTTTTGGCATTGAATGGAGAGGAAATTTTCTGTAGCTTGTTATTCAGTTATACATCGTTGAAGATATGGATATGCTATGATGTTATAAAGAATAGTGGAAGTTTACTTTGCATATTATAGTTTGTTAATGTAAGCATAATTTGATATGTGAGGTTTTCGATTGGTCGTCCACTAGTTTTATTACTTAAGGCATCGACTACCATGTTACCTTTATATGGGTGATATTGTAATTAAAAGTCGTAGTCTTCTAAATATTCCATCCTCCTACGTTGTTGAAAATTTAGATCTTTTTAAGTAAAAATATATTTTAAATTCTTGTGATCTGAGAATAATTGAAATTCTACGTTGTATAAATAACACCGCCAAAATTTAAAGAAAAAATGATAATAATTCTAGATCATGAACTGGATAATTGAGCTCATGGATTTTCATCTATTGTGACCCATGATCAACCACTTTGCATGATTCCATGAGTACTCATACTATTCCTTGTAAGGAGGCATATGTGTATACATATTAACTTAAAGTACTGGAAGGTATCGTAAGTATATGGGTAGTAGTTAAATGCCCTTTTAGAGTACACAAGTCTCAGGTACATTCCAGACTTCACTCAAATCGAATACCCTTTTGGGTTAACTTCATAATAGGTAGAGAAATAATGGAAAATCCTTCTACGAATATTCGGTAATGACGATCTAATCCTAGAAAACTATGAACTTTGGGTACAATAGTAGGTTATAGCCATTACATAATTGCGGAGATTTTTGCTGGATAGATTGGCATTCCTAGTTCCGTAATAACATGTCCTAAAAATTTCTCTTCTTTCATTAAGAAGTCAGACTTACACTTCTTTGCATACAACTGATGATGTCGTAAGGTATCCAATATTATTTTTAAATGATGTTCATGCTCCTTATCATTTTATGAATATATTAAAATATCATCGATGAATACGATCACAAATTGATCCTGGAATGGTTGAAATAAAGGATTCATTAGATCCATAAAAGTGACTAGGGCATTCGTAAGTCCAAAACACATTACTAGAAATTCGGAGTGCCCATACCGAGTTTTGAAAGTTGTTTTTGGTATATCTTCTTCCTTTACTTTTAATTGATAATATTTGGAATGTAAGTAGATCTTCGAAAATACTTTATCTCCTCGTGATTGATCAAATAAAAAACCTATTCTTGGTAGAAGATATTTATTCTTAATGGTGACCTAAATTAATCTACGATAATCGATACATAATCGGAATGAACTACCTTTCTTCGTTACAAATAGTAATGGTGTGCCCCATGGAGATGAACTTGGTCTAATAAACCCTTTTACTAATAATTCATCAATCTAAGCTTGAAGATCCCATAGTTTTAGAGGTTTCGTTCCCTAAGGTGGTATAGAAATGGGAGTAGTATTAGGAAAAAAGGTAATTTTTCAAGAAAAATAAGAGGATATATTCAAGAAAATCTTAGAACATTGTCCCTAAAATCTACTATCTCGGGTGGTAGAGCTTTGAAAAATCTTCTTCCTTGATAAGCAATCAATATGTGCGCTGTTGGTAGATAAAGAATTCATCCTAATAATGATATCTAATCCTACTATTTCTAAAACCACTAAATCAATGATAATGGTTCCTACATTAATTTTTACCTCATAATTTTTACAAAACATCCATGCTCTGGTGATGATACTTGTGGTCATACCTATGATAATTGTAAGGACATAATTTTATAAATGTCTAGGGTAGAATCTAGGAATTTTTTATTTTTCCTAGATCACAGTATGTATGTTTGATACCACAACATTCGACACGTCAACGCGATCATCCACGATGTTCGTGATCCGAATCCATGAATCCATCATCTTCACACGTGCATCATGCTACATGCGACGTGCTGCTCAACCATTCCCAATTCTCCATGACGCGTTATTGGTAAAATAGTTTATTGGAGTTGTTAATACTGGCATAAATATCTAGGAATTTTTTATAAAATATTTTTCGAAGTCTGATTTATTTTTAACAAAAAAGCAAAAAAAATTCTAAGTGTAGAAGCAGACTTTTCTCGATCGTCGAGCTCATTCGAACGACATCTCTCTGTCGTTAAAGCGACATAAGGATGTCGCGCGATCTCATTCGAGCGACATATAGTCTCGTTCGAGCGAGATGACTATCTCGTTCGAGCGAGATGACTATCTCGTTCGAGCGACGACACCGCCTCGATTTTCATATATATATCTGTACATATTCTACACATTTTTTAAAGTCTTTTTCACCCACGTTTCTACGATTTACATTCCCGAAAATAGACTTCAAGTTTTTAAGGTTTTATGCCTTTTTGATTCATAAAACCATTCCCATATATGTGTGTAGATATTTAAACATGCAAAGGATCGTTTTACTCATCTGGAGTAACTTCTGGAAAAGCCGTCTCTTTTCCATTGCTGCCCATCTGGAGTTCTTACAGGAGATTCCATTTGACGATATCGGAACCGACACCTGAGGGTATTTTGTATGTCACTCATGTTTTCAGTATAATCCGTGTAAACCGTTCTTTACAAATTATATTGAAAAAAAAAGGTTTTGCCCTCCGAGGATTTTTCCTGAATTTGGTGTTCCTAATATTTGATCTTGTGATTGTTTGATTTTCATATTTAATTCAATCACTTAGATGCATGTTTTAGGGTTTAACTAAAATTGGATTTTTTTTGAGAATTCGCATTATTCCGCTATAGCGATTCTACAAATTGGTATCAGAGCCTGTTGCACTAAGTTATTGTGTTTTGATCCTGATTTTGCACAAAAATGGCTTTTGGTGGTTTTGATGATTTTCGATGTCAACTTTTTGAAACGGTTAATTGGAAAATTCACACGAACTCTTGTTTTAAATCTTATGTTGAAAACAACTCTGAGAGGTGTCCTTGTTGTGAGGGTTTTGATCACACATTAGATGAGTGTACCATAAATTTAAAGAAGAAATTGAATAAATCGGCATCTCATGTTTCTACCCTTAGTGATAGTGATTCAGAATAAGAAGTCTTTTATGCTTCTAGGCGAGAGCTTCCCATACATGTGATTAGTGTTTAGAGTGAGGGTGAAAAGACTGAGGAGGAAGAAGAAGAATTGAGTAAGTTGCAAGTTGCCTACAATAATTTATATTTTTAATCATTAAAAACAAAAAAGCCAAACTTGAAATTTGAAGCTGAATTGAAGAAACGTGCTTTAGATAATGATAATACTGATGCGTTGATTAAGGATCTTAGGGCACGTGAGGAGATGCTTAAAGAGAAATTAGGATATGTTGAGGGTGAGAGATAGAGTCTTAGAGGTGTGATGGAAGTTATGAAAAAAGAACTTTTAGAGTTTGAAGAATCTAGGCGTTTGCTTGAATCTAGGATAGGTGAACTTGAGGTGAAATTGAAAGATTCAAGTAAAGTGAAATTTGATTTGGAGTCTAGGTATGAAAAACTCGATAATATTTTAGACACCGTCGAGATAAATAAGGATAGGGGCGGGATTGGTCTTGAAAAATATGTGGCACCCATTCCCACACGTGTGAGAGAGCCTACTAGGATTGTTAAGAAAGAGTCACCTAAGTTTGTTAAGAAAGATCCCCCTAGAAACATCGTGAGAGAACCTCCTAGGATCATTAGGAGAGAGCCACCTAGGAAAATTCGGAGAGAGCAATCGAGAAATTTGAGGAGAGGGCCACCTTTAGGTAACACTCATCGCCCGATTTACACTTGCACACATTGCGGTAGGCAAGGTCATCTTAGGCGCTTTTGTTAAAAGCTTTTAAAAGGACCAAGGCAATTTAATAGAAGAATAAATTCGATTCCCCACACCCCCCACATGTCGTTACAAATCCATTTGGGTGAGAAAATCGGATTTAGAGGCTTACGGTTTATTTGTACACGATTCCCGTTTGCTTGCACGTGATTCACCCCATGTGAAATTTTTTGGTTGATTGTGTTAGATGTTTGTCATACACTAGCGACGCATCACGTTATATTCTTTATAGTGTTATGACTCACTTTGATGTAGCGCACATTGGTTTATTTGATGCATTTCTGTGTTTCGCTACTGTTTTAGCACTGTGTTGGATCTGTTTTCCCCTTACAGGTATTATTTTCACAAAATTTTTGCACTGGGCAAAACTGTATGAATTTTGGACAAACTGTGATACTTTGGTTTTCTCGTTCGAGCGAGACCTTAATTTCGTTCGAGTGGAATCTTATCTCGCACGAACTCGCTTCTCGCGACATGCCCTTATTGTTCAAACAACATGATGATTTCGTTCGAACGACCCCTGGAGAAACTTTTTTTTTCCGTTTACAGTACTTTGGGTCATCTTAGTATATTTATTTGGTACTGCTGGGTTGTTTCTGATCAGTCTATATGCAGTCATTCATGGTTTTCATGCTTAATTGCTAACACTGCATTATTTGTTTGATCACACATGCTTTGACTGATGGATTCTTTTGTGTGATTACTATTACTAGCATAGGATGATTCTTGCCTATTGTTGGTTGTATCATTTTGTATTTATTTTTTTTTGAAATTTTGTGAAAAATACAAAAAGGTTTTATTTTGATAAATTTTTTGAAAAATACAAAAAGAGTTTTATATTTTGTTTACACCATTTATGGATAAACACTTAGGATGACCGAGTCACAATTTCATTCCATTTTTCATGTGACTATTTGATAGTGTTTTGAGACAATATGTCAATTCATCCATGTGCTTTATAATGTTTGGAGTCATTGAGATGCAACTAGTTGTTACTTCCTACATGTTTGACTCATGATATCCTTTATTGCACATATGCATGAATTTGTTTGGGTATTGTTCTTGTCATATCACATGTTGGTTGGGAGTTTTCATCTCAACCCTGTCCTTAAAACGAACGAAGTGCAATAATACAAGTGTGATAAAAGTAGTGCATGTAAGATACATTGCCCGTGAGGAATTTGTTTAAGAAAAAAAATGATAAGTGAACACGAGAAATGGCTACAAGTGAATAATAATCACGTCATGAAAGCCACCGTTTGAAAAGAGCCCGCACAAAAAAATGAAGGCAATAAAAAATGAAATATGCCAAAATTTTGGGCCAATAGGTTTTCTTTAAATAAAATTGCATTATTATATATAAGGGAGTTTTGTATGGATATATCAATGGGTTTGCACGTCCTTTGAAAAGTTATCGAAACGACGCTTAATAGTTTTGGACGTTATTAGTGTGGAAATCATTTAGACTTTGATTTTATTAAGACGATGTCATCTAAATTCAACAATTTTACACCTAAGGATATTTTTTATATTCATTCGTTAGGGGTACACGTATTCATCGTGCACATATGATTGATTGATTTGTTTTACCTATCGAATGTGTTCACATCCATACATTCCATTTCCATGACTTGGTTGTTTTAGTATCAATCCATGGTGTGACTTTTCTATCATTATTTTTTCTTTGAAAAAATTGAAAAGTCAAAAATAGTTTGTGGAAATCTTTTGAGTTACACATTTGCATACACGTAGCTTGATTCATATTTGCTATGCACTTTTATCATGACACTCCATGTTTAGTTTGTTTCTTCTTATTTGTCTATTTGGGGACATAATAAAATAGGAGGGAATGAATTATGATTTTATGGGGGAGTTTACATTGTGGGGGAGATTTCATTATATTGATTGATTTATTCTTATATCATTTCAAACTCGATGCGTCATGAAGGTATTTGCTTCGTTACATGTATGTAGGTACAAAGATTGAAGATCATGATGTTGCACACCCTAATGAGAAAAAGTTTGAGAGTTTCTCAAGATTTGAAGATGTTGAAGTTTGGTTGACGACATGTCAGTTGATATTCTTAGTTTGAGGGATTGTTGGGGATATTATCTTATATGTCATTTGTTTTATGGAGATATCATAATTCATATTTTTTATGTATGGACCGGCATAAACATAGGGGAAGATTTGTAAGGACATAATTTTATAAATGTCCGGGGTAGAATCTAGGAATTTTCTATTTGTCCTAGATCACAATATGTATGTCTGATCCCGCTACATTTGTCACATCAACACGATCATCCACGATGACCGTGATCTGAATCCATGTATCCACCATCTTCACACGTGCATCATGCTACATGCGACGTGCTGCTCAATCGTTCCCACTACTCCATGACGTGTTATTGGAAAAATGGTTTAATGGAGTTGTAATATTGGCAAAAATATTTGGGAATTTAAAAAAAAAAAATTTTCGAAGTCTGATTTATTTTTAACAAAAAAGCAGAATTTTTTTTAAGTGTAGAAGCAGACTTTTCTCGGTCGTCGAGCTCATTCAAACGACATATCTCTGTCGTTCAAGAGACATGAGGATGTTGCTCGATCTCGTTCGAGTGACACGTGGCCTCGTTCGAGCGAGATGACTATCTCATTCGAGCGACGGCGCCTCCTCGATTTTTGTATAAATATCTGTACATATTCTACACATTTTACCAAGTCTTTTTTGCACACGTTTCTGCGATTTACAGTCCGAAAAATAGACTTCAAGTTTTAAAGGTTTTATGCCTTTTTGATTCACGAAACCATTCCCATATATGTGTGTGAATCTTTAAACCTTCAAAGGACCGTTTTACTCATCTGGAGTAACTTGTGGAGAAGCCATCTCTTTTCCATTGCTGCCCATATGGAGTTCTTGCGGGAGATTCCAGCCGACTACATCGGAATCGACACCTGAGGGTATTTCGTATGTCACTCATGTTTTCAGTATAATCCATGTAAACTGTTCTTTACAAATTATATTGAAAATAAAAAAAAGGTTTTGCCCTTCAAGGATTTTTCCTTAATTTGGTGTTCCTAATATTTGATCTTGTGATTGTTTGATTTTCATATTTAATTCAATCACTTAGATGCATGTTTTAGGGTTTAACTAAAATTGGATTTTTTTTAGAATTCGCATTATTCCGCTATAGTGATTCTATAGTAATTGGATGATCTGAAGTAATATGAATAATATTTGGTAAGGTTATAATCTTTGGGCTAATAAATGAGTGAAACGGCCCTGTATCAATTAATACATGTGTCGTAAGGTCACAACGTAAAATAGTACCTTCAATAACATCGTGATTGTCCATTTGTGTTAAAAGTGCAAAATATCAACCTTCGATTGTATTATTGGGCGAAGATACATGATTATTAGAATTTCCTGGTGGAATTTTAGGAACATATTTTCTTAATGTAGCTGAAGGTCTTCCGGTGGTTCGTTGTGTTTCAAGATTTCTGCCATTATATATAACGGTCTTGTAATTATAATTGGGATTCGAGGCTTGGGTCACTAAGGTCTGATATGTTTATGAGTATTACATTAATGACAACGAATGGTAGTACTACTATTATGGTGTTGAATCTGGTTGAATGATCATCCTTCGTTTGGCTGAAAATTGGGGTGATTTTGAATGGTGAGATTTGATGAATGATTATTAGAATTATTTCGGGAAATAGGAAAATTACCACGAGATGTCCCAATGGGAGATGTATTCTTGTCAATAACATTCGCTACTTAGACCATCTTATTGAATGAACAAATTTTTAAAGGAATAAGGGAAGTTTAGACACTGGCTTTAAGTCCTCGTTCAAAATGTTTACATTTCTTAACATCAGTATTAATAAATTCCTGAACCTAATGGGAAAGTTCTGTAAATTGAGCCTCGTATTGTGCCACCATCATGTTATTTTATTTGGAGTCCCAAAAATTCTACCGTTAGTTGATCACGTAAGGATTCAAAAATACTTTTGAAAAACACTTTTTCAAATTATGGCTATGTCAAATTTTCCACATTCTGGTTACGTTTCACGGATTTCCACCACTGATTATCCTCGCCTACCAATAAATAAATGGCTAAATCTACTCGGAGTTCAATTACTATTCCTACTCCGTTCAGAATCTTCAGGGTTTTCCTAAACCAGCATTCGACTTCTGATGCTATAAGTTTCTCATGAAGAACGGGGGGTCTTTGACATATAAATTCTTTCAAAGCATTCATTCGTTGAACCTCTGTGGATACTTCAATCCCAATTATAGGGTTCTGACATGCATGTGTCAGTCTAGTGACTTCTTCTAAGCATTTGGATATGTTATCCATGGTCGTAGATGGATTAGTTAACGTAGATTTTAATTAAGGTGTTGCATTAATGTTACGAGTATTCATAATCCTATAGAAGTAAAGAATAATTAAAGCACATGTAATCATAAAACAATTCATAAAACATAATGAGTTAATTAAAAATATCCTTCAAGTCTTATAAGGAAACTTTAGCATATATATTTCATAAAAACATCTTAACTGTCTTATTAGTTTCTAATACTCTATATAAGTAACGTAACACTCTATTCCCACATTACTCTTACACATAGTCTCATTTGTTTGTTTTATAGTGATTGGGAGCCTTTATGTTGTCTATAAGTGGGTCGTCCTCCTGATCCTCCTCTTTAGAACCTTCGGTGCTTGAGTATGATGAAGATGTAGTAGCATCGAGAGATTGAAAATCTAGCCCATAATCATCAAGAGATACTGGTGGAGTTATATGCAACTCTCATGATGGCATGACGTTCCATGCTAAATGGATCACTTGTTGCAAAAACTCTTCATCTTCTGCAAATTGTCGATCTTGTTTGATCACCAATCCCCCCGGGTAAAGAGATGTCAATAGATGATGGTTAATATTTTGTGTGATGATCACCCGCTCCTGGTCAATGTCCGTAATTGCATTACATAACTTACTATATCCCTCTTCTCGAATTATTTGGCTAAATTGTTCCTGATCGATACCTTCAGTGTTCAAGTAGATGTCATCCCAAACATTCATGGCTGCAAGACAGATACTTAATATCTAATTTATCCTAAAGAAGTTACAAAAGCGTAAAATAACTACATCCCTAAATGTGTCACGCATAGGAGTAATAAACTCGATTCTTTTTAGGTTAGATTCTCTACTACCATGTTGTCACGTTCAGAATAGACATGAGTGATAAGGGTTGGGCTTAAGTGAAAATTAATTTAAATGGTGGAATTATAAATAATAATGATAAGAAGGAATTAAATAATATTAATATTCTTTAACATGAAGTAAACTATCAAAATACATTTAATCCTTACACTCATAGTAAATAAAGGCACTACTTTTTATTACATAGTTCATAAAGAAAATAAAAACAGAGAAAATTAAAAATTACTACATGTGCCTTGATACAATATCAATTACATCCATTTATACGTAATAGCATAAGAAATTATAATGGGGGTCTTCGCTGCTGTGACTGATTTTCCAAGAATATATAATTGCTAGAGTAACACGCGGTGATGCATTATTTGTGTTCGGAGTCGGGGAGATATTGCCTTCTTTATGGCCTGGGCTCATCAGGAATCTAAAAAATGTAAGAAAAATTTCTAAGTAGATAATTCTTATTCTATACAATTCAAAATTTTTGATGAGTCAGTACAAGAAAACCAATATGAAATGAATTCAATGTTAGGATGAAATAACATGTTCGTTCCTAGAATGATACATCTAAAAACATAGAAATATCGGGCTAGAGCTGGTAATGGTTAGGACTGATTTCTAAACAAATAACCCATAAAAATCCTTTTAGAGGATTTTATGTAATGGCCATACATATTGCGACGTCAGTCCCAAATTATTTGAGACAAAATTATTGGAGACAATCATGCTAAGGTAACATTGCTAAGTTAATTAAAGACATTCCAAATGGTAACAATAACTAGGCACCCAATTATCTCTGTCCTACATGTCAAATGATACAGTTGTGGGTGTAACAAAAGATTATTTCCTGGTCATAATATAATCTATAATATAGAATCGGGTAGAACCGCATCATATAAAATACGATGATTGCATAATCATCGTTAAATATTGAAGCAGTTATACATAAACAGTTGAACTGCTCAAATGAGTTCATTAATGAGAATATGATATACTGGGTCTATCACATAGTGATATCAACGAAAGGTATAATTCAAAAGCATTACGTGAAAATTATACTGAATAAGAAATCACCTACTTATCATTAGGGTTTTTGAAAAGTTTCGTGATGTTGGTTTAAGTCAAGGTGTTAGTCCGTGTAAGTTTGACAAAGAAAAAATGTATTTTGATATAAGAATAAGGTTTTTGGAATATGAAAAAATGCAATAAAGCTTACAAATTGCGTAGAAACTAAATATTGGCGTAAAAATATAAATACGATTTTAATTTTTTTACTCAAGTTCCTTAACTTTCCAAGTTTTGTGCTAAGAAACTTTTTGTTCCTAATAATGTCAAAAGGTGAAAAAGTTTGGGGTGAAAACACGATAATTGAAAAACTTATGGGCTTTATGTGCAAAATTAATTTTTAAAGTTTAAATCTCATTTTAGGGGTTGTGTTGAATTTGCTTTCTGGTTATCCAAACAGGGTGTTATAATATACCATTTTGATCAGAAAAATAAAAAAAAACTTCTGGAATTTTTTTTACAACTTTTTACTTGAGCATGCGCTCTCACGTGCTAAGTCAAAGTTATCCTGCTGGTTTTGACTTCACTCGTGCACGTTGACTACACGCATCTTCAACCTCTCGAATTTTGACCTAGGATTTCAAAAACTTTTACCTCTAATTAAATTCTCTATAGAATACCATTATACCATTTGAGGCCATTCAAAAGCCATTCTTTGTAATTTTTTACAAGGATTCAAAATATATAACTTTTATAGGTTGTGGTTAACTGTAGAGTCTTCTTCAAGAACTACAAAATATTGAAATTATCAGTTTAGCATTCATGGATTTGTAGTTAATTTTGAAGTATGGAAGTAGTATATTTTGGATTTTGTGTGAATTTAGAACAAATTGGTTTTGGTTTGGAGGTTTAATTCATTTTGTACAACAAGAATTTTGGTTTTGAAATTTTAACTGCCGAAATTGTAAAACTTGAATCATGAACAACTATGAATACTATATTGAAATAAAACTGTATAGTTGAAATACTACAAGTCTAAGGACAATGATTCCCACTTTAAAACTAGTTTAAAGTCAGGAACTCATAATCCACCATTGGAGCTCAAGCTTCCACTATGATTTTTTTTATTTTAACCCTTAATTCATGATTCCTATGTAAAAATTTACATGTAAAAGCTTAAATGAGTTTTACTCTCCTGTAGAAACATAGTTGAATTGAAAGAATGAAGCTCTAAAAATTAAATAATGATATACTCGAAAATGCCAAAATATAAGCTTTGTATCTGGGCTACTCTTTATACTGAATTATCTGAACAGAGAGAGGCTTTATATAGGGGAAGGGATGAGGAGCCTATTGGTCGAATTTGGGGTGGTAGTAAAGTTGGTCTAATAAGAGAAAAATTTAGAGGAATTTTATGGTAATAAAGGGTGTAAGTTTACCCTAGTCTTTCATTGGTTCTCATAGAGGTTAGTTGTCATTCTTATCAGCCCAGCTTATAAGGAAGATGGTAAAATATTTAGTTTTAGTCCTTAGGAGATTTTGGTTACGTTTTATGTTTTTTTTTCCTTTATTTTCAAACTTTTGGGCTCTTTAGGTAATTTTCAAAAGTTAGGTAAGTCTTATGAAGGATTCTTCTGGAATTTTAAAGGGTGATGAGGGTGTTTTTAAAGAAATTTTGTAATATATATATACTTGGATGGTTTAAAAGTAAATTGAAAACTTTAGCCGGTGTTTTACAATTATTAAAACTTAAAGGTAACATTGGAATTTGTAGTTTTCTAAGGTTCAGGGTGATAATAATTCAAAAATTCTTACAACAATACTTATATGTTAGGATAGGATTGCTTATTCGTTGATTTTATTATAAATATATAGTCTCATATAGATGCATTCTAAATATGGGTCTTATAATAAACAAACTTGTTGGCCGGTGGATGAGCTACAAACTCATCTCGTCAGGGGACTTTGTAAGCAGGGTGTGGGTACTTGATGTATTGATTGTAGCGATCAAAGTAACCATGAATAAAAAAATGGTACTTAGAAGTGGGGGAGCCGACATTAGCAGGGAATCTGGCGTAGGTACTGGGGCAGGGGGAACCCAATGGTTGTTCGGAGTTATCTTAACCATGGTTGAGGGAGGGGTATTTGTTTTTGGGATGGGGGGGGGGGGGGGGGGGGGGAGTACATTATCTCCAACCGGGCATAGCCGTACCCTCTTACAAAAACATATAGTGCCATGATTTATGTTTCCATGGTGTTTTGAGAGGCGGTGATATTTTCAAGTTGTTTTAAAACATGGTCCATTGCGGATGGAGCCTAGTCTTCTTCAGTAGATATAGAAAATAAGAGCAAACTTGACAATCGTGGGTGGGGAGATTATTGATGAAAACTAGATGACTGCATGAATTGTGAACTTGGGTATCCAGGGAAAGAACTTAGTGCGAATTTTTGTTGGTAATCATAACTAGAAAAAAAATTCGAGGCATTTTCGTTTAGGACATTGCAGACAAGAGGACTAACAAAAGGAAAATACATAGGGGAGAATGACTCACAAATGTATGACTTTTTATGATGCAGTTCCTTTATTTTTTTCAATCGTATATGGGTGGTATTTTGTTTGTTGCATTTTTTTGTTTGGTCATATCTTTCAAGGGGAAGAACTGAATAGAATCACATTGGATTTGGGTGAACGGGAGCGAGCTTTCATTTTTCGTAGGAGGTGAGAGAAAGTAATTGAATGTGGTCTATTTTTTCTCAAAATAAAATGCGGGTAAGGGAATCCAATGTACAAGAGTTTTGTTTTAGCAATGGCTTATGGATTCATACTCTTTTGTCCTGAATTGAAAATGGGAACATATTCAACATGGAATTAGAGGGTCTTGGACTAGCCTACCACTGTCTGACAATTAAAAAAAATTGTCAAAACAATTGGACTGTAAGTATTTGTTCTTTTTGTGCAATATAATGTGTTCCTAGAGCTTTTCGTCTATAAGGAAGAGGCCAATGAGACTCGATGATTGGTGGCTCGATTTTCATTACCATGGATCACGATATACTGAGTTGCTTGGACTGAGAAACCTTTAAGGTACGTGTGAAACCAATTTACCCTAGTAATGAATAGCTATGGGATTCGATATACCCTAGTACTCGACTGACTCCAAACGTTCCTTGTCACAGAGACTTTTTGATCGAGAGAGAAGTTGCCCGATAAACCATACGGGTGGGAAAAAAGAGTGAGGTTAGTCATTATTGACCAGCCTTTTAACTAACCTATTTTGGCCTCGAGGGTATCGGGCTTAAACAATATTAAAATCAAAACTATGCAATGCGTGTTGCAAAATATTTATTTTTACATACTTTGATGTTTATTTTATTGCGAGGTTCTTCGCACATACCTATACGTTTGGAAGGGTTTATAATGTTGTATATGGGTATCTAGGTACGTATCTATGTTTCTGGGGACTCTAAAACTAAGGCCTCTAAATAGTTATAATTTTTTTTATAAATCACTCATGTAGGGGAATGATATTAAGTATAATAGAAAGGAAGCATAAGGATAGTTTGGCTCACTTGATGTATCCCCTACGAAGTTTCCACTTTAATGATATGATACTTAGGTGCAGGGAGGGGGTAGGGACACTACGGGCAGTGCTACACAGTGTGTTTCATCCCCCTGGGGACACGAGAATGCTTGTCTTTAAGTCTACCATTTGTCCCTAAGGTTGGGTTTCTTAGTTTGTGGATTGATTGTCCTTTGAAGTTGTTTGACACCATATCCACTTTTTGGGTTGGGTTGCATGCCCCTGTTTTGGCCTAAGCCTGTGTTTTTCATGTGAGAGTTTATTAGTTGTTTAGAGTCATCAATTTATTTTATACAAAAACAAACAAAATGGTTTTGGTTAGACCTTTAGGGCTAATCTTAATGAAAGTTTAGGTTTTCTGTGTATCCAAAGACTCTTGTTCAGCTTTTGAGAACCGAATTACAAATCAGGAAGGTATTAGGAACCCCACTTATTCTTTATGCTTCCTTATCTGTATGCTTAATATTACTCGTTAAATTATGTGATTACTTTTTATTTTTTAGAATACATTGAGATAAATTAATTTGAGAATCCTTTAAAATGTAGATATATGCTTATGTATGAAAAATGGCAATAGTGAGAAGTGTATAAATGACACTTAAACTGGTGTGGGTGCACAAGAGTGCTTGTGCATGAATATGTGTTCGAATAATTAGTAGACTTTAGTATGTATATGTATGAGTGCAAGAGATCTTGGCTTGTATGGCAGGGGACAATAATTAAATGTGTGTTTGGTCCTGTGTACGGTAAAAATCATGGCTTGAGATAGTTTTATATCTCATTCCAAGTATGGATGGAGGTTAAAAGTTAAAACGATATATGGGTACATACTTGTTGTTAGAACATATCGAGAGATATATTGCTGAGGCTTGTTGATGGTACAAGAAATCGACCATAAGACCTTCTCGTACCAGCAGGTCAAGAGTGATGAGTGTGCTAAACACGTAAAGCAAGCAAACAGAGAGAAGACAAGATATAGAGTGGTTCAGCCTCTAAAATAGGCCTACATCCACTGTGTTGCTCTGTTCTCATTATGTGCGTGGCATTGTACAATATAATCATGCCTATAGAGGCGTACAAGTATGAGAATAAAGGGGAGTACATGACAGTATTGGAGATTCCGGCGAGCCCGTGAGGTGGCTGTGATGCAGATTCTAGGCCTCTAAAGCTTATGTTGGGGTGATGTATAGAGAATCTGTGTTGTAGTGCCTCAGGTGTGTGTGGAACCGATCCCCCACTTCCAGCTGTGGTCCTCTATTTATGAGGAAGTGAGTTGAGTCACGTGCCCTGAGCACATGGCGTATACCAAGTCTGTAGTAGATGTGGATGAGGGCGCGCGGTCCACAGAGTAGCAGCGCTGAGCTGTTGGAGGGGGACCGCGAACCCTAAGCTGGGGTGCCGCGGCCTCTGATGGAGAGGTCCGCACCCTGTAGGAGTTCTGACCGCGCCCTATAGGTGTTCAAGCCGCGCCTTGAGTGAGATACCGGTCGCGGCCTGTATGGCCTGAATGCGATTGTAGAGGTACTGCCACGACAGGGTGCTATACTTGTACTATCAATAAGCCCTCAAGTCGTAGTGCCAAGGGAGATATATTGGGACTGCGGATAAGTAGCCTAGGTGCCGCGGTGCTTCCAAAGCGACGATTCGTCTTCCGCGCTCCCTTATATAAATTGTTTCTGGCCGTGGACTTCATTACGTTTCTAAAACTTTTGAGAGCAAATCGAGAGAAAATCTTGTTCTTCCTTTCTTAAGCATTTTCTGGCAGCCTTCCAAGGTGGTGTGAGGCTGAGCATCGCAGATTTCTTCATTTCCAGGTAATATTTCGATCAATAGACTTCATAGTTTGCACTTCTTTCCACTTTTTAATAATCGAACATCTGAATCGTACACCGAACCGATTTTCTAATCTTCATGAACAAACTCTAGCTGTTTGATAGGAATCTAGGGCTTCAATTTAAAATCTGCTTATTCCCTCAGAATCGAACACATGAATGCTGAGTACCTCAATAATTGCTAGGATCCTCGAGATGCCATGAAAATCATATAACTGTTCTTGCTGTTCTTGATGCTTTTCACCAAGTTCTTCATATTTTGCGAATTTTGATCTTTAAAACGATTAAACGTTATATTCATCAACTATTTTAAGAGTAAAGCCGCGGCATGATGCCCCAACTTTAATCTATTCCCATTTTGGTCCTTGTGGCATACCGTGGACGTCGGTCGCGGTCTCTTAAAATCTGATTTCCCTTTGCAAAACAAGAGTAGATAACTACGGATATCTTAAAAACGACAGTGGACATTTATTTGTTGGAGGGAGAGGCCGCTTTTTTATAAAAAATACCAGTAATGTTGAACCCCGTTCTGGAACCAAATCGCGGCGTTTAGTAGGTTGGCTTAGGACCCTTAGGCTGATTTATCCTCCTTGGTTAGATGAGGGCCGCGCCCTTTGATATGGAGGGTTAGATGGTCACCCTTTTAGGTTCAATCAATAGTAGGCAATTCGTGTAAATAATCTTTCCGCGGCTTCTTGGTCTTTTCCAAATCATACTAGCTGCGGCGCCTAACTGCGGACTCTACTTTTCAGGTATCGCTGCAGCCATATGAACTTTGACCCAGACGAGTTTTTGAGAGGCTTTTGGGCGAAGCATTTTGGGGCCTCTCCTCCTGAAATTTCTTTCGTGCATCCTCTAAGGTCAATAGGCCCTTGCAAATTAAAAGATTGCCCGAACTGCATAAGACTCGACTCAGACTCCGCGGACTCCGCATCTGGGAAGGCCTTCCCATCTCCGCGGATGGAAGAGGAAGCCAACTCAAGTACCCATCCCATGGGTTAAGGAGATATTGCTGCGGCTGCTAGAAATAAGCCTGGAGGTACATTAGGGAGGGCTGAGAGACCCTTGGCCGCGCTTGTTATCCGCAGCTTAATGACCCAAAATTGGGTTGATCAGGTGGCTGAGGCCTTCGAATTTCTAGAAAATTTGACGTGTTCAGCCCCTGCGGCGAACCAAAGATCGTGCACGGTTCTATCTGATGACGAAATTTTCTTCCCCCTGCACACGTTTATTTACGGGCTGCGGCTACCTGTCCCAGTTCCTATCCATCGTCTTTTCCAGACAATGAAACTGGCCCCAGCCCAATTAGATCCCAACGGTTGGAGAGCTGTTCTTGCTGCGGTCGTGCTTTGGGAGAACTTGTTCAAAAAGGACATTACTCCCGCGGAGTTCTTTCATTTTTACCGCCCAAAAGAGAACTCCGTAAAGTTCGCAGGATACTAATACTTTTCACTCCGCCACAGGAATGAAACCCTTTACACTGGGAGGCCGACCAGTGTAAAAAATTGGAAAGGAAAGTACTTCTACATTTCTGGAGAAGGGTGGGAGTTCCACCCTGAAGAGAATGACAGGGAAAAGTCGTTTCAAATGCCGCGGCAATGGGGAACTCCCTCCAAACTAGGTAATTTTTAAATGTTTGCGCCCTTTCCGCATATTTTGTTAAATATCTGCTAACCTTTGGATTTATTCTTCTTTAGTCCTTGATAACTTGACTTTAAACAAAAGGCAAGAAAAGAGGGTTGATGAGGCATCGGCGGTACCTGCTGAACACAAGAAGTTCAGCACACTAGTTACATCAGCGAGCATATTCGAAGCAAGTTTCTTCCCCAATAAGTCAATTCCCCAGCAAATGGTCGTGGAAGGTAACACTAATATTCCGCGGAGTATAAAATGTTTCTTCAATTTTTGTTCAAATACTTGTGTTTACAGTTGCTTCTCTTTTTTAGGTGAGGAAGTTGATAGGGAGCTGCTGGCTGCCCAACTGGCGAAAATGGACGAGGACGCGGTGGTTCTCAATAATACCGTGCGAAGCAGGAAGAGGAAGAGGTCCAAGGCCAAGGGATCTGCCGCGGCCCCCTCTAGAGACAAGGCCACTGATCCTGTCACGGATCAGGTGGTTAATGATGAAAACCCTGCGCAGCATGAACACTTCGATGACGACATAGGGGAAAATTTAGCCGCGGCTAGCCTGATGTCAGCTGAAGTCCCCCTTCAATCATCCTCTCCTCCACCGCCAACTGTAGTGGCGGTTAATGCCAATTTGCCACCTCCCCAATTCCGCGGAGAGTCCAGGCCAGACGGTAGACCAAGGCCTCAATTAAGGCAACCTGACCCAAATTCTTCCTGGGACACTACCGCAAAGGCAGCATGGAGAATGAAGCGAGCCTTGGATGTCGCGGACCTCGACAGGCTGGTTGGAGAAGATCATGAAGATCTGGAGGACTGTGGCCTCCATAGCCTTCTGAGGGTACGTACTAGTCATTTAACTTTGCATCCCATATTTTTCTGTACTTTTGCTAACGCCTTTTATTTCATACAGGCCGCTGATGTGATTGTGGTTCAGAAGAGGAAGTATGAGGCTTTGTACAAGCTGAAAGAGGCCGAGAAGAGTGCTCATGCCGCGGACTTGTAGTCTGCACGGACCTCTTCTTTTGAGGCAGGTAAAGAGTCCGCTGCCGCGGCCCTCCAGGTAGCCCATATGGACTTGGAGAAGGCCAACAAGGCCAAAGAGGAAGTGGAGGAGAATTTTAATCAAGCCGCGGAATCTCTGAAATCCTCACAGGCCCAGACAGCTGAAACCACCCGTGTTGCAGAGATTGCAAATACCAAGCTCTCCCTCCTCCAGCAGAAATATCAAGAGTTAGAAGCCAAGTCTGCTTAGAAAGATGAAGCTCACGCCGCGGCAATACAAAAGTTGGAAGTTGATCATGGCGACGCCCTCCAGCTAGCCATAGATCATGCCGTGGAGTCATTCAAAGGCTCCAAAGATTTCTTCCTCACCAATAACAGGGCATACCTCCGCGGCTACCAGGAGTTGCGGCAGAGAATTATTAAGAACTTCCCCGATGCCAAGGAGATGGTCCTCGCTTGGAAATTAAGTGATGCAGAACATCAAGAGTGCATTGATGAGCTGAAGGCCGCGGCTGAAGAAAGACCAAGGCTGATAGCCCAAGCGGAGGCAGAGGCAGCGGCCGAGGACGGAGAGACAGAGACTGCCGCGGGCGGAGAAGAGGCTGATGATGATGATGACGCAGCCTCTTAAATTCTTAATTTCTATTGCATCATCAACTTTTTGTAATCTTAAATCCTTAATATTTTTAATATAGGGCTGCGTCCCTCCTTTTTGTAATCTTAAACTTCTGTTGTGGCTGCGGCCTCCATTCTGTAATCTACGACTATTAATACAAAGGCTGCGGGCATATTTTTATCACTGATTGACTACTTAATATTCCTTGCTTTTCTATATTTCATGTTTTACATTGCCCGCTATAATGAATGGTTGCACGTTACTGCCACATTATTGAAAATGCGTCCGCGTCTCGATGACATCTCATTTCAAGTCCGCGAAAAGGGATCGATTTTGTTTGAGTTTCTGTCAATGCCTGCGCCCAAACAAATTGTGTTGAATCATCCAAGGCAGCTGCGTACAAGCCGCGACCCTTCATCATGCCGCGTCATGAAAATATCTTCACTTGATTGTCGCGGCCATGATTTCAAGGCTGGGACTTGCTGATTGCATGGGGTTAGGCTGCCTTCATCGCACCCGATTTTCTGAACCGTTTATCTTTTATCATCCCAAAACCCACATGGAACATGTAGCAAGCTTCAAGATATTAGTGCCTTAGAATTTTCATGAATGAATGGCTCCTGGAGCTCTGCAACCGTATCGGTGGTCTGCGGCGCACTTCAGGTTCATCTGAATAAGGTACCTCCGTAGACATACGTTGGTGTTTCCAAGTCTTCTCGAGCTGGGTCGTGTCACCAAGCCCTAATATGCGAGACGCTATCAAGCCCCTCCAGGCTGGATTATGTTATCAAGCCACCCACAACTAATATGCGAGACACTATCAAGCCTCTCCAGGCTGGGTTATGTTATTAAGCCACCCACAGCTAATATGCGAGACACTATCAAGCCTCCCCAGGCTGGGTTATGTTATTAAGCCACCCACAGCTAATATGCGAGACACTATCAAGCCTCTCTAGGCTGGGTTATGTTATTAAGCCACCCACAACTAATATGAGAGACACTATCAAGCCTCTCCAGGCTGGGTTATGTTATTAAGCCACCCACAGCTAATATGCGAGACACTATCAAGCCTCTCTAGGCTGGGTTATGTTATTAAGCCACCCACAGCTAATGATATATATACAACCATCCCTAGCTAGATATTGTAAGCCTCCCGACTCGATGACGCGTCCCAAAAGCTAAGAACGGGCATTATAAGCCCCCGTGGCTAATGTCGCATTTCGAGAGCAGAGAATTGGCGTTGTAGGCCCTCGTGGCTAATAAAAGCTCCTTGAATCCTCAGATGCTTTTGCGAATATGGTCATCATATGACAAGATGTAGTTGCACATTGCGAGGGGAACTTCTAAGCTAATGAAGGTCGTAACCCATCCATAAGTGCATCCCGAAGTAGAATAATCCTTCGAGATAATTTCGTTATATTTCCTCTGAAATATGTTTAAGACAAAAAGTCTTTTTGTGAGATAGCAGGTTATGAAACCAAGAGAAATATCAAATATAGCTAAACTTGCTAGTTCATATATTTATATATGTATGCTGCAGCTAATGACTTTGTTAACAAAACATAAAGTCTGGAGTATTAAGGCTACAATGAGCTTCATAAAACATAAACAGATGTAGTTGAAATGAGAAAGACTAATGATGAGATGCGGCATGCAGCCTCTGCTAGGTCTGGTTGAATCCCTTATGCATTCTTCAGGAATTGCTGCAGCATCCCTTGCCCAATTAGCCTTTCAACTTCATCCTTCAGAGCATAGCATTGCTCTGTGTCATGGCCATGGTCGTGATGGAATTTGAACCAGGTTGCTTTGTTCCTCTTGTGGGGTGGATCTCTCAATTTTTCTGGACACCTCAAAATCTTGTCCCCTTTGATGAATTCCAAGATCTCTTCAATCGGGAGGCTCAACTGAGTATAGACACCCGACTTCTTCTGCCTTTTTTGACCTCTGACAGTTGATTCCGCAGTTTCATTTACTGCCGCGACAGGCATGGCTGGCTTTGCTATTTCCTCCACTTCCGCGCCTATGTTTTTAGATGTTGCGGCCTCCAGCATTAGCACCCTCTGAGTGAGAAAATTGACCTGGGTCTGAAGTGAGGCGTGGCTGTCATAGAGGTGATTAAGGTGATTGTATAGTTGCACAATCTCATCCTTGACTTCTGCACTCCGTCTGGATTCTCCTTCCATCTCTGCTTTTGTTAGTCTTTACAAAGTATATATATAATCTGAGAACAAACTAACAGAAGTGAGAAATCTCATAGATACTGAAGTAATCTAGTAGGAAATGGGGATGCAGCATTTTCACTGCTACGGGGCACCGCGGCCACAGCCATAAGGCATGTAGTAAGATGCACCGCGGCCTCATATGATACACCATGGTAGAGCTAGAGCTCAACTGATTACGCTCCTCAATTTTTAAAGCTTTTGTAACAGCTACCCTAGTGGAGGCCACGACCATAAGACATATTTATTGCCTGGCCGCATCCCCCCCTAGGCAGCAAGGAGCAATCCCAAACCTGAAGCTTGGGAGCTGAGTTTCACTCCCGAAACTTATGGAGAGCACACCTTCTAGGGTTTGTCCATGAGTAAATAACCTCTCGGTGCATAACATGGCACAGTTTTAATGATAAACCCTAGATCATAGGCCAAGAACAACAAAAAAGGAGTAGATACAATCCCTCCCTAATCATTCATCTTTTTGAGGCAAAAGCCCGTCATGCTTTTCAATACTAGCTAGATAGAATGATGTCACAGGGGTATGCAAAATAGATCTAAAGCCATAAGATGGAGTATATCTGGATATAAGAAATACCCACTTAAGGGTGTGAATATGATGCGGAGTCCAATAACCAGTAACCGACCCCTGAGGAGATGATCCGAAGGACCCCCAGGGATCGAATAAGGTGTTTGAAGAACTCATATATGCAAAGAAACAAGATTGAAGTATCTCGTTCCCACAGACGGCGCCAAACTGATGGTATAAGAAATCGACCATAAGACCTTCTCGTACCAGCAGGTCAAGAGTCATGAGTGTGTTAAACACGTAAAGCAAGCAAACAGAGATAAGACAAGATATAGAGTGGTTCAACCTCTAAAATAGGCCTACATCCACTGTGTTGCTCTGTTCTCATTATGTGAGTGGCATTGTACAATATAATCATGCCTATAGAGGCGTACAAGTATGAGAATAAAGGAGAGTACATGACAGTATTGGAGATTCCGGCGAGCCCGTGAGGTGGCTGTGATGCAGATTCTAGGCCTCCAAAGCTTATGTTGGGGTGATGTATAGAGAATCTGTGTTGTAGTGCCTCAGGTGTGTGTGGAACCGATCCCCCACTTCCAGCTATGGTCCTCTATTTATGAGGAAGTGAGTTGAGTCACGTGCCCTGAGCACATGGCGTATACCAAGTCTGTAGTAGATGTGGATGAGGGCGCGCGACCCACAGAGTAGCAGCGCTGAGCTGTTGGAGGGGGACCGCGGACCCTAAGCTGGGGTGCCGCGGCCTCTGATGGAGAGGTCCGCACCCTGTAGGAGTTCTGACTGCGCCCTATAGGTGTTCAAGCCGCGCCTTGAGTGAGATACCGGTCGCGGCTTGTATGGCCTGAATGCGATTGTAGAGGTACTGCCACGACAGGGTGCTATACTTGTACTATCACTTGTGCTCTCGAGAAGGACTCCATATTGCACCTACGTACCCGTGTAGCCACGAGACCAAAGACTACATAGTTAGATTATTGCGATGAGTCCCATAGAAGCATTATAACATGATGTGTGTCCAAGTCAGAGGACTTATCTTGAGAGTGGGAGAAGCTATATGTAAACATAAAGTAGCTTCAGTATAGACTTAGAATGGGACTAGTCCCAAAGTCAACAATAAGGACGTATGTGTCTATTGGCATATAACTAAGTAGAGGGTTGTTGAACCTTCAAACTAATTTGTATCTGTATTGCAAATGGTGTAATGTTATACACATCCTTTACTAGCTATGGGTGGTGAAAGTGTAAGGTTATTTTTAGGGTTAGATTATACCAGAAGTCATCGATAGAGATCTATCTATCTCTTATTGATATGAATAAAATCCCAGAGGTGTCATAGGCCTCGCGCTGGTCCAAAGTGATAGAGATGATCACTTCATATGATAAGGGGATTTGGGCTAGAGATGGAGGCCTCCTTAATAGATCATACATTGAGAGACGTATTATAAGACTTGGGCTCACGAGTTTGGCTCGATTTTGTGCTTACATACCCAAGAGGTATTGGGATCAAAGCTAGTGTAGTTATAATCAATGGGAAATATTTATGGGTGTAGGTGATGGGATACTAGGTATACAATATACAACATTATGGTAGTTATGGAGACTAGTACGTAATATAGAAGTTATGTCATGAGTTGGAATGTCATATTTATATTGTTAAAAATAGGTTAATCAAATGCATATATTTGATAATTATTCTAAGAAAACACATATTCGAGGAATCTGCTATTGATACAGGCTTTATTCTCTTATAAAAGTGATGAGAACATTATGATTTTATACTTTGGTTTTAGCAAAGTTTCGGAGTAACTCGCTTTATGGACACTTTCTTGGGAATAGTTTTGAGAAGTGTGTTTTCATTTCATATATAGTCATACCTGTACATTAGCATTTATTTAACATATGAGTATGTCATTTCAGCTTAATAAACCGATATGTTGGGTAAAAAAACAATCTTTAAAATATAAATGTTGTAAAGTGCGTACTCAGCCCCCTAACAGGGGCCAAGCTAAGTGATTTAAACAAATATAAATAGTTTATATCATAATATATATTTGGGGTATAGACTTGAGATTTGTATAGAGTTTCTATAACCTTATTCGTAAGACAATGTTTTCTCGAGGAAGTGTCCCCTATGAGGTGGCACCATTCAGTCGAGCAGAGCTTCATTTGGAAGCGATGGATACCATAGGTGTGCACAGAGGTTTGCCTTTATTTCTCGGAGGAAGTGAATATTCCAACGTTAACTTGGGATTTTTCTGACAAAACTCGAGATTCTGAGATGCTTAAGGATGCAGAAAATTAGAAAACCAAATCAATGTTAGGTTTTGGGATGTTTTTTAAGGTTAGTGGGGACCCTTTTTTATTGGGGCTAATTCGGATCCTTTAACCGAACAGTTCAAAAATCCTTTAATCGAATGGTTAATGGTTTTACCATGTGTAGGTCGGATAAGGGTTATAGGACCACATGTAGGGCTCATAAGTGTGGTTTAGGGACATGTTTGCTCCCTCCATTAACCATTTAGTTAATGGGCTGGATATGTTCACGATTGTTAAGATTTTTAACTATTCGGTTAAAGGGATTAAAGGGCCTTTTACCATTCGATTAATGGTCTTACGAAAGCCTTTCCTTGCCTTTTTTACTTTGTTTTTAGGGAATTTTTACTTTTTCCCACCAAACCTTTTTAAAAGGGTAGTTTGAATCCCTTTATTTTTGGTGTTTCCCAGTTTCTACCTGTTGGTTCACAGGAATGTGATTAGGAGAAATACTTAAGCCTCGATTATAAAATGGGTTATCCACGGGTATAAATTCCCAATATAGGATCATGGAGGAAATTTCTTACTGGGGCATGGCCCTATTTATGTTGAACACCTTTCAAGTCCATCTTAGCAGTGATTCGAGGGTTGATCAATTGTAGACTCGCATTTCTTCTTTATCTAGTCAACCTTTCAGCTTTTGTAGTTGTTTGTGTGTGTGTGGGGGGGGGGGGGGGGGGGGAGGGTATCCCATTTTATCCATTTATTTATTCCAAGTTTTTATTGTTAGAGATTATGTATAGGCGTTGTTTAGCTCCTAATTAGTAATTACATTTTAATATTTATCCTAGAATTGGATTGAAGATACTGTTGAGGTTATAATGGCGGGTTTGGTACACTTTTTTTTGTGGGTGGGTGGATATTATCTCATGTTATCATATTAGTTGTTTATTTTATCTGTCCATGCTTAGAATGATATTATAATGGTAAATAGCATTTATTAACCATGCATGGGACTTACCACCCTATGTATGCAAAATGGGGGTGACCTAATTAGAATATCGTCTCGTAAATTAGTAACTTGATATGATGAACATGTGTAGAACTTTTTTACAGTATCGTATATTTTCTATTTTTAGTATCTTGGAATGATGACAATGTGGATGATTTATTTGGGATTAAATTATTACCTTTTAATGTGTGTATATATATATATATATATATATATATATATAGAGAGAGAGAGAGAGAGAGAGAATTTGTAAACATGATCGGTAATGAAATAATGGTCTTCAAGTAAAAAACTCTGTGTATTTGACAATGAAGGAAAGTTGATTGTAAATCCTTTTGGTTAGCTTTTTTTTAGATTATTAAAATGGTAGAAATGGTAAAACATGAAGATTTTATAACAATCCTCGTGTCATATTTACGATAGAAATACTGAAAGTAAATTGTCATAAATCATCGATCAAGGGAGATAAACTAAATACTTAGGAAGAATTGGGAAAGTGAAGTGAATAAGCTATGATTAATTTTAAAGATTAAAAACTAGTTAATGATTTGGATAACCTTAAATTTAAGTTCGTATTGGAATGAGAATCTTAAATGGAATAAATACTACTAGAGTGGATCACTAAATTATGTCACCTTGGTGTACCAAATTATTATGGGAATGGATCTTTAATATGATAGGTGGAGAATGAACTTGAAACATAGGACCTGAGCATAACAATGATTTATGCAATATAAATTGCCTAGGTGTATTGATACATGAATTATAGTACTATGCACATCTTATAATTCATGCACTGCGAACCTATATCTTTTGAGTGTGGGTGGGTTGCGGTGACGGTATTATGTGAGTATGGTGTGTTAAATCAAAAACGATTTTGGAAGTGGTGATGGTATTATAAGAGTGTCACGTTCGGAAGAGTGGTGGTCCCTTGGGGTGTTAATACAATGAGTGGATCGGATATAGTGACATATTTTTTTTATAGGAATCACGTTAGCATGAATGGTCTCATAGGAACAACCTAGATATGGTGATGAGATTTATGTGGGTGACACTATTCAAGGTACGAATATGACAATAATACACCAATTTTAATCCCTTCCACCAATTCAATACAATAGTATTTTTGTACGTAAATTTCAACATTAAAGTAGTTCCACCAGATTCATGTCTAAGTTTTGACACTGCGCAAGATAAAGAATAATGATGAGAAATGAGAATACCTCATTAAGTTCCCCACAACTATATATTGGAAGTTGTGGGTACCTTGTACATTTGTCTTGGCCCAAAGAAGTATCCTGACTAAGACCTATCAAGAATAGGGAGAGTCCGAACCAAACTCCAAAGTCTCACAAATGACTAAGTTAGCAGCGACCCATTCAACCCCTAAAATCTCTGAGGATATATACTAGGGATTATGGGCCAATGTGGAGGTTCCCCACAATCCCACTCTATGAAGTTCACATGTATATATTGTACCCCTGGACCAGGGAAAAAGGTATGTAATTTTAAACACTCCCCTGGAGAAAAGAGAAATACAAATAGAGAGCACCACCGTGGACGCAGGCAATTTGCCAAACCTCGTATATCTTGTGTCGTGTGTGATTGCAGCTATTATAATTTAGGTTCTTTAGTTTTCCTGGCGATCGCATTTGCTCATAATTTGTGTTGAGATTTATTGTCACCACAGTTGGCGCTGTCTGTGGGAAGTAATTGTTCTTCCTTTAAGAAAGCCTCCACCAATAAGAACCTAGAATGTCTGGTCACAGCAGCAATGCCCCTCAAGCATGAGATATTCAAGAGCAACCTATACCTCGTAGGGTTAGATCTGAAGTTCGACGCTCAAACCCAAGGGCTCGCCCAGAGCGGCAAGCCTCAGAAGAAAACCAGAGACCTACTAGGTCCATGCAAGTCTCCAGGCTGATCGATGCCTATGAGGCAAGGCTCCAAGAGCAGGATGAATCCACTTGCAAGTAGGAAGTCGAGAACGCCCGCCTTAAAAGGAGACTGGAAAAGATGGAGAGAGAACTCCATCGCAATACAAGACAACATTATTATCGGACCCCTAGCCCACAGGAGAGAAGATTTCACAACCGAGGAAGGAGCCCAAGATGTGTATCTCAAAGAATTGGGGGACACAGGTCAGATAATGACTGGTCTAAGCAACATCAATTAGCTCTTCGTGACGGGAGCCCAAGACGAAGGGATGACAATATATAAAATTTGGTCCGAAGAGAGATGAACCAACACCCAACACATCGAGGTGCCAGGTCGACAAGAGAGCAAGCTAGGAAAGCTCTCAGAAACCAGATGAAGTCCCATTATTTATGGAAAATAGAGGAAGAAGAAGACCCTAAGAAGTTTGCCATGACCAGATTCAAGATCTACGATGGTAACATTGACCCCATCGACCATATTAGACAGTATAAACAGGCCATGACCCTTTGGAGCCACAAGGACACACTGATGTGCCGAATTTTCCCGTCGAGCTTGCATGATGTGGCTCAAAAGTGGTTCAAGAAACTCCCGTATAGGTTCATCAGTAACTTCAAGTCCCTGGTATATCTCTTCATGGCTCGTTTTATTACCAATAGCTCCCATCCAAAAAGGATGGATGCTTTGCTGACTATGAAGAAAAATCCCCAGGAGAGCCTCAGAGACTACGCAAAGAGGTATTGGGAGTTGTTCAACGAGGTCGAGCACTGCTCAGAGAAGGTCGCCGTTGCATCCTTTAAGATTCTCTTATT
This sequence comes from Sambucus nigra, assembly GCA_949130495.1. Classification (NCBI taxonomy): domain Eukaryota; kingdom Viridiplantae; phylum Streptophyta; class Magnoliopsida; order Dipsacales; family Adoxaceae; genus Sambucus; species Sambucus nigra. The sequence continues at coordinate 336,980,196 of OX422208.1, forward strand.
CAGTTCCTACCTCTTAAACTAGTCCCTCACTAAGAAGGAGGCCACAACTATTGACGACTTGATGGCTCGTATTGAAAAATACGCCAAAGTTGAAGATGTGACCCATCCCAGTGCAGGAGAAAATGGTCGCGCCAAGTATGCCGGCAAGGGAAACGACAAAAATAAGAGTCAAAAGAAAGGGAGTAAGAATGGGGGTAAAAGAGGATCTAATAATGGGAATAAGAGTGATGCCTCGAAGGCATTTCAAGAAGTAAACACAGTTTTTAGAGTATCAGTGTACAAGATTCTGGTGAAAACCAAGGAAGAACCATTCATTAAGTGGCCCAAGAAAATGAGTGGAGACCCCTCAAAGATGAACAATGCACTGAGATGTCCTTTCCACAAAGAGAGCGGGCACAAAACCGAACACTACAAAGCCCTCAAATCTTACCTTGAAGAGTTAGCTCAAGATGGACACTTGAGAGAATTTATGGAAAAGAAGGTAGAGAAGGTAGCTGCCAACAGAGATTAAAGGCCCGATAATATGCTCGAGGAAGATGTCGGCCATGAATTCATATTAATTCATGGAGCGTCCGACCTCAAACAGATTCAAGGAAACATGGCTCGGATGGAAGTCAAAAAGCTTATTGCAGTAATGGAAGCTTTTCCAATCGACCCATCCAAAATGCAAGTAGGGAAGCGTAGGCGAGCTAAGGATGTCGACTACAGCAAGAACATTATGTTCACAGATGAGGACCTAATAGGATTAAGAACCCCGCATCATGATGCATTGATCAATACACTCAGTATTGCTAACTATGACGTCGACAGGTTGCTCGTCGACCAAGGTAGCTCATCCAAAGTAATGTACCTCGACCTGTTCAGAAAATTGAAGTTAAGTATTGCTGACCTAAAGGAAGCCACCGTTCCTCTAGTTGGATTTGATGGAAAAATAACCATCCCCTTAGGAAAGCTTGTCTTTCCAGTAAGGGCAGTAAACATCTAAAAAATGATCGAATTTCTCGTGGTCGATATTAATTCGCCCTACCAAGCGATCCTCGAAAGAGGATGGCTGCATGCGATGATGGTCATCCCCTTTACCTACCGTCAGAAGATCAAATGTGTGACTGAAGAGGAGTGGTGGAGATCTACAGAGATCAGGCAATGGCGAGAAAGTTCTTAATAACATCCATTCACCCCAAGACAGAGAAAAATGTTGAGAAATTTAGAAGCAAAAACGAGGAGGAGAGGCTAGTGCCCTCCAAATAGCAACTAAGATAAAGGAGACCAGGAGTGGAGGATACCAGGCTCCTCCCCTTTAAAAAAGTCATCGAAGACCTGGAGAAAGTCATAGCCAGTAGTAGTTCAAGTGAAAGAAAGTTCTTGATTGGAACCTCACTCACCGACCACGAAAAGAGGGAATTGGTCACCCTACTCTCAAGTAACCTAGATGTATTTTCATGGGAGCCTTATGAGATGCACGGGATTTATCTGAACATCACTTGCCATCAACTGCATGTCGATCCAACTTTCAAACCAATACCACCGAAAGCTCGTCAAACTTCTCTAGAAAAAGCCAAGGCATTGGAGAAGGAAGTTGAAAAACTGTTGGACGCAGGAGCCATACGGGAAGTCCAGTTCCCTAAATGGCTATCCAACCCAGTGGTTGTCCCTAAGAGAAATGGAAAATGGAGGGTCTGCTTTGATTTCACCAATCTCAACAAGGCATTCCCTAAGGACAACTCCCCCCTCAAAGATTGATCAGCTGGTAGATATCACTACAGCACACGAAAGGATGAACTTCCTAGACGCATACTACAAGTATCACCAGATCCCTTTGTACGAGCCAAACCAAGACAAAAAAACATTTATGACCCTAGATGGGTTATATTACTATAAGGTTATGCCCTTTGGGCTAAAAAACGCAGGAGCAACTTACCAGCGGTTGGTCACCAAGATGTTCAAAGACCAGATGGGAAGCACTATGGAAGTATACATCGATGACATGCTCATCAAGATCAGGATCAAAGAAGAACACCTCTCTGACCTATTAAGGACCTTTGAAATCCTCAGGAAGTATCGAATGAAGCTTAACGCAAGTAAGTGTTCCTTCGGTGTCCAGTCTGGAAAATTCCTTGGGTACTTGGTCAGTAGGAGAGGTATTGAGGCCAACCCAGAAAAAATTGATGCCATTAACAGGGTACAACCCCCCTCGTATGATAGGAGACGTGCATAAGCTTACGAGGATGCTTGCCGCCTTAAACCGGTTCATCTCAAAGTCATCCAAAAGGTGCCAGCCGTTCTTCCAGTTGTTAAAGAAGAGCAAAGATGTAGGTGGAACAATGATTTCTCGAGGGCATTAGAGGGGATCAAACCTTACCTGAGCAAACCTCCCTTGCTTGTGATCCTTTAAGAGAATGATTCTCTATATTATAGAATGTTGATTTTTCTCAACTATATTATAATTCATGTACCCTTTCCATGTCATAGGCTCCCCTCTTAACATACAAAACTAAGATCACGAGAAACTTATTAAAACAGGGTCAATGTGTAATGGCCCTCCTCAAGCATTCGTCAACAAACACGAATGACCTCCTAGATTGCCCCTGGAACAATATGAAGCCCTTCAGGGGACCCTTAGGCAACATGGCCAACCCAGGTTAGTCACCAATATTATTTGTCTCAAAAATCTTGCTCGGATAGAACATCCAATAACAGGTGTATCCTCGCCATTACCTCACTTAGTCCTAAGAAAGTGTGATGACACAACCTAAAAGGTAAAGTAAGGCAGAATGGTACACCAAAAGCACACTGGACTGGGGGGATACTCACTCAATAACCAACTCTACCTAAATCAAATCTAGTCGGCTGGAAGAGCCCAAGATAACTGAATAAGAGACCAATGAAGTAAAAAATAACACAACACATGTTTAGTCGGAAAATTGCCCAAAACATAACTATTTTATTACATCATTACATATGCAAAGAGTTACATATACTGAGTAATTTAAACCCTAATAAGAACTAGGTCACTGAGCAAGATAGCCATCCACTCGCGCTCTCTTTGGCCATCATCTGGTTGAGGAGCTAATTCCTCCTCGACTTCGTCTGAATTTGGTTCCATGAGTTATCTTGGGATCACATCTATGGGAACCCATCGATCATACCTTCTGAATGGGTTCGGCATCAAAGTTGAGGGAGAGATCTCATGCTGATACTAGAGAATAGAGTTCTTAGGGACTTGCAACTCCCTAAGATCACTCAACCACCTTCTTATGAAAGCTAACTCCTCAACCTCCTTCAACTTCATTGGAGCATCAGTCCAACCCTGATCATAGCCATCATCCCACACCTAGCGAGGACCTTTCTTGAACAGGTGCCTCAGTAAGGTGACAGCTCTTTGAAGACCAGCAACTATCACATACGCCCTATGAATGTAACCTCGCAGTTCGCCAATCTCCCTATCTGAACCACTATCACCAGTACCAGCTCGCCGCCTAGTCGATAAAGAGGAACCATGTAAAACTCGAGGGGCAATGCTCGACGCATTATCCCTAAGTCACGAGACTTCCCTCCTTAGAGCTCATTATCCTATTGAAGTACCTCTCCAACTTGATTGATCTCAGAAGCATCCAGAAGCTTAGCCTTCAGAGCATCCACTTCTTCTGAATAGAAGCGCCAACCTCCTCCATCTCCTCAAGCCTATTTTTCAGCTTGGCAATAATATCTGACTGACCTTTATAGCCTTGATTCCTCTATCTAAGAGACCTGCATATTTTTATAAAGGCACGACAAACTCGATTGCTCACATTGGGACCAAGAATTTTTCCTAGGTGAGAGGTAGCAGGAGTATATTCCTCAATATCGATAAGCTACAAATCATACGAGCATCAAGAATAAATAAATAAGTATATGAAGAGGAACAAAACTTCATTTTATTAAAACAAAAAAAGTTAGAGAACATCAAGGAGAAGAAACAGAGATACAAAAAATACAAAGGCTCCCTAAGAAGACTAGCGGGCGACCTCAGTCTGCTCTGAAGATACTGGTTGCTTCCCCTTATTCGCAGCATCCCTAAGTGAACCTCCCTAAAATGGATCAGTCACTATTCCTTGATTAAGGGGATCATCAACAACAATGCTTAGGATAGCTGGGACACTTTCATTGGCAGCAGGAGAGGGCACTCCATCCATAACAGGCTTAGGGCCAGGGTCATGCTCGTCATAGAGGGGGGAATCAACATCCACCTTGACAGCGAGAAAATCCCTATCCCAACACTTCTTGAAGTTGAGACGACTGATTTATCCGATTTGAGCCTCATCATCCTCGTATGTTGCGAGCCACCTAGCATTATACGAGCTCTCCTTGAGGGTGGCAGCCTCAGATTCCAACTTCTTCATCTTCTTGATAAGCTCTTTGTTCTCCTCAACTACCACCAACTTGCTAGTACATACCAAGTCGTAAGACTGCCTCCGCTCCCCTAGATCCTTGGATGTTGCCTCTTTTGCTTTGTTAGATCTTGCCAAGGTAAGATCGAAAGACTTCTGAGCAGCACTGGCAGCCTTCAGTCTTGCCTCTAACTCAGCATTTTTCCTCACTAGCTCATTGTGGCTACGATAGAGGATGGTGAAATCAGATACAAACTGCAGAGAAAAAGAAAACATTTAACTAAGAAGGTATTAAAAAGAATTACAGGAGTAGAGAAGTAAGAACAGACTTACCAAGGCTAGCCCCTGACTTTTCTTTAGGACTAATTTGGCGGTCCCTATACTTGACGACCTTTGGCGATCAGTTGGCAAGACTGCTCTCTCGAGCACCGTCAGAGCCAGCTGAGGGGAAAGACCAACAAAAGCTCCTTCAACCAGGGCATACACGGGCATCCGAGACTGCCCCGTCTTGTTCCTCACTTCTTTTCTCCACCTTTCTTCCTCTCTCTCCTTCTTCTTCGTCTCTTCCTCTTTCTTCCTCTCTTCTTCCTTTTTCCTTTCTCTTTCTCTCTCTCTCACCAATGCCTCCTCTTTTTTATTCCTCTCTTGCTTATGAGCTATAGTTTGGGAGCCAATGGTAGTATCCCCACTCCCAGACTTCCGCTTCTTTAACCTGTGAGCAAGTTCCACATTATCCTCCTCATCATCTTTGATCAAATTTTTCCTAGGAGGGGCCATAATCTCTTCGCTGGATCTATCCTAATCCTCTGAACTCTCTGAACCCTCCTCTAAACTAGAGGATCCTTCACCACTTGAACTCTCTTCACTAGAGTTACCTTCAACTCCACCTCCGTCAACCCTCACATTATCTTCACTAGAGCTGATCTCCTCTTCGTCTAACTAGATTAGTTCAGTTGTAACCTCTTCTATGATGTCAAGATGAGGAATACTATCAATAGGTCGGGCTATGAAGATGGACCCAATGTTCTTGCACTCTAAAAGGAATGTAGCTGATCGCTGATGATCACCGTCAACCAAGTATTCCCTGATATTCCAAGCTTTGATTAGCTCAGCGACTCGAATTTCGTGGAGTGCAGCTTCCAAGTTCTTTATTTTCGCTGAAAAAGGAAAAAAGGAAAAAAATAAAAAATACAATGCACTAACAGAAAATCAATGAGCAGAATAAGAGCTATGTCTACCTATTACTGCTCCCCTTAAAAAGGAATCATAGGTCCCCTTTACCTCACTCCTTGATTTTGAGGCGAAAACTGTCAGTTCCTGGACATAAAGCCTTCCTGACAATAGTCCTTCTGGGAAATAAATAGATTGACTACCAACACCCTGTCAGGACTCCTACCTTTCAGATAGAGGAGACCAGAGCTTGTTCAAAAAAAGGTATAGAAATAATAAATTTGAGCAAGACCTAAATTGGTGCCATAGATCTAATTGATCCTATGTGCACCATTCATAATTTTCCAAATGTTCGGAGAACATTAGGTAGGAAGTATATAGAAATAACTAAAGAAATGCAAAAATAAGCGATTTGGGGGAAAGGTCAGACCCCCCTGGGACAACAGAAAAATATGAATCCAATGCCCGTCCTTAATGTCTCGGACATTGCTAGGGACAGGGGCACATTCAATGTCCACCCAACTAGGGATGTTGTAAACCTCCCTAAACTCAGCTATTGACCTATTACCTATTCTTTCCATTAGAATAATACCCTAGCAATGATAAAGAAAAAAATTCAAAAGAAAAGAAGTTTGGAAAACTTACGAAGTGAAAATCAGAATAAAATGACGCAAGGCCACAAGCAAGGAAGATGGAAAGAAAACAAAAATCTTGAAGAAGAAAGGAGGGACCTGGAAGTGAGAAAACCCAATGAGAAGCTAGAGAAATCTTGAGAGTGCGAAGATATTTGAAGCGACTTCAGAAATGGCCTCTAGAAACAAATTTAAACCATCTCAATGATGACGTACGGAGAACGAAGTGACTTTTCCGCCTAAATCTACTTGGGAACGAAGTTTCACTCCCCAAAGCCTCTTGCAATTCACAAAAATACCATCAGAGTTATTATTTAAAATTATTGAGGCCAAATTGTGACCAAAAATTTTTAGGGACAATTCTGGGTATCATGTCCATTTGTCATGGCCCAGAGAAGTATCCTGACTAAGACCTATCAAGAATAGGGGGAGTCCGACCCAAATTCCAAAGTCTCATAAATGACTAAGTCAGTAGCGACCCATTCAACCTCTAAAATCTCTTAGGAGATACCTAGGGATTATGGGCCAACATGGAGATGCCTCACACCCCCACTCTCTGAAGTTCACATGAAAATATTGTACCCATGGCCCGGGGCAAAGGGTATGTAATTGTAAACCCTCCCCTGGAGAAAAGAGAAATACAAACAGAGAGCACTACCGTGTACGTAAGAAATTTTCCTAACCACGTATATCTTGTGCCGTGTGTGATTGCAGCTATTCTAATTTATGTTTTTTACTTTTTCTAGTGATCGCATTTTCTTATAATTTGTGTTGAGATTTATTATCACCACATAAGTAATCGGGGAATCGTTTGTATAGTAAAACAATTCTAAATATATTAGTTAATCACATTGACAACTCTTTATAATTTTTAAAAAAATTCGAGAGAGTCTCCTTTGTTTATACATGAAAACTAATATGTTTAATCGTCATAATTACATTCCATAATGCAACAATAGTGCACAAATTTCAATCCCTTCCACCGATTAAATAAAATAGAAGTTTAAATGTAAGTTTCAACATTAAATTAGTTCATGTCCAAGTTTCAACACTATACATAATAATTGGACAGTGATGAGAAATTAAAATACTTGATCAAGTTTCCTAAAATTGCGAATTGGAAGTACTCTTAGAATTATCTGGTGGTACTAGAAATCCACCATTTTGCATCATTCGAAAAAAAATTTAGTGGTCTAATAGATTAGTTATTTCACCTCATCCAACTCTTAATGATGATGATTTTCTCCGGCCTCAATTAACTTTCATAATCATCTGTTCTCACTCTCATAAAAGTAAAAAATCCTAGATCTTACAGATGCTAGTCGAATACCGTCTTCCCAACATAATACTCATCCATGTCCATCATGACCAATGACATCCTCAAAGATTTATTTCTCACTTCGGGGTCATTATGCTCCTCTTCTGGTACCACGTCCAAGTGCCTTTGTATATTATCTCATAAACTAAAAAAAAGTTTAAAACTAGTGAGAAATACCATAAAAATCTTATTAAAATATTTTTTACCCTAGATTTAAGAATGGAGGCTAAAATGTAATACCTTTATACCAGCCTCTCCATCCTCCGTGCTATATGTCTTATCGTACAACTTTTGAGACTCTTTAAACGCACCAAGCTTGTCAGTAGGCAAGTCAAATTTTTTCATCTATTCTATTTGAAGTAAGATAAGAAAAAAACATATTAAAATAATAATAGTAATGATGAAATTCAACATAATATTCCTCAAACTAAAAACACAAAAAAATATGTAAAGACTATGAAATATGATGTTAACCTTATTTACAACTTAATGAATTGATGTTCTCCCAATCCATGGTGGGCACAAATATTTGCCTTATTTTGTAGTGTTTTTAGCCGCCACTCACTATAAAATAAGATAAACCATGTTACAATTTTAATACATATAAAAAATTAATGTAAATAAATAGAAAGTATTTCTACATATGTCATACCATTGTATTTTTTTCATCCCTAAGGAGTAACTAAATTTGGCCATTGATTGTGATGAACCATGAGAGGTGCATTATGATCACTAAATTAGGCCATTGATTGTGTCTTGTGATGATATATTATCATTTAGGTCCCGTGACACACTCAAAGTATCCGGTCTCTCGAGCTATGAAGTGATAGGTAGCATGCGCGATACTCGCACTTCTCGTGAAACAGATGCCCTTGGTCAAACCATCCTATATCCTAATAACAATCTTGACAATACAATAACTATCTCTATAGGTAAAGGCCCGAGCTTAGAAGACATGGTAGTCTTAACGGGTACATACTCGATCGTTGTTGCCCATTGCACAAATTTTTCTTATAGATTACAACATCATAATGCAGATAAAGAGCTAGACCCTAGGTTGAGACAAGATATCAAAAAATTATGCTCTTAAGGGGAAATTAGTAATGGAAGTATTGCGATTGATTCCACCAGAGTACATGTTAGATGTTGGGTGCTATAAAGTTATCTTGGATAACAAAGAGCTGATAGAATCGGATCAAAAGATGAGTACAGATGTGAGGACGAGCAAAATTGTAAGGAATTTGGATTTTGATGAAAAGGGATGGTTCGATAAGTTTGGTCAGGCCATGGTTAGGATGGGTAATACATAAGAATTATTTATAAAAAATGGGGAGAGCAGGAAAATTGTTGCCTCGTCAACTAAATGTGTTTTATTGTGAGGTTCACATGGTCAATAAGAGAATATTCACACTCCTGAATTATTTACACAGATGGTACTCTAAACTAGTAAGAAAATAACATTTGAAACCTGATCCCCCAATTTGTAGGGGCTGAACAAACTCCTTTGTTCTTGAATATAGAGCTATGTTCATATGGTACTGTAAGGACAAAATTTCCAAGTGAGTCAATTGTATAGTTTTGACTTATTCACGGAACAAAACACGTTTACGTCATATGTCTATTTTTTATTATCACGATCCCACACAGACAATGACGTGTTGAAGACGTTGCGGCAAAGCTTCAAAGAATTAATTATGCCAAAGTTTAATTGGTGCAAGTTTATTCCTCTTCAAGTTCAATTTATGTCCGAGATCACTCAGGTATGAATGAGTAAATTTAATGAGACTCAAAATTTATTTTTAATATGTTTAAGGATGTAATTTTTATTAAATAAATGTTTTTAAAATGTTTTATAAGTGTGTAAAAAGGTTTACACTTCATTTTTATTAGATGAGGATGAATTAGAGTTGGATTTAAGTGGAAATTTTTCTTAAGAGTTGGTTTAAAATCAAACTTTAATTCGCTGGTCACTCAAACAACTTGACCAGTCGTTCGAGCGAGATGCTCTGTCATTCGAGAGACATTGTTATCTCGTTCGAGCGACAGGTCAATGTCACTTGAATGACGTGCCGCCTCAAGAAAAGTATTTAAGGCGTGTTTTCCATCAGATTTCATAAGTGTGCATTCTGTGAAAATCAGTATCCGTCCAGAACGTTTTGCACACAAGTTTTCTAAGGTTTTCCAAAGTTAATGTATCCTTTGAGTTTCTAAGATCCGAGTTATCATTAATATATGATATAGTTATCTTGGTGGAACTAAGAAGCTTTGTTCTGCACTTGAACATTGCTGCTTTTGTAGTGAAGATTCGATGGAGTTCGGTTTCAATATTAAGACATTACAAGACATGTTGGTGGACACCGAGACATACGTGGACATGTGTGTTGTGGACATACATATTAGAAGAAGGTTACTTTCTACGTGGGCACAACGAGAGGAGTGGTTGAAGATTATAGGAGCGCCAAGTCACGTGGGTGGATCGAGTCATTGAGTAAGATTACCGTATGTACCTTTTTAAAACCATATTCATAGTGATAATCTAGATTCGGTCATTCGAGGTTTTCCTGTTGTGGTTTTCTTCGTACATCCGACATTGTGAGTATTCTGTACTTTATTTTACTTTATTTAATCACTAGATGAATGTTTAGTATTAATAAATATAAATTTGGTTAAGTTAGAATTTGCTCATAACTTGGTGCAAATTAAAAATTGGAAAAAGGGTTTTCACAAAAAGAGAATTTTTTTTGTCATCCTTACAACACTTTTCGCATTAGAAATTAAAAGGAACCATCAAATTGGTTTCAGAGCGGGTTGCATTTAGTTTTTGTGTAGATCCTTGTTTTGTGTTTTTTGGGTGATTTCTTATTTATATAGTTTGGTTTGTTTATTTCTCTCTCGATAGAATCTCTAAGTTTTGACAATTTACGTCTTTTGAATTTGAAGTTTGCAAAACGTATTGAAATTTTAGAAGAAGAGATTTCTCATTTTAAAAATATGATTGAATATTTGCCAACGTTTTAAACTCAAAGAGATATCATCCGTGAGAAGTTTGTATATTTACATGGCATCTATGAATATTTAAAAGTTTCCAAAAAGGAGAGGGATGATAGAGTTCTTTCTTTAGAAAAAGAGTTAGAGGAGTTAAGAAATTATAAGGTTTGTGCCATTGAGGAAAATATTATGATTAATAATTTTATGGCACGTGAGAAGACTCTTAGGGATAATATTGCTCACACTGAGGTGGAGCGTAATAACCTTCTAGGGGTAATTGAAAATCTAAAGAAAAAGTCCCAAAAATTTGAGGAGTCTAATTCTTTGCTTTAGCCAAAAATTTTGAAGTTGCAAAATAACTTCACCGACACGAGTAGTGTGACTAGTGATGGTAGCGACTTATCTTGTTCTAGTGGTTCGAATGTCAAAGACAAAACCATATTTTGTTTTAGATCATCAACCACATCCGAGGGTGTTAGAAAAGGTCAATATAAAGGTCTCGTTGCTCATCGAGTTTTCACATGTTCACATTATGGTAGGAAATATCACTTTGGGAGTTTTTTCTATGATCTTAGATAAGACCCTAAGAAGTTTAAACGTAGTGTCCCGTCAGTTCCCAAAACACATTTTGTTAGGTATACACTGGTTTGGGTTAGGAAATCCATTTTGGAGATGGTAAATGTTTCGTTGGTAAATTCTCACATGCATGCGCATGATTCTCCACTTACTATTTATTATGGTTGATTGCATGTCCATGTTTTTCATATGCTAGTCTTTGCATCATGATTTATATCTTTCTAGTGTTATGACATGTGTATCATTTTGTATTATAATTTTTCTCTTATTGAGTCTTATTTGAAAAATACAAAAAGATTTTTGGTTTAAGTGATTTTAAGAAAAATACAATAAGAGTTTTCTTTTATTTGAGTCAAAATATGTTGAAAACCCAAAAAGATTTTCTATTTGTTTTTTATTTTGAGTTTACATGTTTCATGTGGCATATTAGTGTGCTTGGACCCCTTCCTTCCATTATCCATGTGGCTAGGACATTTGGCCATAATTATTAATGCTTAGAATGATCTTAACCATTGTATTATGGGGTTGTTTCGAAGTTTATATGCATCTTGATTCGACTTTGTATATATGCCATCTTTGCACACATGCATGAGTTTATATAGATGTTTGACATCTCTTACATAATTGAGTTTGGCGCAACATTCTTTTCTCAATTTTGTCATCTATGCGTAAGTAGACATAAGGAGGAAGTGTGCATGTAAGAATCGTTTACCGTGAGGATAGTAATTGAAAAAATGATGAATGTTCAGGGGAAAAGGATGTGAGAGTGTAAAATTGACTCTTCATGAAAGCCACCATTTGAAAGAGCCCCCCCCCCCCCCCCCCCCGAAAAAAAAAGGCAATGAAAAAAATCATATGCTAAAATATGCCAATTAGTTTATGTTCATTCAAAAGAAAATATGATATATATTTGAGGGAGTTTGGATGGATAAATTAAACGGGTTTGCACCACGAATCCTAACGTTGAAAATTCATGTCATGACGCTATTGTTTGTAGATTCATCAAAATTTTGCATTTATGTGCATGTTTGATTGTTTAGTTCATTTAACTTACACTTTTAATTGTCACAGGTGGCTAAAATAAAGTTTGATGATTTGTAGCTATCAATTAGAGCTTCTTTATCATTTCGATGTGTTGGAATTGTGATTCATTTGTTGTAGTTCACACTCATACATTTCATGTTCATGTTTGAGCACATTGATACTATGTTCTCATGTAACTAACATTTTTTTGTTTTGAGTTCTCTTAATTTAGCTTCTGTTTTGCTACTGTTTTGCAGCTTTGAGCCCCTTCGAGTTAGTTTTTTATGAAAATTTTTTCATTGAACCACACTGTCTAACCTTCTGCACTGGAACTGGGATTTTTGATTGCTCATTCGAGCGACATCTTTATGTCGCGCGAAGTTTTCATTCGAGCGACGTAACTTTATCGTTCGAGCGACACCTTTGTCTCATTAGAGCGACGTCTCGAATGTTTACTTCCTTTCTTTATTTTAGTACCCTGGGTTATTTGGTTATATTTTTAAGACTGCTAATTGCTTCTGGGATTATGTTATGTAGTTCACATTGATATATTACAAATTTTTTGCATTGATTTGGTTTAATCACAACAACTTAGATTGATTAATTCATATTATGTGATTTTTGTTTGCTAGCTACGACTTTGATTCAGTTTATCCTTTCATCAGGTTGTCTATTCGAGACAAAAAGAGGAATAGATGTATGTGATGTAGGGGGAGATTCGTTGAGCACTATGTTTATTTGTTGCACACATTTATATATCTACATTGGTATATTGTTTATATGCATATTTGATATCCGGATTTAAAAGTTGTTTTTGTCTCAAATTGGTTTAAAAATATTTTGCTCACATATTTTACTATGATTTATATCATTTTTTCCTCCATACTTCACCTGGTATTTGTCTATTTTATGTGTCTAGGTTTGCTTAACAAGATTCGAGATTTCAAGACTACATCACATTAAGACATTCAAAGATAGTTTCATGCTTGTCAGTCAATTGTGTACTAGTCTTATCCTGTAATTTTTTATTTTGGGTCATGGGATGGGATTTAGTCATCATACGGCTTGACGACCCAACTTAGGCATTTCACTGTTGGTTTTGTCCCGGAATAGTCAAGGGAGAGATTTGTAAGGACAAATTTTTTAAATGAGTCCATTGTATTGTTTTGACTTATTCCTGAAACAAAACACATTTAAGTCAAAAGCCTATTTTTATTGTCACAATCCCTCACAGACTATGACATGTTGAAGACGTGGCAATAAACTTCAAATAATTAATTATGCCAATGTTTAATTGGTGCAAGTTTATTCCTCTTCAAGTTCAATTGATTTTCGATATGACTTTGGTATGAATGTGTAAATTTAATGAAACCCGGAATTTATTTTTAATATGTTTAAGGATGTAATTTTTATTCAATAAATGTTTTATAAGTGTTTGAAAAGGTTTACACTTTGTTTTAATTTTATGAGTACGGATTAGGATTGGATTTAAGTGGAACTCTTTCTTAAGAGTTGGTTTAGAATCAAACTTTAATTTGCTAGTCGCTCAAACGACTTGACCATTCATTCGAGGGATATGCTCTGTTATTCGAGAGACATTGCTATCTCGTTAGAGCGATAGGTCAATGTCACTTGAACGACGTGCTGCCTGAAGAAAATTAATTAAGGCATGTTTTCCATCAGATTTCATAAGTGTGCATTCTGCGAAAATCAGTATTTATCCAGAACGTTTCTACACACAAGTTTTCTAAGGTTTGCCAAAGTTAATGCATCCTTAGAGTTTCAAAGATCCGAGTTTTCATTAATATATGCTATAGTGATTTTTGTGGAACCAAGAAGGTTTGTTATACACTTGAACATTGTTTGTTTTACGGTGAAGATTCGGTGGAGTCCGGTTTCAACATCGTAGACATTACAAGTCATATCGATGGACACGGAGACATACATGAACGCGTGTGTTGTGAACAAACATCGTGGAAGAAGGATACTTTCTACGTGGGCACTGTGAGAGGAGTGTTTGAAGAACAACGGAGCGTGAAGTCACGTGGGTGGATCGAGTCATTGAGTAATATTACCGTGTGTACCTTAGTAAAACCATAATCATAGTGATTGTCTGGCTTGGACCATCCGAGGTTTTTCCCGTTATGGTTTTCCTTGCACATCCGGCGTTGTGAGTATTCTTTACTTTAGTTTTGAGAACAACTTGGTGCGAATTAAAAATTGGAAAAAGTTTTTTCACAATTTTTTTTGTCATCCTTAAAACACTTTTCGCATTAGAAATTGAAAGGGACCATCAGATACTCTAGGAGGCTTAACATTATGATGTTGTGTTTAGAGTAAGTTTACTATAGAAATTTTCAAAATCCTGGAATATTGAGCTTTTGTAAAGTATTTGATTTGGATTATCTTTAAACAATCCTATTTATGGAAGGGTTAGGATTTTAATAGTATATATATAAGTATAAGATACTTTATTCCAATGAATCTAATTCATCTCTTTTGGGAGATAAATGTTGGTTTCCCTCCACTATTTTCACTCGATTCTGCGTCACATTAGTAAAATCATTTCATATTGATCTTATAAAAATATCTATATGTATTAGGTACTACATAAAAAATAACGGAGGTGTAGTTACACATGTGAAATAACACCATATGAAACCAAGTATGGGTGAAAACATATTTTTTGGTGCATCTTAGATCTGTTATCAAATGTTTGAGCATATTTTGGGAAAAAAGAAAATAAAAATCGTAGAAAGAAACATTACAAATGAAAACAGTAGGTTTAGATGTGGAAAATCCAACACAAGGGCTACAACACTAGTGATGATCATAGGATCAGGTCGTCACCCATTTCGCTGATTACCTTATGTACTTTACTCAACATACATGGTAATAAGAGAAAAATTAGCAGACATATTAGGATTTCAAATAGTGATAAATTGATTTGACATGTTTTCAATCGAAATAATTTATGATGAGGCCTTAGATATAAGCTCTTTTGGAAATTAAAATATTTAATATCACTTTATGTACATGTCATTCTTTATTGTGCTTGAGCACATTCTTGCGTGAAAGTTCACAAATGCATCGTTGTAGCAACAACTAAATTTAAAGGCCAGTGAGATTAAACTAGAAAATTTGATAAGAAGTCTTGACCTAGCTAGAATCTATTTGCATTTATAAACTAAAATAAAGGGTTATATGAAGCACCAGTCGAAAAAATTTACACAGTGGAACTAAGAGAATTAGGAACAAGGCATACCTTGGAAAGAAGAATCCTCTTGATATCTCTGTGACCATAAATAGAAAAGGTTAAAATAATAAAGAAGAATATGAAATTAGTGTTATGTGTTGGTAATAATATGCAATGCATCATCACTTGTAGAATTTTAATAACCACAAACATATTACACAAATAACATAAGGTCGCAGTATTTGACATAAATAACGTGATTTTAGTTTTGAGATCAACTTCCATAGGTCCAGTTAGTTGTGCATAAACAAACAAAATAATTTGTTAAACTAATATCAATAAAAAATAATCTGTAATCTATAAAAAAAACTAATCTGTAAAAAATATCAACAAACTAATCTACACAATAAACAAACTAATCTGTTAAACTAATATCAATTTAAAAAACTAATCTGTAATCTAAAAAAAAAACTATTTCTTCCTTAGATCTATGTATAAAACTTAATCCCTAAAAAAAATCAATAAACTAATCTACACAACAAACAAGCAAAATAATCTTCTAAACTAACATCAATTAAATAACTAATCTATAATTTATTAAAAAACTTAATATGTTCTACAAAAACTAACATCAATTAATTTATAAAAAAAAACAATATGTTTGGAACAAAACAAACAAATCTGCACAATCTATTTTTCATAAAGTCACATCATTTAAAAAAGAAGTAATTTGTAAACTAATGGAGAAGAGGTAAAAAGGTTACGAGTGGTGGGGGGGCAAGAGCAGAGGAGACAAGCGGCGATGTAAGGTCATGGTAGAGGAGACAATAGGGGCAATGGCGGGGAAGGGTGGAGGAGGCGACATAGGTAGTGGCGATGGGGTAGGGAGATCAGGGCAGCAGAGGAGAAGCGTGATAGAGAAAATAGATCATAAAGAGAGTTGGATAAGAGAGAGTAGGACCTATTGGGTATTGAGAAGAGGGGAAAATTAAAAAAGGGGGAAAAGTAAAGAGAAAAAACCTAGTTTATCAAATGAGATGATTTCCCCTTCCATCTCTTTTATAAATTATGAAATGGGACGGTTTTCATGGTATAAAATAATATGAATGGGATGCTTTTATATTTGTCGCTTTTTTAATTTATCAAATGAGAGAATTTTATAAACCAATGGTATAAAATGACTCAAATAACATGGTTGTTAAAATCCGTTGTTTATAGTTGGCCACAAAATATAGGCGCTCAAAATTTCACTCTTTTTTTATGCCAGCCCAACAACAATAACAGGATCATCACATACAAATTTTCTTGAAATAAAATCACAAACCAAAGTAATAATAATACTATCTAGACATAATAGTAGATAGAAAATGAAGAGTGATCATGCAGGGCCCGACACCTATTTATTCCCCAAACCCAACAATCTTAGATATCACATGCATTTAATCATAGACCCAAGTAACCATGATTATGTATAATTCATCTTAATTAGATAGCATTCTATATTTTTTTATAAATGGGAGGATCCCCTTATTATATCATAAATAATTAGTAGAATAGCCCTGCCAAGTGGCCTTTACAAAGTTGTTGATGGTTTGAGGGCAAACCATATAAACAATAAAAATGAAAACATGAGAATAAAAGAGACTAAACTATTTAATAAGTCTAATGGAAGGGAGATCTTGTTTGTCCAGGTTGAAAAATCCTTTTGAAGATCTTGAAATCTCCTTAGCTTTAGTAAAATAGGTGAGAGTTTGAGAAATAATCCAATGATTTGCAAGACTCTCAGCAACAGTGTTGGCTTCTCTCAAGCAATGATAATATGATGATTTAATAATAGATCTTTGAATATCCTTAATTATATCAATTTCTAACTAGTTTTACGTATGTTTCTTGTGAGGATATCAATAATAAATTTGGAATCAGATACCATAATTATGTAATTGATGTTAAGAGAGGCACACATATTAAGGCACTTTAAAATAGCCAAACATTCACCCTATTATAAGAGATAACACATTAAAAAGAAGAAAATTATCCTCTATGATCTTCTTGGCAGCTCCATCAGTATTAAGTTTGAATAAACCAACCTTTGGTTTGATTCATTTGATAATTATGAAGTTTTTTTTAACTAAATAGACTTTAAAGTTGAACAATCTGATGATATCTCCATGAAAATGACCCTGGGAGTGAAAACAACATTTGGAAGAGAAGTATTTGATGAGCTGAACTACTCTGCCTATAATCCTCTTACTATCCATGTGAACTCCTTCATAGAAACTTTAATTTCCATTAATCAAAATTTCCTACAAAATGATGCCAAGAATAATAGTGAGCAAGTATTGGATAAAGTCCTTTTTATGATTCATGACATAAGCATTTAGTTCATAGAATTGAAAGATACTTTAAGCCCAATTAGGTTTGCAAAGTGGTTCCACAATGGAAGATAAGACCACCTAGGAATAAGTGATTGAAGATCTCGGTGTGCTTATGACAACACTGACATTTTGAAGCCATGTGAATTCTACTCAATTGAACTTCTTTTTCTATAAGCACAATATTTTGATAACATTTCCATAGGAACATGGATATTTTGGGAGAAAACACTGTCTTCCACTTTTTCTTACAAAGAAAAGAAATAAGATTAGATGCTCTAATGAAATTCCAAGAAGATTTAGAGGAAACACTACCTTTATATATAAGTGTATAGTATTTGGAACCTTTAATATGAGTGATCAGTTACTATATGTCTTCTTTGATCAGTTGTATTCTCTTCAAGGTGTTTGTGCCTCCATTACTATTACAGTCTTTATACTTTGAGAAGTAGAATTCAAACCGTATGGTGTTTATGGATCTAAGATTTTGTAGAGGGTGCTTGAAGGTAATTTTAAGATTAGAGGTAATTCCACATTAGCAATAGTGTTTTGGGGATTAAGGCACCGAGGTAGCTCAAGCGTGGCAGCTCAAGCCTCAGCGTGGCAGTTCAGCATGTCAGCTCAAGCGTAGCAACTCATACTTTAGCTTATTATGTCAGTCAGTCATATTGTATTTTTGTTTATATTGACTATGAGCTATAACGGTTGTAATTATGTAACGAGGATAATAATGAGTTTCAGTGTGAGGTCAAATGGTACGCGTGAGAGACCAAGATTGGCAGGGCTTGGGAGAGCTTTCATGCTCTATCGAATGACCTCGCCGTGGGAACTTTAGAGGGACTTGGTTTGGAGGATTGATAAGTGAGGAAACATTAGTTCTTGTCCTCACCATCTTAGATACACTTGGTAAAACACCGAAGAATCCTGATCGTGGAACCTCGGGCGGAGAAGCTTGGAGTTCCATCGGGCGTTGAGTTGTGAACCAAACAACCCTCTACTTAATGTCACATCTACTGTAGGTGATGTCACTAGCCACCTAAACAATTTTGGACATGCACTTGAGTAAACCATCATGGTATTTGGGGTTGTCTGGTAGGTGGTGATCCACCTCTGCGATAACAGCCCCCTGACACACAGTTGTTAGGCAAAAGGCATGTCTTGGCATTTAATGTTTATGACGTAGAGATAACTAGTGCATGAGGTATTTAATGTTTGTGACATAAAGTATTAGGGAGGTATTTCATAGGCATTGATGACTGAGTTGCCTCGGGGGTGGCGTGGGGGGCTATTTAAAGACCTCAACCACCTTTGAGGGAGAGAGATCTTTCTGAGTGGTCAGAAGTTATTGCTAGAGATAATATACATTAGATAGAGTTATTAAAAACCAGAGAGAGTTTTACTCACCCACCATTACCATTTATTACGAAGCTTTTAATATTTGATAGAGATTCTTGAGCGTGGTTGGTGTGTTTGGCTACCTGCCAAGGTGTATCCAGGGTGCTTATTTCTCTCTCCCTCTAGCTAAGTTACTTCTATGTTCACTACTACCTTCTGAGTTATACATGAGAGATTTGGGAGTTTAAATTGAGTTCATCTTCATTGATTAGTGTTTGTATGTCCTATGGTTAATCAATAGTGTCGCTATTTAACTTATCATTACTGTACTCAAAAGGGGTTACGCCTCCATCTTATCTAAACTACCCTCTTACATTTGGCGACTCTGCTTGGGAGGCATTCTTCTAAGCGAGGAGTATGGCGCAAGATAATGTTAATCGAAGGCTCAACTTTGATGACATCCAGCACAATGAAGAACAAGCTGCGAGAGAACTGGAGGCTCTAAGGGATGGGGCTCCTCGAATAGAGGTACCTCCGATTTAGGCTACGACAGTCGTTCCAGAGGTGATACAAGCTTCCACGAGTGCAGGGTTGGGACCCACACAGGTGGCACTCCTCATGAGTAAGTTTTAAGAGTTTTTGCAAACTCCGGTAGCTTTAACGGTGTTGGGAGGATTTGAAGCCAATTCCTTTGCAACACCCGGGGCAGCCCCAACGGCCCCACCAAGTGCAGGTGTAACGGGAACGTTCCCATCAAGCATACCCTCTATTGTGAACCCAGCAGTGTGAACATCAGGGGTATCAACGACCCTAACTACGACGACTGCTCCAGCTGCAACGGACACTTAGCCCATGGCCCCGTTAGTTGCGGCCTCAGTAGCATCACCCATGGAAGAAATGAGAAAGGAGATGCAGAAAGAGATGCTGAAGTTCATGCAAGCCTCGCAATTTGCTGGTGAGGTAGATTCGGTTTATGATAACTTTCGAACACCTTATCCCCAAGAATACAATGATGATCCCTACCCAAAGGACTATATTCCTCCTATTTTTGAAAAATACACAGGGAAAGGTGGGAACTCGAAGGATCACATTAAGCGCTTCATTGAACACTTAGGAGAACATTGTAATAATAAGAAGATCAGGTTGAGGGAGTTATCTAAATCCTTAATCGATAAAGCATATACCTGGTATTCTCATTTGGCTCCCAAAAGCGTTTCTACGTGGGAAGAGATGCATGTTTTGTTCGTCCAGAAGTTCTTTCTGGAGGAATATGAGTTTACTTTGACCCAACTAGGGAGGGATAAGCAATGACTCGAGGAAGAAGTGGTGGCCTACGTCCGAAGGTTCAGGGAAAGATCCCACGATGTGAGGGAGGAGGCCAAAGAGTCCAAGTTATTACAGATTCGTGTGGAAGGACTGCTTCCTTAGTACATTTGTCATATGATTAATGAAACATGTGAGGGGACTTTTTCGACGTTCTTAAGAGTGGGAAAGAAATATATCCTTCGTGGTACGACCAAATCCGGTGTTAGTGCCCATGATGTTTAGGCAATTGATACAACCTGCGGGGGTGGGGTGGGGGGGTGGGGTGGAGGTCTCAGCCCCCACGGGTAGGGTACAACGAGGGAGGAGATAGGGGCAAGGCACCGAAGAAGGATAATAAGAGGATGTTTGGAAGAGACATGGAGGACCCACCACCATTACCTTGCACAGTGGAGGAAACTGTCAGCTGTTACAACGCGATGGTATAAGGAGGAATGGTCTACGAACCAAAGGGCATTCCCATTGGGGAACCCAATGCGGGAACAAGGGCGGATCTCATGTATTGCCAGGTCCATCGAAAGATCCATCACCCAACAGAGAGTTGTTTCACGTTGAGGAGAATCATCGACAAGTACGTAAAGGCAGGGACGTTGCAAATCCCTCTGCATAACGTTAACAATAACCCACTCCCAGCACATGGGGCCAATCTGGTGGTGCCGTATGACGAGGAGGTCGAGAGAGAAGGAAGAAAGCCAACGTCGAAGTAGGAGGAGTTCGAAGAAGATCTGGAAGATAGTACGAAGGGAATGGATAATGTAGTATGAGACTACGATGAGAAAGTGCCAAAGACGTGGAGGACATATGCAGCGTTGAAGGTGAGGAAGCAGACCCAGTCCTAGAATACTGTGCATTTTTAAAATCCCCAAAGTTCACCTGGTTCTTCGACCAAGTGGGGATACCAAAGGAGAGTAGGTTGGAGATAACCCAGGAAATACTTGATATTGCGAGGAAGAACACAGACCCTTCGCTGAGATGGAAGGGACCCATGGCCAGGTTGGCGAGAAGGTTTCTGTCAGAAGTAACCTTCAGCGATGCAGATAGGGCTGTAAGGTTCCCTCATAACAGGCCATTGTATGTGACCGCCAGCGTCAACGAACTCTTATGGATGGGGAGCTTCCATCAATATCATGATAATTAACTCTTTCCATGTAGCCAATATTCCAGAAGAAAGGTTGGTCCCCATGCCTTTGGAGATTTTGGGGTATGATAACCAATCTTCCAAATCCATTGGGTACGTTAATGTTGGGATTGTAATGGGAAATCTGAGTTCCCATATCAAGTTCCACGTAATAGAGAGTGCAACTTCCAACCATATGTTGATAGGAAGAGTATGGATGCACAATTAAGGGTAGTTCCTTCAACGTATCACCAATGTGCTAAAGTGAATATCCAGGGAACAAAGGTGACCATTAGGGCTATGAAGAGGCCCTTCACTGTCGAGGAAGCTCACTTGGTAGAGGCGGCATTTTACCCAGAATTGGAGGAGGATGTCGTGTCCTAACGAGAAGAATGGAGGGAGTATGGGTTCCCTCGATCAGAGAAAGGATGGGGCCCTTGAACGAACAGAGTAAAGAAGTTGCAAGCAACGTAAGAGTGCTGACCGAAGAAGCTCACCAGGTAGTCCGTCGACCCCAAAACATCCTGAAGCAGCTTAAAGACAGGATGAGGCCCAGAGTGGATCCGATTGAACATGAGGTCCAATGAAAAAGCGTGCTGAGCCGGTTCATAGGAAAAAGAGTGGTCGAGGCTTCTAGGGAATAGAAGAGGAAGGAAGTCACCTTTACCAGCAGACAATGTAAGAAGGTCATTACTAAAGAAGGACAACTGGTATATCGATTGTAACGGTGTGAGTGGGTGACTGAGGAAACTGATGATGAGGTTGACCCAATATATAAATGCTTTCTGGTGGATCAACGGGGACAATGTATGGTGATAGACAACTACAACATACAAAAATTTATGGAGGAAGTCGACGAGGAACCAGATTACATGGTGGATCGACCGAAACCCCAGTCACAAGAGCTGGAGAAGTTGAACCTGGTGAGAGAAGAGGAGGACCCAAGGCCCATTTTTATCTTCAAAGATCTCAGTGAAGAGAAATGAAAGGCCTTGGTGGAGTTGATTCGGGAATTTATAGATGTTTTTGTGTGGAAATACACGGAGATGGAAGGGATAGATGAGAAAGTGAGCTGCCACAAGTTGAACGTAATGCCTTCAGCTAATCCAGTGAAATAAGCAACGAGAACGTACAAACCTAAGCTAGATTTAAAGATCAAGGAAGAGGTTCAATGCTTACTCATGGAAGGGTTCATCATATCGATACATCACCCACTCTGGCTATCTAGCATTGTCCCAGTGGGAAAGAAAGACAAAAACCAAATAAGGATCTGTGTGGATTTTAGATATTTGAATAGGGCTTGTCCCAAATATGAGTTCCCTCTGCCCTCCATCGATAGCCTGATAGATGCAATGGCTGGTCATGAGATGTATAGCTTCATGGATGGGTATGTAGGGTAAAACCAGATCAAGATGGACCCCATGGATGTAGAGAAAACAACGTTCAAAACCCCGTTGGGCAACTTCATGTATAAGGTGATGCCATTTGGACTCAAGAATACTAGGACGACTTACCAAAGAACAATGATGGCCATTTTCATGATTTCATTCACAAATTTGTGGACTTTTATGCGGATGATTTGGTCATCAAATTGAGGAAGGAGGAGTCCCATCTGAACGATTTGAGGAAGGTGTTTTCCCGTTGCAGGAAGTATAAATTGAAGATGAACCCACTGAAGTGTGTTTTTGGAGTGACAAGTGGGAAATTCCTAGGCTTTATTGTTGATCAACAAGGGGTGCAGATGGACCAGGACAAACAGCGAGCGATCTTGGAAATGCCATGCCTAAGAACGGCGAAGGAGCTGAAGAGTTTCCTCGGCAAAGTCTCTTACATTAGGAAATTTGTGCTGGATTGGTCGAAATAACACACCCACTAATGCAGCTGTTACGAAAGAACACGAAATTTAGGTGGGAGGAGATTCACTAGGAGTCTCTCGACAGACTAAAGAAATTGCTTGTTTCACCACAAACCATGGATCCCCGAAAGGCAAGAATACCGTTGCAGCTGTATCTCACATCCACCACGAGGTCCGTGGGAGCTTTGCTGGCACAAGAGATTGATGGGGAAGAACGACCATTCTACTACCTCAGCATGATCATTCATGGGCCAGAAGTCAGATATAGTAGCTTGGAAAGGCATTGTTTAGCCTTAGTATTTGTAGCGCAAAAACTTTGACATTAAATGTTGTCTTTTACAATTCATATTGTGACTAGATGTGATCCTATTAAGTATTTGCTAGCAAGAACGATATTAATTGGTAGAGCAACTAGGTGGTTCCTCATCCTATCCGAGTATGACTTGAAGTGTGTGGTTCCTCGCGCGATCAAAATCCAAGCGTACGTCGATTTATTGGTAATTTTCCCCTCGAGAACGTTTGAGCCACCCAAAAAAAGTATTCTAGGAGACTATTTTCAGGCCAAACACCTAGATGCAATGGATGAGGAATGGACAATGCAGTTCGATGGATCTTCGACGGAAAAGAAAGGAGGAGCAGGGGTTATTCTCTCAAAATGAATGGAGGATTTTTACCTTTCCTACAAATTAGATTTCTCTTGCTCTAACAACGAGGCAGAATATGAAGCATTGGTGTTGGGATTACTAGAGGCTCTTCGAAGGGAGAATCGTTCACTTTGCATCAAAGGGGATTCAAACTTTGTGGTTCAACAAGTTAATGGAGAGTACACGTTGAAACACATGATCCTAGCACTATACAGAACAATTATTCAGAGGCTCCTCTGCCAGTTCCATCGGACCAAGACCAAGATGCAACCCAGAACGATGAACTGCCACCCAGACGTATATGCCACCATTGCCTAGAAGATGGTCATGAGCAATGATACAACTACCGTCATGATCCAATGAAGAACAACTCCTTCGATAGTACTATCAATTTTACCAATGGAAGAGGACGAAGACTGGAGGGGAGAGATCAAAAGGCAATTGGAATCGGGGGAAGGAGCGATGGGGCTGAGGGAATTATCCCAATACTTCACAAACTAGGGAAACCTTTACTTTCGGAGTGCAGGAGGATGGTTGTCCAGGTGCATCCATCCAGAAGAGGCAGAGCGAATATTGAAAAAAATACATGAAGAGCACTGTGAAACAACTGAGATACCTCTCTATCGAAGGATTCAAAGAGAAGGGTACTTTTAGCCAAGAATAAAACATGATATGTCAGAGCTACAACAGAGGTGCGACAAATGCCAGTTATTCTTTGAGGCAGCTGAATGTCATTTCGTAGAGGCTCGGGCTGACTGGAGATAACCCTATATTGACTTCATTAAAGATGGAGTTGTCCCCACATAGAAAATTGATGCGATGGGACTCAGACGAAGGGCCCCTAGATTCTACGTTCAGGAGGGGAAGCTTTATTAAAGGGGATACTTCAATAGGCCATTGCACTGCATCATGAAGGAAGAGCAGCCGAGGTCCTCAAACATGCACCTGATCCAACTCACATAGGACGGGACAAGTTATACGACCAGTTGATGACTTTGGGATACTATTGGCCAATGATGGAGAAAGATTATGCTGAGTTCGTTACAAGGTGCAAGGCTTGCCAACTTCATAGAAATATAATCCATGCCCATCATTGGATCTACACTCCCTAGAAATGCCCTATCCTTTTCACACTTGGGCGTTCGAACTGGTGGGGGTAATATATCCTTCTTCGAGGGGGAAGATATGGATACTAGTAGCAACAGAGTGCTTCACAAAATGGGCTGAAGAGATACCACTAAGAAGGGAAACAACAGTCAGAGAATACATCATTTGCCATTTTGGGATCCCAAAGGTTATCCTTTTAGACAATGGAACCCCTTTCATCAATTCAGAAGTAACGATGCTCTCAAAAAAATACTCCATTGTCCATCACACTTCGATGGTGGCATACCCAAAGGGAGATGGTCAAGGTGAAGAAACTAACATAACTTTGGTTAATATCTTGGCTAAAACATTGGAGGATTTCCCAGGAGCGAGGGATGATAAGATAGCAGTTGTATTGTGGTCCTATCGAACAACCAAGAGGAAGCCTATAGGGTATACCCCATTCTCTCTTATTTATGGGGCTGAGGCAACCCTCCCAGTAGAGTTAGAAGTCCCCTCTGCTCGATATGCCTTATGAAGTATCATGCTCTCTCAGAATAGATATGTACAGTTGGAAGCGTTAGACGAACACAAAGATAACGCGATGCAATACTTTTAAATGTATATGAGGCATCTCTCCAGGGCATATGATAACTTGGTAAGACCAAGGAAATTCGTGGAAGGAGACCTCATGTTGAAAGCAACAGTAAAGCACATCAAAGGATTTCCCCTACCCAAGTTTGCATTGAATTGGGAGGGACCTTTTATTGTAAAAGAAGCTCATGACTCAGGTTATTACTTAATTTCTAAGATAGAAGAAGATAGGCCATTCAAGATTAACAACAAATGGTTGAAAGTCTATCATGTGTAAGAAATTATGTTTGGGCCACCGATGTATCTAACTGTTATAAATATACAAGTTCTCTTTTTAATGACAGATATGCAAGTTCTCTTTATTTATAACCAAAGTGGGGACAAAAGAATTATAGAACTTCATAATCTGCACAAACAACAATAACACAAGGGAAAAGCATGAGAAAACATATATCTTTCTTCATTCATAAACCTTGGGGCATTACAAAATTGGGAGCTATTGCCTAAGAATTACATAAGAAGGAAAGAAAAAAAATATATACAAAAGCTCATTGGCCTAGAAGGAACCACAGATCTGGGGAGGAGAAAAAATCTCTAGGAAGGCCCGAAGAAGCTTTTAGGCAAGACCGTTGGGAATTAATAGAAACCTCCAACCTCGTTTGTACTTGTATGCGCTCGATAAGGAGTTTCTCCTATTTTAGCTTCGCCAGACGCAGAACTTCTTCGATTTCCTCCACCTCCTTGTCAATAGCTCCAAGAAGAGGTTCTAGCTCGGCTAACATATCTTCCTTAGCGCGCTGGTCCTCCTGATGTTTTCACAAGAGTTCTATCTGGCTGTCTAGTCGTTGTCTCTTCAAGATCTTCAAATGCATGACAAGCCAGCCAAAACGAAAGTCATCGCGACCCAACTCCATCAGATAACCCAAAAATTGGTTAAGGAGGGGTCTGGTAACATTTGAGGTCGGAGTGTTAGCAATTTCCACAACGATGGTAACCATGTCCTGAAGCCTGTAACTCATAACGGAGATGTTTGAACGTAGGCAATCCACCTTGAACATCTCAGGATGATGATTTACAAGATGTTCAACGACCAGACGATGGTTGGCATGCATCTGAGGAGAACATTGAAGCACTATCAGGAAGAAGGCGTGAGGAGATAGGTCAGGCAGAGGAAGCTCACTACCAAATTCGCTTTTCGCAGAAGCACCGGTTACGGAACCTTGATCATTATGTCTAGAAAAATCTAAAACGACAGGTTCCCGATGGGGCGAGGCAATGGGTGAAGGAACTGGTGGAGAATCTTCCCGAGCAACCTGAAAACAGTTAAAGGAAATAAAAAGTTTATGAAAAAACCTTAACAAGAGTTTTCATTGTTAAGTCACTGATATAGGTGGAGTTTATGCAAAACCTTAACAAGCATTTTCGTTGTCAAGTCACCAATAAAGGTAGAGTTTGTGCAAAATCTTAACAAGCATTTTCGTTGTTAAGTCACCAATAAAGGTGGAGTCTATGCAAAAACTTAACAAGTGTTTTAGTTGTTAAGTCACCAATATAGGTGGAGTTTATGAAAATTATTAACAAGCGTTTTCGTTGTTATGTCACTGATATAGGTGGAGTTTATGAAAAAAACCTTAACAAGTGTTTTCATTGATAAGTCACAAACATAGGTGAAGTTCGAGAAACTGAGAATGCAGAGAAATTAGCGAAATACCTCAGTCATAACAAGAGCTTAAACGGGAGTCACCATGGAGGCCATAGGGGCAGGAGCCATTGGAGGCAGGCTCATTGCCTCAGAAGCCTCAACGGGGCCCCTAGTTGAAGAAGCCTCAACGGTAGGCAAAACTCCCTCGCCAACAAACGGTACCAAGGCCAAAGAAGGAGTTTCACTGAAAGAACATGATTAACCTCCAAACGATGCCCCAGTATGGGTAGGCACTATGAATCACCACGTGAGACAGCAGCATCAACCTTAGCCTTAGAAAAGAAAAGGCCACTAAGAGCAAAGGGTGGGGAGAGACTTGGAGAAAGCTGCAGCAACAAAGCTAAGTGTTACAAATGACAAGTTAGTACTCAAAAAGAGGGAAGTACTTATAAATGTTACTTACCCTCGTTATGGCACTAAAGAGGGGAATTGCAGTCAGGGGGAATTGCAGTCAGTATAGGGGGAAGAAGAATGTTAGCTACCAGAGACGCCATCTCAACCTGGGGCACCCTAATATGTCAAGGATCAGCATATTACACACAAAGAAAAGGGGTGGAGTAGATAAATGTTGCCAGACCTAACATGTAATAGATAATATGTTACCTCGGGGGAACTTTCTACAACTGGAACAAGGAGCAGAAGAACCCCGGGTTTAGGTTCTAATTCAGAAGAACCTGGAGGAGTTGTCTCCGGTTGGGAAGATGTTCAAACAGATTCAACGGTAGTAGCCCCTCGCAGCAGCATATCTAGCCCGTTGGGAGGACGAATGGCGAGAGTAAGTAAGACTTATCAGGGGGAACGTGGAAGGGTAGCGACGGCTGGAGAGAAACCGCAACGCTCCCCATAAAATGACTTACAGGGAGACTGGGCCTTTCTTCAACTCCCTGCACCAATTTTTTTTTATTAAGAAATAAGTAGAGGCATCTTGCATTAAGAACAAGGGAATAAGAAAAAAAATAAATGCACACATACCTCTGATCGAGAGCAAGAACGAGAAGATATAACCACCGGTGAAGGTGGCGAGAAGACGACATTAGAAGGGGTTGGGGAGGGAGGTTTCTCGGGCGTCCATTTCTTCTGGGACTTGGTACCTAGAATTTTCTTCCTTGTTCTCATTGCATTACCACCTTGAGGTACCCTCGAACTTTTTCTCCTCTTTGTCGATGGCTCAGTTGGATCAATCACGATCGTGGGAAAAGTAGTCAAAGGAGGAACGACGACAGTGCACCATTGAAATTCAGTATTTATTCTTTCGACCTCAGCCTGAACCTGCCTCCTCAGCTCTTCAGCTACCTCTGGAGACATAAGAGGGGGAATAGAGGCAATAGGGAATGCCTCTAAAGGAGTTCGTGCTTGAGCCTAGGGCTTGGAATTAGAGGACTTAGACTTCTTGGTCTTTTTGGCAGGTGGCTGAGAAGGACCTTCACCTATTGCAGCTTCGGTTGAGGGGGAAATTTGTTTAGGAGTTGCAACGGCCTTGGGTTTCGTGGTGGTAGTGGGGATCATTGGGCAATACAGAGGTAGTTCCTGGGGAGGTTACTTAATGGTTTTACTCAGGGGAAACTTAACTCCAAGAACGGAGTTCCCCTTCAAACCCAGTTCATATATAGAGAAAGAAAGGACTGGGGGATATTGAGGGGGAGACTGAACATACTCACGGATCATTTCCAACTGCCCCAAATGGAACTTGGTGGAAAAAGAGGTGGATACGTCCCCTTTCCTAGTGGAACTAGGAAGGATGACTCACCCATTGATGGTAGATGTCACACCAAGCACCGCTGCTACAGTATAGAAGGCGAAGGCTTCAGCGAAAGTGGCCTTTGTATGGTTGTGTTGAAACATAGGTCAAGGGACCCCCTGATAAAACCCTAACTGCCTGCTACATCTGTCAGGGTTGTAGGGATCTGAGGTGTATCCCCATTCAGTATCGAAAGGAAGAAACCCAGGGTTAAATAGAAGCACCACGGATTGCGAGGGATCTTTTACAGTCGGGATGAACTTGACTGTTGTGGCTACAGAAGGAAAGAAATCCCAACTATGGGCAAACGTAGACTCACTGTATGGCCTCATCATAAAGGAGTCTAAAAGATAAAAAACTTCCATTATCTCATTTCGACTTTATTTTTTATGAAAACATAGGAGGCATGGGGGCTTGATACCTTAGCTCATAGGCAGAGAAATAGACTTGGCGGTAATGGCAGGAAAATGGGTGTAAAGGAAGCCCATCAAAATGATGGTGTTGGCAAAATTAGTGAAGTTATAACGACCCAATAATCGTCCCATGTCTATGTGGGTTCGATCCCACCAGGTGTAGAGGGACCCCAATGCAATGGCAGCTAGAGAAAGGTTGAAACCCTGGCCAAACGAATTAAAATATTTATAAGGTCCCTCCTGGGCTGATCATTGGGTTTCCCAGTCAGGAAGAAGCGTGAAAGCAACATAAGTATATAGGGTGGTAGTTCCAGGGATGTACCTCTACCTCGGACCATGGAAGTATTGGCCTCCTTCAGGGTCGGGGCTTCAAAAAAGTAGCTGATGATGGGAGTAAATGTGGCTTTGTTTGAGGAACCAATTCAACTACGGTAGATTCGATCTAGCTCAGCTCGATTAGTAGCCTCTTCGGCATCCAGGGCCTCATCGCGATATGTGAATTTACCCATTAGCTCAAACCCAAGGAGATCACAGACGTCCTCTAATGTAACGGTGAACTCTCCTCATGCAGCAAAAAATGTGTGAGTTATGATGTTCCACCTGGAAACTAGCACTTGGAGTGCCGCATTATGCTTGGAAAGGGTGAACTCCCTAAACCAGTAGGCTAGATGAAGCCCAACCTTTGTGAGAGAAGCAACATAAGAACTTTGCATATGCGTATGCCAGGCAGTGAAATGGGCTAGTGACCCCCTAGGTGCTTCGAAGTCAATCTGGGAATAAGGGAAGTCACCACAGTCCAAACGAAAGCGCAGAGTCCCCCCTAGGGGAAGATAGCCCCACTTTGACGAATCCATGTCCTCATCACCCAACAGTAAGGGGTCAAACTTGGATGAGAAATGGCAGGTCTTGCATTCATCAAAAAATTTATCATCTTCACCAAAGATGGGCGCCCGACGATAGAAGCGTAGTTGCTCTTGACGAGAAGCATTCAGGGCAGCGGTGATAGGGGCAGCAGCAGTGCTAGAAGTGGCGGAGGGGGAGCCTAGTTGAGTAGTGGTGGTGGCAACCTTAGAAGTACTTGAAGAAGCCATAACAGAGTGGCGATGAATCGTATAGTTGGGTAAGAAGGGCTAAGAACAAGGAAAGAGGAGCACAACCATAGGTGGTGGCACAAAAGATAAGAGAGGGCAGAGACTGAGTAAAGAATTGGACAACAATGGAGGTTTACGCACAGTTCTCTCTCTCTAAAGAGGAGATTGAAAAAGATGAAGGAAAAAGAAGGGTTTTGAAATAAAAGAGACGTTTGAAGCCTTTTTATCCTGACTTTTGAGTTTCCCACCATCGCACGTGCAAGGCCGCCTATAATCATTTCAAATTAACACGTGGCACTCTACGTCATTTATGAAGTGACGTTTGGGGAATATAAAGGGTTGCCTTCCTAAGCAAGTTCGAGTTTTGGCACCAATTTGTTTGTCAGACATATCTAGTAACTCCCAACAGAAAATATGTCCCAACGGTTCAAAAAGCTACGATGTCCCCTTACCACAAGTCCAAACGTTATTTAAATGGTGACTCGACTATATAGGGGAGAATTTATAATTTTTTGAACATAGCAAAGCATTACAAGGGAGAATTTCACTTACCAAGAATCAAAACGAGTATTTAATAAGGTTAGTAGGCCTTTCAGGAGAATTTCAAATAATAGAAGAAAGCTACAACGGTTGAGGCTCAGTATAAGGAAAAAGTGGCGATGTCCCTTCGTCAAAGCCCTAATAAGTCGTAGCGCTACTTCTCAGGTACATCGGGGAGAATTTTGCTTTTTCTTGGAGATTATAACGCTGTGGTTCTAATGAAGGAATGGAGGCCAAAATTTTTTCACGCAGAGAAGGTTCATCGGTTTGAGAACTTTCGTGCATACATTTCTTGTTCCAACAAATCTCTCCATGAAGGGGCAAATGTAGAGGGGGCTTGAAGTTAATTTTGATATTATAGTTAATTCCACATTAGCAACAATGTTTTGGGGATTAAGGCACCGAGGTAGCTCAAGCGTGGTAGCTCAAGCCTCAGCGTGGCAGCTCAAGCATATAAGCTAATACTTTAGCTTGTTCAGTCAGTCAGTCATATTTTATTTTTGTTTATATTTACTATGACCTATAATGGTTGTAATTATGTAACAAGAATAATAAAGAGTTTTAGTGTGAGGTCAAACGGTACTCGCGAGTGACCAGGCTTGCCATGGCCTGGGAGAGCTTTCATGCTCTATCGAATTACCTCGCCGTGGGAACTTTAGAGGGACTTTCTTTGGAGGATTGAGAAGTGAGGCAATGTTGGGGCTTGTCCTGACCATATTAGATACACTTGGTAAACCATCAAAGAACCCTGACCGTGGAACCTCGGGCGGAGCAGCTTGGAGTTCCATCGGGCGTTGAGTTATGAACCAAATAACCCTCTACTTAACGTCACATCTGCTGTAGGTGATGTCACTAGCCAGCTAAACAATGTCAGACATACACTTGAGTAAACCACCGTAGTATTTGGGGCTGTCAGGCAGTTGGTGAGCCACATCTGCGACAACAGCCCCCTGACACACAGTGGTTAAGAAAAAGGCATGTCTTGGCATTTAATATTTATGACATAGAGACAACTAGTGCATCATGTATTTAATGTTTGTGACATAAAGTATGAGGGAGGTCTTTCATAGGCATTGATGACTGAGTTTCCTCGGGGGTGGCGTGGGGGGCTATTTAAAGACCCCAACCACTTTTGAGGGAGAGAGATCTTTCTGAGAGTTCAGAAGTTATTGCTAGAGATAATATACATTAGAGAGAGTTATTACAAATGAGAGAGAGTTTTACTCACCCACCATTACCATTTATTACGAAGATTTTTATATTTGATAGAGATTCTTGTGGTTGGTTGGTGTGTTTGGCTACCTGCCAAGGGGTATCCAGGGTGCTTACTTCTCTCTCCGTCTAGCTAAGTTACTTCTAGATTCACTACTACCTTCTGAGTTATACACGAGAGATTTGGGAGTTTAAACTGAGTTCATCTTCATTGAGTAGTGTTTGTATGTCCTATGGTTAATCAATAGTGTCGCTATTTAACTTATCATTACTGTACTCAAAAGGGGTTACGCCTCCATCTTATCTAAACTACCCTCTTACACTCTCAAAATACATAATTCTCCAACTGAAATTACACCACTAATTTACATCAAAAAAATAAATCTTCCAATTCAAGCTCTAAAATAATTCTCCAAAATAGTCCATAGCATCCCAATCCACACTAACCTGCTACTAAAATAAAATATGGGAAACTACACAATATGACAAGAATAAATGCTTAAAATTAATTCGAATGATGAATAAATCTCAATAATACAAATCCTTATATAGAAATTAAATGCAATACTCAAGCATTATATCAATACTAATTTCTCAACAACACATCAATGGGTCACCACGCCTCACCTTCCCTAGGAATCTCACAGCCATATAACGGTTTTGGACGATTGGCGGTGGCCTGTTCTCCTTGCCATAAAAAAATCTCATGACACGATGCTCAAATCCCAATGAATCAATAATATAGATTCAAACAATTTTCAGATTTCAAATGAATATCACAATTCAACACGAGTGCAATCGACACAGAAAACAAACGGAATACTCTCGGGAGAATTTATGAGCATATTGTGTAAGTCTCGTACCTCAAAATAATCACATGAATCGTTACATAAATTCAGCCTCAAAATCTGATCGCACCATCACGTCCCTCTTGCGAAAAAATCAAATCACGTTCTATCCCCAACACGAGATATCCCCAATTAGGCCTCCAAATCTAAGGTTTAACTTTGAATAAAATAGGGGCTACGGTTTGTATAAATAGGGAGAGGAAATATAAAGGGTCTATTGCATTTTTGTGTTGATGAAAAGTTGGTTTAAAACTTCTACCCACGACTTCTTTTTATAAGGGAAAAAGTGTAATTTGTAAAAACTTAAGCTCTTAAAAAAACCATCCACATGCCGATTGCCGAAAATCTGGGCTCATCGATCGATCGACTCCCTGGATCCAGCAGGTTTGCTGAATCTGTCAGCATGAGAAAATAAAAGGTTAAAAACTCTTTAAAACTCCAAATTAATTTCTGATTGAAATCCCACTTTACAAAAATAAAACTCAACATATTAAATTATTGAAAATAATTAAATCCAAAAGTTTATTTTCCTAGAATTATGAAATTAATTTTAAAAAAATACCTATTAAAAAAATTCGGGTCTTTACATACTTCCCCACTAATAAGGAATTTCGTCCTCAAAATTCGACGAAACCTAACGCTCTAAATAAAATGCTACTCGATTTTATTTCCAAAAATCACAACTCTAAAGTCCTCTATCAATTCTAAACACCCTCACCGCGATGCCTAACACGTCATCAAAAAAATTTTATATCTAAAGAGAACTCATCTAACACCCATGCTAGACCCAAAACCGAAGACCCGACGGTTGTCGTATACCTAAGCTTTGTTAGGATTTGTAACACCCCGCGCGCTCGGAAATACACGCGGTGAGCTACTACGATTAAAACTAAACTAAAACCATCTTAAATAAGTATAGAGCATATAAATTGCACGATTTAAATATAACAAATCCACAATTCTTACACTTCAACAATAATGATTACAATAATGCATCTCTCTAAATACATAATTCTCCAACTAAAATTATACCACTAATTTACATAAAAAATAAATCGTCCATTCCAAGATCTAAAATAATTCTCCAAAATAGTCCATAGTGTCCCAATCCATGTTAACCTGTCACTAAAAGAAAATATGGGTAAGTACACAATATGACAGGAATAAATGCTAAAAAATAATTAGCATGATGAATAAATCGTGACAGTACAAATTCGCATATATAAATCAAATGCAATACTCAAGCATTATATCAATATTAATTTCTCAACGACATATCAATGGTTCACAAGGCCTCCCTTACCCTCCCCTAGGCATATCAAAGCCATATAACGATTTTTGGACTATTGGCGGGTGCCCATTCTCCGTGCCATATTAAAATCTCATGACACGATGCTCAAATCACAATATAATATATCACAATGAATCAATAATATATATTCCAACAATTTTTAGATTTCAAATGAATATCACAATTCAACACGAGTGCAATTGACACAGAAAACAAACGGAATACTCTCGAGAGAATTTAGGAGCATACTGTGTAAGTCTCGTACCTCAAATTAATCACATGAATCTTCACATAAATTCAGCATCAAAATCTGATTACACCATCACGTTCCTCTTGGGAAAAAAATCAAATCACGTTATGTCACCAACACGAGATATTCCCAAATAGGCCTCCATATCTAAGGTTGAACATTTAATACAATAGGGTCTAGGGTTTCTATAAAGAGGGGGAGGAAATATAAAGGGTCTACTGCATTTTTGTGTTGATGAAAAGTTGGTTTAAAACTTTTACCCACGACCTCTTTTTATAAGGGAAAATTAGAAATTTGTAAAAACTAAAACTCTTCAAAAAAAAAAAAAAAAAATCCACCTGTCCACTGCCAAAAATCTGGGCTCATCGATCGATCGACTCCCTGAATCGATTGATCAATCAAGCAGTTTTGTTGAATCTGCTAGCGTGAGAATATAAAAGTTTTAAAACTTAAAAACCCTTTAAAACTTCATTGTAAATCCAAATTAATTTCTGTTTGAAATCCCACTTTTCAAAAATAAAACTCAACATACTTAATTATCAACAAGTTATTTTCCTAAAATTTCAAAATTAATTTTAAAAAAATATCCATTAAGTAACTTAATAGTGGAAACTCTTTACTTAATTATCAAAAATAAAACTCAACATACTTAATTATCAACAAGTTCTTACAACAAAGAGCCTTTCTGATGACTTTTAGGAGCTTGTTGGACACTGTTTACTTAGTAAGTTAGAGCTAGAGTAGCATAGGCCGATAGGACGTATCAAAGGTCTCATATCTCTCCCAACAACACTCGTCTTTGAAACCAAATCTTTCGGATACTCTTGGACTTCCTTTTCAAGTGGAGATGCCATGGGTATGAAATATCCCTTTTCTTCCTTTACTGGAGCTAGGGGTTGTCCCCACTTACTGGATGTGATGTCTCCCTGGAGGCCATAGTTATTGAATTAATGGTGGGATCGTCTGGGATCCTGCTCATGATGTCATAGATGAAAGTTGGGAGCTACTGTTGCATCTGTTGCTGACTGGATAAAAGGGATCTTAGCACCCCCACTACGTCAGCCATTTCTGGCTACTAGCGCGGCTAGCTAGAGCTGGACCTGACGTTTAGGGAGGATCAGTGGCCATCTTCGATAAGACTTAATTTGGGATAAAAAAGAGTGAGGAATAATAAGAAAGTAAATCCAAAAACAGGATGGACAATTAAAGATTAAAACAAAAACAACTCAAGCTTTTTCAATGGTGATTCAACTACAACCATAGTAGGATTGTATCACCACCAAAGACAAGGAGAGGAGTATTCAAGCTTAGGTGAAATAAAACTCAATCTCTTCCTACAAACGACACCAAAATGATGATGCTAAATATCATTGAAGGGATTCAACCTGTGGCCATCTACGGATATATCCCCTCACGACAGGAGAGGATCCCTCTAGGTCCCGTGCGTCCCTCTCGGGAGCGCTTCAGACGACGTCGGTGAATGATGTGAAAAATGTAGAGAGATAGAGTCGCAAGTCTATTTTACTCAAAATATACAAAAGAAAAGGGAGCCACCCCAAAGGACAACATCTAAAGACATGCTGATACATACCTAACCAAAATGATTCGAAAGGGGTCTGAAGGTTAAGTTACGAAATGGAAAGGTGTTAGGAACCCATTTCACCCTTACGGTCTCTCATGGGTTATTGCTATTTTACTTTATTTCCCCGTCATATGTGTGCATGTGAATACATAGTGGAGATAGGAATCATCAACTTGTATCATGGAAGAGATAAAGCAAGTCATCCGAAGGAATGTTCCTAAAAGTAATATTAGAAAATAAGATTTATGTGATTATCCTAGCATCGATTATTATAAGGGAATGATAACGCGTGTGGAATAATATGCCATTAAGAACAAATATATATATATATATATATATATATATATATATAATAAGTTACAAAACTTATGTATGTCATAAGCTTTACTCATGATGTCATCAAAATAAGTTTTTCTTGCACTACCTATTTTGTCCCTTATAAATTTGGATTCCCCCTCTTTTAATAAACTCTAATTTATTTCCCCCTTATCTTCAAAATTCAAACATAAGGGCAAAATTGTATTTGACCCCATTCTCCCCCTTTACTCCCCCATTTTACCCTATCCGTCTTCTTATTTTTCTCCCAAACTCTACTCTCTCCCTCTCATTTTACACTACCTACGATTGTGGCCTCTAGCCCCTCCGCGACCCCTCCGGATACTTCTTCAACGCCCCCGCCAGTCCCGTGCTCTACGTTTTGTCAAAGTCCAAATCTCGGATCCCAAAGAGACGTTTTCTTCATCCGGATCCTTCAAATTTGAGTTCTCCTCAAGATTTTCCCCTACTAAACCCAACAACATCGGATCCATGATCTCCACCGCTGAACTCTTCTTCAACGGCCAGATCCGATGAGCTCCGCCTCATATACTATCGCCATTGCTAGATCTCGACATGTGTGAGTATTTTACCCGAAGACCTGTACAAAGATTAGTAAGGTTTTAACATGAAGATCGTCCCTTCTGGTAAGATTTTAAAATGAAGATCTGTTCAAAGATTAGTAAGATTTTTTTTAACAGGTGTGAGTTTTTCATTATTTTTCATTTATTCTTATTTGCCTTTGCAGTAGAGAAAGAAAAGAATAGGGTGACAGAGAGAACACGTGTGAGTATTTTTTTTAATGAGATTTTAACTGATGAACAGGTGTGAGCGAGCTTCAATCGCATCCTCCATTATTTTCAATACGTTTGATGCATTGGAGGTCGATGCTTTAAACACTCTCTCTTCAATGTACACTCGAATTTTAGCCATTGGCCCACTCCATCTTCTCACCAATCAACTCTCACAAAATGGGTTGATGAAATCAATAGGATCCAATTTATGAAAAGAAGAGCCCAAGTGTCTCCAATGGCTCAACTCTAAGAAACCAGTCTCGGTGCTTTATGTGAACTTTGGCAGCATTGTGGTCATGACATCCCATCAACTCATTGAGTTCGCGTGGGGACTCGCTAAGAGTTGGCAAAATTTTCTTTGGATAATTAGGCCTGATTTAGTTGTGGGCGAGAACGCTTTACTTCCACGTGAGTTTGTGGAAACAACTATGGATAAAGGATTAATTGCAAAATGGTGTCCGCAGGAGGAAGTACTTAACCACCCATCAATTGGGGGATTCTTGACACACTGCGGGTGGAACTCAATGATTGAAAGTTTGTGTAGTGGTGTGCCCATGCTTTGTTGGCCATTTTTCGCTGACCAATTAAAAAATTGCAGGTATGCGTATTTTTTAACATGTGTGAGTATTTTACCAGATGGCGAGATTTTAACAGGGATGATGAGCTCAAAGATTAGTAAGGTTGTTTTTTAACGGGTGTGAGTATTTTTTTTATCCCTTATTCTTTTTCATTTGTTCTTATTTGTAGGACAACCATTTCTAAAGAACTGGAGTAGAGAAAGAGAAGAATATATTTAACGTCTTGGCATATCTAATATAGTTCGATTTTAATAATTTTTTTACAGATCTTGACAAATCTTCATGTTTTTAGTCGTTAACCTTGATATTTTCTGTTAGATTTTTTGTTTTCAATTAATGGTTTAATTAGAAATTGTTTAATATTTCTATTAAACACTTTTTATAGGTTCTATTATATACATGAGTAGTAGATTTAGTGTTCATTTTTGGAGTATGTTATTTGGTACAACTTGACCTTGAGATTTTCAGACGTGTGTATCTACTTTGTTTATAATTACTTTTCAGATTATATCTCAACACTAAAGTTTTGATATGGCATCCATGTGTGGTAAGTACAAAAGTTGGTTTCAAATTTGATTTTTTGATTTCTTTCAAATTCGTAAAGTGGTTTTGAATGATACTAATTTGGTTTTGAGTGCGTTCAAAAAATTTGGATGACATTTATATAAAAATCCTCTATGTAGTTTATAAGTCCTTTATTAGCATACAACTCTTATTTCTATTGATGTACCAAGTTTTGGAAGCTATCGTCTGTTGAAGGCGCTACGACACGGGTGTATTAATGGGATCACAACATATTTGAATGAGGCAAGTATTGTACTATTTTGGTTTAATATAAAAGTAATGCCAGTTATATTAATCTATTTTAGTTTTTATATCAATATAGTATTTGATAATTTTGTTTAGCATTCCATTTCACTACTAAGTTTATTTTGTTATTAAAGTTTCAGGTCTACATGCAAGATGATATTGGAGTATTCTAGGATTATAACGAGGCGACCTTAATTGGTCTTGCTATGCAATTTCTTTTTATAGGTTGTCCCATTGTCTATTTGGTCTAGAGTAAATTCGACATAACAAAATTATTTGCGATACGGACACAATTACATATTTGGAGTGTGTACATTTATTTTGTTCGAGTTCAATTGTAATGTGTACTTATATGACTTTAAAAAGTAAATGTTGAATATAGTTTCCTCTATGTGTATGTTTTTGGGATTGAATATTGTTGGAATGTTTTTTATTTCTTAAACAGGACGGATAATCCTATAAACAAAGGAGATTCTGCCCAAATTTTTTAAATTGTTTACACATTTTTGTTGTCCTTGAAGGACTATTTATATGAAGTCCTTGACGGACTA
This sequence comes from Sambucus nigra, assembly GCA_949130495.1. NCBI lineage: Eukaryota > Viridiplantae > Streptophyta > Magnoliopsida > Dipsacales > Adoxaceae > Sambucus > Sambucus nigra. Next base: position 337,019,507 of record OX422208.1, read on the forward strand.
TTAATACTATTGTTAGAGTATTTTTTTATTTTTAAATATGGTAAATAGTTCTATAAAAAAGTAAAATTTGCTAAATTTAATAAAATACTTAAACATTTGTGTTGTAAAAAGATTTATGACTTAAATTGTTTATACATTCAATGTTTACACAATTGTGTTGTAAGAAAAATCGATTTGAATTGTTTACAAATTCAATACTTTATTACTTAAAATTTTAATTTGAGGTCGTGGACGGATTATTGACATTGTTAATTCGAGGTCGTGGATGGACTATTGATATTGTCGATGTAGTATTTTTATCACTTAAATAATGTGGAGAGTTTTATAAATAAAGGAAGTTATTCAATTTTTTTTGAGTTTTTTGTGCTTAAATGTATGGTCCAATTAACGACGTACACTTTAAAAAATTTGCATCGTGCCTTGATTTGTCTAGCTTTGATGTGCCATTGTTTTTAGTATATGATGATTTTTTTCAAAACCTTTAGTGTAGTATATGATGATTTCTTAGATTAACTGATAGTGTATTAACAGCTCATGGTCTGTATTAACTGCTCATGGTCTGTATTATTCATTTAATTTCTTGCATTATCCAAATTTGTAGGTGCTTTATAATTACAGTATACATTCAAATCAGAATGCATTGGGGGTATCTTCCTACATTTAATTTTGTTTCAAACATAAAAGGTACGTGTTGTTGCTTTGAAGAAATCTTCTTTGAATAATCCATTTTCTTTAGGTTTTTTCTTTAGTCCTTATAAACACTCCAAGAAAGCTAATTAGAAAATGGATATCCATTTTTTGTATTTATTTTTCTATTGACATTAAAAATAAAGAAAAATTAACTAAATTAATTCTTTTTATAATATGGAATTTTTGTTAGTACGAGGTTTTGTTCACGATATTTTTCGGTTGCGACCTGTGTGTTTACATAAAAATTATCGGTTAATGGGGCGAACTGGCTGTTAAGTATTTTATGGCTTGACCACACGATTCATACTTCGGAGAGTTGTCATCGTGCCTTCAGGCACGGGCATACCCTAGTGTATATATATATATATATATATATACACACACACACACATAGGATTTAAGAGAGTTAAGTTTAAAGAATATAGAAAAATCAGAAAAAAGTAGAAAAAGGACTCGAATCTCGGGTTTTACCCCGAGATGCCTAAGTAGCCTATAGAGGCATCAAAGTCCACGTAGTTCGTATGCAAAATGAGGGGTGGGATTTATCCCATAAATCCAACCAGGGACTTCTCTTATATGTGTGTGTGTGTAAAAAAGTGTTTTAGTTGTAAGAAAAGTGTGAGAATTTCCGTTTGGAATTTATGAGCAAATCCTCTTTTTCTTGTTTTTTTTGGGTTTTATTTATATGAAAATAAGAGATGTGCGATAATACTAGATAAAAAGTATATTAAGATATGTGAGATAAGAGAATAAAAGTACTAAGTAACAAAACAAACTAATGATAATTTAGGGGAAATTAAAGAGAGAGTTGAGAATATTGGACCTTCTTAAAGATCTTGTGCTTGATCTTGGATATTGGAGAGCTGCCCTTGCACTTGGATGATGATGGAGAGTGCTTAATTCACTAAGTTTGATGAAAAAGGTGATGAAAGGTGAAGGTTGAAAAGGGATTTGGATGTGGAAATCGTTGACTTCGAGAGGGGTTTTCTGTGCTTATTGAGAGTGATGGATCTCTGATTTCCCCCTCTTTGGAATGAGGTTAGGCCCTCCTTTTTATAGGACCAGGGAATTGCTGATTGGCATAGACTTAGTCCTGCTAATCAGTAGGTATGTTTAGGCACACTGTCGATAGGCAGGGCTTGAAACGTTCCGTTTGGGAATGTCTTTCAGGTTCCTTTGGAAAATCGATCGCAGAGTGCAAACCGTTGATCCGAATCGCATACGGGGCGAACAGTTGGAAATGTATTTCAGATATCTTCATAATTCCTTTGGACTTCTCCCGGGTTCGGGATTTGACTTTGGTCAACTGGTGCCTAGAAGAATTCGGTGACCTTTTAGAGTAAAACGGATCGTTCGTCCGTATCGTAAGTCAGAATCGCGCATGGGGTAGACCGTTGAAAAGGAGATTAGTTCCCTTTAATGATTCATTCAGTCTCGGTCGAGCTGAAGAGTTGACTTTGGTCAAACAGAGCCTGGGAGCGTCTAGTGACCTCCTGATCGAGTTTTAGGGAAAAACAGGTCGTTTGTCTGCACGGTAAGTCAGAATCGTGCATGAGATGAACCATTGGAAAAGGGTTTCAGTGCCCTTAAAATATTCATTCAATCTCGATCGAGCTGAAGAGTTTGACTTTTGGACAAACGGAGCCTGAGAGTGCCCGATGACCTTTAGGTTAGTACTTGGGGTATGACTTGGGTTTGCAATGATGAAGTGAGGTGCTAGGGACCTTAGGAGAGGTTAAGGGGGTATTAGAATGGGGTGTCTATAGAGCCCCTCGACGGGTGATTTTGTAACAAATGATAGCGATCGAATAGACACCGCATGATGCCTTTGAAAGAGGATGGGTCGAGATCGATTCTGAGGACCTAAGGATGAGGATGAACGATTCTACGGGTTGAAGCCAATTCTGAGGTCGTAAAGATAAGGGTGACCAATTCTATGACTCAAAGACAATTCTAAGGGTTTAAAAATGAGGGTGACCAATTCTATGGGTCGAAGCCAATTCTGCAGGCTTGAAGATAAGGGTGATCGATTCTGCCGGTCGAAGCCAATTCTGAGGGCTTAAAAATAAGGGTGACTGATTCTACGGGTCAAACCCAATTTTGTGGGCTTAAAGATGAGGGTGACTGATTCTACGGGTCAAATCCAATTTTATAGGTTTGAAGATGAGGGTGACCGATTCTACGGGTCGAAGCTAATTTGGCGAGCTTTAAGGAACATGATGGGGATGGTCTTAAATGAAATGATGACCAAAGCAATGATGTGTGTGACCAATTCTGCAGGTCAAAGCCAATTCTAAGGGCTTATGTTGTGATGATTGCCTCTGCGGGTCAATGCCAATTCTACGAGCTTAAGGATGAGATGACCAATTCTGCGAGTCGAAGCCAATTATGCGGGATTAAGGTGAGATGACCAATTCTGCGAGTCGAAGGCAATTCTGCGGTCTTAAGGTGAGATGAGCAATTCTGCGGGTCGAAGCCAATTCTGCGGGCTTTAGGTGAGACGACCAATTCTACGGGTCAAATCCAATTCTGTGGGCTTATGGTGAGATGACCAATTCTGGGGGTCGAAGCCAATTCTGCGGGCTTAAGGATGGGATGACCAATTCTGTGGGTCGAAGCCAATTCTCCGGGCTTAAGGATGGGATGACCAATTCTGTAGGTCGAAGACAATTCGACGGGCTTAAGGTGAGATGACCAATTCTGCGGGTCAAAGCCAATTCTGCGGGCTGAAGGATGGGATAACCAATTATGCGGGTCGAAGCCAATTCTGTGGGCTTTAGGTGAGATGATCAATTCGACGGGTCAAAGCCAATTCTGCGAGCTTAAGTTGAAATGACCAATTCTGCGGGTCGAAGCTAATTCTACGGGCTTAAGTTGAGATGATCAATTCTGCGGGCTTAAGTTGAGATGAACAATTCTGCGGGCTTAAGGTGAAATGACCAATTCTGCGGGTCGAAGCCAATTCTACGGGCTTAAGGTGAGATGACCAATTATGTGGGTTGAAGCCAATTCTGCGGGCTTAAGGTGAGATGACCAATTCTGCGGGTCGAAGCCAATTCTGCGGGCTTAAGGTGAGATGACTAATTCTGCGAGTTGAAGCCAATTCTACGGGCCTTAGGCGAGATGACCAATTCTGCGGGTCAAAGCCAATTCTACGAGCTTAAGGTGATATGAACAATTATACGGGTCGAAGCCAATTTTGCGGGCTTAAGGATGGGATGACCAATTCTGCAGGTCGAAACCAATTCTGCGGGCTTAAGGATGGGATGACCAATTCTGCGAGTCGAAGCCAATTCTGCGGGCTTAAGGTGAGATTGAAAAAGCGGTTACTTAGGCCGTTTAATACAAGATTAAACTATTAAAGTAACTTCGAACTGTTTTTTGAAGAAACTCTTTTCTTTAAATCAAAAAAGTTTAATCACAAGATGTGTTTAATAAAACATGCACGAGATCAGTTCAAGATTTTATAACAGTTTTAAGTAAAATAGTTTAAATCAATTTAAACTCAACACATCAGCAAGAATGATATGAGGAGATGTGGAAAGATTAAGGACAAGTCATTTTTTAACGTGGTAAAACCTCACCCAACTGAGGAAACATCCCCGGTGACTTCTAAGTCACAAACCAAAAATCCACTAAAATAAAATATACAACTGACAAACTATTTAACACACATGCACACAAATCAGACCTATACAAGTTTAGAAATATACCTACTGGTTTAATTCTAACTTCTCTGCAGTTCTGATGTTGATGTGGTTTTTCCAGTTTGCTAACTTCTCCACTTTGTTCCAGTCTTTACGTCGACTCTTGATGATTCAAGATCTTATAACCAACACTTCCATGTTTTAGTGTGATAAGTGTTTGTGATGGTGCTCTAACACATGCATGAGCCCCCCCCCCCCCCCCACACACACACACACTTATTTTATCAAATTACAAATCAGATCTATATGATGTGATTTTCAATTTTCTCTTCTTAGGAAATAAAGGAATTTTGTTTGAACTTTTAATTAATCCCAGAATCCAAGGTTACCTTGCTCGGAAGACGGTTTAAGGTCTTAATCAATTTCAGAGGGATTTGAAAATATTTTTGAAATTGAAAACCACCGATTGCGATTCCAACTAGGTCAGAAGTCTTGTTTCAAAAGAACTAGAAACATAAAATAATTTTGTTGATTCTAGAGTTGAAAACATTTATAGAAAATAATCAACAAAGAGATTTCTCAAGATGAGAAACTAAATATGCAGATCTAAGTGTAATATAACATAAAATGACCAGATCTATAATTTCTTTAAAAAAGAAATACAGATCTAACCTAAATGTTTAAGTTGGATATAAGATCTCAAACTCAAGAGGATAAAGCAGGAACAGGCTTTCAATCCAACTCATAAACAACTCTCAAACAATCAGGGTTGGTGTTTGGTGTAAGTGGTTTAAGAAAAAATGAGTTAGGGTTTGAAACTAGGTAAGGACGATTTAGGGTTTCTCTCTCTCTCTATCTATTTGGTTTCTCTCTCTTCTCTCTCTATTAGGATGAAATGACAAAAGTCTCTTAAGGCTGAGGGTAAGCCTCCTTTTATAGGGAGCAAGTAAGGATTGAGAAGGCCTGGTCAAAACCAAGGGCTGAGATAAAGTCAAGGGTGAAAGACTTTGATCCAACGGTTTAAGAACAACGGTGGGTTAAACATCTTCTGATTGGACTAAAGAGGTTCACATGGATTGAGTTCAAACGCATGCAGATCATTGATAACAATGATGCAAGGGATGAGATTGAACAAGGGTTATGCGTCTACAAAGGAACACAAAACATGCCGGCATAAGTATGACAAGTGTAGGGCTGAGATTGAACTTCACACGTGCATTTTAAACTTAAATACACAGGCACCCTCAATTCTCAAGAGATTTCGGATCCTACCCAATCCAACTATTAGGTATGAAAACATAAAACCAGGAATTACAAAATAACCCCAAAAGGTTTTTAATCAACGTTTTAATTTCTAAAAAATCATTTGAAAATTCTCAAAAAATCCCAAACAATTAATAAAACCAATTTAAAATGGGATTAAGCACACACAACTCTCACACAATCATTTTATGCAATATATATGATATGAATGAAATCCTAATGTGTGTAGGTGATTGAGAATGTACCCTTAATCAATCAATCAAGAGGAATAAGGAGTAGAGTCTGAGGATTTTTGGAATCTATGGAATGGACTCAATTTTATCACAATTTCCAAACCAGATGAGCACTTATACAATGTAGACTCAAATGATTCAAGAGTATAAGGTGCTTCAATCTCCCCCTTTGGAAATGTGAGACAAAATCTCCTTTGAGTCAACTAGGACTCGTAGGGAAACAAAGAAATACAAAAGCTTATTCCTATACAAAATTTCTATCTACCCATTTCCTAGAAACAGAAAATTACATAACTCAACTAATTACAAATCAATACCCTAATAACATCTATTGAATGCAACTGTACAAAATCCTGCAAATAGTACTAAGGTCAAGTTTATTAGAAATATGTAAAAAACTGAACTCATAAGACTTAAATTTCTCCCCCATTTTATCTCAAATGGACAAATGGAATACTACTGAAGTCATAGGAGTTTATTCAGCACAAACCATTCCTATCGATTTTCGCAAAGCAAGAAATCTATTGTAATCCAGAGGTTTGGTAAACATATCTGCAAGTTGCAAATTAGTAGGAAGATAATTGATTTCTAATTCCTTAGTTTAAACTAATTCGCGTATAAAATGATGTCTTATTTTTATATGGTTTGGTAAACATTATCACAATGGAAATTTAGTTGGTCTTCTTGAATATCATAATCACTTATCATTTGCTTAAGCCAAAGTAATTGAGCACAACAACTACCAACAACTATATTCAGATTCAACTGTTGATAAAAAAGTGAAGTTTTGCTTCTTACTACTCCATCCTATAAGATTATTACCGATATGGTAACATGCTCCCGATGTGCTCTTACTATCATCAGTACACCCAGTCCAATCGGCATTAGTGTATCCTATTATAGTGCTAGGATTATCATTGGTGTACCAAAGTCCTAAATTTAGAGTGCCTTTTATGTATTTTATGATTCTTTTAACACAAACTAAATGGCTCTCTTTAGGATTGTTTTGATAACAGGCACACACGTAAACTGCATACATAATATCAGTACGCAAAGAAATAAGGTATAGCAAGGTTCCTATCATACTACGATATAGATTTGGATATATGGATTTACCACTCTCATCCTTAGATAATTTGACTGTAGTACTCATGGGAGTTTTAGCATCTTTAGCACTCTCAGGGACGAATTTTTTGACAATCTCTAAAGCATATTTGGATTGCGAAATAAATAAACCATCCGAATTCTGTTTGACTTGAAGGCCCAAGAAAAATTGTAACTCCCCCATAAGTGACATTATATCGTCGACATAGACTTGAGCTATAATGATATCTTTGTCAAAATGTTTGACAAAAAGGGTTTGATCATTTCCACCTTTCTTAAAACCTTTGTCTAAGAGAAAGTTGGAAATACACTCATACCAGGCTCTAGGTGCTTGGTTAAGACCATATAAAGCCTTTTTAAGACAATAAACATGATTAGGAGATTGAGGGTCAATGAACCCTTTGGGTTGTTCAACATAGGTCTCTTCAATCAAGGTTCCATTACGAAAGGAAAGTTTGACATACATTTGATAAAGCATAAAATGTAAGTAATAAGCAATTGCAAAGAGAAGACGAACAAATTCTAATCGAGTAATAGGTGCTAAAGTCTCATTGAAATCTATTCCTTAAATTTGAGAGTATCATTGAGCAACTAATCTGGCTTTGTTTCTAATGATTATCCCACTTTCATCAGATTTATTTTTAAATATCCAATGTGTGCCAATAACCTTTTTATGATCAGGCCTAGGTACAAGATACCAAACATCATGAATGACAAATTGAAATAGTTCTTCTTGGATGACAGAAATCCAAAGAAGGTCATTCAATGCATCATTTACATTCTTTAGTTCCACAAGGGAAACAAAACATGCATAATGAGCATAGTTTCTTAATTGAGATATTGTACGTACAGGCTCACTTGGGTTACCAATAAAATTATCTATGGGATGATCTTTACAAACCTAGTTAGGTACTTCAGGTGTCTCAATTGGTAAAGAATCATCTATTTCTGGAGAGTTATTTTCTAAAACATATTCAGACTCTTCCACAGTAGTTGGTTCTCCAGTACTACTCTCAACAAAAGTGTCACTTACAATAACGTTTGTGGATTCCATTAAGGTCTTAGTGTGAAGATTATAGACATGGTACGCTCTACTATCAAGAGAATGTCCTAGAAAGATAGCTTTATCTCCACGAGTCTCAAATTTGGATAAGTGTTCTCTGTCTTTGCAGACATAACACGTACTACCAAAGGTTCTAAGGTATTTAAGATTAGGTTTTTTCCCATACCATAGTTCGTAAGGATTTTGTTTAGAATTCTTCCTAAGATAGACCCTATTGATAATATGACAATCAATACGAATAGATTCTACCCAAAAATACTTAGGTAAGCATTTGGCATGAATCATAACACGTTCCATCTCTTGAAGAGTACAATTTTTTCTCTCAGCAATTCAATTTTATTGAGGAGTCTTAGAAACACTGAATTCATGTTTGTAACCATTATAGTCACAATACTCTATAATACCGGTGCCTATGAGTTCTCCACCTCTATCACTACGAATTCTATTTACTTGAGTATCCTTCTCATTTTCAATCCGAAGTAGAATTTTTAAATTTTTTTGGAAAGTATCAGAATTTTGTTTTGAGAAGGCCACCCAAGTAAATCTGGTGAAGTCATTAACCATAACTAGAATATAACTGTGTCCACAGAGACTAACAATTTGAGAAGAACCCATTAGTTCCATATGGATGAGCTCCAGGGGTTTAGAGGTCATAATATCTTTAACTTTCTTATGAGGTGCCTTAACAATTTTTCCATCCTAACATGAACCACAGAAAATATTAGAGATAGGTTTGATTTTAGGAATTCCTCTAACTATTTATTGTGTAGATAATCTACTAAGGTTATCGTAATTTATGCGACCCATCCTATTGTGCCATATTTCATTGTCATCCATTATGGAAATATTACAGACCACAGTACTAGCCTGGACAATATAACAATTGTCAGGAGTCCTGAGTCCTGTAAGAATGCACTCACCTTTTTCATTTAAAATTTTGCAATTATCCTTTGAAAAAGTGACAGTATGATTTGAGTCACAAAATTTCTAAATACTAAGTAGATTAGCCTTAAGACCTTTTACTAGAAGAACATTTTCAAGAACATACACTCCTTCTTCTTGGAGTGTTCCTTTACTAATGATTTTAGATGATACACCATCACCAAAAATGATTTTTCCTCCAGCAAAATTGGTTTGGTTTGGTATCATCCCCAGTCATGTGTGTTGATACCAAATTTAGTCTGCTGACATGGCCCAATTGAATGCAGACACGTGGTAATCTACATGGCAACAACAAAACACTTCCGAGGAACAAGACTACAACGAGGAGGATTATTTCTCCGAGGAACACTGCTTCCCCGAGGAACTCACACGCTCTGAGGAACAAGAACTCTCCGAGGAACTCTTGAGTACCGAGAAGCTCAGGCGGTCCGAGCTGCACCTCGAACAAAGCATTAATAGCTGGACAACCAACAGTTTAACCGATTCATTAAATGCTTATTATTCATTAAAAGCTTGACGCATACGCTTAAGGGACATTGAATATATTACCCTTTCATATGTACATCATTTAATGTATTACCCTTTCACATTACAGCCTCAGGGCTATAAATACATTATACATTCCTCATTGTAGAGAGATCTGGATCTGGATCTGATCCCCAGACCAGAATTTCTTGATAGAACTTGTAATCGAGAATTCCCAAACACTCAGCAATAATACAACAGTGGACGTAGGCCATTCTTATAAGGCTGAACCACTTTAAAATTCTTTGTCTCATTTATTTATCTGTGATTGAATAATTAGAGTGATCTAATTTTTTACATCAACAGATTAACGCCGTCTGTGGGAAACGACTGGTAATATCGTTTTCCATCAAAAATAATTCATCACCAATGGCTGATATTCTAGAATCCAGCAATCGAAATGCTGGAACTCCTCCAAATCCTTCTGCTCCGCTAAATATTCCAGATCTGGCTGGAATAATGACAAATCTCGCCCAGGGCCAGACCGTCATGCAAGAAACGATGCGACAACTCATCCAAACTCTCCATAGCGGTGCATCAGCCCATTCAGGACCACGAAGTATTCAAAGAAACACCCATACCCCATCCTCACGTACTAGGCGTACCAATTCGTATCACAATGAGGAGTCTGAAGATTTCTCTTATCAACCTGGACGAACTTCGTTAATGCGAGCCACGGATACTGAAAAACGTGTCACTCTCTCCCCAGAAAGGACCAGCGCATTGGAAAGGTTAAGTAGGGTTTCTCGTTTCGACCGATTAGGCCTTAGGAGGAACAAAAGCCCTATTAATGCAGCGTCGAGGAGCTTTCAACGATCAACATCCCTAAGGAAAGGATATGCCCAGTCGCGACCAACTGCTCATCAAGATAGATCCCAGGAAGCCACTTCAACGCGATCAGCTGCTCGAACCAATAGGCCCGAAGAAGGAAATGATGCATGGAAAGGTTCTATTCAAAGGCTGGAGGATAAATTAGGGGAAATGGTTAAAACTAAGAACCCTTTACAACGATCCTTTGTTCGAGGAACACCTTTTGTCCAGGCCATTGTAGATTTTCCAACGCCATCAAAGTTCAAAGCACCTGTTGTGACCCCCAAATATGATGGAAAGACTGACCCTGTTCTTCATATAGAACAATATCAAGCTGCTGCCGACATCTATGCTGTCCCAGATGAGATGAGATGCAGGGCATTCTCGGGAAATCTTATCGGATCTTCTCAAATATGGTATAATAATCTTCCTCGGGGTAAGATCTCAACTTTCTTTCAACTGGCCGAGTTATTCATTGGAAATTTCTGCTTTGGGGCAAATCCAGTTAAACGAGTAGCACATTTATTAAGTGTTAGACAAAAAGCTGGTGAATGTACCTGAGATTATATAACTCGTTTTAATAACGAGAAACTTAAAGTCATTCATTATGAGGAGAAGAAAACGATCACTGCCTTGATGAGTGGGTTGTTGCCTAATAAGTTATATTACACTTTGGCCAAAGATCCACCCACAACTATGTCAGAATTGATGGCGAAAGCGGCCAAAATCATGAATGCCGAGGAGGCTATGGTTGCGAAGAAGAATATGGATAAAGATACCAAGGTGGAAGTAGACAAATCCAAGAAGAAAGAGCATAAGAACAATGGTAGTGACAAACAATCCAAAAATAGGTCGTCATGGGAGGTTTTGAAGAAATTTGATAATTATACTCCTTTGAAGGTAGATATCAATCACGTCCTGGAAGAAATTAAGAACAACGAGGAGTTAAACTGGCCAATGAAAATGAAGGCAGACCCTGACACGAGGAATAGGGAAAAATATTACGAGTTTCATAAAGATCATGGCCATATGACCAAAAATTGCATAGCTCTTCAGAATGAGATCGAAACACTCATCCGACGAGGAAAACTGGCAAAGTATGTTGATCGTGGAAATGAAAGAAGAAACAATGACCGAGTAAGAGAGAGGTCTAGATCTCCTTGTCGAGCAGAGGAGAAAAAGAAAAGAAACCATGAAGTTGATCCAGAAGATGACCCTGATCTTTCAAAGATACCAAGGCAGCCAGAACGAGAGGTATTTTCAATACGCTTTGGATCATTTGACTGTAAAGTTATTACAGGTGGAGATGCAGGAGGAGGAGATCTTACTGCAGAGAGAAAATCTTACCTTGGTGAGGCACAAGCCTGCTCGTACATTCAGCGAATAAATCTAGCTGAGGAAGATCGCCCAAGAAAGGTGAACAAAGAGAAGTTGGTCATTGGGTTCTCAAAAAATGACCTCGCAGGTGTTCTATATCCTCATGATTATCCACTGGTGATCAAAATGAGGATGAAGGAGGTTATGATTTCAAGAGTACTGGTCGACAATGGTAGCTCGACAGACATCATATTCTACTCGTGCTTCGATAGTTTAAATCTAAAGTTATCTCAACTGGAGCCTTACCACATACCCCTCATTGGTTTTACTGGAGAGAAAGTATTTCCACTAGGGACGATCAAGTTGGATATATTCATTGGTACGTGGCCTGCTTGTCGAACATAAAGAATACGTTTCTTTGTGATGGATAAGAATGTCTAATCATCGTACAATATCATCATGGGAAGAGTAGGATTGAAGAAATTCGAGGCTGTACCATCTACAGTGCATCAGTGCCTAAAATTTCCAACAAACTTTGGAGTAGGAGTTGTGAAAGGTGATCAGAAAGTAGCTCGGGAATGTTATTATTCATCCGCCGAGCAAGAATAACTGGAAGAATCAAAGAAAAAGACTACTACCTATCAAGTCGATGAAGGTGCAGAGATTGAAACGTTGGATCCTTGAGATGAGTCGCAACTCGTGAAGGGTCAAGTGGTGGAAGCTACTGAAAACATCATTCTGGACGATGAGCACCCTGAGCGAACTACTCAAATAGGTTCATCATTGGAAGCCTCATTAAAACAGGAATTGATAACGTTCCTAAGAAGAAGAAGACAAACTTTTGCATGGAGTCATGAAGATATGCCTGGGATAGATCCAAACTTCTTGTGTCACGATCTCAATGTAAATAAGGAGATCAAACATGTGAAGTAGAGAAGAAGAGTATTCAGTCCCGAGAAGAATCAAGCTATACAGGAGGAAGTCGAGAAGATCCAGAAAGCTTGTTTCATTGAAGATGTTAAATATCCAGACTGGTTAGCCAATGTGGTGATGGTAAAGAAGAAAAACAACAAGTGGAGGATGTGTGTAGACTTCACCGACCTCAACAAAGTATGCCCAAAGGATCACTTTCCACTACCCCGAATTGATCAACTGGTGGATGATACCTCGGGACACGAGTTGCTGAGCTTCATGGATGCTTATTCTGGTTACAATCATATCAAAATGAAACCTGAAGACAGGGAGAGTACTTCTTTCATTACCCCTAGGGGAACTTATTATTATAATGTTATGCCTTTTGGTTTGAAAAATGCAGGTGCGACATATCAGCGGCTGATGAACAAAATCTTTGCTGAACAAATCAGTTGCAATATGGAAGTCTATGTTGATGATATGATGACGAAAAGCAAGAAAGCTGTCGATCATCTAGTTGACTTAAGTCAGACTTTTGATCAACTGGATAAATATCAAATGAAGCTTAACCCGACGAAGTGCATATTTGGAGTACGAGAAGGCATGTTCCTCGGGTACATTGTTAATCAACGAGGCATTGAAGCAAATCCTAAAAAAATCAAAGCTCTATTAGGGCTGCGATCTCCAATGACGAAGAAGGAAGTACAGAGCCTCACATGACGAGTAACAGCACTCAACAGATTTGTGTCACGGGCAACTGATAGATGTCTCCCATTCTTCAAGACACTCAGAAAGACTTTTGAGTGGAATGATGAATGTGAGAAAGCTTTTTAATACTTGAAGAAATACTTGGGAGCACCTCCACTGCTGTCCAGGCCGGTGATGGGAGAAAAATTGTATTTGTACCTTGCAGTATCCGAGAATGTAGTTAGCTCGGCATTGATCAGAGTGGAGAATGGAGTGCAAAAACCAACTTACTACACAAGTAAATCCTTTCGAGGAGTAGAGATCAGATATCCAAGGCAGGAAAAGTTAGCATCGGCGCTGATTGAGGCAAGTAGAAGAATGAGGCCATACTTCCAGGCTCATACCATAGTAGTATATACCGATATGCCATTCAGGCAAGCCCTTCATAAACCAGAAAAATTAGGGAGATTGCTGTACTGGGCAATAGAGCTCGGTGAATATGATATCGTTTATGAACCCAGATCATCGCTAAAAGGGCAGGCTTTAGATGAACACTTATACAATATAGACTTAAGTAAGTCAAAAGTATAAGGTGCTTCAATCTCCCCCTTTGGAAATATGAGACAAAATCTCCTTTGAGTTAGCTTAAACTCTTAGGGAACCAAAAAAAATAAAACCTAGTCCTATGTAAAAGATACTATCTACCCATTTCCTAGAAAGTCAAAAATTACATAACTCAACTATTTACAAATTTGTACACTAGAGAGAAATGGTAGAAAAACAGTAGAAGATGTTCCTGCAAATATGCACTAAGATCAAGCAGTTTTGATGAAATGTGAACAAAACATTGAACCCGTAAGACTCAAATTTCTCCCCCATTTTGTCTCAAATGGACAAAGGGTAAAAAATTACGGTCTTAAGAGATTAATCAGCACATACCATACCTATAGAATGACGCAAATACATAAATTTGTTACAGTCTAGAGGTTTAGTGAACATGTCTGCAAGTTGCAAATCAGTAGGTAGGTAATGAATTTCTAACTCCTTAGTCTCAACAAGTTCGCGTATAAAGTGATGTCTTATTTTAATATTCTTAGTTCGCGAGTGTTGAACCGGGTTTTTAGATATGTTAATGGCGCTTTGATTGTCACAATACAATTGTAACTGATCTTCTTTAATCCCATAGTCGCTTAACATTTGTTTTATCCATAACAAATGAGCACAACAACTTCCTGCTGCTATATATTCGGACTCAGCCGTAGATAAAGATGTGCAATTCTGTTTTTTGCTACTCCAACCTACTAAATTATTGCCGACATAATAACAGGCACCTAATGTACTTTTACTGTCATCAGTTAGCCGGCCCAATCAACATCAGTATACCCTATGATTGTGCTGCAGGTATCATTAGTGTACTTAAGTCCAAGATTAAGAGTGCCTTTTATGTACTTTATTATACGTTTTATAATAGATAAATGGCTCTCTTTAGGGTTATTCTGGTAATGATCACACAGACATACAGCATACATTATATCTGGTCGTGAGGCAGTTAGATAGAGTAGACTACCAATCATACTACGATAAAGTGTGGAATCAAGTGACTTTCCATTTTCATCTTTACATAATTTAACAGTAGTACTCATTGGCGTTTTGGCAACTTTAGCATTATCTAAACCAAACTTCTTAACAAGATCTAAGGCATACTTAGTTTGAGAGACAAATAATCCATCAGAATTCTGTTTCACTTGAAATCCTAAGAAAAGTTGTAGCTCCCCCATAAGGGACATGTGAAACTCCTTATGCATAATAGCAGAAAAGGATTTAACTTCAGATGTTGAAGTAGACCCAAAGATGATGTCGTCTACATAGACTTGGGCTATAATAATGTTTTTGTCAAAATGTTTGACAAATAGGGTCTAGTCATTTCCTCCTCTCTTAAAACCCTTATCCAACAAAAAGTTGGATAGACGTTCATACCAAGCTCTAGGAGCTTGTTTTAAGCCATACAAAGCCTTTTTTAGACGAAAAACATGGTCTGGGTATTTTGGGTCAATGAACCCTTTGGGTTGTTCTACATACGTTTCTTCGGATAAAATTCCATTTAGGAAGGCAGACTTGACATCCATTTGATAAAGTGTAAATTTTAAGTGACACGCTATGGCGAAAAGAAGTCGAACAGATTCAAGACGAGTGACTGGGGCAAATGTCTCGCTAAAATCTATCCCTTCTATTTGTGAGTAACCTTGAGCAACTAGTCTAGCTTTGTTTATAAGGATTACCCCATTTTCGTCAGATTTGTTCTTAAAGATCCAACGTGTGCCAATAATATTTTTGTTTTGAGGCCGCGGTACAAGATACCAGACATCGTGAATGACAAATTGTAAAAGTTCTTCCTGCATACTAGAAATCCAGTGTGCGTCATTCAAGGCTTCATTAACATTTTTCGATTCCACAAGGGAGACGAAACATGCATAATTAGTATAATTTCTTAACTGGGATCTAGTACGTACTGGTTCATTAGGATTACCGACCACATTGTCAATGGGATGATCTTTAGAGACCCAGCCAGGTACTTCTGGACTCTCAATAGGTAATGAGTCATCTATTTCTGGTGAATCATTTTTGAAATCATTTTCAGATTCAATCATAATAGGTGATTCAGATATCTTATTTTCAATAATAGTGTCGCTTACAATTACATTTATCGACTCCATAAGGGTCTTAGTACGCATATTGTATATACGATTGCACGAATGTTTGGAGAGTAACCTAAGAAGATGGCTTTATCTCCACGCGTCTCGAATTTGGACAAATGTTCTCTGTCTTTACAGACGTAACACCGACTTTCGAAAGTTCTTAGGTATTTCAGATTAGGCTTCTTACCGTACCACAACTCATAAGAGGTTTGTTTAGTGTTTTTCCTAAGATAAACCCGATTAATGATATGACATGCAGTTCTAATAGATTCTACCCAGAAGTACTTAGGTAGAGATTTGGCATGCAACATGACACGTGCCATCTCTTGAAGAGTTCGGTTTTTCCTTTCGGCAACACCGTTCTGCTGATGAGTCTTAGGGGTACTGAATTCGTGTTTGTAATCGTTGTAGTCACAATATTCAACTATTCCTGTGTCTATGAACTCTCCCCCTCTATCGCTACGAATGCGATCGACTTGTGTGTCCTTCTCATTTTCAATTCTTAGTAAAATTTTCAAAAATGACTGAAACGTGTCAGATTTATCTTTCAAGAAGGCAACCCAAGTGAATCATGTAAAATCATCAACCATGACTAGGATATAATTGTGTCCACAAAGACGACAGATCTAGAGGGACCAATAAGGTCCATATGGATGAGATCTAGAGGTCTGGGGGTGAGAATGCCTTTAACCTTTTTATGCGAAGTCTTAACTATTTTTCCTTCCTGGCAATGACCACAAACAACACTGGAAATAGGTTTAATTTTAGGAATTCCTCTAACAATCTCTTGACTAGACAATCTACCAAGGATATCATAACTTAGGTGACCCATACGATTATGCCAGATTTCATTGTCATCCATTCTGACAATGTTACAAGTTTCAGAACGAGCCTTGACAGTATAGCAATTGTCAGGTGTTCTAAATTCGGTAATGATGCATTAACCTTTATCATTTAGAATTTTGCAATTGTTCTTTGAAAAGGTAACAGTATGGTCAGAGTCACAAAATTGTGATATACTTAGGAGGTTGGCTTTAAGGCCTTTAACTAAAAGTACATTTTCCAAAACAGGCATTCCCTCTTCTTTTAGGATTCCTTTACCTATGATCTGGGATGAAACTCCGTTGCCAAAAACTACTTTACCTTCAGCAAATCTGTTTTTTTTAAGAGTTTGGTTTCATCTCCTGTCATATGTTTGGAGCATCCTTAATTTAAATGCCAACCAGATGAAGTGTTTTCAGCCTTTAAGGCAGTGATAACAATGTTACACTTCATTTGGGGTAAAAGATCATCTTTTCTAACCCAAATAGCTCTAGTTTTAATTTTGCGCAAGTTTGCTCTCATTTGATAAAATTTTCGAGAAGCAGCTTTTTGTCGAAAAACATTTGGCGCAACAAACTGATTTTTGTGGAAAAGTTGAGCTTTTGGTTTATAAAAGTTTCTGGGAGCCTTTCTCTTAAATGAACTCTTAGTTTTGGTCTTTCTATTCCTGTAGTTAGAGTTCTTGTCAGGTTGTCTTGGAAGGACATAATGGTTATGATTTTTCCTAGAATAGTTAAAGTTCTTGTAAACAGGATTGTTGTACACAGGGGTGTTTAGACGCCTAGCATAACAACCTTCAAAAGAATGACCATAAACGTCACAGTAGGAGCAATATTGATTGCTTGAGGGATGTACTTCCTTAGGGAAACTTCTAAAGATGGGTTTGACAGGATTCTGTTGAGAAGTCTTATTCCTAGGAGGTATGGTTTTAAAGGTAGATTAAGCCTTTCTGATCAAAGGACAGACGTATTTAGTCTCAAGTGTACTGTCAGCCTTAGAGTTACTAGACTCTCCAATGTCTTTCTGTTGTTGCTTTTGATCATATTCCTTTTTAATAAAATGAAAATCTGGACATGTTTCGATTGGTCTTTTGCCCCCATACACAAACTTAATAGGTTCAAAATTTTTAGTTTGTGATTTATTCTTAGGGCAGAATCCAATACCGGTTCTATCATCAGAATTGGTCTTAGAGTCAACAACAAAGTCAGTGAAACAATTTGAATTGTTTTCAAACTTAGAATTTTTTTTAAAACAGTTGCTGTCTTTGTTTTTGCTTCTTCCAGTTCTAATAATGTTCCCTTGTATTTCATTTCCAGGGTTTCATTAGTTTTAGTCAACTCTTTTAATTTTTGATCAAAAGTTTCAATTTCAGATTGATGTGTCAGACACTGGTTAGTGTATTCTTCGGCATTCAGCTTCACAATAAGACTTAGATCATCTAATTTCTTAGTCAGGTCTCTAATAGTCTTCTCCAGTCTAGTGCCTTTTTTAAGAGTTTTAGCATACAAAGTATGAATATCTGGGAGGTCATCTGTGTCTGAGTCGCTAAGTGAAGTGTGTGTAGTGACCCCTAACGATTCAGTTTTAGTACTCACGCACCCATTTACATCGTCGTTATCGAGATCACTTTGACTCACACACACGGAACTAGAGCTAGCAACATTTTCAGATAACAAGGGATCTAGAACATTCAAAGCAGTATTCATAACATCAGGAGTAGAGGTATCATTATCACACACATGCATATCATCATTGTAAATGATCTTAGCAAAAAAGGACATGCAAGGGTCAAATTCATTTGATGACTCAAGTACCTCTTCATCATAGTCACTTGAATCATCCCAAGTTTTACAGATATTGGCTCTCTTGTGTGTGTTGGTTTTATTCAGATTAACTCTGCAATCGTGAGCAATGTGACCTAGTTTCCCACATCTAAAACATTCAATATTTTTAAGGTCTCTGTTAGATCTGAAGTTTTTGTCCTTAGGATGTTTGTCAAGACCTCTCTCATGAGGTTTGGGTTTAGACACAGTTGGATAATTAGGCTTGACTTGTTTAGATGCCTCTTTATTTCTAAATTTAACAATTTTCTTAAATTGTTTGGACATTAAGGCAATCTGATTATCTAGTTTGTCTATATCACACTCCTCATCAGAGTCACAGTTGGTCAAATTAGTCTCATGTTTAGATATCTTAGAGGAAAAACTCAAGTTAGAGTTGGGCTATTTTCTTTGAGACTGATTTAATTGTTTCTTAAAGTCTAATTCCATTTCCACAGTCCTAAGTTTGCTACTGAGTAACTCAGGGGTGAGGTTTTGATCACTCATCTCCTCAATAGCATACCTCTTGTTGTCAAACTTTTGTGGTAATGATCTTAGGATTTTAGAAACAATCTCATTCCTATCATATGTTATACCATTAGCATGCAACTTAGTAACTATATCAGTTAGGTTCATATAAAAGTCATCAAAGGTCTCAGAGTCAGACATAATCAAAGAGTTGTACTGCTGGGTAAGCATTTGAGTTTTAGCAGCTTTAACTCTTGAGTCTCCTTCATGGGCAGTGATTAATGTGTCCCAAGCTTCCTTGGAAGTGGCACAAGATGAGATTCTCTTGAACTCATACTCATTAATAGACATAAAGATGGCATTCTTGCCTTTATTGTTATTACGAGAAATTGTTTTCTCTTCTTGGGTAAACTCACTTAAGATTTTCTTTACCCTCTCATCACTTCCTTCAGTGGCTGGTTTAGTAGGATAAGTATATCCATTTTCAATAATGTCCCAGACATCATCTCCTAAAGTCCCTTGGATGAAGGCAACCATTCTTACTTTCCAGTAAGAAAAGTTGTTTCCATCAAAGAGTGGAGGTCTGGACAGATTACCAAACCTTTCATTCTTCTCGTCCATAGTTAAGATTTTCAGAAAACGATTTCAGAAACACAAGATCCTTTTTGAAATAAAAGTTTACAGGGCTCTGATACCAATTGAAAAACGTTACTAATGCCGTTTAATACAATGATTAAACTGTATAAGCAACTTCGAGTTGTTTGTTGAAGAAACCCTTTTCTTTTGAAAATAAAAATGATAAACAACAAGATGTGTTTACTAAAACTTATGTTCGAGAATAACCAAGAATTTGTAATCAGTTTTAAAACTAAGATAGTTTCAAAATATCAGCACACTATAGAATGAGATGAGGAGATGAAGATAATCAGAACACACTATTTTTAACGTGGTAAAACCTCTCCCAATAGAGGAAACATCCACGGTGACTTTTAAGTCATGAAAGTAAAAATCCACTAAAAACAAATAGCATTTACAAACAATACAACATACATGCACACAACTCAGCCTATTCTAAGTTTAGGAATATACCCCACTTGGTGTCCTTCTAACTTCTTGTAGATCTGATTGTTGATGGTGTTCTTCCAGTTTGATAACTTCCACTTTGCTTTAGATTTCTTTGCGTCGACTCAATAATCTTTGATCTTATACCCAACACTTTCAGTGTGGTAGTGTGTCAAGTGTTTGTGATGTGATTTCTATCCACATGCATGAACTCACACACACTTAGTTTGTACAGACAGTCCTAGCAAATTACATATAAAGACTATATGCTGTGATTTTCTTTTCTTTCTTTCTTACAAAACTTGAAACCTTTTTAACCTTTTAATCTATCCCAGATTCCACGGATATCTTGCTTCAAAATCAGTCAAAATCTTAATCAATCTCAGTTTTTAAAAATATTTTCGAGATTGAAAACCTCCATGTGAGAATCCAACTAGGTCAAGGTTTAGCTTCACAAGAACAGAAAACATAAAACATTTACAGATCTAAATCAACAAAGATTTTCACAAATCGAGAAACAAATATGCAGATCTAGTGATATATAACATGCAATAGTGTAGATCTAAGATTTCTATGAAAAAGAAATACAGATCTCACCAAAATGTCTAAGTTGGTAACAAGATCACAGATCAAGAGGTTACAGCTACAAACGATCAAACCAGTAACACCAATCTCTCTCAAACACTCAAGGTTGTGTTTGGATTTCGAATATACGAAGGTTTGAAGATGGTTTGAAGTTGTTTTAGGGTTAGGGTTAGGGTTTCTAACTCAGTTTTCCTTTCTCTCTCTTTTCTCTTTTCTCTCTCTTCTCTCTTCTCTTATTTTCTCTCAATTTATATGACTGCCAAAAGTCTTAAAATGCTAAGAATGAGAGGGTTTATATAGGAGCCAAGGAAGGTTCTGGATCGCTGATAGCAATCAACGGTTGAGATTCAGTCTTCCTTATATTGACTTGATCCAAGGGTGGTAAAATAGCGGGTCGTTAAAACGAAGGTGATTGGTCCACAGTGATAACACATGGATAGACTTAAAACAAATGCAGGCCATAGATAACGTTTGATCTAACGATCCACAATACACCAGGCAGTTCTCTCACAAAACAAACACAAATGAGATAACAAGAGCATGACAAGTGTTGGCATTTCATTGGCTGGCAAACGCGCGTCCAAATTAATTACAGGCAACACCCTAAAGTCTCTGGCGCATTGATATTCTACCCAATCAAACATTCTAATGAAAAACTAATTTTTTATAATAACATTTTAACCACACAAAGTTTATAAACACACTTTTATTAAAGAAAAAATTATTTTAAAAATGTTTAAAAATTCCCAAAAAATTATTAAAACAACATTTTAAGGGAAATTTAACACACAATCAATATGAGCAATATATACACATGTATGCACTTCTAATGTGTGTAGAGAGATTCAATTTATACCTTGTTTGGATCATTGAAGAGGATTAGAGAGTGAACAAGTCTGAGGTTCTTTGGATTCTAGGTTAGACAACAAATTTTGTCACTATTTCCAAATTAGATGAACACTTATACAATATAGACTTAAGTAAGTCAAAGGTATAAGGTGCTTCAGATGTATATTCTCATGTAACATAGTTCCATCAGTATGAATAAAATGAGGATATTCTGCCAAAGCCTCTCTTTTTATTGAAATTTTTTCGGGGAATACTAGTGCTACACACTACTCAGCAAAGCTCAGCTCGGACTACTCAGCCAAAATATTCCTAAAAATGCCAACCTGTTTGGCTAGGAAACAAAATATTCCTAAAAATGCCAACCTGTTTGGCTAGGAAACAAAATATTCCTAAAAATTCCAACCTCGATTGGTTAGGAAACAAAATATTCCTAAAAATGCCAACCTGTTTGGCTAGGAAACAAAATATTCCTAAAAATGCCAACCTGTTTGGCTAGGAAACAAAATATTCCTAAAAAGGCCAACTTATGTTGGTTAGGAAGTACATACATTCTCGAAAATGCCAACTTATGTTGGTCGGAGGTAAATACATTCTCGAAAATGCCAACTTATGTTGGTCGGGAGGTAAGATTATTCCAGAAAGCGCCAAAGTCTACTAACTATGGCTAGTCGGGGATAAAAACCAACCAACTGTAGTTGGTCGACGAGGAAAATTTACCGACATTGGTTGGTCAGAAATATTTTTTGGGAAAATTATTTCAAAAAGACTAACTATAGCTGGTCGGGGATAAAAACCCACTAACTGTAGTTGGTCGACATGGAGAATCTAACAACCTTGGTTGGTTGGAAACATTTTAAACATTTTTCATACTCGTTACTTTATTATTAAGTGGTCGAGCAACATTATTGATACTTGTAACTTTTTAACTATTACTGAGTTGGTTAACGAACAACACAATATTGTTATCTTTTTAACAGATATGATATTCCTAAAAATGCCAACCTGTTTGGCTAGGAAACAAAATATTCCTAAAAATGCCAACCTGTTTGGATAGGAAACAAAATATTCCTAAAAAGGCCAACTTATGTTTGTTAGGAAGTACATACATTCTCGAAAATGCCAACTTATGTTGGTCGGAGGTAAATACATTCTCGAAAATGCAAACTTATGTTGGTCGGGAGGTAAGATTATTCCAGAAAGTGCCAAAGTCTATTAACTATGGCTGGTCGGGGATAGAAACCAACCAACTGTAGTTGGTCGACGAGGAAATTTACCGATATTGGTTGGTCAAAAATACGTTTTGGGCAAAATTATTTCAAAAAGACTAACTATAGCTGGTCGGGGATAAAAAACCACCAACTGTAGTTAGTCGACATGGAGAATCTAACAACCTTGGTTGGGTGGAAACATTTTAAACATTTTTCATACTCGTTACTTTATTATTAAGTGGTCGAGCAACATTATTGATACTTGTAACTTTTTAACTATTACTGAGTTGGTTAACGAACTACACAATATTGTTATCTTTTTAACAGATATGCATAAATGTAAAGTGTTTGATATTTACAAGACAATAGCAATTAAGATTTGCAAACATAAATGAAAGTTTTTCATTGAATTTAAAATAAATTACAAGTACACTGATATTGAAATGTATACTAACTATTACATCAAAAATTCCTATTCTACTGGTCTTTTCCCCTCTGCTTTTGATACAGGTTCCTCGCCAGCAGGCGGATCATTTAAAGACAGAGCAGAATTGATGAAGTTAAGATCCTTCAACATCCTGACATTCACCACGGATGGTCGATCTAAGAGATGCTCGGGACGAGATACTTCGGTTTGAGAATGTAAATTGTAATCACCGAGATACTTTGAAATTAAGCTCCGAGGAATGGCCCTGGCAGGGATCCAATCCATGTCCAAATTGTATGGAGGCATAGGTAGGTCGAGTAGCCCGGGATCATAATAGTCCCATAAATAATGACCTTGTTCGAGCTTCAACACACCTAAGGCATTCAGCCAGCCTTGCTTATAGCCCTCATTGTTGGCATTCTGGATACGGTCGTCCAAGTGGTATAGCGCTTCATTGTATCTAGCCATCCAGAACTCCCTGGGCTGTTTGTGGAATTGATATGTTAGCCTTTCTAGCTGCTCGTGGAGATTCTTGATGAAAAGCTCCTTATTCTCCAAGACTGACTTCTGCGCAGAGAGATGTTTTTCCAGGTCCCTAATCTTCTTTGACATATCAGACAACGCCTGGTTCTTCGCCATTAATTGGAATGCCTGGTTCTCTAAGGCAGACTGAGTTCTCTGTTCCTCGACAAGAGCCCGAGCTACTCTTGCTCATCCCCGAGGTGCCCTTGCTCATCCCCGAGAAGATGTGGAAGGTCCAGACCTCTTCAAAGTTTCCAACTCGTCCCTCAAGTTGGCGTTCTCAACTTCCAGGAACGAGAATCCCTCATCGGTCATTGGGATTAAGGCTTTCGAAGAAGAGGCTGCAGACTTCAACTGTGATAGTTCTTTCTGCAAATTGTTATTCTCTTGCTCTAGTAGCTCAGAAATCTGTCTGCATTCCTCGACCTCGCCCCTCAGGGTTCTCTCCCTTACATCATACCCAGCAAAAATCTTCTCGTAGCCCTTGTCGAAGATAATCAGCTTGTATTTCTTCTCGTACCCCTCATGCAACAGGGCAGTTAATTCTTTGTATTGTAATTGAAGGTCTTCGAGGGTGCCTTAGAGATCTTCGATCATGTTATAGTAAGCCACATTATTGGCCACCGCTCGATCAAGTAGACACTTCAGGTATTGATATGCTTCAACTGCCTGTTCTGAAGCATCTTGGCCCAGGATGTCGACAACTTGTGATGCACTCAGGTCTGTATGACCAGCCTTAAAGTATTCATTACATTGTCGCAGCAGCTTGGTATCATGGGAAGATAACAATTCCATCCTGTCCAGAAACTAGTAGAGAAAGAAAGAGCAATCATCAATAAGAAGTACAAGACAAAGAATGAATGGAAAACAGACAACGGTATGCAAGAAAATCCAAGTTTTATTAGATCATAATATTCAGAGTTACATGTTGAAGTTACATAAGACAAAAGAAAAATATAGAGATAAACTCGAACAACTCTACACCTTTTCCTTGTCTCCCAACACCTTCTCGGAAGGTTGGGACGAGGTGGTAGGTTGATCGGGGGGAATGGAGAGTTGCTCGGGGAGCACTGGAAGTTCCTCGACAGCAGGCTGAATGGCTGGAGGATGATCTCCCATCACCATAGAAGACACTTCTGAGGCAGCTTCGTCCTCTTCAAGATCTTCAGGGGTTTGAGGGGGACCAGGAATGTGTTGCTGGAAAAGCTCAGAAGATTCATCTACCTTCATCTCCTGGAGAGATGCAACCCATCCATCCCTGAAGTACTTCAGGCTGCTATAGTCCACTTGCGATACCATAGCATCCAACCGCTTGTTCCACCCCTTGTCCCAGCCAGCGCTGAAGGACTTCTTCACCGTCACCTTCCTCTTTAATTTCTCCGAGGAGAGCTTCTCGGACAGCAGGTTATCAGTAGTTTTTAATTTGTTTTAGATCTCCTCCTTCTGCCGACCTACTTCCCTAAGTTGAGCCAGCTCCTCCTCAGCAGCCTTGAGCTTATCTTCAAGCTCCCCAGCAGTTTTGAGCTTCTCTTCGAGCTCCTTATTTGCCTTCTCCGGGGCATTTATTCTCTTCTCTAACTCCTTAGAGGCATCAATAGCTCGATCTTTCTCTTGCTCAGTGGAGGCAAGTTTTTTCTCCCAGAAAGCCTTGTTAGTAGCGTATGTCTGGCGAGAATCGTCCAAAGACTTGATAGCTTCTGCTAGAGCTCCCTCCACACTGGACGAGGAGCATGAAGCTTTAATTTCTTCGTCCTTCTTCAGAATTATATTAAAACAGCTTGTCAACTGTGAAAGGAAAAAGAAAATAAGTCAGAAACAGAAATGACAAAAGAAATATGAAAAGTTCAAAGTAAGAAGACTTACAGAAGCAAGGTGACGAGCAGCTAACGAGGTGACCATATCCCGAGTAAGGTTTTTTTCAGTACCTTGGACCTCGGGAATGATCCAAGACTTTACCGAGCTCATGGTAGAGCTCGGAGGAACAAAAGTGGGAACCCCTGTCCCAGCAGTTGTGGGCTGAGTGATGGTGTCAGCCAAATTGACCGAGGAGCTTTTCTTCAGCCTCCTCGGGGGAATAAGAATAGAAACAGACTCAACCAAGGAAGAAATCTTTGTCGGTGATATTACAATCGTCTCTCCAGGAGTAGCAAAACTGCTCGGAGCCACTGCGGGCTTCTCAACAACCTTCACGACAGCAGCCGAGGAAGGTGCATCATTCTTCTTTGTCCCCTCTCCCGGGACATGAACTTTACTTCTTTTTACCTCACCAGAACCAGAGGCAGGTTTCTCGAACAAAGTGGGAGGCCTTCTTCTCTTCATCCTTTCGCTTAAAGGGACGTGAAATTCAGGTGAAGAGCTGGTACTGGCTCTGCTTCACTTACTACTGGATGAGCAGTGAAAGATGTTGTGTAACTCTTGTACTGTAACAGATATGAAGCCGACCTAATATGCTCGTCAGCAATAGATTGATGCAGGCTCCAAATAAGTTTTAAATGCCTTATATTGACATCTGCTTCTTTTGGGCACTTTCTTTTACTATTAACTGCAAATAAACAAATCATAAATAAAATATCAGTAGCACATTTTATCAAACACAAAAGAAGCATGATTTCAAAATAAATAAAATGAAATAAAAATAACCTATCCCATTGTCATAAGGAGGGCATCTGGGACCCTGGTAAACCTCATCTACAGTTAATGGAGGGTGTTGCCAATTTTTTATGACAACCCCGTGTTCAAAATAATCCCTATTGGTATCAGGGAGATTGACTACTAAGGCTCTATTTAAAAACCTAGTTTTTAAATAAAAAATCTTATCATTAACTCCCCATCTATAGCAAAACATAATCTCAAGAATTACTATGCGAGTTCTATGGATTTGATTTAATCTATGCACCCCATTAACTATTATCCATGTGTTGGGGGTTATTCTTGCAGGAACAACGTCAAAGTAATGACAGAATTCCAGACACAAAGGATTTGGTGGAAAAGAAAATCCACACTCAGCAATAAAGAGACTGGGGAACCAATGTCCCTCAGCCAAATGGAAGTAATCAGAAGGCTCAGAAAGCTCTTCCAAAACAACCCAGGAGGGGATGGAAAAATTAGAGCGAAATTTATCCAGAGATTCAACAGGGTAAACCATGACGAATTAAAGAAATGAAGGAGAAGGAATAAAATCTTACAGAAAAAGAGTGGATCTGATGACAACGGACGATGGAAGAGATGAATACACAGGAGAAGAAAGAGACGATGGAAAACTCGAAGATAAAAATTTGAAAAGGTAGAAGATGATGGGAGTGTCTGTGAAGTTTAAATACCTTGCCTTGGGAAATGGTGAAGTAATGATTAAAAAAAAGTATGATTACGTTATCGACGGCTAAAAAGATAAAAGGAGGCGCGGGAATCAAAGCGAGAAACAGCGATTAAAAGGACGAAAAGGGATGCGGGAACCAAAGCGGGAAACATCGGCTAAAAAGATGAAAAGTGGTGCGGGAATCAAAGCGAGCAGAAAAGTTCAAAAAAGCATAACTCTATGAATTTGGAAGGAGAAATAAATACGAAGGAAACACTCCTAAAAATCAGGAAGATCATTTAAAACTACCATATTCCGAGAAAGAATGTTCCATACTCCTCAAATTTTGAACTATGAAACATTGGGGGCTTCTGTTGATACCAAATTTAGTCTGCTGACATGGCCCAATTGAATGAAGACACGTGGCAATCTACATGGCAACAATAAAACACTTCCGAGGAACAAGACTACAACGAGGAGGATTAATTCTCCGAGGAACACTGCTTCCCCGAGGAACTCACACGCTCCGAGGAACAAGATCTCTCCGAGGAACTCTTGAGTACCGAGAAGCTCAGGCGGTCTGAGATGCACCTCGAACAAAGCATTAATAGCTGGACAACCAACAGTTTAACCGATTCATTAAATGCTTATTATTCATTAAAAGCTTAACGCATACGCTTAAGGGGCATTGAATATATTACCCTTTCATATGTACATCATTTAATGTATTACCCTTTCACATTACAACCTCAGGGCTATAAATACATTATACATTCCTCATTGTAGAGAGATCTGGATCTGGATCTGATCCCCAGACCGGAATTTCTTGATAGAACTTGTAATCGAGAATTTCCAAACACTCAACAATAATACAACAGTGGACGTAGGCCATTCTTATAAGGCTGAACCACTTTAAAATTATTTGTCTCATTTATTTATCTGTGATTGAATAATTAGAGTGATCTAATTTTTTACATCAACAATGTGCTTTGAACATCCGGAATCTAGATACCAACCAGAAGTGGTGTGTTCAGATTTCAA
The DNA here is from genome assembly GCA_949130495.1 of Sambucus nigra. Classification (NCBI taxonomy): domain Eukaryota; kingdom Viridiplantae; phylum Streptophyta; class Magnoliopsida; order Dipsacales; family Adoxaceae; genus Sambucus; species Sambucus nigra. The sequence goes on from OX422208.1 coordinate 337,047,495, forward strand.
TGCATTAATCACAATGTTACACTTCATGTGGGGTAACAACTCATCTTTTCTGACCCAGATAGCTCTTGTTTTTATTTTGCGCATATTTTCTCTCATTTGATAAAATTTCCGAGCATTAGATTTTCGTTGAAAAATGTTTTGCGCATGAGTTTGAATTTTATGAAAAATATGAGCATTTGGTTTAGGAAAGTGCCTTGTTATCCTTCTTGGAAATGAACTTTTATGTTTGGTTTTTCTCTTTCTATAGTTAGAGTTTTTGTCAAGTTGTCTAGGCAGTACATAATTGCTACGACTTCTCCTAGTGTAGTTAAAGTTCTGGTATAGAGGAGTATTACAAACATATTTTACTAAAGGTCTAGAGTAGAAAACTTCAAAAGAATGACCGTATATATCACATATCTCCTTACGAAAGTCTCTAAACATAGGTTTTATGGAGTTTTGATGTTGAAACTTATTACTAGGGAGTACAGTTTGAAAAGAAGAATCACTCTTCCTAATCTGAGGGCAGATGTAGTTAGCCTTAGGTGGACTTACACACTTAGAATTACTTGATTCCCTAATATCATACTTTTTTTCTTATCAAACTCATATTTTAGGGAATGAAAATCTGGATAAGTTTCTATAGGTCTTTTGCCTCCTGACACAAACTTGATTGATTCAAATTTTTTAGTTTGTGTCTTTAAATTAGGGCAAAACCCTATTCTAGTTCGATCATCAGAATTGGTTTTTGAATCAGCAATAAAACCATCAAAACAATTGGAATTATTTTCAAATTTTGCAATTTTTTTGAAAACAGTTGTTGTCTTTTCTTTAGATTGTTCCAATTCTAATAATGTCGCTTTATATTTTTTCTACAGAGTTTCATTTACTTCAATCAAATTCTCTAATTTTTGATAAAAAATTTTGACTTCATTTTCATGAGTTAGACATTGGGTAGTATACTCTTCAGTGTTAAGATTAACCATTAGATTAAGGTCTTCTAGTTTCTTAGTGAGTCTTTCATAGTCTTCTCTAGTTTAGAGCTTTTCTTGAGAGTTTTCGCATAAAGTGTGTGAATATCATGGAGGTCTTCAGTGTCCGAATCACGAAGTGTAGTGTGTGTAGTGAACCTTAAGGATTCATTTCTTGAACTCACACACACATTGACATCGTCATTATCGCTTTCCCTTTGACTCACACACCCCTTAGTAGAACTAGCATTGTTCTTAGAAATTAAAGCATCTAGACTAGTAGCAGCTTGATTCATAACAACAGAAGTAGAGCTATTATCATCATTCTCATACAAGGCACAAACACATGCATATCATCATTATAGATTATCTTGGAAAATAAGGACATTCAAGGATCAAAGACATCAGATGATTCAGGTTCTTCATTTTTAGAATCACTTGAATCATCCCATATTTTGCAAATGTTGGCCCTAGTATGTTTATTGGTCGTGTTCAATTTCACTCTACAGTCTTGTGCTATATGACCCAATTTTCCACATCTAAAACATCCAATATTCTTGAACTCTGTATTAGGTCTCGTATGAGTGTCCTTGTGATGTTTGCCTTGACCTTTCTCATGAGGTTTGTAGTTAGACCGAGTTGGATAATTTGGCTTGCCTTGTCTGTTTGCCATTTTATTTCTAAATTTGACAATTTTCTTTAACTTTTTTGACATTAAGGAAATTTGATTATCCAAACTATTTATATCACATTCCTCATCAGAGTCATCATTAGGAATAGTGAGCTCAGGTTTCTTCAGCTTAGAAGAAAAACTCAAATTGGAACTAGTCTGTTTCCTATGGGACTAGGTCAATTGTTTCTTAAATTCTAATTCCATCTCCACAGTTCTCAATTTACAACTGAGTAATTCAGGAGTGAGATTTTGATCACTCATTTCCTCAATAGCATATCTTTTATTATCAAATTTTTGTGGTAATGATCTTAGAATTTTAGGGACAATTTCATTTCTATCATAAGTTATCCCATTAGCATGCAGTTTGGTCATAATGTCAGTCAATTTCATGTAAAAGTCATCAAAACATTCAGAGTCTGACATAATTAAAGAGTTATAGTGTTGGACAAGCATATGTGTTTTAGCAGCCTTAACTCTAGTGTCACCTTTATGTGCAGTAACCAAGGTATCCCAAGCTTCCTTAAAAGTGGTACGTGATGAGATCCTTTTGAACTCATGTTCATTTATAGACATAAAAATGGCATTCTTTCCTTTGTTATTGTTTCGAGAAACTTGCTTCTCTTCTTGAGTGAATTCACTTAACACTTTATCAATCCTCTCATTACTTCCTTCAGTGGCTAGTTTTATAGGATAAGTATATCCATTTTCAACAATATCCCAGACATCATCTCCCAAGGTTCCTTGTATGAAAGCAATCATCCTTACTTTCTAGTAAGCAAAGTTGTTTCCATCAAAGAGAGGAGGTCTGTTCAAGTTACCAAAATTATCATTTTTCTCATCCATTGTTTGATTTTAAGAAAACAATTTCAGAAACACAATATCTTTTAAAAAGAAATTTCCAAAGCTCTGATACCAATTCAAAAAGCTGTTACTTAGGCCATTTATTAGAAGATTAAAGTATTGAAGTAACTCCGAACTGTTTTTTCAAGAAACTCTTTTCTTTAAATCAAATTAGTTCAATCACAAGATGTGTTTAATAAAACATGCACGGGATCAGTTCAAGATTTTATAATAGGTTTAAGTAAAATAGTTTAAATCAATTTAAACTCAGCACATCAGCAAGAATGAGATGAGGAGATGTAGAAAAATTAAGGACAAGGCATTTTTTAACGTGAAACATACACGGTGACTTCTAAGTCACAAACCAAAAATCCACTAAAACAAAATATACAAGTTACAAACTATTCAACACACATGCACACAAATCTCACCTATGCAATTTTAGAAATGTACCCACTGGTTTAATTCTAACTTGTTTGCAGTTCTAATGTTGATGTGGCTTTCCAAGTTTGCTAAATTCTCCACTTTGTTCCACTCTTTACGTCAACTCTTGATGATTCAAGATCTTACAACCAACACTTCTGTGTTGTAGTGTGATAAGTGTTTGTGACGGTTCTCTAACACATGCAGGCACACACACACACACTTATTTTATACAAACAGTCCTATCAAATTACAAATCAGATCTATATGTTGTGATTTTCAGTTTCTCTCTTCTTAGAAAACAAAAGAACCTTATTTGACCTTTTAATTAATCCCAGAATCCAAGGTTAGCTTTCTCGGAAGAAGGTTCAAGGTCTTAATCAATTTCAGCAGGTTTTGAAATTGAAAACCACCGATTGTGATTGCAACTAGGTCAGAAGTCTTGTTTCAAAAGAACTAGAAACAAAAAATAATTTTGTTGATTCTAGAGTTGAAAATATTTACCGAAAATAATCAACAAAGATATTTCTCAAGATGAGAAACTAAATATGCAGATCTAAGTGTAATATAACATAAAATGACCAGATCTAACATTTTCTATAAAAAAGAAATACAGATTTAACCTAAATGTTTAAGTTGGACATAAGATCTCAAACCCAAGAGGATAAACCATGAACAGTCTTTGAAACCAACTCACAAACAATTCTTAAACACTCAGGGTTGGTGTTTGGTGTAAATGGTTTAAGAAAAAATGAGTTAGGGTTTGAAACTAGGTTAGGACGATTTAGGGTTTCTCTCTCTTATCTCTCTATTATGATGAAATGCTAAAAGTCTCTTAAGGCTGAGGGTAAGCCTCCTTCTATAGGGAGCAAGGAAGGATCGAGAAGGTCTGTTCAAAACCAAGGGCTGAGATAAAGTCAAGGGCGAAAGACTTTGATCCAACGATTTAAGAACAACGGTGGGTTAAACATCTTTTGATTGGACTAGAGAGGTTAACATGGATTGAGTTCAAACGCATGTGGAGAATTGATAATAATGATCCATGGGCTGAGATTGAACAAGGGTTATGTGTCTAAAAAGAAACACAAAACAAGCCGGTATAAGTATGACAAGTGTAGGGCTGAGATTGAACCTCACACGCGCATTTTAAACTTAAATACACAGGCACCCTCAATTCTCAAGCGGTTTCGGATCCTACGCAATCCAACTTTTAGGTATGAAAACATAAAACCAGGAATTACAAAATAACCCCAAAAGGTATTTAATCCACATTTTAATTTCTAAAAATTCATTTAAAGATTCTTGAGAATTCCCAGATAATTAATAAAAGCAATTTTAAATGGGATTAAACACACAAAACTCTCACACAATTATTTTATGCAATATATATGATATAAATGCATTCCTAATGTGTGTAGGTGATTGAAAATATACCTTTAATTAATCAATCAAGAAGAATAAGGAGTAGAGTCTGAGGCTTTTTGGAATCTAGGGAATGGACTCAATTTTGTCACAATTTCCAAACTATATGAGCACTTATACAATGTAGACTCAAATGAGTCAGGAGTATAAGGTGCTTCAGAGATGACCAATTCTGCGGGTTGAAGCCAATTCTGCGGGCTTAAGGATGGGATGACCAATTCTGCGGGTCGAAGCCAATTCTGTAGGCTTAAGGATGGGATGACCAATTCTTTGGGCTTTAGGTGAGACGACTAATTCTGCGGGTTGAAGCCAATTCTTCCGGATTAAGTTGAAATGACTAATTCTGCGGGTCAAAGCCAATTCTATGGGCTTAAGTTGAGATGACCAATTCTGCGGGCTTAAGGTGAAATGACTAATTCTGCGGGCTTAAGGATGGGATGACTAATTATGTGGGTCAAAGCCAATTCTGCGGGCTTAAGGTGAGATGACCAATTCTGCGGGTCGAAGCCAATTTTGCGGGCTTAAGGATCGGATGACCAATTCTACTGGTCGAAGCCAATTCTACGGGCTTAAGATGAGATGACCAATTTTGCAGGTTCAATCCAATTCTGCGGGCTTAAGTTGAGAAGTTCTTGGGGAACTCTACAGGGAAAATTACCTTATGATTTTGATTTGAGCTGGGGAGCCAATTTCTGGGGAAATCCTTGTGTCTTTTGGAGACTGTACCTGGGGAAAAGCCAATCTAATGCTGGGGAAGTGATTAGGTGGTCCAGGGTTTGGACGTATTTCTCGGGGAAATTTTAGACCTTTGGGAAATAGGATATGATCCTGAAGTTTTTGATATTTTGGAGGTCCTCTGGGGACATTGCCAGGGAGAGGTTCGCTTGTCTTTTGAGAGTTCCGCCGGGGAAACAGGGGTTCCGCTTGAGGAAGTGTGAAATTTTCTTGGTGAAAATTCTCTAAATCCTTACTGGGATTTTTAGGAAAATTTTGAGGATTTTTCAGGGTTTTCTAGTGTTTTTTAGGAATTTCTGTACGAAAATTTAAGGGGGGTGTCGGTCGGCATGGTGTGGAGGACGGGCTACGGGTGAGGCAGATGGCCCGGTTGTTCATTTTGCTAGTGATGGGGGGATTTCTAGTGGCGTCGAGCGGCGACATTATCCAGTTATGGTTTTTAACGTATTTTAGGATGTTTTCGAACATCCCTCTCTATGATTGGGGGCGCCTGACTTTGGCGACCCTTTATTTTTCCATGGATGCATTCAGGCGGTGCTGCTGACAATCCTTCACTGGATCCATGTATCTTCTTGAGGTATTTTTAATTTTGTGCAGTTTCCTTTCATGCATTCGCATTTTCCTTATGCATCTTTTTTGATTGCGAATTTCTTATCTTTGGAAGACGTGGTTCTATGAGGTGATCGGTAGTAATACCCAACTGATTGCTTTGAAGAACGAGACTCTTGTGGATTTTTATTGGTTGCATCGATGGCGCAAGGCTAATCGGCAGTCGAGGAGGTATCTTTCTCTAAAGGCGGTGCGTCAGGTCTTGAATGTCCTGACCAGTGATAGGGTAAGACCTTTTCTTCTTCAGTCCAAGACCTTTGCGTGCTCTGATTTTTTATTTGACTCATATCTGCTGGGGATTTTTTAAGTGACCTTTTATCCTTGGGGATGACCGTTCAGGACACAGGGTTGACTTGAGTAAATGTGCAGATGAGACGTTTGCTGGCGCATGAGTTTGGCCACTCTTGGTATCTCGGGGAGAGGTTGGTCTTACAGATTGATGAGGGAGAGGTGGTGGTGCCACCTGTAAGTCCCCCTATGTCTATGAGGTGAGAGCGACTGATGTCGAAGGATGCGAGGATCACGATAATGATTGGTGAGTCCTACGTATTGTACACCGATACAGCTGTGCCGTATAATTATATGGACTTTGTGACGAGCTGACTGATGGCGCCCAACATATATGATGCACTGCCCTTCCCTCCTGTGGATTCGAGTCGTCCAGTGGGGTTCTCCCACAGTGGTGTCAGTCCTTCGACATCTGCAATGGCAACGACTTCGGAGGTTCCCTTTGTGCGGCTGCATACCCCTTCATAAAACATTCGACGGGATGATGGAGGGATGGTTCCTATGCTGCATCATCCTCATGCGATGGACCCAGAGGAGTTGGATTTGACAAAGGAGGTTCTTCGTCCTTTGGTATATCTTTTTGCTCTTTTATTTTCCTTCCTTTTGGTTTCTTTTGATCTCTTATGCTTGATACTGATTTTGCCTTCTCTTGCAGCATGTTCGGGTGTCCACCACTTGGCTGAGGGATATTAGGGACATGATATCTTCGACGACTGCCCATATTCAGGATGCAGTTCTTGTTCCTTCTTGCTTGGTGTCATCTGCCTCATCCGAGAAGGATTCTATTTTAGGTAGCGATGGTGCCTCATCTCGCCGTCGGGGAAAGACAGCACGTCGCAGGGGTGGAAGCTCTTAGGAGAGAGAGGGCAAAGGGTAAGTGAGAGAGGGAGAGAGAGAATGTGGGTTCGGGCTGAGTCCGATTTATTTTTTCAGCTTTTCTTTATTTTTCTGCAAAATGATGTAACACAAAAGCATATATATGCAATGAAATGAAGTTTTTGATTGTCTTTTGTTAATGATGAATGAATGCATGCACATGTGCTTTTTACTTTGCTGTTGAGACTGTAAAAAATATTTTTGGGATTTTGAAAGAATTTTTTATTCAAAATGAGAATTTATATAAATATGAAAGGGGATTTTTGAAATTCTATTGAGAATATCAATTTATTTTGAGTTTTCTGAATTTTGACAAAAGATGAAAAAGAAAAATTTCCAAAAGTAGGGGGTTGCTGATCGACAACCACCGTGTCCTGCCTAACGGCAGGTAAGTCCAGTCCCATCAATTCAAAGGTTTGATTGGTACCCTCTTCAGCGTTTGGTACCTTGGGGGCTGGATTTCCTCTGATTTCTACAGGGGTTATGTCTTTTGTGAGGGTTTTTAAGTATAAAAGAGGGGTAAGAGTGGAGTGTTTTCCTCACACCCTCACATTCCTACTTTCTTATTCTATGAGATGGCCCTCCCTAGTAGCGTTGAGTTTTCCAACTACCTCGATACTTTGGAGGCGATGTGCTCCTATAACGTCGACTACGATACTTACAACATGCGTCAACTTTCTTTATGGCGTAATTGGCCCATAGAGTGGAACATGCTGATGGCGGGGGTACAATTCTGGTACCCTGAAGACCATGTATTCCTCTTTGGCTTGGAAGAAGTCTGTCCGACTTATGAGGAATTTCTTCCACGTTGGGGATAAATCCCGGCGTTGCTGCGGCTCTGCCTGAATTTTCCCATTCTCTCCGAGAGTTATGGGTTGGACTTCTCCATGTCTTGCCCTCGGCGGGTAGATACTTGATCATTGAAGGAATGATTTCTCTTTCGACAGTGCTGCGGTCGGTGCATTTGTAGGAGGTTGGTGATGCTAGATATGCCGAAGCCATTGTTCTGGGCTTGGTTTCAAAATTGCTACTGATGACTGGGGAACTGCTGGTGGACCCATAACTTGAAGCCATTACCTAATGGATGTCATACCATTGCAATCTTGCGGCGGTGATACTTGCGGAGACTCAGAATGTCCTGGATGCCTGGCGAGAAGGTCGTTCTGACTTTCTAAGGGGTAGCCCAGTGATTCTGTTCATGTGGTTATCTGAAAGATTTCGCTTGGTGACTCCTACAAAATATCCTTTGTCAGTTGTACCCAACTTCTTTTCACACCATTTCATCAGTGTTGGCCTAAATATTGAGAGATGGGAGAAATGGTTCATGGAGCATGGGGCTTTAAATCTGTACAGGTCAGTACCTTGGTGGGGACAGATGCTTCATATTCTGGAACTGGGAGAATACCCGTATGTCGTGCTGGTTGGTCTCAGACAGATCTCTTTTTATTTCCCTTGGTAGCTTTTGCACTAATTTGGCTAGGAGCATCTACGCATGCAGCTTGGCTCTTTGTGGGAGAGTCGATGTCCGTCGACCCGTCCCTCTCAGTCTACTGGGAGAGTTTTGCACATCCATGGGGATTATATGAAGTGCTTGTGGAGGAGAGTAGTTAGCAAGATGTTGGAAGTGGAGACTGGACAAATATGGCTTGCCTTATCTGATAACATGGAGGGAGGGGTTGTGGTATTTTTGTGGTTGTTTCAAGCTTATCGATCCATAGAGCGTCTTCGGCACTCCATTCATGTCGGGGAAGCTTAGGGACCCCAGGATGTAGATGACGATGATGGATCAGGCTCCTCTGGTACCTATGGGTAGGGCTCTTAGAGAGTTTGTTTTTTTGTACTAGGGAACAAATTTGGGGATTTATTTGTCATTCTAGGAAGGTAGGGGGAAGGGAGTTATCTGATCATTTTCTTATGTAATTGCACTGTAATTTCTTATTATTGAAATAAACAAGTTTTTATCATCTAACTGTGCCTTTTGATGAATTGTGTATTTTGAATTATCTATACCGATCGCTAAGGCATGCATAATCCTTTTGTTCAAGTATATGTTAGAATGGACTGTCATTTTCGGAGATAAGAAAAGAATAGTTTTTTGTGAAAACTAAGGGGCCATGCTCATGTAAGACGTATGAGCTGCCTACATACATCTGGAGGTTTTTTTATTTTTTTAATTTTTATGAGAATGATTTTTGTAGAGGATTAGGCCCATATAGTTCTGGGTAGAGGGAAATGAAGAGATTTTTTTAAATAGAAGGGAGATTAGAAGAGTTGTAGCGCGCCGAGATTTCAAATTAGGGGTAAGATTTCTTATGATGGTCCAGGTTGACTGGACGAGCGATCTCTTCTCCATCTAAGTCGGTGAGCATGGCGGCACCACCTGACAAGATCTTCTTGACAATGTATGGTTCGCTCCAATTGGGCTTCAATTTTTGTCTGGGGTCCCAGATGGACTCTACTATTTCTTTGAGGGCTAAATCCCCTTCTTGAACACCATGATCTTTGACTCTCTTATTAAATGAATGCGCTATTTGGCTATGGTACCCTTATATGTGATACAACTCTTTTTAATCTCCTTTCGTCCAAGAGTGACAGATCGTCGAGACGGCTTTGATGGCAGTCTTCCTCATTGACCTTAATTTCAAGCATGACGCATAATGAGGGTATTTATAACTCCACGGGTCGGACTACTTCCATGCGATAGACTAGAGAGTTAGAGGTCACCCCAGTAGAGGTTCGAATTGAGGTTCCGTAGCCCCAGAGGGCGTATGGTATTCGATCCGCCCAATCTTGACAACTTTCAATCATCTTGACGATAATGGCTTTGAGCTTCTTGTTGGCGGCTTCGACTGCACCATTGGTTTGAGGTCGATAGGGAGAAGATTTGTATCTCTGAATCCCATACTCGTTGACCACTTCTGTGACTTCTGCTTCAAAATGCAACCCGTTATCTGAGACTAGCTTGTGCGGGACCCCATATCGGCAGATGATGTTTTTCTTAATGAATTTGGTCACTTTATTGGCATTCAGAACCGCGTATGACTCAGCTTTGACCTATTTGGTGAAGTAATCAATGGTAACCAGGATGAACTCATGTTCGTTAGAGGCCTTGGGTGTAACCTTTCCTATAATGTTGATGCCTCGGGTGGATAATGGCCAGGGAGAAGTCATGTTGTATAATTCATGCGGAGGCAGCTGTTGAAGGTTGGAGAACTATTAGCATTTGAGGCATCTTTGGACATAGACGGTGCAATCCTCGATTATGGTGGTCCAATAGTAGCCTTTTCGTATGATCTTCTTGGCAAGCATGTGACCGTTCATGTGGGGTCCGTATTTCCCGCTATGGATTCTTTGCATCACCTCTATAATGTTAGCCCCTGCGATGCAGTGTGGATGGGTTCCATCGAATTTCCTTTTGAACACTTCTTTGTGACAGATGATGTACTGGACGGCGAGTCTTCGGAGGGCTGCCCAGCCTTTCTTATTGGAATCCTAGGGATACCTACCGTGCTTGAGGAGGTGTCAGATATCATAATACCAGCAGTTGGCTAGCTCGGGATCTTCTTTGGTAATGAGCTTGATGTGGTAGCAATGGGTGATTTATCTTACTTTTGGACCAGGAAGGGGGCCATTGTTATTCCTTCAGGTATGTCAACCATGGAGGCTAAGGTAGCAAGGGCATCAGCTAGGTTATTCTTTGCTCAAGGTAGGTAATGGAAGGTGATGTCTCAAAATTGGGAGGCTAGTTCTTCTAAGTGGGCATGGAAGGGTTGGAGTTTCTCATCCTTGACATTATATTTTTTGAGAACTTAACCAATGATGAGGTCAGAATTCCCGTAGACATCTAGGCATTGAATACCTTTCTTGAGAGAAACTTTGAGGCTTACCATACACGCCTCGTATTTAGTCATGTTGTTGGTGCAGGGGAAACCCAATTTGATGGCGATGGGAGTGTGGGAGTCATCTGGGGCGATCAGAAGTATCCCAATGCCATATCCCTTTTTGCTGGCAGTGCCGTTAAAGAACATTTGCCATTAGAGATCGTCTTGAGTGGTGTAGAGTATGTTTTCATCTTGGAATGTGGAGATCCAGACATTAGCTTCTTCCATAGGGTAGTCAGCGAGGTAGTCAGAGATGGCTCTTCCTTTCATGGATTTCTGTGTGACATACACGGTATCAAACTCGACTAAGAGCATCAACCATCGGGCCATTCGAATGGATAAGGAGGGTTTCTCAAGTAGGTACTTGATAGGGTCCATTCGGGATAAAAGCGTAATAGGGAAGGTGAGCATGTAGTGTCGTAACTTTTGGGTGATCCAAATAAGTGCGACGCATGCTTTTTCCAAAGTAGTCTAGTTGACTTCATAACCAGCAAATTTGCGACTGGCATAATAGATGGATCTTTCTTTATTGGAATCTTTAAGATACTGAGCTAGCAAAGCTCCGGCTGTAGTGTCGATTATGGTTAGGTATTAGAGCAAGGGGAGACCAAGCTGTGGTGGCATGAGTACGGGAGGTTTAGTCAGGTATTATTTGATTCGGTCGAAGGCTTCTTGGCAGGCCTCGTTCCAAACTTTGGTTGAATCCTTTCGAAGGATTTTGAAAATAGGTTCGCAGATGGAGGTGAGCTGGCTGATGAACCGACTGATGTATTAAAATTTCCCAAGGAAGCCTCGGACTTCTTTCTCCATTCGAGGAGGCATCATCTCAAGTATGGATTTTATCTTAGCAGGATCTTCTTCTATCCCTTCCTCACTGACCATGAATCCCAAGAGTTTTCCCTTTGTAACGCCGAAGACATATTTATGTGGATTGAGTCTCATCTGATATTATCGCAATCGTTCGAAGAGCGAGGACATGACCTTCTCTAGTTTTGGATTTGATAATCATATCATCGATATAGACCTCGACTTCTTTGTGAATCAGATCATGTAGGATGGTTGTGGTAGCCTCAACATTCTTGAGACCAAATGGCATAACATTATAGCAAAAGGTTCCCCATGGGGCGATGAACGCAATTTTTTCTTACTGACTTGGGTGCATTTTGATTTGGTTATATCCGGCGAACCCATCGATGAATGACTTGAGAGCAAGACTGGCCATGTTGTCCATGATCATATCGATATTGGGTAGCGGGTAATCATCCTTTGGAGAGGATTTGTTCAAGTCCTGGTAGTCTACGCACATCCGAACTTTCCCTTCTGATTTTGGCACAGGCACTACGTTGGCTAACCATGTGGGATATTCGATCACACGAATGAAACCCACGTTCAGCTGTTTGACCACCTCTTTTTTTTACTTTGAGCGACCATTTGGTGCGGAGCTTTCTCAACTTTTGTTTAATCGGATTTTAATCTGGAAGAGTGGGGATCTCATGCTGAGCTATTTCAGTATCAATGCGGGGTATATCGCCATAGCACCATGCGAAGACATTCATGAATTCCTTTAATAATTCATCGAGTTGTGCTCGCTCATGCTTGTCAAGGGTAGCCCCTATGCTAATCTCGCGCAGTTGGCTACTAGAACCGAGGTTAATAATAACAGTCTCTTCTTCATTAACTTGAACGCGATTATGTTGTTTGTCATTAACCTTATTTAGATCAGTTAAGAATTGTTCATTTTCAAAATCATCATCATCAAAAGTTTGATTAGAATATAAACAATTAATGTAAGGCACAACAAGATACTCAAAATATTCATTATTTTATTGATAGGAAAAACAACATTGAGAACCTCATTAAAGGAGGTCTCGATTAGATTTGACCAAGGATAGACAACAGAAGAAGAAATAGGGTAAACATTGGGGTTAGGCGGGATTTTAACCGGTAGAACTGGCGCATCATGCTAGTTGAGGAGAGGTGTATCAACATCTTTAATCAAGTGGGAGGGATCCACTGATATAGTGCTTGAATGAACCATGCAGAGTTCCTGTCCTAGTGTCTGTAAGTTGAACGAGTCATCAGAGTCACTTTCCTCAGTCTTTTCGGTATCTTAATGAGCGGTTGTACATGGTGTTGGGAACTTTCAGCCCATGGGTAGGTGTCTTGGAAAAAGATCTCCATTCTGGGTTTCATCTTCTTGTCTATATGGTCATACCATGGTTTCAGAAAGTCGCAAAAGGGGAATTCCTCACCCTCTTTGATGAATCGTCCATTCAAGGAGTCACCTGAGATGGTTTGGAGGCAGTCTAGTCTTCTCTTTGGTCGAGACTGACAGATCATTCTGAGCTCTTGTTCTGATGGTTGATACCCCAAACCACAAGAAGGGAAATCTTTATTCAGTTCAATGGGTTTTAGTATCCCTTACTGTCTTTGTCCTAGCCCTAGTTCGGGCATAATGTGCATGTTTCTGAACATGTGAATCACATTGACATTGCCATGGGGGTCGTATTCGGAACAAACCTTTTCTTTGAAATCTTCCCCTACTGAGAGAAGGATTGGATCAACTCAAAATCCTGATCGGAACATATCATTTGACCCGTGTTGTATCTCAAGGATTGGATTGCTAGTACTTGTACCCTCGATATTATCATCGTCGCCCTAAATGGTAATGACACGTCCGTCGGTGAAGAACTTCAATTTTGGATGGAGTGAGGAAGACACACCCTTGATACTGTGGAACCAAGGTCGTCCGAGTAATAGGTTAAAACAAGATGGGATGTCAATGACTTGGAATTTAATGATGGGGTTTATAGGGCCAACCCCTATTACAAGTTTTATGGATCCCATCACCTCCCGATGGGTATTATCATAGGCATGTACATCAACAAAAGTTGGGGTAAGATCACTTTCCTTCAATCCTAAGCATTTGAAGGTTCTTAATGGGCAGATATTCAAGGCGGATACATTATCGACAAGAGAGAGTGGTATAATTTTCCCCATAACTTCGACGGAGATGTTGAGTTCATGATTGTGGTTTGGCCCAATTCTGGGGATTTCGTCTTCTAGAAAAGGATAGCATTCGGGTAGAGGTCAAGGATCCGACCAAATTTACCACTTCTTCTGGTGTAGTAGAGGGAGGAACTATAAGTCCAGTGAGTAACTTGATCAAAGTGTTTCTGTGTAGCTGGGAAGACATAAATATCCCCCATAGAGTGATGTTAGCTTGAGTTTTATTTAGTTGATCGAGGGTCTTACTTTCCTCAAGGGTCATATCTGGCATAGGAAGGTTTTCAACGCCATTCCCTTTGTCATTGGCTGGTAGTGAGCTTGGGATCTGGTCATTTGATTTACTGAAGAAGGGAAGAATATGAACCCTGTTTCTTCGTCAATCTCGAGTTGTTCTGCTACTTCGTTTATTTCTCTAAGGATCTCCTTAAATGATATCTTCCCACACATGTCGGCTACCGGACCAGTTTTCTCAAAAGCTTATTCTTCATTCGAATCTCTGAATTCTTCCCCCCATCCGGTGGAAACAATTCTGTCTTTCCATGTAAATTTAATGCATTCAATAACTTTAATGGCTTCTTCATATAGGTCTTCCCATTCTGTGGGGATATGTAAGGGTGAAGGGACCAGACGCCCTTGTAATTTCAAAGTATCAAGTAACCCGGTCATACTGCAAATGTCATTGGTTTACCTGAATAATTCTGCCATGATCTGGACGATATCATCCAAGATGACTTCATCGGTTGGTACCACCCAACTCTCTTACTCTCGGGCTCATTTTTATTCTTCCAAGAATAGCGTGCTGAGCCCCTGGTAATTAATGATCATTTGTGAGGGAAATTTCAACATGAACTCTAGGAGTTGGTTTAATACTTCTGATAATTCCATACCTCCATTTATAGAATGAGTACGGACGACAAAGTATGCTCTAGTAAGGAGTGACGGTTCCTGATCAGCGAGGCTAGTAGGGTGTAGGAGAAAATATGGGCAAGTTTGGAGAGGTTTGTGAGAGTGTATGGGTGTGATTTGAGTTGAGGGATCAAATTCTGGGTTCATTTCTAGGAAGATAGCGTTGGTATGATTTGGGATTGGGTTGTGAGTAGTGTTTGGCTTAGGATTGGCTGGAGGGGAAATGGTACACTAATCAATTAAACCTTGGATTATGTTTGAAGGTGAAAGCATTGGTCGGTGGTATGACCAACAGTTTGGTGAAAGGCGCAATGGTCATTTGCCTTGAAGCTTCTCGGAAGTGGATTAGGCAATGGACGGGGATCCAAGGGTTTGATGAGGTTTGGGCTTAATAGGGCTTGATAAAGTTTGGAGAGGGGAGCATGGATCTCGGTGTATTCCTTTCAGACTGGGATAGGGCGGCTTTCTGGTGCCCACAAAGTGGTTGGTTGAGATATGTTGTTGATGGTTGAGACTGTAACCCTGGAAGGTTTGTCATATTTTATGAGGGTGATCTGTCCGGACACTTTCTTTAGTTTAACCTCTATATTAGCAAGACCTTTCTCGATTTCTACTCATGCCTCTCTGAGAGCTCAAAAGTGGGGATAATATTGTCCTCCCATGGTCGCTCGGACATGGGGCAAGAATTTCTTCTTCACTATGATGATTTGTTCTTCCTCGGAAGGCTGATTGGTCATGGTAGCTGCTTTTTCCCTCCATTAGGCTATGAAGTTACTGACTGATTCCCTAGAGTTCTGTCTGAGGATATCTAAATCACGGCGGGTGACCTCAAGCTCTTTGTTGTATTTGTACTGTGCATTGAATTCATGGGCTACATCCTCCCAACTATGGATTCTGGACTCCTCGAGATACAAAAACCATTAGAGGGAGCTATCCTTCAGAGTTTGTTGAAATAATTGGGCCATCACTTTTTCTGAAGCCCCTAGGAGAGTCATAGAACGGTGATAACTGCAAAGATGAACAATCAGGGGTCCAATTCATCTAAATTTCTAGATATTCGGCATCTTGAACTTCTCTGGTAACCTTGCCTTAGGATAAGGAGACATGTGAGTATAGTCCATGTAATTTCTGGAGATTTTGACTTGGTCTAACATCTTAGTTAGTATCTTGAGATCTTCTTTGACCTTGTTAAAATCTTCCTCTTTTGGATCAACAATCATAGGCAAGTTATCCCCAGGCTGGGCAAGGTTTGGCATGGGAAGCTGGGAAGGCGGTGGCCCATTAATAGGAGGGACACGTGAAGCAAGATGATATTATTCAGGAACCCAGATAGGCTCAGGTGGACCCATAGCGTGAGGGAATAAGGCCTCGGGCTCTTGAGGAACATGAACCTGGTTTTGTTACATCTCTCAGACCTCAGTCTGAAGGTTGTCAATCTTGGACATGAGTTGAGCTAAAACTGCCGTCAGATCTGGCTTCGCAACTAGTATTTGATTTGTGTTCTCCATGGAAAGTGGATGAATACCAGACTCGAAAGAGGTAGCAGAGGAACGGATGGAACTCCGAGGTGACTTGACAGGAGACCGAAGCCAATAGATAGCTAGGCCAAGGGCCTACGATCGAATCGAGGGGGGGTAAAATGGGATTTATTTTTGAGAAAAAAAGGAAAATATTTTTGACATTTTTTGTTTCTCTTTTGAGATGGAAGGGAAAAATATTTTTGGATTTTTGATAAAGAAGAGAGAATTTTTGTTTTTGGATTTTTGATAAAGAAGGAAAAATTGTTTTTGGAATACAGGTCTTAGCATGATTATTATTATTATTATTATTATTATTATTATTATTATTATTATTATTATTATTATTATTATTATTATTATTATTATTATTATTATTATTATTATTATTATTATTATGTTCTCAGTTGTATTAAATTCTCCAAAATGCAAAATAAAATGACGGACGGAACCTGAGCTTGAAAAAGTTAGGCTTGTAACATGTGCAAAGCTATGACTGGACTTGTAACTAGGCTCACGGATAGGGTCCCATTTTTTTAAAAATACGCAAAAATTTGGGCGGCAAGCCAACCCGAAATTTTGACAGAGTTTCGGGTTGAAACCGGTAATCTAATATGTGTGCCCAAGGCTTGACACCTATATGCGGGTATGCAGTTGGTTGGGTGAATCGAAAAGGGTTCCCCCCCTTTGGCGTGACTTCCACGATATACGTCTTTCTTTTTTAGGGAAATCGGTAAGTGTGGACAAGCCATTTGATACACCTGAGTGTACATGAATTGCCTCGCTATATACCTCGTGGGGACGATACGTGTGAGAGCGAATTTGATATACTCGGCATATGTGAATGAGTTACCTACGATATACCTCCCGTCATGACTTCGGTCAAGAGGTACGATGCGGGGGAACCGTTAGATATACGTCGAAGGTACTTGGCCAACGGAAGGTGAGAGTCATATCGCTTAAGTTAACTGCGCCCTTCCGGACCAGCTCCCATCACGAAGTGACCCTCTAGTTATTAGAAAAAATTTGGTCAATAACAATGCTCGTTGGTGATATCATGTGAATCATGCTTGATTCTCTTATTAGTATCTTATGATGAGAGTATCTTTCCTGATCATGCCAAACAGGGAGCAAAGTATGAGTACTAATGGTATAACAAGTATGGGTGATGCGTGCAACATAAGGATATATGTGATCCTAGGTTCATGTGGTGTGAAGTGTACATGGAGAATTTTCTACAAGCGTGTGAATAGAAGCATAAGCATGAGGTACACATGAATACTAAAGGGGAACATAGGGGGATATATAAGAAATTAAAATACTCATGTAAATAGAGTCTAGCCCTAAAAAATCATCGTCCCCAGCAGAGTCGCCACTGTGGCCATCCCCGGAAATATCCCCTCGTGGTGGGAGAGGAACCCTCTAGGTCCCGCACGTCCCTCTCGGGAGCGCTTCTGCCAGTGTCGGTGAATGAGGTAAAAAATGTAGAGAGAGAGAGTCGCCAGTCTATTTTACTCAAAACAGACAAAAGAAAAGGGAGCCATACCAAAGGACAGCACCCAAAGACATACTGATACATACAAAACCAAAATGATTTCAAAGGGGTCCGGAGGCTAAGTTACGAAATGGGAAGGTGTTAGGCACCCATTCCGCCCTGACGGTCTCTCATGGGTTGTTGCTATTTTCCTTTATTTCCCCGTGATATGTGTGCATGCGTATATGTAGTGCAGATATGAATCATAGACATGTATCATGTAAGAGATAAAGCGAGTCATCCATAGGAATGTTCCTAAAAGTAATATTATAAAATAGGATTTTTGCGATTATCCTATCATCGATCATTATAAAGGAATAATACGCCATTAAGAACAAATAAATAAATAAATAAATAAATATATATATATATATATATATATATATATGTGTGTGTGTGTGTGTGTGTGTGTGTGTAAATACATAGGATTTAAGAGAGTTATTTTAAAGAATATAGAAAAATAGGAAAAAATAGAAAAAGGACTCGAATCTCGGGTTTTACCCCGAGATGCCTACGTAGCCTATAGAGGCATCAAAGTCCACGTAGTTCGTATGCAAAATGAGGAGTGGGATTTATTCCATAAATCCAATCGGGGACTTCTCTTATATGGGTGTGTGTGTAAAAAAGTGTTTTAGTTGTGAGAAAAGTGTGAGAATTCCTGTTTGGAATTTATGAGAAAATCCTCCTTTTCTTATATTTTTGGGTTTTATTTATTTGAAAATAAGAGATGTGTGATAATACTAGATAGAAATTATATTAAGATATGTGAGATAAGAGAATAAAAGTACTAAGTAACAAAACAAACTAATGAGAATTTAGGGGAATTTAAAGAGAGAGTTGAGAAAATTGGACCTTCTTGAAGATCTTGTGCTTGATCTTGGATCTTGGAGAGCAGCCCTTGCACTTGGATGATGATGGAGAGTACTTAATTCACCAAGTTTGATGAAAAAGGTGATAAAAGGTGAATATTGAAAAGGGATTTGGATGTGGAAATTGCGCTGACTTCGAGAGGGGTTTTCTGAGCTTGTTGAGAGTGATGGATCTCTAATTTTCCCCTCTTTGGAATGAGGTTAGGCCCTCATTTTTATAGGCCCAGGGTATTGTCAATCGGTATAGCCCTGGTCCTGCCAATCAGTAGGTGTGTTTAGGCACACTGCCGATAGGCAGGGCTTGGAACCTACCGTTTGACAGTGTCTTTCAGGTTCCTTCGGAAAATCGGTCGTAGAGCGCGAACCGTTGATTCGAATCGTGCACGGGGTGAACCATTGGAAAGGTATTTCAGAGACCTTAGAAATTCCTTGGACTGATCCCGGGTTCGGGAGTTGACTTTGGGTCATATGTGGCTCGAAAAAGCTCGTCGGTACTTTGGATGAGGAAACTTCGGACACAAACAGATCGTTCGTCTGCATAGTAAGTCAAAATCTCTCACAGGGCGGACCGTTAAAAATGTTAGGAGATGTAATTCAACATTCCAAAGAGTTTGACTTGGTTTGAAGAGTTGACTTTGGTCAACTAGGGCCTGGAAGCATTCGGTGACCTTTCGGAGTAAAACGGATCGTTCATCCATATCGTAAGTCAGAATTGCGCACGGGGTGGACCATTGGAAAGGGGTGGGTTTTAGTGACCTTCGAAGATTCATTAAGTCTCGATCAAGATGAAGAGTTTACTTTTATAAAACGGAGACTGGGAGCATCCGGTGACCTCCTAGTCGAGTTTCGGGGGAAAATGGCTCGTTCATCTTCATGGTAAGTCAAAATCGTGCACGGGATGGACCGTTGTAAAGGGGTTTCAGTACCCTTCAAATATTCATTTAGTCTCGGTCGAGCTAAAGAGTTTGACTTTTGGTCAAACGGAGCCTGGGAGTGCCCGATGGAATTTAGGTCAGTACCTAGGGTATGACTTGGGTTTGCAATGATGAAGGGAGGTGATAGGGACCTTAAGAGAGGTTAGGGGGTATTAGAATGGGTTGTCTACAAAACCTAATTTCTAATCTCACACAACAATGGTGGAAGTAATATAATGCAGTAAAGTAATATAAGATATGAGAAAATAAGAACAAACACAGAAATTTAAGAGGTTCAGCCCTGGCCTACATCCAATGTGCAAAGTATGGGAGTGATTTCACTACAAAACATGGCCGGAAGCCATTGAATATGAGTACAATCTCTCTCCATCTCTCTGTCTCCCCCCCCCCTTCTCTCTCAATACACAAAATATCAATAGGGTTTTTCCAGAACGCGACCCTTATAGAAGGAGATAATATTTTTCTTTTATAGTCCTTAGGGTGCGCAGTATCACCCCCAGGCATGTAGTTAGTGTATCATGAGAGTTGTAGCCAATGTTTGCTTCACACTTGTAGAAAGAGGAAAAAAATAAACACACAAACTCTCAACAAACAAACTAACACTGAACCAACCCACCCCCGCAAGGAGGCCTTTATAGATAAAGCCTGGCCGCTATATCGGCTCTGAGACTTGTTATAGTGGTCCAAAACTATCTCTTACCCAACTATTTTTTTAAATCAACAACCAAATTAATTAAGTTTTCATTTATTTAAAATATCTGAACATGAAACGTCTTATTTTAAATCAAATTCTTTCCTTGGAGTATAAGTGGAGACAAAAAGACTCAAATGTCCCTATAATTTTAACAAAAATCCCATTTTACACAATAATTAAATTAAACCTCAAAATATTCAATTAAATAGCCAAAATAACCCATTTTATTTAAATCAAATATTTTTAATCAAATTTAAATTCTAACTAAAATACACATCTTAATTGATTAAGTAAATTCCGATTCTAAAAAATACGGGGTATTACAATGATAGAATGGGATGGTCATAACATAATGTTCCTTCACTTTATCCTCAGATTCTTTGTCCAACTATTATGCCTTAATGATGAGCATCACAATGTCTGGGGTAAAGTTAGGCATGACCATGAACTTCTGAGCGAGATGCTCCCCTATTTCTATTGATTCCCATCGAGTTATTGCAAATGGTGACATGCTTCTTTGAGGTCGGCATCTTAATGAGTTAGTATCCATATTGGGCTTCCTCGAATGATGAATGTGTATTAATTCCCAAACATAATCCATCTGCACCATCTCATATTCAAATATCTACATGTGAAGAGATATAAGAGACTCTTATTATCACTAAAGAGTCTAAACAGATCCCCTAAAAAATAATTCCTCCAAATACAATGTGAAAACACTATTATATCTAACTCCAAATCATGGGTTAGATAGTTAACCTATTGCGCCCTTAACTTGTAAGAGGAATAGGATATCTTTCCAAACTCTTGCAATAACATTTTACCCAAAACTTTAAGAGAGGTACGTCTATAGGACAAGTATTCCAACCCAATTTCTTTCAGTGCAAGCACTGTGTTATACCCCATATTTTTTAATTAATTAAATAAATGAATATAATAAAGTTCCTAAAATCTATTATTGTTGTCTAATTTATTAAAATTATTGATATCATATAATAAGTGAAGTTAACACCCCAGTAAATTATTATTATTATTATTATTATTATTATTATTATTATTATTATTATTATTATTATTATTATTATTATTATTATTATTATTATTATTATTATTATTATTATTATTATTATTATTATTATTATTATTATTATTATTATTTATTTTGTATTGCGAGTGGATAACATTAGTCTGATCTCTAAGGAATACAAAGGTCTGAATTGGTGTTTTTAATATAATGGATTAGGTCCGAGGGTTAAGAACCCTTTAGGATAAGTTTTGTGAACAAATGGGTAGTGTTTTGGGATTATTTGGAGGCTTTAAACTAGGCCCATAGGAGAGCTGTAGAAATTAAAGGGTCAGTAGGTGTTTATTTCATATAATTAATACATAATAAATTTGGAGATGACCAAGGTTGTCGGGGAGAAAAAATGCATAAAGGAAGCGCCATAAATAAAGGTTCATAAATAGTGATTTAAATCTAATACCTAGTATTTTGTGGTATTTATTTCTTATTAATTATGGAAATAAATTAATAAATATGAATAATTATTACTTATGCGAAATGGTGATAATAGATGCATAATTTATGTGACAGATAATTTTTTCATGCTATGTGATTTTAGAACCGCATGTAAAATAATTAATTCACAATATTAATTATATGATAATTAATTATGTGTGGTTACTCGTAAAGTAATTCAGTAATGTCTTGTATTTTAAGTTATGTGATGTTTCCATTTGGACCGGACTCTAGGGGTACTAAGGATAGAAATGTATTTTTAGGACTTTTAATTGGTCCTCAGGGTAAGGTATAACTTTGGTCTAAATTATGGTCTGTGTGGGTAGTGTTTTGGGCTCATTTGGTGGCCTAAAATTAGGCCTTTATTGACTGAAGAGATTACGAGTATTTAAATGGTGTTAAACATCATGAATTAGTTATTATATACCAAAAACATAAACCCCTAGCAACTTTAGAGTTTTGGTAGATCTTAAGGATATCTTTGGAGAGGAACTACGAGATCAAAAGAAGAGATTATCCATCTCTATAATCATGGAAGGAATCTCTTGCTTTATTATTTCATAACATTTAACCTAATTATGTTTTCATTGTTGTTTTTTTGTTTGGGATTATATGCATGTTTAGCATTAAAATATGTTTTTTAATCATGCTTTATATTCGGTTAATCAAGAATTAATGTTCTAAATTGTTACCGTGTATAAAATCTAATTTTTGTTATAGATTATGTTGAAAACCATTGTTAATTTGTGTTTATATATCGTTCTGATGATTAGAACTCTTGTGTATCATTGATTCTTATATGCTATTGAGATATTTAATGTGAAAGATACTTAATTAGGGATGTAACCCAATTTTTTATTGATCTTTAATAATGATCTATTAAGAGTTTGGATTTCGGGTATAATGATTCATTTGGATTTCAATATAGTGATGCGAGGAAATTTATTAAGAATCCATACGATTGATTGAAAGTTTATTTGAACTCCTATAGAGAATTTTATGAACATTAATGGAGGAAACTGTCATGGTTTAGAAACCCGTATTAAAGAAGACCGCTAAAGAGATTGGAGCCATTATAGCTTGCACCAAGACACTATAACGATGGACCTAGGATGCTATACCGGTAGGGTGCATGGAGAAAAGGTGATGGAAGTTTATATATTTCTTTCTTTCTTTCGTTTTCTTTTAGTTGTTTCCCATGATTAATTTACTTGGGACTTTGGTGTTAGCCTAGTTAAAGATTAGACATGGGCACGCACGTGAACCCCCCCCCCCCCCCCACATATATATATATATATATATATATATATATATATATACACACACTACACCGTTTGAAATATGGGAAATTCTAAGGGCATGTCTAATTATGGTTTAGGAGTGATAAACCTATAATTAATTAGAAAATCGATGTGTGGGGATTTGGTCAAGAATTAGGTACATGAGAGTGTGTGTGTGTGCATCGTAAGCGGATGTGAACGTACTGTATTTGTCTCACAACAAATCTATCGACCGGTATGTGGTTTTAAATGGATTTGGGATTGCATACCGTGCTCTTAGCCGATGTAGTAGGTTATATGGAGGTTGATGTTGATCACATTCAGTTGGTCATCATCTAACGATGTGTAGACATGGATGACTTAATCCATCAAATGATTTGGTATATGACTAGTCAATGGTCTGACTTAGTGGTGGTCCTCCATTATTTTATGTGTGCATGTTTTATATCCGTTGCATATTTCAATATATAGGCACAAGAAAATCCCCTGAAGGTTAATGCCTTTGTATTGTTGTATGAGATTTAGAAATATATGGTAAAATCCAATGATGGACATCTTTTAAGAAATCCTATGCCGCGTTATTGGGTTATTTTATGAGATCGCATATATCTTGATTTTTGGGTGACATGAATGGGGATTAGACTTGGTTTTATTTTTTACGTATGTATTTAGTTCCATCTTGATGTTGTTTTAAGTGTATGCGGCATTTTAATTTTTAGCCTAGTAGTTGAGATTTGTAGTTTAGTTATGCCTTAGGTTGGGATACTCGTGTAGTTTTGATGAGAGGCAAGAGCATCTTAATGTAGTTTTAACTCGCATGATTATTACTGGATCGATATAGTAATATATTTCTTGTATATTTTTGGGCTCTAACCCTAAAGATTATTAAAATCTTTTCCAGCAGTTTAGAGGCAAGAGTAATACTGTTGAGAAGTCAGACTTGTTTCTTCATTATCTAGTCATTTCCATTTCCTAGATTAGGTTTTTATTTCATTTAGTCACTTCAATTTCAGACTCTATTGATTTAGAGATTGTATGGATCATGTTGGTCCCAGTTTATTTGTTTAATTTGTGACGATGTTATTGATTCATTATGAAATTGAGACATTTGGTTATTTCAGTATTTATAATTCAGTTTAATCGCATGATTTTGATCTTTTAATTTCATTACAATTTTTTAATGTGGCCTTGATATTGATAATGATACAAATTGTTTTAATGGGCCCTATTTTCAGTGTTGAGGCTTAGCCACCCCGATACGTGGAAAATATGGGGTATTATATCAACACTTGGATTTCAAAAAAGGAATCACTTAATTTACTACATATTACTTGCATTCATTTACGATCAATTACAAATATGATTTTAGATAAGTTAGTCCCATGCGAGGAGTAAATCTTATGAAAAATCATAGAAGAAACTAGATTTAATCATGGTTCATGTTTACTACTACAATAATGATTCTCATGTTTTAGGATTATTTTTTAGAATCTAAATTTCACTATAATTGTCTAATCCCATAGTTAAGTGGAACTTATATGATAAACATGATAAATTTGATTATTAAGCACTTATAATGTTAAATTTTATCTTGTTAATGATTATATATTGTTGGAAACAAGTTTAAGTACCCCTAGGAATCATATTTGAGTTTTTTGGAGAATGATTATGGGTTAAGCGTTTGATTATGGTGTGATGTAAAGAAAATCAATTTTATTAAGTTGTGTGAGAGTTTTTAAATACGACATCATTTGGGTTCATTGGGGAAGGGCCTCCTAAAGGGTCATCATCCATACAAGAAAAAGTAGGCTTGTGTTCACAGATATAGACAATAGGCTCATATTGTAATTATATAAAGGATAAATTACACCAAACCCCCTGAGGTATTTATTTTTTACACCCAATCCATTTTCATAAAAAAAAGGTTTATAAAAAATGATTTTATGTATAAGAAATGTTAAAAAAATTTAAATGGGTTGGATGTAAAAAATCGAGAGTTCAAGGGGGGTTGTTTTAATTTACCCTTATATAAATTAAAATTTACTTTTTCATTGAGAACTTCCTAGAGGGTTTTGGATTAGGATTTTAGGGTTACAATCTAACATATTTTCATGGAAGTTATGTATACAGGAACGACTATTGGTTGGGGGATGTATAAGTCGATGTGAAAGGTTAGGATGTTATACCGTATATGTTTACATGTATCTAATGTTGTATAATTTGCATGATATATGCGACCGTACTAGGTCATGTGGTTATGCTCATGTGGAATATATCTACATGGATTTAATGGTATTATTTCACGGGACCGGGTACATATAGGTTTACATCAAGCAATAGGGATACATATAGGGCTTGATCGATTGGGTATTCTTGTAAAGTGATTACATGGCGGTGTAACGGCATAGTGACTTCCCTAATTACATGTGTTCGTTTACAATCCATCTGGAGTGGGACCTCCTATGGATTGACCCAATTTAGGTATGATGGGTTCCCGAAGGATTGTTTCCAATATAATGTGTTTATATGTATAATTGGCCTGAAGATGGACATATCTATACAAGGACATTGGATTGTACTATTAGGGCTACAGTTATATGATTTATTTATAGGGTATGATGTAGTAAATGTGTATTATGTATATGTAAAAAAACTCAATGAAAGATTTATGAGTAAGATATTGTGTTGTGGAACTAGATAGAAATTATATCGTTGGTTTTGTGGAGCTTAATAATTACTCGTATAGTGGGTAGTTGGGTAGCTAGGCCGGTGATGGGATAGGTTATGCAGATATCATATATTGTAGTATTTAGAATAGTGATGGGTATGATGTAAAGGGATATTCGACAGTACCATAGTTAGCCTAGAGATGAGTAGATCTCACATGGTTATTATGTAAATTAGTATCTAATCCACATTAAAGGACTTAATCTATTTAAACAATGAGTGGTATAAGGATACTATGAGTTGATAGTATTCTTAGTATATTATTATCATTTATGATATTATGTTGTATTTTCGTTTGAAAGTGACGTAAGGTTCATGATTAATATTTGGGGCTTGGTTACTTACATTATTAGAGATTCCTAGTGTAGGATGGGCACGTTTGGCTAAGATTACATTAAATACAGGTAAGTTGAGATATTTTGGGTGTGAGTGATGATGGGGATGGTAAGAGATGTTAATGATTCCCATTTAATATTATACATGTAAAGTATGCTAATTTTTACAAAATGTGGAATATGAACCACTTTTTCTATAAAAATCAATTTCACGTATTTGAACCTTGGAAGAGCAAGGATGAGCGGAACAATTTCAGGGTCAACCTTATCTATTTATCAAAATAGGAGATGT
Source organism: Sambucus nigra (assembly GCA_949130495.1). Taxonomy (NCBI): domain Eukaryota; kingdom Viridiplantae; phylum Streptophyta; class Magnoliopsida; order Dipsacales; family Adoxaceae; genus Sambucus; species Sambucus nigra. Next base: position 337,073,809 of record OX422208.1, read on the forward strand.
ATAATTACTTGTTATTATATTTCCTTTATGGTTAGAATTTTTACATTATGTTATTCACTTTACGGGCCCATGGGAGTTCCTGAGTTGTTCTTTTTTCATTGGCTGTTATTTAGGATTTGTATTATACGGAATAATTTTATCTAATTACATTCAATTTTATCTTATTATCCCATTTGATATCTTTTATTATTGAGTTTGATCTTTTCCAGTTATTTTTAAATTCTTAGAATGATATAAATTGGTTGACGTCCCCTATCTTTGACGTATTTGGATGGCCACCTTATGCATGGGAAAATGGGGGTGTTACAAACCAAAACTATTGTCAACTTATTCTTCAGCTCCTCAAAAGCCCATTGAAAATTTTCACCCCCTACAAAAGAAACTCCCTTCTATGTTAACTATGTTAATTTCCCTGATATGTAGGGCAAATCCTAATGAATCTTTGATAATAGACTTCTAGACCCAAGAAACTACTAATCTTTATTATTATGGTGTACTCCTCCCCATTTTAAAATTACTGATCCATCGATAATATTTTCTCGAACACCTCGTTCCTTGGAAACTTCACCTGCCATTGCTAAAATTTTCACTTATTGACCTTATAATATAAATGATATTCCCTCAACATCTATTGAAATCCCGTAAGTGCAAGGTACGATCCTTCATTGTCAGAGAGTAAATCTTTCTATCATCTATAAACACAATCATGGAGTAATCCTGATAAGAATGGAAACCTTGATAATTTAATTCTGTAAATAATGTAAAAGAAATAATCAACCCAAATGTCACAACTCTGGACTCGTATGAACCGTATTGAGTGAAAAATGTTTTCTTAGGTATGTCCTCCTCAGGAACTAGCAACATATTATACCCAAATAAGAAATATATCTAATATAAGTAGGATGTTTTCTTTAACTAGTGAAACAATTCACCTATCCTTATTGGCATGTACTTATGAGGTATCTTCACCCTAGTCATATCTTAATAATCGATACACATCATTATGACCCGAACTTCTTCTTTTCTAATAATATCGGAGAACCCCATAATGATGTGATCCAAAAAATAAACATTTTACTTAACAACTACTGAATCTAATCACTTAAATCCCTAATTTCAAAAGGAGGAATATGGGAAGGGGGTCAAGAAATCATCTTCATGACCGATGATAATTCAATTATAAAATAATCTTCTCATTGGTAACCCTAGTACATCCGCAAAACACTGATGAAATCTCGCACAACTTGAATAGAGTGCGGGTAAATGATAACCCCCTCCTAGGTACGCTTATTTATACCATTAAGATGAAGCATCACTATCATACACATCTATTGCTCTTGTATGACAAGGAATTTTATTTTCTTAACACTATCCACTTGATACTTATATGCCAATAACCAATACATTCCTAAAATCACAGCATAAATTTGAAGGTGCATCACACCACTAATAAATTGAGTAACAACCTCAATCTACCTATATGCACACGAAATCCGATAAAAATATCATATATAAATATACTAACACCTAGTGGGGGATCTATTATTAAGGTTTTGGTTCACAACTTATGGGCCATTCCAGAAAAACCACCAATTCTATGTGTTATTAACAAGTAAGTGGACCGTGTGACAAAAGTATGTTAACTAATTTCCATATAGGCAAAAAATATTTTCCACTACTTGATCCGATCCCTGCACCTCTTGAGGAATCATATGTTAAAACAACCCAACCTTTAAGAAAGGCAGGAGCTATACTATAGATGCTTCTAAAAAAGCTATTGGTGCCTACAATCAAGGAGCGGGTGGTGGAGAGGTAGTTAATTCTGACATGTTTGGTGTTAAGGTCTTTGGTCCTTCTATCCATGCTTACCATGTTATGGTAACCTATGAGACCTATAACAAACCTCCCCATAAATAAATAAAATTCCCCTAAATGGTTTCATGGGATACCCACCCTGTTGGTTCTGTCGTTGTTACTCTTACCGTGTATGTGGGAGTCCCTACATCTAAACTTACCTTTGGGGATGATTTGGTAGGAAATTCTTTCATGAAGCTTGGACCAACTGGATACCCGACCTCACTGGACAAATTTCTCTATCTTATTCTTATTATCTCTCATATCCTAATAGTTTAAAGCTTCACATCAACAACTTGTGCTAAGTCATGTATGATGGGTTTTCCATAATAACCTTATTAATATGCCAACCAATTATGTGAACAAATAACTTTTTTTACCTTATTGTCTAGCTCGTCTGGTGAAAATAGAGAAAAATTAGTGAACTCCCTTTTTTAATTAACAATTGTGTGTTTCCATTGCTTAAGAGTTAAAGACTTCATACTTTTTAGCGTCTTGAATTCGATGTGAAAATTACCTCCCATCAATTTTTTAACACAAAGCCAACATAGGTCACACTCAGTCTGTCGAACATAGTGGTCACACTCTCCCACCACTATTGTTCATCACTGGTCAATAGGAAGGTCTATAATGTTTACTTGTTCACCTCGGTGTAGACCATCATCCTAAGGTGTCTTTCCATGTCACATTTACGTTTCAGAGTCAACTTAGGGTTAGTCGATCAAAAAACTTTGGGGGATTTACTTTATCAATTGCACCCCACACCTTTTTTAAGGTAAAGACTTGTGTGTGCTTCTACCATAGTGTTAGAGTTAGTGGTGGTGGCCTATCATCAAGTTCTTTCTCGACCCTTGTTATTATCTCCTGGGTGATGATAACATGCATGTTTGGGTCCCCTGTGGGGAATCACCTTGTCATGCTTGTCTTATAACACCATTATCCCTATTTCCCCGAACTCTATAAATACCTCCCCTCCTATTACATGCCATTAGAAAGAAAAGTTCAAACGTACATCAATACACAATTTCATAAGAGTACAAAATAGATGACACATCAAAGAATGATACGTGGAAAATGATATGAACCCATGGACCCACATTTCTAGGACTATACTCTCATACCAAATATAACACCCCATATTTCCAATATTATTCCAGTCTAATATTATAAATACACATGAAAATAAATTAAGTATAATTATTATCATGCAACATAAAGGAAATAGTAAAATACAAATAACACATATAAAAGATAAGTGTAGACACCCCATTTGAGCCCCAAAGAACCTCCTTAGGTCTCTTGGACTCGCTCGGTCATCATGAATCATAGGTCATACATTGCGTACCAATCTAGAGGACACCAGGCGCTCCTAGGCCCCGTTTACTCCTGTAAACTCGACATCTTGAGAAAAGATCGATGAATCTTTGAAGGGCTCTAAATACCTTCTACAATGGTCTGTCTGGTGCACGAATCGGACTTATGATTCGGATGAATGATCAGTTTTACTCTGAAGGGTCATCGGGTTCTTCTAGTCCCCGTTTGACCCTGTTCAACTGTTCGAACTGAGCAAACCTCAATGAAATATCTAATGGTACTAAATTCCCTTTCCAAGGTCCACCCCTTGCACAAGTCGGCCTTACAGTTTTGGACAAGTGATCAATTTTTCTCCGAAACCCCCCGTCTAGAGACTATCAAGCGTTCTGAGCTCCATTTTACTTTGGAAAACTCTCTGACCCTAGAGTGGCTCAATGGATTCTTATAGGGATATAAATCCCCTTTCTAACGGTCTACCCCGTGTAGGATTCGAACTTATAATTTGCTTTTTATGCCTATTTTTCAAAAAAATCATTTCGGACTTCCTATAGGCACCTCAGGAACCCTGTCTATTGGCAGGGTGTCCTTTTCCTTACCTAGAAAGGAAAGCGCCATCCTGATTGGTGGGTCAAGCCTTAAACCAATTGGCACCCCCTTGACCCTATAAAAATGGGTGATGACCTCACCTTGAAAGAAACCTTGGAGACCCCTCTCAGAAAATCAGATAACGTTCTCCATGTAATCATAGCGTCTCCCTTTTCCAAAAAGTCCATTTCTCTATATTCTCTTAGATCACTTGGTAATCTACCCCGCCTCTTAATATCACTTATATGCCACTTCAAAATTAGCATACTTGCATCTCAAATTCATCTACAAGCATTCTTAAGGACGTCGATTTCTGCATCCCGTTCTCGAGTTTATCCATTTTAGTATTATTCACCACGTGCTTTGTTTTATTATATCATATCCACTAATCTCTACTTTTTATTAATAATATTGCAGATAATCTATTTTCAAAAAGCACCCTAAAAAGACAAAAAGAGGTTTGTTCGTAAATTCCAAAAGTGGGATTTCCATTTCACACTTTCACTCTATCTACATATGCATAAAAGAAGACCCACAATTGGATTTATGGGTTGAACCTCTACCCTACGCTATTTTCGAACTACGTGGACTTTAATGCCCCTTAGGCTATGTAGGCATCTTGGGCCAATCCCGAGATTCAAGTCGTCCATTTTTCGTGTTTATTTATTTCTTTTATATCTTATTATATATTTTTTGTGAGTTTTATACTCCTGCATACTTGTGTCTCATCCGATGTGCACATTCGCTCTTTTATAGCAATTTGTGGTTTGATGAACACTTATATCATATTTTTTAGAACGCTCCAACCGATGAGTCCGCTATGTCCCATCCCTGATGTGAGTTGGATGATTCCATTCTCCAATTGTTAATATTATACACATGTACTCATACATCAAGGAGTATAAAAGGAGAAGATTAACATTATCCCATTAGAGACAAAAAGGGCAGAATGGGTGACTAACACCTTCCCATTTTGTAACTTAGTCCCCAGACCTTCAAACTACATGATTTTGCAAGCATCAATTTGACCTTGATACCGTTTTCTCGATTCGGTGACATTATTTTCATGTTTTGAGAAAAAATAGGTTAGACACTCCATCTTTTCACATTATCCCCAACTTGGCCAATATCCATCCCAACATTTTGTGTGCGCCGTAGGTAATTCAACCCCGGATGGCCATAATGGGGACTTTACTGGGGAATTCATGTCTAGCGTGATTGGTGTTAGTATTTCAGGATGCTTTAGGACTTTTCGTGAAATTAATTATTTGATAGGGAGTGGATAGGTTGTTCATAGGCTAGTTTTGTTCTTGGAAGGGAAGTGGTCTATTTGACTCCCCCTACAAATATTTTATGTAATGATTGTGTTTATTGATTTGAAATAAAAATAATTTCAATCATATTTTATTGTGTCGTTGATGAATTTTGCATTTGATCTATCTATACCAATAACTAAGGCATACATAATCCTTTTGTTCCCGTAAATGATGAGATGGACCGCCGTTCTCTGGGGTTATAAAATGACAACATTTTGTGAAAGAGAAAGAACCACGCCCATGTGTGTCATGAGCATTACCTACATACCTCTGAGGGTTTTACAAATTCCACTAGTTTCGGTTCGAAGAGCATTATTTTGAGAGGATCAGGTCCTACCTAGTTTTGAGTAGGGGAAATGAAGAATTTTTTTATTTTATAATAAAAGGGCGATTAGAATATTCGTAGTGCGTCGACAATTCAGATTAAGGGTAGAATTTTTTGAGATGATCCAGATTGACAGGACGTGTCATATCTTCTCCATCGAGGTCTGTGAGCCTAGAGACACCACCTAATAGGATTTCTTCATGATTTAAGGGATGCTCCTATTAGGTTTGAACTTCCTTATAGGGTCCCAGACGAGTTTTATAATTTATTTGACAGCAAGGTATCCTTCTTGGACACCAAAGTTGTTGACTATCTTGTTGAATTATTACGTTATCCAATGATAGTACCCTTGTATGTGGTATAGAGTCGTAAGTCTCTTTTCGTCCAAGAGTGAAAGTTCTTTATTGTGTCTCTGATGTTACTCTTCTTCATTGACCTTGCTATCAAGTATGATCTATAAGGAAAGTATTTCTAGTTCAATGACGAGATCTTCTTCCGTGATGTATACTAGAGAATAATGGATAGCCCTAGTAGGTGTTCTAAAGGAAGTGCGGTAGCCCAAGAGGGTGTATAGGATCCTATCTTCTTAGTATCTATAACTTTCGGTCATCTTATTGATAATGGATTTGAGGATTTTATTGCCAGCTTTGACATTATCTTTGTTTAGAGCCGATAAGGAGAAGAATTGTGTTTATGAATTCCATCCTCGTCGACCAGTTCTGTGACCTCGTCTTTAAAGTGGAGTCCATTATTGGATACTAACTCATGAGGAACCCGATATTGACAAATGATATTCTTTCTCATAAACTTGGGCCACTTTCATGCCATTCAGTACTGTGTACTACTCAACTTCGACCCATTTAGTGAAATAGTCAGTGATTACCATAAGTGTGACCTTCCCTATGATGTCTATGCCCCGGGTGAAGGGGGGACATGGATAGGTCATGTTGTATAATTCCTAAGGAGGAAAATGTTGGAGGTTAGCATATTATTAACATTTGAGGCATCTTCGAATAAAGCCAGTGTTGTATTGAACTATAATAGTCCAATAGTAGCCTTGACGGATGATTTTCTTAGTAAGCATGTGACCATTGATGTGGGTTCTGCATTCCCCACTTTGGATCTTCTACATCATTCCTTTAATAACATCCACTGCTATGCAATGCAAGTGAGTTCCGTTGAAGTTTTATTTGAAAAGAGCTTTATCGCAGATGATGTAGTGGGCAACCAATTTGTAAAGAGTCACATAATATTTCTTATATGCATCTTGGGGATATCTACCATATTTGAGGAGGCGTCAAATGTCATAGTACCATAAGTCAGCCATATCAGAGTCTTCTTTGGTGATGAGCTCAACGTGGTAATAGGGGGTGGGCATAGCCTGCTTCGAATCTATCAAAGGGGCCATTATTTTAGCCTCAGGCATATAGACCATGCCATCCGGATTGCAAGGTCATAAGCCAAGTTGTTCTTTGATCAAGGAAGGGAATGGAAGGTGACATCTTTGAACTGGGAGGCGAGATCTTCTAGGTGGGCGTGGAAGGGTAGGAGTTTCTCGTCTCTAACTTTCAATTTTCTGAGAATTTGGCTAACAATGAGGGTAGAGTCCACATACATGTCTAGATGTTTGATGCCTTTTTTTAGGGAGATCTTGAGGCCAATGGTTCATGCCTCATAATCGATTATGTTGAGTCATCAGAGGCAATCGTCAGTATCCCAATGCCGTACCCTTTCTTACTTAATAGCTCCATCAAGAAACATCAGTCGTTTGAGATGCTCCTGAGAGGTGCAGAGAATTTCTTTATCTGGTATTTTAGAGACCTAAATATAGGTTCCTTCCATGGGATAATCACAAGGTATTTGGAATCTTCCTTCCCCTTTTTGGCTTTCTAGGTGATGTACAAAATATTGTATTCGGCTAGAAACATCAACCATCGGGCATTAGGCTTGATAGATATTGTTTCTCTAGTATGTATTTTATGGGATCCATTCGAGTTACTAGCCTGATTGGAAATGCAAGTATGTAATGACGTAACCTCTATGTGACCTAGATTAGGGCAACACATGCTTTTTCCAGAGCAGTGTAATTGACTTCGTACCCAACCTACTTTTGACCGCATAGTAGATGGATCTTTTCTTACTAGATTATTCAATTTGTAGGGCTAGTAGAGCCCGTGATACAGTATCAGTGATGGTTAAGTATAGGAGGAGGGGTAGACCTGGCTGCGGAGGCATGAGCACAGGAGTTCGAGTGAGGTATCACTTGATTTGGTCAAAGGCGTCTTCGCAGGCTTCTTTTCAAACTTTGGTTCAATTATTTTTGGAGAATTTTGAAAAGGGGTTCGCAGATAGAGGTTAGTTGGTTAATGAACCGACTAATGTATTGCAATTTACCTAGGAATCCTTGCACTTCCTTTTTCGTCCGGGGTAATGGAATCCTAAGTATGGCTTTCAATTTGGTGGGGTTCGTTACTTCAATACCCCGCCCAAAATATTCTATTTAATCCCCACATACGATAAAACGAAAAAAAACACAAGGACTTGGATGATTATGATTAATTTGGATGCTTGAGAATGATTATTGAAAATTTGGGATTTGAAATAAAATAAAGGGAAATTATTAAATCATGAATTATATATAAATTTATATAAGGATGGATAAATTCTAATTATAAGAAATAGCGGGTGACGAATTGGATTGAACAAGGAAAATTATTGGATTGACGATGACACATGAATTATATAAAGGTTATGAAATTATTAAGTTATAAATTATATAAGTCACTTTGAGATTTTAGAAACTAAGTTGGGAAAATGTTAAAATAAAAATATAATGGGTTTAGGAGAAACCCCATTCTTCCATTTAATGTATTGTCGTCGGAATTAAAAGAGATATAAAAGTATGGGGAAGGGTAAAAACGTTCAAAGGCTACGTAAGCATGGGGGCCCTTGTCGTCTCATTCAAGCGACAATCGTCTTCGGTCTAACGATAGGTGCGATCGCTCGAGCGACGCACTGAGTCGCTAGAAAGTCCTTGAAAAGTGATAATCCATCTCTCATCTTGCTGCTTAGGAGTTGATACACATCCCAAAATCTCTCCAGCTCGTGGCCTTGCACTTCGGTTTAATAAAGGCATGTGTGCTAGGTGCCTTTGTCGTGGGATAAGAAAATGAAGAAACCCAGATATAAAATAAGGAAAACTCTGCCATGACGCATGGCTAGAGGTTTGGAATCAACACCGAAGAAGTAAATAAAAATAGAGATTTTGTTTTGTGAATCACGGGATGTGGTACTGCTTCGATTAGTGATGTCATGTTCCCATTTGTTGCCCACTATTTATATCAATATCAAGTCAGCCTTGGGCCTTACACTTTTGACGAACTCAGAATGTATCTTTAGGATCGTGGACTGATATTAAATCAGAGCGAGGTGTGGGGCGTGATATCGATGGTAATAGGTCTTCCAGAGAAGAGATGTCAAACGTTCAACCGTTTTGTCAGCTCTTAAACCCTTGGCTTATATGTCCAAGGTATCATGGGTTCCTTATGGAGTGAGAAGCGTGTCCTGTAAAATCCACCCAATAAACCTGTCACTTTTATTGTTGCAATTAGAACCATGGATCAAGTCCACATGTCAAAATCTTGGGAACCCCCAATTTTTCTTGAATCGCATGGAGTGGTTATATGGTTTGTGGGTTTCCTTTGTTGGGTATATTTAAAGAGGCGTGGGTAGAGGAGACCCATAGCTTCACTCTCTTTCCATATTTTATAACACCCTCACCATTTCTTCTCCTAAATGTCCAGTAAGGGCATTCGAATTATTTAAAGTCCTATAGTTACACTCATACTAGTGAATGACTATCCTTCCCCATGACTGAAATTAGAGGTACGGAATATTGGAGTTGTTTGTTGGGTTAAAGAATGTGTAATATTTAGACTTGGATAGAGTGTTTGAAGGGGGTTATCTTGGAGGTAGAGGAAGCATTTTTGGAGTGTTGTTGAAGCTTTTCATAGGAGCTTGGAAGAAAGGCATTTTTGACTCCTTTTAAGGCCACCTTCAGAGGTGGGGGAGTCACCCATCTTCTTCAACATCACCACCATTATTCAAGTGTTTGAGGTGGGATAAACCTACTCTTTATATTTGACGCTTTATTTAGTGTATATAGTGGTCTTATTATTATTAGGTTTTGAGAGTAGGATTTCTATGAATAAAATGAAAAGCTGGAATGTAAATTTTAGTGGAAGAGAAAAATGTAGAAAAATATTAATCATGTGTATTTCTAGTAAAAGAAATATGGGACCTTTTTATATAATAAAAATGCAAGAAAATATCAATTGTGTATAATCCTAGTAAAAAGCTATGATGAATATTTTATGGAAAAAAATGTGAAGAAATGATGTTTTGGGCATTTCAAGAAAAGGGAAACAATGGACATTTTTATGTAATAAAAATGTGGAAAATGATTAATGTTGTCAAATATTTATGAAGTAAATATTTCTAAGTTTGTTGTAAAACGGATAACTTTATGACTAAAATGGTCATTTTCGAGTTTAAGGAAGTTAAGGATGTCTTAATTACTTGAAAAATACGTTGTTGTGAAAAGTATAAATTTTTTAGAAAGAAATACTTGTTAAATCCGTTGATAGGATTTTTAGCATTTATAGTAAATTTTCTATGCATATAAACTCGTAGTATTTTGTGGATAAATAGGTGAGCGAGTTTAAAAAAGGTCTTATTGAGTTTAAACATAAATCAAGACAAAGGGAAAGTTTTAGTATAGTATAAAGGATGCTATTGCATGTAATAAAATTGTTAAATTGATAAGTATGAAAGTTGGGCAAAAGTGTGATGTTAAACAAGTGTTAAAACGACTAAAGCGTTAAAAATGTTAAGTTGGAAACTTAATGATTGCTTTTGAGAAATGACACTTGTTAAGGAATTAAACTGTAAGTTTTGGTAAATAAAGGGTAAATTTGTGAATTACCTAAAGTGGAACATTTTATGAAGTAAAAATGTTAATGAATGTTTTTTTAAATTAAGTCCTAAAATTTGGATGATTTTTGGTATAAAATATACATGTGTGAGTAAAGGACTTAAGGAGAAAGTAATAATTTTTCATGTATAATGGGAAAATGGATGGTTGAGTCAGAGACTTTTGGCTTTGGCCCATAAATGTTGAATAATGTGAACATTGGAATAATGTTGAGAACACAAAAAAGATAACTGAATATTCAGATGATGCCAAAAAAATTAAGCAGGGCATGACGTCCCTAGTGGTAAAAGACCCCAAAGGAACTACAGTAGCATATAGCGACGGAGATGAGTGGTGAGAGGCCACGAAGTCCATAGTTGATGGTTAAATCCCAAAGACAATGATGTAATCGGAATGTGATAAGAAATGGGTTATAAGATAAAAGTAACCTAACGTGTGTGAGTGCTTAAAGTTTTGAATAACGAATGCGGACAAGTAAATTGAGAATAATGACAAATGTCCATAAGGGAAGTGAAGTGGTTAAGCAAAGTGACTTAATGGGTAACCAAACTACTAATGAGGTTTAAACTCGTAATAACACAAGTGTGCGTGTTATACAAGGCTTTCAATGTAAATGAACATTCCTTAACACGATATTCACGTGTGTTGAAAGAAAGTCTTAAGTGAAGATTAAGCAACTCTGGTGTGAGTTAATGTACATTGATTAATAAACATTTGAAATGGAATGAAAGGTTTTTTCGACAATTGTAAAGAAGAAAATGCTCTTTTTAAGATGAAAATACAAAATGACTATTTGTAAAGTCAAGGAGGATAAAAGGTATCAAAGAACATTGTTGAAATAAAACGGTCTAATGCATTGGGACGTGTGTTTTCCAATAGTATATATATGTGGATATATGTACATATTTTCATATGCATGTAGTGTAGCGTGTGAGCATTCTTTTCAACCATTCGTTTTTATATTGCAATTTTACACAATTCTATTAAGCATTCGGCTCACACCCCTTCTTGTTACGGTAGGTTTCATGATGTCCCATACTTTGAGAGCGTTATACAGGTAAGTAGTTACTTGATTTTACTATTAGTAGATCTGTTTACTTGGACATGGGGGCACTTCCCTTGGGTCCTACTTCGTAGTTGATAAAATGGAAATTGCATGATAACAAAAGTAACGTTAGAGAATAATAAAACCGGATTATAAACGTTATTTAGGGTGTCTCACTGTACTTCACAATTAACGTATGAACCAGGTTGGTTTGATCCCTTATTAAACCTTAAATCTGGGTCGGGTCATTACAGTTACAATTCATTTCTTACTGATCATGAAAACATGGAGTTTTCCCCGAGTGACGCCAAAAACACACTTTTGTGGGTTGAGCCGCATTTGGTACTATCGCAACCGCTCGAAATTTTTTTGGAGGGTAGGAATGTGACCTTCCCGAGTCTTGGACTTGATGATCAAGTCATCAACACAGAACGCGACTTCCTTATGAATAATGGGTTATTTTCGGGTTATTTTCGAGTTAATGCTAGGCATATCATCGTAGGACCATGAGAAGACGTCTATGAACTCTTTTAGCAGCTCTTTAAATTGAGCTGTCTCATGCTCATTAAGGGTTGATCCATGCCTAAATTGAACATATCATAATAAGTAATCATTAATCGTAAACATCATCCTCATTAATCCATCCAAACATGAAAACCAACTGATGATCAATGAACACAACTCTAGAATCCCCCACATAAAGGGGATCGATGCCCATAAATGCCTCATATATAAGAGTTCCTACATAAACTCAAATATAAAAATAAATATTAAAATCCCACAATTATCAAAGGGAGTAAGAAACCATTGAAATCTCATAAAGTACTCTGAATTACCCCACTACAAGAAAAATGGTTATTATGGACGATATTATTTGGGACGATCAAGTAATTTTGTCCTTAAAAGGACCATTTGGGATGGATTTTAATTACCGACCCTTAAAGTAGATATATTTGGGACAATTTTCAATTTATCATCCTCTATGTGAATGAAATTTTGAGCAGTCTATTCTTTTGAAGTTATCACAATCTCTCTCTCTAGGCACCCTCTAACCTTAATTAGGGTTGCATTGAAACCTCTATGTACAATCCCATTATTTATCCTAAACCTTCTGATCCTCCACAATAGTTGAACAAATCATTTGATAATGTTGTTAAAGTCTCTTCAACCTCTAATGACATTCCACTTGTTCCTATATCAACTCACAAAGGAGAACCAACTATTAGATTCTCCCATGCAGATATTGAAAAACTTATAGAACCATTTAAGTTCTCCATTGTAGGTAAGTTTTCACATGGAAGGACTTCTCTAGAAGATATTAGGATAACGTTTCATACAATGAGTCTTACAGAATCTTTTCAAATTTGTCTCATTGATCATAAACATATTCTAACCAAACTCTTAATTGAAAAATATTTTACTCATATTTGGATGAGAAACTAGTGGAATTTTGGCAGATATCTAATTAGATGTTTTAAATGGAGCCCAGATTTCAGCCTTGAGATTGAAAGTCCAATCGCACATGTGTGGATTTCATTACCTTCTTTACTTATCCATTTTTTTCTCTAAATCATGCCTATATTCCATAGCCCAAGTGGTAGGTAAACCCCTAAACTGGATGCATCTACTATCTCTTGTAATCGACCAAGTATGGCTAGGGTGTGTGTTAAATTAGATTATAAGAGAGTAGTTTAGATTTGGAGAAGCACTGCATCTAGAATATCTTTTACTTTAGTAGTGTTGTTGCACCTACATATTTGTCTCTTTGCAAAATCAAAGCCTGTGTAGTTCGTGGGTCCGTACGATATGCTGAAAAACTTGATTTTGTTTGTTTTGGAGCGTGAGGGGTGATGAATTGGTCTAACTGCCTCTAAACTTGAGTATATCATATAAAAATCGTGATATAACCCAAAAATCCATTTTATCACTATGAAACTTGTGATGAAACTTTTGGGAATTAGTGGGGAAGAAGAGAAAAAATCTCTCTTTTGAAACTTGCCCCAAAATCAGCATCCTCTTAAATGAGTGGGAACCCTCTTTTTTATAACCAAAATATCCCAAGTGGTCTTATCACTTGTTATCTTTTATATGTTACCAAGTGTAAAATATATAGGGTACCACTTGTCATAATATCTGTTGTGGCAAATAAAATAATTAATTTAATTCATTACTAGAGTATTGTCTAGTTTAATCCATCAAACTCGGGATATATGCAATATATTAGTCACGCATAATAATATTGCAGTCCATGCAGTGCCTGGATATCAGTAAAGATTAATAAATCATTTAGCCTCATTTTATCAAATCTGCAAGGCTAATTTATTTAATCCTATATTACATTTTCCCCCTCGTACGCATAGTTGGTGTGTTGATGCTTTAGCTGGGACATATCATCTGTGTGTACAAAATAGCATTCATTATATTTCAACTTATCTAATCCATTTTTGTGATCAAGTTTGATGTATACCATGCGTATATGAACATATAGTATTGAGGGATATCTTTGCTACCTCTATTTTTCATTTTTGAGAAGTATTATGGGGGTTTCTCCCACTCCTCTCTCATGAACATGTCTCCACAATTTTATTATGGTTTTAAACATTTTGAACAACAAACTTTCCAGGTTACCGGGACGAGCAACCAATTGGTGATTATATAAGTATAGTGGATCTTTTCCAATCATAAGATCAAACTTATCGAGTACTCGGTCGAGAAAGCATTTGTGCTTCAAGTGAACTGGAGTTTTTAAACCAACATATTTTCCAAGTGTGGCCAATATTTACTTAGTCAAGAAACTATAAAAGTCCTCTAAGTAAAATGGGACTTTAAATGTGCCAAAAAATGAAGGTCTTTAAGCATGCCCAGTAAATTAGGACGTTAAACTCCTATAAATCAGGGCCAAGCATGCCTAGTAAACTAGGACTTTAATCTCTCATACATGAGAGTCAAGCGTGGCTAGTAAACTAGAACTTTAATCTCCCATAAATTAGGGTCCAGCGTGCCTAGTAAACTAAGACGCCAATATCCCATAAATCACGGTCACGCCTAGTAAAGTATGACTTTAATCTCCCATAAATCAGGATCATGCCTAGTAAACTAGGACTTTAATCTCCCAAAAATCAGGGTCATGCCTAGTAAGCCAGGACTTTAATCTCCCATAAACCAGGATCATGCATAGTAAGCCAGGACACTAATACCCCATAAACGAGGGTCAAGCATGCCTAGTAATCTAGGACTTTAATCTCGTATGAACGAGGGTCAGGTGTTCCTAGTAAACTTGGACTTTGATCTCCCATAAATAAGTATCAGGCGTGCCTAGTAAACTAGTACTTTAATCTACCATAAGCGAGGGTTAGGCGTGCCTAGTAAACTAGGACTTTTGTGACCATTTAGGCCAAGGTTTCTCATAACTATAGTGCACCGCTTTGGGTGACTTATCACAATATCTGTAAGGTTTATCATAATGGGGTGACTTACCATGATATTGTTAAGGAATTTACTGCACCACTTTAGGCGACTTACCATAATATCGGTAAGGTTTTTTAGAACTATAATGCACAGCTTTGGGCGACTTACCATGATGCCGATAAAGTTTTTTCGAACTATAATGCACTGCTTTGGGCAACTTACCATGATGTCAGTAATTTTTTCTCAGAATTACTTAGTTCTTCTAGGTTCAAGACTTGATATATTATGGTTAGGCTTTGGTGAAGAAGGTTTTGGAAAAAGGTTATCAATGAAAGTATTCCTCCCTAATACACTAAGTTCTCAAAATCAGGTCATGATATATAAAAATGTCTATTTAGAAAATCAAACCTTCCCACTAATTCTCTAAGAATAATGGATAAAAGACCTTAACCCAATACTTCTACTCCTACTCAATCCTTTATTCATATCCCTATCACTAAAATAACTCAAGAACTCACCGAAATTAACCAAGATCCAACAAAAACTCCCCAACATGTTGATCCTTGTAGCGCTCAATCAACTCCAATAATTCCTCATATCATGTCCCCTCCTATCATAACCAAGAATCTAAACACTATTACTGCTTAAGAATCCATAAAAACTTGCCAAAAAGCTAATCACAACACGTATTAATCAACCTCATCCTCCTCTCATATCCTGCCCCATCCGATCAACATTACACCTATTTAAGCCCAATAAAATAACTCACCAAATAACTAAGGCCACAATCCTTAAATCTTCTAATATCTCCTCCAAGATCCAAGAATTCATCCACAAGATCCAAGATCTAGAAGATAAAGAGCAAGAAATTCAAATAGTGTAGACTCTTAGCTTGTACCCAAGAGGAATTGAGATCCCTTCTCCAACCAAAAATGACCATCATGATGCAATATCATGGTCTAAAAATGAAGCACAAGATGAAGAATATAATCCTACTTTAATTGAAAAAATCATTCTTATCTCCAAATATATCTCCAAAAAAATTGCAGACTTCCAAAATAAGAGAATTTTAGAGAACCAGAAGACTGATGCTTTTGAATCTAGTGGAAAAGATAATGAAATCAAAGTAAAGCCCAAGCCAAAACCTGTTGATCCTATATTTGAAAGAGTAACTAGAGCCTCCTTAAAGGTAACATTAACTTGTTTACCCAAATTTTCTCAATGAATAATTTTTGGATATGGAATATCATAGGGAATTTAAATAAACCCTCTAAAAGGAGGATTAAAAAACTATGCAAGTTATACAACATCCCTTTCATTTCCATCCTTGAGCGCAAAGAAAATAAAATGAAGATCAAAGATTTTGGAAGAATTATCAACTTTGAAGGGTACTTTTCAAATTCTAATAACAAAGTTTGGTTCCTCTAGAGATTTGGAGTAAATTGTGAATTAATCCAAACTGATTATTATTCTATGCTCCTAAAAATTCATGACAATCATTTTGCTTTTGATGCATATGTATCTATCATATGTGCTAAATGCTCTGGAAGTGAAACACTTTCTCTGTGGTATTCTCTATTACAACACAAAGGCATCATTCAAGGTGCCCCCTGATTACAAATTGGCGACTTTAATGTGCTTATAAGTAGCACTGACAGGATGGGAGGCAATCCTATTAATAATGAAGTAGTTAAAATTCAACAATTTCATCTCTCAAGCAGGCCTCTTGGAAGTGGGATATTTAGGTACTAAATGCACTTGGCATAATTTTAGAGATTAAATAAAAAGATGGACTAGACTTGATAAAGGCCTTATATCAATCGAATGGACGTTCTTATTCCCTAATTTCTCTTTAAATAATTAAAAAAATCTTTCTCAGACCATTCCCCTCTTCTTTTCTCTATCAAAACTCAACTAGAAAACATCCCTAACCTTTAAAATTACAAAATATGTGGTGCTATTACCCTAAATTTAGACAAGTCATTCTGGGAGGACAAATTTACAATTGAGTCAATTTGTATGTGTTGGAATAATTCTGGACAAAACTCCTTAAGTCATAGGATAGAAGTTGTATTTGTGACCTTTCAAGTCTATGAAATTTTTATTGAAGATGTAGCAGCAAAGTCGAAGAGATCACATCTTATGCCGTGTTTCGTGCCTCAGTTTCATCACCAATATTCCAAGGATATCTCATGTATGAATGCTTATACTATGTTGGGCCTTAGAAATTTTTTATTGGATGTTAAAATTTTGGTTAACTATTTTGAAATGTCTTTATATTTTTTCAAGAAAAATATTTATTTTTTTCTAAGTCGTTAGAATGACATTTCCAAGTCGTTTGAACGAGATTTGGTGCTCGCTCTAATCAGCTTCTAATGAAGTCCTTTTTGGTTTTTGTTGATTTCTTATTATATGTTCGTTCTTATCTCGTTCGAATGTGATGGATTTGTCGTTCGAAGAAGATTGGTTTTCATTCGAACAATCATTGCTTTTTTTGAAAAATGACAGTTTTTTCAAGCAAATTTCTCCATAACCTCCCACTACCTATTTCCAACCATTTATGTAGTGTGGGAGATCAATTTATTCATAGAATTTTCCATTATCTAATTGAGAAAATCCATTAGAAAAGTTCAAGTGTAGTCTTTTCCTAAACTCATGGTTTAATTTTCAAAACAAAAATCATGGTTTACACCCAATTGTTTTATAATCCAAGTTTTTACATGATATATGTTTTAAATCAATTCTTTCGCACCGGGTATGTCATTCTCTACATAATCGAGGTTGTTACTTGCGGAGGATTTCATGTTCGTTGGTGTACATATAGTGGACTCCTCATGTGTGATAGTTGCAGTTCCCTATCGATGAACTCCAAGACGTAGGCAAGCTCCATCATTTGTCATTATGTATAGGTTGTAGGAGTGAATATCGTCAATGCTTGCAAAGGCTTCGAGTTATTGAGTAAGTCTTCTTCCGTGTACTTGTAGTAAATCCGTACTTAGGAGACTTGCGGCTGGGCCGTCCAAAGTTTTTCCCATTGTGGATTTTCCTTATGCATCGTAGCGTTGTGGTTATATATTTATCTTGCGAATTCTCACCTTGATACATGCCTAGGTTTGATTAGATAAATTTTGTTTAATCATGAAAAATAGTGTAATTGGTGCTTAATTAATTTGAGTTGCATGAGATTAAGAAAAAGTTTAATATGGAAAAATTCATGTTTAGTTTGGTTTGATAAATTTGAACTCAAATTTAAGTCTTATTTAAGAAGTGAAAGTTAATTTGAAAGAAATTAAAAATTTAGCATTTTCAAGAAATCATTTTTGCACCTTATGAGTGGTATCAAAGCATTTTACCCATATTTGCACCTACAATTGGTATCAGAGTCGGAGTCGGGTTAGATCCTTTAGGTTTGAATATAGATAATTTATCATTTGTCAGATTTCCTATTTTTGATGGCATTTTGTCAGATCCTTTAGGAGGGATACAACTTCCGTGTAGATGTTGGGCCAGGTGATGAAACTTTAAAAAGACTAAAATGCCATTTAATGTGTGATCGTGTATGAAAACCGAGCGAAATGCGTCTGAACTTCACACTTAGCATCCAAATACCTATAAAAGCTCAATTAACCCCTGCAAAACATGTCAACGTAGAAATTCGAGGTTGCCTAGTTAACGAGCATAAATATTGGGAATAACATACCCGAGGGGGATAAAATTCGTCGGTTCGGAGGATGAAATACGCAATATTTGCGTATCATCACATCCCCTAACATACACATTGCTAGTCCCTAGCAATGAAATAGGATGCAACAAGAACTACAAGTAAAACAAAAGTAGGAGATCGTACAAAAGTATGGTATAAAAGCATCAGGCCACTTTTGCGGGCGACTCGATTGCAGTTAGCATATGTAATAAGAAGTTAAACCCCTAGGCCACCCTAGTGGATGACTATCGTCTCGTGAGGGTTTTCAGGGATGATACCCACAAACATCACATGGTTTCCTCAAAATAAGCCCAAACCAACATGCGACAAGTCCAGCAATAGCGAACAAGACTTCATACACATTATTAGCACATTGAAAGGATTCAAACAAAAGTCCAAATCATTAACATTATAGAATGCACCACATAGAATTGAAACCTTACAATGTGGGAGGGGGAGCGAGCACATGAAAAGTAAGGTTTGGAGAAAGACTTATTTTAACTGGATAAACATTAAAGCAAGCATATATTCAATCCTCACGGGCATTACACTCATCAAGTGAATTCACTCAAAATAGGGAGGTAACACACGGAACATGTGAGCATAAAGAGTATATGTAAATGAAAACTAGGCCACACACATGTCACAAATGAAGAACGCTATATATAAACTGAAAAAATGTAATCTCAATGAAAGATATCGCTTATTAAAGGAGGTGAAATGTATTTTCATAGATTGTCAAAACTATTTAAACTTTTGAATTACATCAACCTAAGATCACATAGGACTTTAATAGGGTTGTAATGTAGGCTAGGCTAGGGTACGAAATGAAGGAATGTATGTACGGTTTCAAAGTGTTCGGAAATGAAAACTTGGAATAATGGGAAAATGCGGGCAATAACAAAATTGGAAAATAAGTTCCAAACGAGCATTAGATATAACAATTGGAGAGTAATCAAAGCTTATTGAACTATATACAATATTTATAACTTTCTCTTTCTTTTCTTTTATTCTTTTTCTCGTGTTTTCTTTTGTTTTCTTTTGCTTTTTGCTTTCTTTTTTTTCTTCAATTTTTCACTTTTTCTTTTCTTCACTTTTCATACTCTCACATGCCTAAATTGCAACCGCAACACAACAACAACATTCAATCCCAAGCAAAATTCCAAACAAAGGTATGGAATGTGTATGTATGGTATATAACTCCAATGCGGAGTTGGTTATGGGATTGGGGTTGTGAAACAAAAGGCAAATATTTAGGCTCAAAGGGGTTAACGAGGGTAAACATATAAGGTGAGGTCAAGGCTAATATGGGTGATATAATAAAGATGGCCTATGATCATTTCCAAAAGTTTACGCAATTCTCGAATCAAAACAATATATGAAAATCATGCTCAAGTAACACATTTCAAGTATGAACTCAATTAATGAACGATCAAATGAAAGAATAGAGATATTACCAACGAATTCAACGTTTTCAAAGAGGAAAGAATAGTGTATACACTCACAAACGATGAAAGTTACAAAGCTTACTCAGTGTAAGTATATACAATGCAACAAAAGATTACCAAGTTATAAAAATCATAAACCAAATCAATGTAACAAGGAAAGTTCATGTGCTTATGGGATTAAAGTTTAATTCATGAAGTTATTCATAATATCAATAATTATCACTAAAGTCTAATAAGTTCTAAAATCGAGAACATGCATCATTAGGTTGTCTATTGGATCGAAAAATTATTGAAATTTATCATCGAAAACAAAGGCAAAATGCCCAATAAAGGAGAAAAAAGAAAGAAAATATTTTTGAAATTTTTGATTTTTCTAAAAAAGCATACTAAGTAACTAACATGTGAGAAAAAACATGGACTAAACAAAAAAAAAGGATAGAATATCCCACACCCCCTAACTTAAAACTTGGCATTGTCCTCAATGTGAATTAAGAACCAAGTTAAAGAGAGGAAACGGGCGATATTACCCAAAATTGGAGCAATCCCCATATGAACAAGTCCAAAGAATCTACAAAACAAGTTAGTACGGAGCATAGAAAAAACAAATAACAAAAAGTTAACTAATTACACTAGACTAAATTAAAAGAAAGAAAAAATAAAAAGAAAGAAAGAATAAAAAGCTAACTATATACAACCTACTATTTAGGCTTCACACTAATGGTACACTAGAAGTCTAAATAGCTTAGGGTCCACCACGAAAACAATTTGAATTGGTAGGATAACCGGTGTACCCTCACATACAAGCATACCCTTCGAAAAATATGAATTTCGTTTGAACAACGGAAGACATGTGTAAGGCAAAAGAAAGGAACCATCGCCAATTAAAATTTTTGGAGGGACGATGGGGGATTTGGATTGAACGGGTGACAAAAACATGTGGGGACCAAGAAAAGCTGAATATCCTCCCAAGGATTTTGAAATTGGAATAGGACGTGGCGCACACAAAGGCAAAGATGCGATTGTGGATGGTCACTCGAGCAAGTACTCCTCATCGGAGAAAAGGTTTAAAACATTAAAGTTTGAAATTGAATTATCGGGTACTTGTGACGGTGTGATAATAGAGAATGAAAATGGGGATGAAAGAAATTCAAACTCATGAGATGAATCATCATCGCATGAAGATTCAGTTTCGAAGGAAATAATATCATTTTCAATGAAATGTTCTTCTTTGGAGTCCAAAGAAGAAATCATTTCATTGCAAATAGATATTACGTCATTTTCATCCTCACTTTCAATATATATTACGCATTGGGCAAAATCTAAATGGTTTGTTCCAAAGTAGGCAAAAAACCTCATTTGGTTCAAAAGATTCTTCGACTTCAAAAGTCTCGGAAGCAAAATCGTCGTCGGACTCAAATAATAAATCCAAGTCATGTTCCCACAAACGATTTTCTTCCCGATAATGATTTTCAATTTTCTCATTCTCATACATATGCAAGCTCTCACCGAATTTCATAGGTCGAGGCGCGGATCCGTGAAAATGGTAACTTTGAAAATTACCATCGGACTTAAATGAAAACTCATTATTATAGGATTTTTCAAATCTATTGCAATTCGTTTCAAAATTCCTATCATAAGGAGGTAAAGGCCCAAAATCATTATCATTATCATTATCATCATCATCAAAATTCCAATAACCTAAGTTTTGACTTTCGTTATACTCGCCCAAAGTCATATTTGAATTTGAAATTCTTTGGGATTCTAAGTATTCACCAAAAGTCATAGGATTACGAGCATTTTGAGAATTATAACAATGATTACCGAAAGAATTGGAATAAGACATGCTTACGCCAAAAATGGCTCGAAATGGAGAATTCCACAAAGAAAGCATCTAAATTAATCTAGAAAGAAAGAATATAGTAAATACGCATTATATTAATGGAGATGGGAGATGGTAGCACAAATTATAAGCCCAAATGGGTGTTAATCCAAGAAAAAATGAACAAATGAGCTCTCAAACCTCCAAAACCCTAACCTAAACTATCTAAAATGAATTATTCTACAATATATTTGATATTTACAACAAAAAGTCTAATATACTAAGTGGAATTAAATTAGAAAATAAAAGAGAAAAGAAAAGAAAAGTCAAAATATTAGCTGGAAATAAGGGATTGATCGATCGATCCCCTGTGATCGATCGATCGATGGTAAATATCATAGCCCACTGTCTCATCTCGATGGCAAAATATGAAGGATCGATCGATCGATCCCTTTGATCAATCAATTGATCAAGCAGGTGACATCCCACTGCATTCCTTTTCCTTCTCTTCTCCTCTCATTTGATTTCATTATTTCTCCCTTCCGCTAAAATCACCGTAACTTCTTCGTTCTGAATCGGAATCGCGCACCGTTCGCGGCCACGCAAAGCTTGGGAGGAGGGATAAAACTTCCATGTAGATGTTAGGCCAGATGACCAAGCTGTGAAAAGACTAAAATGACCTTGAACGTGCGATCGTGTACTAAAATCGTGGAGAATGCGTCTGAACTTCACACTTAGCATCCAAATACCTATAAAAGCTCAATTAACCCCCGTAAAACATGTTAATGTAGAAATCCGAGGTTTTTTGGTTAATGAGCATAAAAATAGGGAATAAGATACCCAAGGAGGGAAAAATCCGTCGATTCGGAGGATGAAATACGCAATATTTGCGTATCCTCAAAGAGCAGGTTCATAGATGGACTGGCCTGGAGGATCAAACAACACTTACTTGGCAACCCACCATTACAGACTTATAAAGAGGTTGTTAATGCTACACTTCTACATTAAAAAGACTACCGCTTCCATTAAAAAGGAAGAAAGAGAGCAGAGGAGCCGAGCCAAACAGGTAAGATAGGTGGGAGTAGGCCCAGTGGGGCACCTCAACAGCAAGTGGTGACACTGTAAGGAAAGGATTCTCGGCAGGAGGATTAGGCTAAGAGGTTCAGGTTAGGAGGGTAACGACCAGAGGTATAGGGTTTCAGGAAGGGCTAACAGGGTCCTAATCAGCAGTAATAGGCTCTTTAGGTCTGTGAGGGCTAAGGGAACAATGGTGGGGGCCAGTAGGGCCGGAGGTACCAGGGATATTGTTAGGGATACCCTCAATAGGGACACCGACAGAGAGAGTTTCTGAGGAAATTTTATATATATGTCCAGCAGGGACATAAGAGGAAATATTTCCCATAAAAGGGAAGGGTACAACAGTAGGGTGCACAACAGGAGAAGCAGGTTCCGTTACCTTTATCACTTACACGAATACCACCAGCACCATAGTAATAATAGGGACAGAGGCATTACGATGTGTGTATAACGTCCGGGATGTACCCATCCCACCAGCACCGCAGACACTTCCAGCAGTTGAGGTTATATTTCCTATTCATGGGCATGAGGGTCGGATTCTTTTTTATACAAGGGCGTCTCACTCTTTTATTTCCACTAGATTTGCATGAGCAGTCAGTCTTTTAGAGACAGTCGGCACTCTCCTTATATATGTAGAGTCACCGTTAGGTAGTGGGTCACTTATACACTCGGTATGTAGAGGAGTAGACATCATTATTGGGAGACTGAGACTAGCACCAAACCATTTTTTGTTAAATATAGAGGGATATTATAATATTTTAGGCATAGATAGGTTAGTCGGTTACAGGGTGATAGTAGACTTTTACGAGAGGACCATAGTATCTCCATTCTAGGGAAGGAAATGTTTTTAGTGAAGATGCCTCTTCCCGAGGGAGGGTCACGCACACAGTTATACTACATTGAGGAAGAGACCTCACAGGAGGTAGTTATCCCGTTAGGCTCGATTCCAGTTGTGAGAGATTTCGAGGACGTATTCCAGGAGATACCCGAGTTTCCACCCAACCAAGAAATTGAGTTTGTTATTGACTTAGCACTGGGTACGATACTGATTGCTCGATAACCTTACCGCATGGCCCCTTCAGAGATGCGGGAGTTGAGAGAGCAGATTCAGCAGCTCTTAGGTCAAGTTTTCATTCGATAGAGTACATCGTCGTGGGGTACGCCGATGTTATATATGAATAAAAGGGATGGTTCGCTTTGCTTGTGTGTAGACTAGATGGAGTTAAAAAAGGTCACAATACAAAATAAGTATCTATTACCGAGGATTGATGACCTATTTTACTAGTTGAGAGGAGTCACGTGCTTCTCTAAGATTAATTTGAGATCAATATATCACCAGTTGCGTATTCAATAGGAGGACATTCCAAAAACCATTTTTTTTGTTGTGGTACGGGTTGTACGAGTTTAGGGTGATGCCGTTTGGACTCACCAATGCACCAATAGTGTTCATGGATCTCATAAATAGGGTATTAGAGGAGTTTCTTGACCAATTCATGATCATGTTCATAGACGACATTTTGGTTTATACTCGCATTAAGAAGGAGCACACAGAGCATTTATGTATGGTTCTACATGACACTACGACACCACCAGTTGTATGCTAAGTTTGATAAGTGTGGATTTGGGCTACGGGTGCAGTTTTTAATCCACATCCTGTCCCATTGGGGCATTGTTATTGATTTGAGTAAGGTATTAGTAGTGAAGGAGTGGGGATAGCCCATGACACCAACAGAGATTTGTAGTTTTTTAGGGTTGGTCGGGTATTATTGCCACTTTATTAAGGTGTTTTCGAAGATTTCAGGCACATTGATGAACCTGACTCATAAGGAGGTACCATTTGTGTGGAGTGATCACTATTAGTTAGCCTTCAATGATCTAAAGGAAAAATTGACATCAACACTCGTACTTTCTTTGCCTAGGGGAGGATTAATGTACCAAATCTATACCAATGCATCCTTGCAGGGACTAAGGGTGTATTACAGCTGGAGGAGAGGGATATAGATTAAGCATCTCAAAATATTAAGTCCCATAAGAAAAATTATCCCACACATGAACTTGAGTTGGAAGAAGTTGTGTTTGCTTTGAGGATATAGAGACACTATCTTCTGGGGGAGCAGTTTACATTATTCACAAATCATAAGTTACTTAAATATCTTTTCACACAGAAGGATATGAACATGAGGCAAGAGGCGATGGATAGAATTTTTGAAAGACTACCAATTTTATATATAGTATCACCTTAGGAAGGATAACGTGGTAGCAGATGCATTGAGCCGAAGACCCACTGCGGAGTTGGTAAAGGTTTGGAAGGCGAAGTAGAGTGAGCTTCGACATGATGATGAGATCGCCAAAGCATGCATGTCATTTCTAGTTATCACTCCCGAGATTATAGTGCGGGTAGCTGAGGGTGAGGATTCTTACTCGACCAACTCAGATGTAGGTCTGCATTTTAATGGGAGATTTGTAGTACCAGAGGATAAGGAATTGAGGAACGTAGTGACGACTAAGGCTCATGGTTTGAGGTTTGAGATTTGCGATACATCTCGATGGGGATAAGATGTGCTAGGACATGAGGAGACGGTATTGGTGGACAGGAATGAAGAGGGACATAACATAGATTGTCTCGAAGTATGTTACCTGTTAGTTAGTTAGTTAAGATAGATCACCAAAGGCCTTTAGGGATTCTATAACCACTGGAGATTCTAGTGTGGAAGTGGGAGAGCATCTCGGCGGATTTCATTACAGGACTACCGTTGTCATAGAGGGGTCACAATTCCATTCGGGTGATAGTGGATCAACTGACCAAGGTGACCCATTTCTTTCCAGTTCGCACCAATTGTGAGATGATAAAGTACGCACAACTGTTCATTATGGAGATAGTTAAGCTACATGGGGTACCGATTAACATCATGTGTGATAGAGGCAAACTCTTCGTGTCTCACTTCTGGCAGAGCTTTCAGGAGTCTAGGGGCATAAATTTGAAATTGAGTACCGCATACCATCCACAGATAGACAGACAAACTAAGAGGATTAATCAGATTCTAGAGGGCATGTTGAGGATGTGAATTTTAGATTTTGGGGGAGGATGGGAGCGATATCTTCCATTGGTAAAATTTGCGCATAACAACCCTTACCAATTTACCATCGACGTGGCATGTTTGAGGCCTTTTTATGGGAGGCCTTATAGTTCACCCGCCTACTGATTAGAGATAGGAGACGGCTGCCAAGATTGAGATGATTCGGGGACAGATTCGAATAGCTCAGGATAGGCATAAAAGTTATGCGAATGCAGATTGGAGACACGTTGAATTAGAGGTTAGCGACCAGGTGTTGGTATGGGTGTCTCCCATGAAGGGGGTTATGAGGTTCGTTAAAAAATATGACGCTTGCACCGAAATATGTGGGACACTTCCCTAATATTGAGAGAGTGGAATTAATAACTTATAGACTGGGTTTATCGAAGCATCCACAACAGATACATGACGTGTTCCATATGGCATTACTGAAGAGGTGCAGGAGGAGAGAGCGGCCTTTCTGTCACGTTCCACTCAAGGAGATTGATTTGTAGCCAAACGTCTCATATGACGAGAGACTCGTGGTTATTCTAGATCACAGTGAGTGAAATCTATGGTCTAAGGTGGTACCATTAGTTAGAGTTCAGTGGGGCACTATAGTGTTGACAAGCCAACATGGGAGCGGGAGGATGACATGCGTAGAAGTATCCAGAGTTATTCGTCACAGATATGACCTAATTTCGGGGACAAAATTCCTTTGTAAGGAGGGAAGTATGTAATACCCTGTACTTTCGCATATTTGGAATTTAATTAATTCGGTAATTAATTCGCTTTGTGAATGACGTAATTTAATTTAATTAAATAATAATGTGGTTATTAAATATTAATTGAGAGAGAAATGATGATTAATATTAGGTATTGAATTTACTAAGTGGATAGTAAATAATTTAAGAAAATTATTATGCGTCATAGCGAGTAATATTGGTGTAATCGGATTTATCTCAACCAGGAGTCATGTGAAGAATAAATTGAGGTCAAGATAGGATATTTGTTTAAAGTGACTCGATGATGATTTTGAGGTCACAAATGATTTCGGAAGGGTCAAAATAGTAAAAATAGTATACCCGAGGGTATTGATTGGGTCTTGGGATAATTTTAGACTAAGCAGCACTGTAGGACGGTATTTTAGTCTTTCAGTATCCTAAGGTGGAGAGATCTACAAATTTCCTAACCTTATGTCATATGGTAGATGGGAGACGGTAGGGTTAAGAGATTTGAAAAAAATGGAGACCATTAGAGGGGAAGGAGGAGCCATTCTTAAAGATTAAGGGAGAGTTATCAAGAAATTCAAGCTATTTATTGCACCACAATCGTCATTGGAGAGTGGATTGGGATGGAGGACAAAAAACCCAACTTCAAATTATAAAATCAGATCATATCATAAGAGGCAAATGTTTATTTATGATTTCTTTTGAAGTTATAATGCCCATGTGCTTAGGGTTTCAAAATATATTGAATGAATCGATGTTCTTGGAAGAAAACAAAGATTAGAACTCATGTTTTCGGTAGGAATTGCATGTAGTATGATTCAACATCTGTAGAGGATAAGAAATCGAAGGGTCTGTGATAATCACCATAAATTAAATATGGGTTTTATGTTAAATATGAGTGAAAACCATTGAAATCTCTGGTTTTTGATGAATAGGTGATTTGATCCGTTCTTGAATAGGAATTGAAAGGTTTTGATGACAAAATTACATTAGACATCATTCTAATGCATGTATTTAACGTTTAGGACAATTGGTTTTGAGTTTGGTGAAGAATCATGAGAATTGTGTAAAAAGAAAATGATGAAAAACGCATAAACCAAAAGAAAACTGTTAGTTGGTTTTGAGTTCGAGAAGACATTCTAAACCAATAGTTCTTATTTTTGTATGAATTGTACATGGACTGATAGCAGAATAGGCCTATTTTCGCAGTGGTCATGTTGAGAGACGACGTAATTATGTATTAGTGAGATAAATATTTATACTTGTATGAATATTCTACTTAAGTGTGATAGTAGACAGTTAGATAGTATATATCTGCATAAATGAATTAAGTTGTGAAACTTAATTAATGGGTTAAATGATAAGATAAGAGAAATGTTATCAACACTAATAACATACGAGAAATGTTAACTATCAGGTAGCGTGTTGTATGGGCACCACGTGGATTTAAATATGTCGCAAGTGAGTTAGATACTTATGTATAGTTAGCATGGGCAGTACAGATAGGTGGGCTAAGTAGAAAGTGCTAGGCGTACATTATAGTTTAGAGGTGAGGAAACTCAAGAGAGTGTACATGAACCTAACATGTGTATCTAATAATTGATTTTAAATTGTGATAAATACTTGCTAAATGTTCTTAAAATATTTTGGGTTCTAACCATTGCTATAAATATTTTTCAAAACCTTTTAGATGTCCAGCCACGGGGATGCTCGACTTGACAATCCATTCCATGGACGATTAGCTACAGCATTGTGGAGGCTTGCATGACTTGATTACATGCTTCCATCTTTCATTTCTAGTGTAGGATTTTACTTCAGTATCTCAGTCGGGCATGTTGCCCTATTTAGACTTTATTTATTCAGTTATTCAGTTCAGACTTATATTGGGATTCATTTATTTACTGTTGATTTTATTTTGGGATTTGGATTTGTAGTCAATGGTTTATTCGCCAAGACTTTTATCTATTTACTCCTTGTGATGGTTTAGACTCTATCAATTGTGTGAATGTTTAAAATTAGTTTTTTCTTATCATTATTATTTGTATAATGAAAGATGAAATTTGACACTGGATTTATTAACTAATAGGTGATTGGTAATTAATATGATTTCTGACAGTGATGCATAGAATGAACGAAATGGGAAACCTATATGATTTAGTAAATGACTGATCATCCGGTATTTAATTGGATGGGGTATCACATTCACCGCTTATAGTACATATGTTAAATACACATATTAATTATACTAGTCATGCGGTATATACAATTCATGTAGCGTGCACATTTAATTATTCTACCAATGCAACACATGAGGTGTAATTAAATCACATAATCATGCACAATGAAAATTTCTTAATATCCGAGTAGTTTATTATTTTTAACTAATTATCAATTCATGTTTCATAAATCTCCCAATATAAATTTACAAATTAAATGACAAATAATGAGATAAAAGTACAGGGCATTACAATATTATTTTTAGATTTTACTTATCTCAAAATATATTTGTGAGTTAGGCCATTATTTTCAAATACACTTTCATTGATGTTCTTCATAACCTTGAAAGTGTTACTACACTAAATGGGGGATTCTTAACCTTATTCCATGTTTTCGCATACAACGTTCTTATTCCACTTCAAAAGGAAGAATGTTGATTACGACTTGAATATGCCATTGGTTGCAACCAAAAATGATGGAAGTTATTAATCGTGCTCCAGTTGTGCACACCTTCCCCTTGGAGGAAGATATGGTGTGAAAGCGCATTAGGCGAATGCTATACAATAGGGTTTTAAGATGTAGTTACCCCCTGTAACTCCTACCAATAGTCATTTTTCGTTATGTCGGTCCAAGAATTTTTCCTGTTGTGGGTTTTTCCTCATATGCCTTGGTGTTATGCTATATTTTTTATTGTTCCACACTTATATTATTGAAGATAAAATTTAGTGTGATCCACTTGGTAAATTATTTGTCACATGGACCATAGGCCTTGTATATGTTATCCTAACCTAAACTTAAAGAAAACCTTCTCATAATTTGACAAGAGATTTTAATTTAGGTGTCCTCTATCCATCTTGGTTTCAAGCTCACACTTTCTCATATCATACCATTTAAGAGACATTAATGGTCATATTCACATGAGGAAAAAATGCTAGATTTATAAAGCCACATTACCTAACCATTTAGGAAGCAATATATATATATATATATATATTTGGTCTGGACATCCTAGTATAAACCCCTCTTGGTCGTAATTTGTACCTCCGTCAACTTTCTATATGGTTGCCAAGTCTAGGTCGGCATCGTCTCTTGTAAGTTGCTTCTCCAACTCCTATTTCTTAGATAGGAAAAAAGACTTTAAGTTCAAATATCTTTCAAATCTTGCAGGCCTTACAGTGCCTCAGTTTTTTTATTCAATAAATAAGTTTAATCTTTACCTGGAGCATTCTCCTCAACTTCTTCTTGGTGTATAGTTTTTATGAAATAGGGAAGTTCTAAGAGACCAGTGTCTAAGGTCTTCACAACACCCTCCTTTAAGCCTTCAAGTTGAGAAAAGCAAGAATAAGTTATTCACATCCCACTACAAAAGGTAAAAAAAGTTAGAGCCTCAAATGGCACCATAGAAAATCTTTAGAGGACTTCAATTACCAATAAGGATGAGTTTGTAGATCTTGAATGAGTTGTTGCAACTATTAATACACATTGCTTGTAGGGATCTCCATAATTCGAACAGGATCTTGTGACATAATTTCCTAAAGTTCCACTTAAAAAGCAGTGACTTCAATTGGTATCATCAAGTTATGAAGGTTTGTAACTAGGGTCTTAACCTCTACCTCGGGAGAAACCTCCCTCAAGGCTGGATCGATTAGCCTTGGAATAACTTTAGGAATTGGAGGAATTTCAAGTGACTTAGGGGTTTTATCAGTATTGGTGGCGTGTTGATTGAGCTTTTCTTCTATGGGAGTAAAAGTACTACAACTTCATCTTTTGAAATGGGGGTAACAACAGAGAAATCAAAAGTTATTGGATTTGATTCCACTCTAGAAATAGGATTCATAGTTGGAGAATATGCCTGGACAGAAAGATCGTCTTACTCATTTATTAAGGACGATAGAGGTGGTGTCATTGAATTTCTACTTATTAAAAGCTCTTCCATATTGGCTAAGGCTTTAGCTAAATTATGTTAATATAAAAATAGTTCGAAGTCAAGTTTACCATTGCAATGATGCCAAAATATAAAGAATTGTTTCGAAAATAAAATACATTGGCATACCTGCCAATTGGACTTTATCCAGATATTTCCCAGCTAGTCTTTTGATCCGTTTCTATTTCAAAATGTTAAATATGGACGATATAAGAGGTTTAAAAGGTTTAATAGTAGCAGAGGAGGTACTAGATGGGGATTCAAAATAGGACTTGATCCTCACTAGTCTAGCAAGAGGATCCTCTTCTTACTCTTCCTTTTCCTCCCTCAAAGATTCTTCCCACAAAGATTCTATTTTCTTAGGAGTTAAATTCCTCTTTTGGTGATAAACATAATCAGTAGGAGGGAGATATCTTACAAGAACAAAAAATGTCTAAGCAAAATCCAGTATGTATAAAAATAAGATAAAAAGAAGTAAAAAAATCCTTACCATAAGAAAAGTTATTCGAATGTTTAATGGAAGTAGTGTAGTCGCTTCGGATGAAATTTAATGTAGTTTGAACACCAATCCTCAAAGACTTTGGTCACTCTTGAATTAAATTATTCTCCAACTATGATAAAATTACCTCAAACTTTATGATAGTTGGAAATACCTTTCACATCAATTATAAAGATTCCTCCTAAGAACTGGGATAGATTGGTAAAAAGACAAATTGCTTAAATAATTAAGTAGGTAAATAGATTTACCTAAAAGATATAATATTAGGGGCATTAATAGGTGATGTTCCATAGTATGAATCTCAAGAAATAAAGGAGTTTCCTCAACATACGCATGCAGATTCTACAAGAATGAATTTTCTAAAATTAAAGTGAGCCTCAATGGTTATCCATAAAGATTACAAGGAAGTCCTTGGTCTGTCCGATTTGAGACCTCTGAACATGTTAATAAGAGCTTTGAATATCTTTTTGCTAGGATCATAGATATAATAAGCATAGAAGTGGCTAAACACAGAGTTAATTTTGACATGGAGAGTCTCTAGAAAGTAGGCATTCATCCACATTTGAAGGACCCATAGTTATCCACACTAATTGGCATTTAATGGGTCATCTATAAGATCGGAACAACTCTTATAAAGAGAGACCAAAAGGTAAGGAGCAAAGGCAACCTTTCTACCCTTCACAAGAATGGAAACTAAGAATGAATATTTGAATATTACTCACTAAGACTTAACACAAAAGATGTTTTTTATCGCAAGAGCAAAACAAAACAAAAGTAATCCTTTTCATCCATAACCATGGTGTTTCTCGTGCGTTTGTTCATGAAAATGGAGTATGAAAGTTATATGTTTTCACTTTGAAGATTTCATGGAGAATCATTTGGTAGCATATGGGGGTGTACATCCCTTCAAATAGCTTTAAAGCTAGTTAGTTGGAGAAATATTTGGCAAAATGGGACCTGCCATTACAAAGTTAAACTCAAAGAAATTGAACGATGAGATAAAAACGTGGATAGCATTAGAGATAATGAATGAGTATCCTTCAGCCTGAGTTTAACAGTGTCATAAATATCAGCCTTCTTAATATATCTTTCCTTGGCAATGAGCATCCAATTTAACCATTTGGGCTATGTGTTGTTGTCCAACTTTTTAGGCCAAACCTTAAACTTAAATTAGTAAGGTTCTTTAAGATAGACAAAATATTTTATAAGAAGGGTGTGATCTCCAAACCTATGATAGAAAATATAGATGGTAATGGAATCCCATCTCTAAAGTAAGGGCCAACAGTGGAGCAAGGAGCTCTATATGAAGTTTTAATAGAGCATGCAATGCTACCAACAATAATATATTGGTTGCAGAGGACCTATTTACGATTTTATCCAATTGGAAGTAAACATTAGAAGATTGAGAATAGGATGGCATTGATGGTGAAATGCTTAAAAAGAGAAAGCGTGGTACTGAAAGCTGAAAGTTTTCTTTAAAGAGAAAGTAAACTGTAAAAAGGAGGCAGAAGTAAAGAAATGAGATTAAATAGCTTAGTGATGCCATTTGAAATACAAAAGAATGCCAAGCAAATACTGACATGTGTCTTTGAGAACATTTCTTCTAAAATTAAAATTATGGGAAATTGGAGAGATAAAAAGGTGCCTTTAGTGGCTCCATCAATCAAAATGCTCTCATGATTATATTTTTGGGTCATTAATATCCCAAGAAATCAAAATTAAATATTATGAGTCCAAAGGCAACCGAATATATTGGTTGAAGAGGATTGCAAAAGTGGCCCATTTCCTATGAACTAATCATTCCATTTGGTAAAAAATAATTATCATTTGGACAATTCCACAAGTCCCCTAAGATTTGGTGGAATACTACCAATAAAATACATGCATGAAGAATATACCATATTACAAATATCTTGGTCTAAAAGTACAAAAACATCTACAAGTATATGCAACATACCAAATTTGGTTAAAGCATAGAATTTTAATGACATTGTTAAAATAAACATTAAACCAAGGTAACAGGTTTTGTTAAATTAAGAAAGTAATTACCAAACAAAACGAAAAAAATTGACTCAATATCAACAAAATATTGGTTTACTATTAATCCATCAACAAAAATCCCAACTAAATAATATTTTTCCATTAATACATTCAATCTAAAAATTAGAAAAAATGGGAAAAAAAAATACAATGTCGCACTCCTAGAAGTATGTAATAATAAGGAAAAGCGTAAGTCCCAAAGTGGTGAAAGGTATTCCACAAGTTATTGATATGTTTTTCCTCTAAATCCAAATAAGATTTAATTTGGACTAACTCC
Source organism: Sambucus nigra (assembly GCA_949130495.1). NCBI lineage: Eukaryota > Viridiplantae > Streptophyta > Magnoliopsida > Dipsacales > Adoxaceae > Sambucus > Sambucus nigra. The sequence goes on from OX422208.1 coordinate 337,107,437, forward strand.
AAAACTAGTGTCTAGTGATATTAGTGTTGGAAGAGGTTGTTTATATATTTAGGGGAGGGAGAAAAATATATGAAAAAGAGTGGAGAACTATTTGGTGAAAGGAACTCTTTTATTAGAACTCACTAAATTTTGCTTGATACAAAATGTGGAGACAACACCCCTATTTATACTATCCTCCAACTCAAATGAATGGTGGAGATTAAATTTACATCAAGGGTCAAGATTGAATCTCCAGAACCTTCTACATCTATCTCCATTAATCTACTATTTCTTACACTCTCCAAAATACACAAGAGGGATCTAGAATGTTCTTTGGAAAATATCACTCTTAATGGATCTAACTTTATGGAAGCCCAATACTAACTAATTAGTCAACCCAAACATTAACCCAAAAATACAAACTAATAGTCTTCGTAGCTTGTGGAACACTTCATGCTTGAGTGGCTTGGTAAAGATGTTGGCAACTTGATCATGAGACTTTACGTACTTCAATTGTACCTCCTTCTTTTCCTCATATTCACGAAGGTAGTGATATCTTGTGTCAATGTGCTTGCTAATGCAATCACCAATTTTTTGTCGACGCATATCTCAACCGTATCTTCAGGTATGTTAAGCTCTTTCAATAAATTCTTCAACCAAATTGCATGACATACACAATTTGTTGTGGTGACGTATTCAGCTTCACAAGTGGAAAGAGTGACAATAGGTTGCTTCTTTGAACTCCATGTGAATGCAACATCTCCTATGTAAAACACGAACCCACTTGTGCTTTTTCGGTCATCTAAGTCTCCTCCCCAATCACTATCACTGTAGCCAACAAGCTTGAAACTGTTAGAGACTGAATAAAATAATCCATAGTCAATTGTACCTTTGACGTAGCGAAGGATCCTTCTTGCAGCCTTCAAGTGTGTTGTTGTTGGAGTTTCCATATAACGAATGATAAGTCCAACTCCAAAGAGGATATCGGGCCTTGTGCATGTTAAGTATCGCAAGCTTCCAACGAGTCTCTTAAAATATGTTGGATCCACCGTTTCTCCTTCTTTATGCTTTGACAACCTGGTTCCACATTCCACGGGAGTGCTTACGGGCTGACATTCATTCATCTTGAATTTCTTGAGAACTTGCTTTGCATAGCTTTCTTGAGAAATAAATATTCCTTCTTTCTCTTGCTTTACTTCTATGCCAAGATAGTAGGACATGAGCCTAATATCGGTCATCTCGAATTCTCTTGTCATCACCTTCTTAAACTCCTCGATCATCTTTGCATCATTTCCTCTGAAGATTAAATCATCCACATACAAGCAAACAATTAAAATATCTTTATTTCCATTCACCTTTGTGTATAGGGCATGCTCATAAGCGCATTTTTTGAAACCATTTTTATGAAGATATTGATCAATCCTACTATTCCATGCCCTTGGTGCTTGTTTTAGGCCGTATAATGCCTTATTCAATTTTACCACCTTATCCTCATTGCCTTTCACAACATACCCCATGGTTTGCTCTACATATACTTCTTCTTCAAGATGGCCATTTAAGAAATAAGACTTCACATCCATTTGATGGATTTTCCATCTATTTTGAGTTGCTAAAGAGATAATTAATCTTATAGTTTCAAGACGAGCAACTGGAGCAAATACCTCTTCATAGTCAATTCCATATCGTTTCTTAAATCCTTTGGCGACTAGTCTTGCTTTGTACCGCTCCACTTCTCCTTTAGCATTCTTCTTAGCTTTATACACCCATTTGACTCCAATAGCTTTGTACCCTTTGGGAAGATTTGTCAACTCCCATGTGTCATTCTTCTCAATCGCTTTTTTCTCATCATCTATTACATCCTTCCATCTCTTGCTTTCTATGGCCTCTTCAAAACCTATAGGTTCACAATCGGCAAAAAGACAAAAGAGAGTTATATCATTTTTATTTTCAGTTACCTCGTATATTTCATCCAAGCTTCTCAATCGTGGGGCTCTTTCATGTGAACTTTGACTTGATGATGATGATGATGATGGATCTCCATGAGTGGATGATGGTGGTGATGGAGGTGGCGTAACAGGCCCTTCTACATCTCCATTGCTACTATCTTCATCTTCTTCTTCAAACAAAGGAAGAAAGTCATAGCTTTCCTCCTCGGCATCCCAGTTCCACGATCCTTCTTCATCAAACTTGACATCTCTACTCGTGATGACTTTTCCACTGATTGGATTGTACAACTTGTAGCCTTTGGAGCGTGAATCGTATGCAACAAATACATATTTTTCACTATTTTCATCAAGCTTTGTCCGCTTTTGATCCGGCACATGAGCATATGCAATGCTCCCAAATACTCTCAAATGAGAAATTCCGGGTTTTCTCTCGCTTCATACTTATTGTGGAGTTTTATTCCACACACTTTTAGTGGGGCTTCTATTTGACAGATAAACGGCACAATCCACAGCTTCGGCCCAAAATTCTTTTGGCATTCTTTTGCTTTTCAACATGCTTCGAGTCATATTTAAAACGGATCTATTTTTTCTTTCAGCAACTCCATTTTGTTGAGGTGAGTATGCAACCGTTAAAGGGCGACGTATCCCATTTTCTTCACAAAACTTTTCAAACTCTTTAGAAGTGAATTCGCCTCCTCTATCGGATCGCATAGATTTTATTTCATAACCACTTTCTTTTTCCACAAGTGCTTTAAATTTCTTAAAAGAACAAAATACTTCTGATTTTTCTTTTAAGAAATAAACCCATGTCTTCCTACTAAAATCATCAATGAAAAGTAGAAAGTATTTATTTTTGCCGAAAGAACAAGGAGTAATACGGCCACACACATCGGTATGAATGAGTTCTAGGGGATTATTTGCTCTTGTAATTGACTCTTTTGGAAAACTCATTCTAGAATGTTTCCCAAGTAAGCATCCTACACATAATTGATCCGGATAATTAATGGAAGGCAACCCATTAACCATTCTTTTGTTATGCAACCATTTAAGCCACCAAAATTTAGATGCCCAAACCTTAAGTGACAAAGCCAAGACATGTCTTTAAAGAAAGCTTTTAAACACATTGCACCTTCACTTTGAATGTTTAGCAAAAACATTCTATTTCTTTCCATAGGTACTTTAGCAATTAAATTCATTTTTTGGTCTCTTAAAGAAAGACGATGATCTTTCATGTGGATATCATAACCTTTCTCTAAGAGTTGCCCCAGACTCAAGATATTTGTTTTCATGTTTGGAACATAGTAGACATTTGAAATAAATTGGTTCTTCCCATTTTTCATACGAATCAATATCTTACCTTTTCCTTTTACCGGCACTTTTGATTCATCTCCAAAAGTAACATTGCCCTTTATCGATTCATCAAGTTCCACAAACATGTCCTTTTTTCCACACATATGGTTGCTTGCTCCCATGTCAAGATACCATGTCTTGCTTTCTTCATTATGTTCTCCTTTGTATGCTAATGTCGAATCCTCGTGCTTTTCCTTTTCAACATAGTTAGCCTTCTCCTCCACTACATTCAAATTACTTCTGCATTCCGAAGCATAATGGCCGAATTTTTGACAATTATAACACTTAATTTGAGATTTTTCGTACCTTGGTCTCGTGTTGCCCCCTCTTCCACTTCCTTTTGCTGGATATGAGTTTTGCCTTTCATTGTTGAAAAACTTCACACCGCCTCTTCCTCAAAATTGACATCTGCCTCTTCCTCTTTGGCTCCGTTCGTTGTTGTATTCTCTTCCTTATTTTAGAGTAAGCTTTTTTTGAAAAGCTTGCTCTAAAGTCTCCTAACTTTTCCTGTTAAGTCTCTCTTCATGGGCTTTTAAGAAACCCATGAGTTCATCAATTCCCATAGAATCTATATCTTTAGATTCTTCAATTGCAACAACAACATAGTCAAACTTGGAACTTAAAGAGCGGAGGATTTTTTCTACCACCCGTGTGTCGCTCATATTTTCACCATTAGTTTTCAGTTGATTGACAATAGCCAAAACTCTAGCAAAATAATATGAAAGTAACTCGGAATATTTCATATGTAAAGACTCAAACTCACCTCTAAGTGTTTGGAGACGAACCTTCATTACCTTCTCAATCCCCTTATGAGAATTTTGTAGAGTCTCCCATGCTTATTTTGCGGTTGTGGCAAACGCAATTTTCTCAAACGTACCTTGATCCAATGCTTGGTGAATGAGAGTGAAAGCCTTTTGATCTGTCCTCCTTGCTTCTTTAATCTATCCTTTTGAGCTTGGGATAGAGTGGCTTCATCTTAAGGCTCATTGTATCCTTTTTCAACGATCTCCCAAACATCTTTAGAAGCGAGTAACACCTTCATCTTGATACTCCAATGGTTGTAGTTGTCTTTAGTGAGTTGAGGGATTTGGAAAGGAACCATACCATTAGCCATTTTAGAACCTTGGCTCTGATACCACTTTGTTGGAAGAGGTTGTTTATATATTTAGGGGATGGAGCAAAATATATGAAAAAAAGTGGAGAACTATTTGGTGAAATGAACTCTTTTATTAGAACTCACTAAATTTTGCTTGATACAAAATGTGGAGACAAAATCCCTATTTATACTATCCTCCAACTCAAATGAATGGTGGAGATTAAATTTACATCAAGGGTCAAGATTGAATCTCTAGAACCTTCTACATCTATCTCCACTAAGCTACTATTTCTTACACTCTCCAAAATACACAAGAGGGATCTAGAATGTTCTTTGGAAAATATCACTCTTAATGGGTCTAACTTTATGGAGGCCCAATACTAACTAATTAATCAACCCAAACATTAACCCAAAAATACAAACTAATTGATACGACGCAAATATGGCGTATTTCACCCGTTAACCTACGCCTTATTATCCCCCTTAGGTATCTTAATCCCTATACTTATGCTCGTTAACCAGACAACCTCGGATTTCTATGTTAACATGTTTTGCAGGGGTTACTTGAGCTTTTGTAGCTGTTTCGATGCTTAGTATGAAGTTTGGACGCTTTCCGAAAAAGTTTCGTCGACTTTTGCAGCTTCGGGAGAATTTTAGTAATTTCAGCATTCGGGTTTGAATCCCGATCTCTTCACGGAAGTTTAATCCCTTTGATTTCTCTTCGCGTGGCCGCCAACGGTGCATGATTCCGAGTTGTAATGATGAAGTTATGGCATTTTTAGGATGATTTTTACTTAAAAAGTACACTCAATGTCACATTCAAGGGCATTTTAGTCATTTAATATTTTAGTTTTTTAGCCTAATGTCTTCTTGTATGTTGTATTCCTCTGAGTTATCTTCGCGTAGCCTCCGACCGTGCCTTATTCCGAGCTATAACGAAGAAATGGCGGTATTTTTCGTAAAATAGGGCAAAGCTGCAGAATTGCAGACCTGTAGGGGCGAATCGATTCGGCCCAAAGCCAAATCGATTCGGTCCTACAGAAAGTCCAAAAATTGCTATTTTTAAGTGGATTTTGGTGGGGTATTTTTGGGTAAAAGAATTGTATAAAGGGGGAGATCTTTTTTTAGAAATGATATAATTCATTTTAGGTTAGTTTTTAGGGTTTTGGGTATGGAGAGCTCATTTCTTCCTTTTCTTTGGGTGTTCCCCATTAATGGGTTGTAAGTGCACTATTCATTACCCCTACCATTAATATAGTTGTATTTCTTGATTTCTTGCTTTGATAACTAGTTTTCTTGCTTTCAAATTAGTTTATTGTTGTTATTTATTGCTTTAATTAGTTTAGTTGTTGTTTAAAGTAGTTTAATCCATGTTTTGTCCGTAGGTAACGGGTTGGGATTGCGTTTCCGCCATAAATGGGCGTTGAGCTCCGAAAGTTAGGTTTTGTGTAAAATTGTATTTAATTGAAACCTCGCGTATTAAAGTCGGATTATTATGCGTTTAACTTTCTTTGTCACGCAACGTTAGTGTTTATAGCGATAATCCGAATTTAATCCGTGTGTGACCATTTTTTATTAAATGTTTTATTGCTTTGATTTATTAGTTGTTGGTAGTTCAATTCTTGTTTTCTTTGGTAATTAGTTATTTTACTTAGTTTAATCATGTGTAGTGAGTAGTTTTACGGGTTGGGATTGCGTTTCCGCCATTAATGGGCGTCGAGCTTCGAAAGTTAGGTTTTGGGTAAAATTGCATTTAATTGAAACCTCGCGTATTAAAGTCGGATTATTATGCGTTTAACTTTCTTTGTCACGCAACATTAGTGTTTATAGCGATTATCCGAATTTAATCCGCGTGTGACCATTTTTGATTAAATGTTTAATCTCGCAACTTTGGGTTAAATTCCTTATTGTGTGATGTTTATGATTAATTAAAAATGCTCGATTAAATGTTTTCGAACCGAAACTCTAATTAGTAGTTGTTTCGATCCGTTTGGTAGAATGCGATCTCGATCCTCGCTTTACTTTTGTGTAATGTAACTTATTCTTTTTCTTTTATCACCATTTCCAACCTATCATCTTTTACACTTTTATTCTTGAAGTTTTAAAGTAATTAACATCTAAAATTCAATCACTCCCTGTGGATTTCTTACGATACCCGACTTACCGCTGTGCTTGCTTGTCAAGTGTAGTAGTAGCTTAGGTTTTTTGTATCGCGGCGGCGAAACACACAACGATTGTGTCCTCACACGAACACACTTTTTTCGCCGCCGTTGCCGGGGAGTGTGTTTTAGATTGTAATTGTTTTATTATTTCGTAGTATTTTTCCTTTTGTATTTGTATTCTTTGTTTTAACCTTTTTTGCAGGATAGCATATTTGAGCGCTAAGAAACTTTGATTCGTGGTTGCTCACTTTCTTGCTCTGATTCTCCATCTACAAACAACGAGGTAATCATGTCCTACTATTATAGTTATTACGGTTATTCTAATGATTCATACTTTGGGGATAGTTTTCAAGTTTTTCATTTTCAAGATTTTCTTGAAAATGAAAGACTTGAAAACATTTATCGCAATGAAAATCTTTATTGGGAGTTTGAGTTGGATTCATATTTTGAAACCAATGATGATTTTTATTCCGATGATTTAGAAGATGAGATTTTACCAAATGAGGAGTTCGAGGCTCTTGAGCCGAGGAAGCCTACTTTGGAAGAAACTTTTCTTCTTTACTCCCAAGATTTGGAAAGCTTAAATGATGCTGGAATGAGACTTGGAGCACTTTGCGATGAGATGAATTCTTATGCACAAAACAATGAGGCGGTGGAAACTTGTGTTTCACCTAAATTTTTTGAAGAATTTCTCATCGAATGTGAATCTCTCTCCCCCGAAATTCAATCTCCTTCCGACGATATGTTGACGGATATTGAATTTATTTCATTACCATATACGTTTTTCATCATTGAACCATTAGAATTACCGGTTGATTCCTATGAGTCGGTAGAAACTTTTAAAACTTCTACACTTTTTTCCGATGAGGACTCGTTGCCGGACTTGTTTTCGATGGATGTTATCCCGATGTGTGCAACATCTCCCATTCCATTTGAAAAATCTTTGGGAGATGAGTCAATTTTTCTTGGACCTCAAGTGTACCTTTCCCCCTTATTATCCAAATCCCCCATCGTCCGCCCAAAATTTCAAATTGGCGATGGTTCACTTTTTTCACCACCCACATGCCTTCCGTTGTTCAAACGGAATTCTTATTTTTTGGGAGGCATGTTTGCTTTGGAGGGTCCACCGTTGATCTTTCAAAGTCAAATCCCTTTTTGGGTGGACCCTCAACTATTTAGACTTCTAGTGTATAGTTAGTGTGAAGCCTAAATAGTAGGTTGTAAATAATTAGCTTTTTAATTTTCTTTATTTCCTATTTTTCTTTCCTTTTAATTTAGTCTAGTGTAATTAGTTAACTTTTTGTTATTTGTTTTTGCTATGCTCGGTACTAACTTGTTTTTTAGATTCCTTTGGACTCGCGCTTATGGAGATCGCTCCAATTTTGGGTAATATCGTTCTTTTCCTCTCTTTGTGTTGTGTTCTTAATGCGCATTGAGGAAAATGCAACATTTAAGTTAGGGGGTATAGGATATTCTATCCATTTCATGTGTAGTCCATGGATTTTCTCACATTTAGTTACTAAGTATGCCTTTTTGTGAAAATTTTAAAAATTTTCAAAAATATTTTCTTTCTTTTTTCTCCTTTGTTGGGCATTTTGCCTTGTTTTCGATGATAAATTTCAATAATTGCCCGATCCAATAAACAACTCAATGATGCATGTTCTCGATTTTAGAAGTTATTAGACTTTAGTCCTCAAATCATTGATATTGTGAATAACTTCATGAATTAAACTTTATCCCATGAGCATATGCACTTTCCTTGTTCTATTGATTTGGTTTAAGATTTTTATAACTCGGGAATCTTTTGTTGCATTGTATATACTTACACCGAGTAAGCTTTGTACCTTTCGTCATTTGGGAGTGTTATACACTATTCTTTTCTCTTTGAAAACGTTGAATTTGTCGGTAATCTCTCTATTCTTTCATTTGACCGTTCATTAATTGAGTTCATACTCGAAATGTTTTACTTGAGCATGATTTTCATATATTATTTTGACTTGAGAATTGCGTAAACTTTTGGAAATGATCATAGGCCCTCTTTGTTATATCACCCACATTAGCCTTGACCTCACCTTATATGTTTCCCTAGTCAACCCCTTTGAGCCAAAATATAGCCTTTCGTTTCATAACCCCATTCCCATAACCAACTCTGCATTGGAGTTTTAGCCCATACATATACTTTCCATACCTTTGTTTGGAATGATACTTGGGATTGAATGATGTTATTGTAGTGTGGTTGCAATTTAAGCATATGAGAGTTTGAAAAGTAAAGCAAAGTGATGTGAAAAAAAGTGAAGAAAAAGAGAAAGCAAAAAGCAAAAGAAAACAAAAAAAGAAAAAGTGAGAAAAAGAAGAAAAGAAAAGAAAGAGAAAGTTGTATATGTTGTGTATAGTTCAATAAGCTTTGATTACTCTCTAGTTGTTATATCTAATGCTTGTTTGGAAGTTACTTTCCATTTTTGATATTGCCCGCATCCTTCCCATTATTCCAAGTTTTCATCTTCGAACACTTTGAATCCGTAAATATACCGTTCATTTCGTACCTTAACCCCAAACCTACATTACAACCCTATAAAGTCCTATGTGATCTTAGGGTGCATTTAATTTAAAAGTCATAATAGTTTTGATAATCTGTGAAAATGCATTTCGCCTATTTTGATGAGTGGTATCTTTCATTGAGATTACAATTTTTCAGTTTATATATAGCGTTCTTCATTTGTGACATGTGTACGACCTAGTTTCCATTTACATTTACTCTTTATGCCCGCATGTCCCGTGTATTACCTCCCATTCCGAGTGATTTCATTTGTTGAGCGTAATGCCCGTGAGGATTGAATGTATGCTTGCTTTGATTAGTATTCGATTTATATAAGTTTTTTGCCAAATTATATTTTGCATTTTCTCTCCCCCCTCCCACTTTTAAAGTTTCAATTCTATGAGGTGCATTCAACTTGTTAATAACAACGGACTTTAGCTTGAATTCGTTCAATATGCTAATAACATGTTTGAAATCTTTTTCGTTGTTGTTGAGTTTGTCGCATGTTGGGTTGGGCATATTTTGAGGAAACGATGTGATGTTTGTGGGTATCATCCCTAAAAACCCTCACGAGAATGACACTCGTCCACTAGGGTAACCTAGGGGTTTAACGGCTTATTGCATATGCTAAATGCAATCGTTCGCCCACGAAAGTGGCCTTACCTTTTTATTACCTTTTCATCCCATTTTGTACTTGTATCCTGCTTTTGGTTTGCTTGTAGTTCTTGTTGTTTCCTATTTCATTGCTAGGGACTAGCAATGTGTAAGTTAGGGGGTGTGATACGACGCAAATATTGCGTATTTCACCCGTTAACCTATGCCTTATTATCCCCCTTAGGTATATTAATCCCTATACTTATGCTCGTTAACCAGACAACCTCGGATTTCTATGTTAACATGTTTTGCATGGGTTACTTGAGCTTTTGTAGCTGTTTCGATGCTTAGTATGAAGTTTGGACGCTTTTCGGAAAAGTTTCGTCGACTTTTGTAGCTTCGGGGGCATTTTAGTAATTTCAGCATTTTGGTTTGAATCCCGAACTCTTCACGGAAGTTGAAGCCCTTTTATTTCTCTTCGCGTGGCCGCCAACGGTGTATGATTCCGAGTTGTAATGATGGAGTTATGGCATTTTTAGGATGTTTTTTACTTAAAAAGTACACTCAATGTCACATTCAAGGGCATTTTAGTCATTTCATATTTTAGTTTTTTACCCTAATGTCTTCTTGGATGTTGTATTCCTCTGAGTTATATTCGCGTAGCCTCCGACCGTGCCTCATTCCGAGCTATAACGAAGAAATGACGGTATTTTCCGTAAAACAGGGCAAAGCTGCAGAATTGCAGACCTGTAGGGGCGAATCGATTCGGCCCAAAGCCAAATCGATTTGGTCCTACAGAAAGTCCACAAATTGCTATTTTAAGTGGATTTTGGTGGGGTATTTTTGGTTAAAAGCATTGTATTAAGTTGGGGGATCAATTTTAGACTAGAAAAATTCATTTTTAGGTTAGAGAGGAGGGGATTTATGGGTTTGGCTTATCTCTCCTAGGGTTGACACCATTTGGGTTGTGTAAGTTACTATTCATCTTCCCCTCCATTTATATTATTTGTTATTCTTTGTTTAAGCTTTGTTCTCTTGATTTATTGCTTTGATTTATTAGTTGTTGGTAGTTCAATTCTTGTTTTCTTTGGTAATTAGTTATTTTACTTAGTTTAATCATGTGTAGTGAGTAGTTTTACGGGTTGGGATTGCGTTTCCGCCATTAATGGGCGTCGAGCTCCGAAAGTTAGGTTTTGGGTAAAATTGTATTTAATTGAAACCTCGCGTATTAAAGTCGGATTATTATGCGTTTAACTTTTTTGTCACGCAACGTTAGTGTTTATAGCGATTATCCGAATTTAATCCGCGTGTGACCATTTTTGATTAAATGTTTAATCTCGCAACTTTGGGTTAAATTCCTTATTGTGTGATGTTTATGATTAATTAAAAATGCTCGATTAAATATTTTCGAACCGAAACTCTAATTAGTAGTTGTTTCGATCCGTTTGGTAGAATGCGATCCCGATCCTCGCTTTACTTTTGTGTAACGTAACTTATTCTTTTTCTTTTATCACCATTTCCAACCTATCATCTTTTACACTTTTATTCTTGAAGTTTTAAAGTAATTAACATCTAAAATTCAATCACTCCCTGTGGATTTCTTACGATACCCGACTTACCACTGTGCTTGCTTGTCAAGTGTAGTAGTAGCTTAGGTTTTTGTATCGCGGAGGCGAAACACACAACGATTGTGTCCTCATACGAACACACTTTTTTCGCCCGGTCACTAATAAAGCCTAATTATTTTATTTTAAAAAACAAGTTTAATTTTCAACAATTAGAAGTTCAATATAGCCTCTCGTCCTTTGCACTTCAAATTCTTAGACCTAAGAAGGATGGCATCTAATCAAAGGGCTTTAAGCCTATGTTGGATGGATACTCTTATCCATTTAAATAAAAAAATTCAAAAAAATTCCATTTCTGTAAGACTCTATTTGAAAGTGAGGTGAGATCATCAGGAGTTTTAACTCAAACCCTATAATACTCAAAGTCGGTCGAAAGTTGACTACCCCTTTTATTGAAGGAATGGTAAGTCTTAAAAAACTATGAAACATAGGCCTTGGGAGAATGAGGGAAATTTTTTAAATGTTCAAGGACTATACAAGCCCAGGTAAAGTCTTGTATAGCTTGTCCTTTCAACAGAACAGTGGTAGGAAGATGGAAAAAGTCATGAAGTACTTATAAAGCTTTGTTAACATTAACGGCAGAGGATGGATACTTTAAATAAGGATGCCCATTAGGCAAATCACCCTTTACATATTGCTGTAAATTATCGAAAGGATCCTCGACTAAATTATATGGGTAAACTATCATATAATTGTGGGGATAAGTGATAAGGTGGTTTTAGTGACTAAAGCTTTGAAGGTATCCAAGTCAAAGTTGTCTTCAAACAAGAAAAAATAATTGTACATACCATTTTAGGTAAGATGATATGAAGGTTGGATAAAGGCATGATAAAGGGAACTAATGATGTCATACCTAGGAGCATCATAGGTGGTGAAATGCCAAGCAACCAAAAGGTTCACATACCCATTGGTTTCCATTCAAAAGGGATAATGATGTTTAATTGACCTTGACCAATCATAAGCCTTCTAAGTTACTGAGTGAATGAGGATAAACCCAATCGTGGAAGATAATCAAGGAGAAAGTGGGGGTGTATAATGATGCAATTGACACTCAGCTCATCAAGAGGAGGAGATGGTAGAGAGTTATAATGAACCAAAGTAGGATGGTAGCTCTTATTAATAATATTTTTGGGGTCAGTCTCAGGTGCCCTATCTTCGACCATTTCCATAAATATTATCCCATTAGATGGAGGTTTATTCATGGCAGAAAAGAATATATTTGTCTCACATGTGGTAGGTAAGCTAATGCTTCGATTAGCCTAGCCTTGGAAGAGACTAAAAAGGTATGGCCATTGGGAGTGGACACGTTTCAAGAACCCCAATCTCCGTCATCGAATTGGCTTCTATCAATTGTGGGATAAGAAATAGCATTAATAATAGCCGAGGTATCTTCATCGTTGGCTGAGTTCGAAGTATAGCCAAACTCATAAACATTCTTAGGGCTAGATTATGTATTCTCTTGGATCACCATTATTGAGTTCAGAAAAGATGAAAGAGAAAAAGACAAAAAGTTCAGTTGAATAGATTGATATATTGAAGTGAGAATATTTTCATGTCCAACAGATATTTATATGTACAGAGTTCTCTCAGAAGTAATGATGATGTGAACGTGGAGTATTGCCAAGTGGAAGCTAACAGTCACTGATGAATTTTTCCTAAAAAATAAATTAGTGTGTGGGGTATGTTAACACCATATAATTACTGTCCAATGAGAATTTTCTACGTGAAATTACTAACAAGGAATTATAGCCAAATTACAATGCATGGGTTCAATGCAAAAGGGAACTCTTATCAAGACTTTGGAATGGGATTAAGCACTAAGTGTCAGTTATTAGGGCATATTATCACCTAGGTGGTAATATCCAATTAGGTAACCACGTAGTAGTTATGTGACAGTTTCATGGAAATGAATTTTATAAATAAGCAGTTAGAAGACAAAGGAAAAAGGGACTCCCTCAACAAAAAAATATATGTACTCGTTTTATCCCCTTTCCTTTTTCTTTTTATTTATTTACAGCATTTCTTTCTTCGAAGCAGTTTGTAAGGTTAATTGTAAATTTATTTACGATTTATTAAACGTTTTATTGCCTTTACATTTGATTTGTTATACTTTTTTGTGTGTAATATTGTTTTAGATTTCATAGTGTAGTTGTTTCCTTTAGTACAATTGTTTTTCTTTTATTTTAAAGCTTTGATTTAATTTAATTTTATGCCAATTATGTTTTCTTCTTTAGTTCTAGTTAATTTTAGTAATTTAGAACTCACATCAAAGTCTCCCTAAGGGAAGAAAAAGTCTTCTTAATTGAAGCATCAAACGATTCAAATCTCATGCTTATCACAAGAATAAGAGAATTAATTAGTTGTAGTACTATAACCTTACCTCGCATGATTGCAATTAATCCAAATATGCTAACCAAGCTGTGACACCAAAATAATATGTACGACCTATCACTTTTCACTCCAAAATGGGCAAGCTATCTAGTTCCTGAGAAGCACGATAGGGCAAGTGTTCGGTCGGCCTTAATCATGTTTCTCATGGTTACTCGTAAAGGTAAGGGTTCTAACTATTATAACTATCCAATACCCAAATGATTCCCTCATGATTATGTGCAGTACATTTGGTCCCTTAAGGATTCCCTCGCTCAAACTGGGTTATAACAGGTGCTCATAAACCACTTGGGCTTGTGAAGTAGTGGCGTAACTTGCCTTTATCATTATTAGTTAAGCGCATTGGACTTCTAATGTTTTCCCCCTCACGCGCATATGTAAAATGATCAGTTAAATGTGCATGGGTGAAGAAAACTAAACTTAATAAATATCTCTCTTCGTGATTTGATTGTATGTCAGAACATATGATATTGAGATTCTTTCATTTATTCAGTTGGCTTGATCATCACATGTCATGTGGGGACAGCTTGATTGTTCACAAGATATGTCGTTTAGCATTTACAAAGTTATTTCTTGCTAATTATTGGTCGTTTTTGCTTACTATATTTATATCAATGTTCACTATTGGTTCCATGGTTTGGTAATAAGTCGACCCAACAAATTTTCCATATATAAGGGGGTAGTTGAGGCTAAGATTATGAACGAAATGTGTATATGGGCTTCTCGTGAAAGTGTGAGGAATAACCTACCAGTCCTAAACTTATATATGCACTAATTTAATTTGAAAGGAGATCTTTCAGAAATTTGGAATATTTTCCAATTCTCTCTCTACAAAAATTGGTAGGGACCACACTCCATAAATAAGTGACATCCAAGATTCCTAAATGGTGTAAAACACCTCATAAATTACTTAGATACCAAAATCCCATTGGATAAGATAAAATAAATAGAAAGGGATTTTGAGTCAAGCTCAACCTTTATCTCCCATAATCCCTATTGAGTCCATCGTCTCAGTATGTAAACTAATTTCATGTTCAATGCGACAAAGTGATTAGTGGCCGTTGTAGTGACGTCATGCATGATAAGTGTAGGCTTCTTGATTAAAGTGAATTTTACACACATAGAGGCAGGATGTATGTGGTTCGAATGTGTACCTATGTCAATGGGGGTATTTTACTCTTTTATTGATTTCAGATTAATTATTTGGCAAACTGTGACTTTTTCCGAGAATGTTACCTCTCATTTTCCCATGGGGCTAGGTTTACATTTATAAAGGAACATAAAGAGTCCTAAGTTCTTCTACTATTGTAATAACTATCCTCAACTAATAGGATTTAACTCTTCCATTACTCTCATGAGTTAGTTTCTCTATGGAGTTTATCCAAGTGATGATGACGGATGATTGTATTAGCTAACCACAGGGTTTTTATCCATGACTTACAAATTATTTTCTCTCATATTTGCCCCTAAATATCCATTGTTAATTGAGATCACAAAGGTTTGTTTTGATTTTATGACATTCAATATTGAGGTCACGGTTAATCCATGTAGCTCAATAGTTTACTAGTCGAAGAGTATTTTGGTAATTTGCCTAAGCAACAAAATGTAATTATCCTCTTAAAGTTGAAGGGAATTTTGGTTATTTTCCCTAATAGGATGAAGGAATGTTTTTCTTTTAAGTCACCATTATGGGGAGCATACATTTGATGATGGAGTTTATATACGGAACTGATCCACACCAATAAACCCCACTGTTTTCATTTGGAGTTCATATTTAAAAAAGATATCAAGAGAAAAACCTTGAAGATTCATCTTTATTTTCTTCAAGTCACCCTCTCACTGTTGTTTTCTTTTCTATTAAATTTCTTCCTTCCTTTGTTTGTAATCATTGTAAGCCATGCTTTATGTTATTAATGAGAACATAACTGAGGCCATTAAATGATGTTATATCCCTGACTGGGAGAGGATTAAGGTTGTGTTTAATACCATGGATTATTACAATGTGGATGATGGTCATTGAATGTTCTTTTAGTTTTTGGTGAAGGCATGAATCACTTTTGCCTTGAATTGCCTCTTTCTGTAGTTCTAGGAGTAGTTCAAGGTAGTTTAAGATCAATAGTCCCCTAATATAAGGAGGATTTTTAATGGGGTTAATCCCTTGAATGAAATATAGGAATTCGTTTGGGCATCAAGGAGATTAGTTACTATTACTTTTAGGTTTTAATCTTTGAGAAGTTCTAATAATTGAAGGAGAGGAAATCGGAAAGGGATCTTGCTGCTAGTCTTCCTAGTTCTAATAAAGAGTACTAGTTTCATGGTTTTTTGGTGAAAATTAGGAACATTTTCCCATTGTTAAGGTTCATGATCAGTTTAATTACCCTAGATTCCCCAAACGGGGGGGGGGGGGGGGGGGGGGTTAGAAATAGGTTGGTACTAGTGATCCTATTGAAAATTGTTTTTACTTTTCATTTGCCTTTTTGGATTTTAACCTTGTCATTATACTTTGACTCTATTTAATTATGTTGGTTCTTGAAAAAATGGGGATCCCAATCTTGATGAGGTAAATTTTGATTCTCTGAAATAGTTTGGGCGATCAAGCAAGGGTTGAGTGATTATAATTTTCTGAGATCTGCATATTTTCTCCTCTCATACACTTATTCGAACACTTCTTTTATTTCAAAACTAGTGGATAAAGAACTTGAAATTCCTAAGGGTTACGATGACCATTTTCCTTCGTGTAGTAGTGTTTATTAGGGGTCTGAATCTTTTGATCCCCTACACCCATCTTCCATTCCTTCAACTAACCCAACTTCTCTTGTGCATAACCTGGTACCAAAGAGAAAAATCAACAACCTCATGTGTGATGATCTTTCTCCTACTTATCCTACTACTCTCCCAATGAAGAAAAAGTATATTGTGGTATCTTCTGACCCAGTTGTAGTGGAGGACTCCCCGCAAAAGACACAGGCCCAACATGCGAAGAAGAATAAGCTGACCAGCGCCATTGTGATTCCTCCCCCTTCACTTAAGTCGAAAAAAATTGTTCTTGGCAAAGGCAAAGTCCCTATAAAAGGCTTCATTTCCAAGTAGCCCGAGTTGGATCTTGGGTTGCTGATGGGTGTTTACCTCCCTAGCAACCATACCTTGGACATCGATCAAGATTTAGAGAGCTTGGTCATGTATGACTCTTAGGAGATCTACATTGTAAGTGTGGATTCTGTCATTTTATCTTTATGAATTATCATTTATTAATTTATGTTGATCTTATCATGTAACTCGCTCCTTGTAGTTCATCGTGGACTCTATTAATCTGATTTATGGAAGTTATGACAAAAAAAATAAGGTATGTGTGGTGCTCAAAAGGCCCTTGAATTGGAAAATGCCAAAGTGACAGATGGGGAAGCCAAGTTGAAGGTCCAAGCCGAGGAGATAATGTATATGAATGATAAGGTGGTGACCTTGGATAAGGCCAATCGGAAGTCTGCTCAAAATCTAGTGTCACGAATAACATTGCTTATGACAAAGGTTGGGATAAACCCCTTGAGAATTCCCACAAGAAGTTAGAGTTTGGCCAATGCGCCTTTTTCAAGAAGGGTTAGGAAAAATCTTTATTGAAGGATGCATTCCGAAAATTTCTAAACTATTTGGATAATATGAACATGGTACTCCCCCTAACCTATAGTATGGAGAAGATAATAAAGAGGAAGCAGCTGCCGAAAAGTCCAAGAATGGGGAAGATCTTTAGAGCAAAACTCCAGCAGCTTAGTAACCTTAGGATCCTTTTGTAATTTTTTATGCATTTTCTCTTCCTTTCTTTTTTTTTTGTAAGGGTTTTTCCCCAAGACTACATATATTTGAAATTAAAGAATTTTTTATTTATAATCTTTTTTTAGCATTGAACCATTGCTTGGATATTTTATGCATCTCTAGCTGCATTCCTTATTGTTAATATTTTGTGGTGCAATGAAATAATAGGCCACATTTACATTTTTTTTAGTCTTAAGGTTTCTTGGCCCATTCTCTAATGGTCCAACTGTATGACAAACTATATTTTCTACTTAGTGTTGATACATCTAATCAGAATAAGATGGACTTTTGAATGTTTTCCAAGCATTGCAGAGGGTAATAGTGGTAAATGGCATTTAAAGTGGAGGGTTGTAGGTCTCATAACCGGGGCCTAATCAAGAATGGGGCATTGCCACCCTACTTGTGAATGATAATTCAAACATAAGGGAGGATCTCAATGAGGTTGATCATGGTCTTTGTGAAAGTAAGGCGACCAAGAGGGTTTTGAGTCAAAGGTTCGTACGGCTGAGATACCAAGTTCAGAAGAGGCCCTGTGAGGTTTGGATCGACGGTAATTATCGGGGTATCAAAATTAAAATAATTACAATATTATTATTCGGTCCTCATGTATATGTCCAATTTGAAATGACATGTGATTTCACAGGGTTCGATAGGTCGACATGTCTATGTCCATGGGGAAGGGCAGAGAGGAGCTTTATTAATAAATAAATGAGAAAAAGAATGGAGTGCTAGGTTTTCTAGCTGAGAGTCGAAGTCATGGTAATAAGAGTGAGAAAAATCGTACCCAAAACCATTGGGGTTATCACTATTTATATATACAAGTGTCCTACAAATCTAGGTATTCTTTATTGTGATCCGTTAGGAGTATTAACATTATCTCTGGAGTTGTAGTATAATAATATGTTTGTATTTAGCCAAATCGAATCATTATCTTTCTAACTTGTCCATTACTGGGTCCGTGATCTTCAGAAGACTACACTGCCTTGATCTCTCAAAGCCACATGGCATGTTCAGCCAACAGTATCTTCAATTACCCCTAAAATCGGGATGGTCATTATTTAGGCCTCATCGGCCTAATTTTACTTTATTAATTTTGTATGTTTTGGTGTGGTTTTCATCGAGCATTATTTATTAATTAATACGCATCCCACATGTGTTGGTGAGAGCATAAGTACTGTAATAACGCTCATAATCCCAATACTTAGGGTAATATGCACCGCATGTTTTCTTCCCCGATAAATCATGGCATGTGACCTGGGGGAAACTGAAGTGAAGCTCTTTACTCAAGAGTGTCGTCATGTCAGCTCCTTGCTAGCATCAAGAGGTATAAGGGGTTTCAATTCCCTTTATGCCTCCCTTTACTTGAATACTCAAATGTATGCTTCTAAGTTTTATTTTCTCTCTCAAAGTTTGAACTTTAAAAATTCAAAACATCTTCTCATTAATCATTTTATATGTTACCATTTTCTAACAACCATGTCTAGGAACTTGAGGAAGTAAGAGTTGACCTCAAAAAATAATTTTGAGTCATTTCGTACTAAATATTTCATCCCTAGAAATATCAATATAAGGACCTCAGCAAATGATGAGGTTATCTATGACATCGAAGGCGGGGTTGCTTTTCTGACTATTATAATAATAAAGGGTGGATTTTGTTTCCTCTTCCCCATTATTGGTTGAAGTACTCTATCTAATGGAATGCTTCCAATATAAGCAAACTGAACTTTCTTTCTTATTGTAGTAGGGGAAGTCGGCATTAACCGGATCTGTGGAACCAATTTGGGCTTAAATAAAATCCAATATTGGTACGACATATGGACTTCTCTTGGGTCCAACACATAACATTTCCAATACAAAGATAAGTCCCATAATTTTGTGACTTGGCTGCCCAGATCACAAAAGACATCTAGAGGGATGTTTTGGTGTTTTTTGGTTATTATAAGTTGAACACTACACAGATCTTCTGCGTTTTGCCTAGATCGGCTCTCCTTGTAGGTCTCTACCATATACTACGATTATTCTTTAAATTTAGAGATTTTTGTTACTAATCAAACCTTTTATTGTGTGTAAATACTTATTGTAAAAGAAAACCAAGTGATCAACTTGATTCATTTAAAGAGAGTTTGGGATAGGCGAACATCATTCGGCATCAGACCCCACTAGATAGTTGATCATGTCCTTCTTAGCTAGGAACTGATAGTTGTGAACAAGTAATAATTTCACAAAAGTCCTCAAAGTTGTTGTCAACCACTCCGAGGTCAGTGATTCCTCAATCCCAACTACTATGCCCACCCAAATTAAGCTTCCAGGGGGGTCTATGTTCCCTAAGCGTTATCGTCCACCAACATCATTTCAACTAAGTCTAAGGGTGACCAGCATACGAAGAGGAGGACCTTTTCTTTGATGACTTCACTCCACTATCATTATATGAAGAAGTCGACATCACATGTAGGTGTTAGGAAGAGGAAGAAGAATAACAAGGCGATTTCTTATTTCCATACTTCCTAGAATATATTTAGGAAACTATCAGTCATCTCCAAAGGACCATTGACATTGTCACCGTTTGGGCAAACTAGAAAAAATGCGATGACCAGGCAAAATAGATCCCCTAAAGTGTATCTAGCACCAAGAGTGTGATATCCCTTTGGGATAAAGAATTACAATATAAATATAAGGAGAGAGAGGATCTAGACAAGTGGAGGAAAATAAAAAAGGTCATTTTTCCAACTCCAAATCCAATTGAGGACAATATTCATCCACTGGCTATTGCCCCATCTCAATAGAGTTGTGTAAGGACATAATTTCCTTGGTCCGTAGTTTACATAGAATATGTCGCATACCACTACAACCGTAGAGGGAAGCTCAAGTTAATATATTCATGAAGACGAATTCTAATTTCAAGTATCTTCAACATTTGTGCGACATGAGGTACAATTTCATATAGAATGTGTTTAAGTTTCGTAATTGCTTTATATTAGTATTGAAATACTTTTCGAAACTGTTTTTAAACAAAATAAGGCATTTTTTCTAAGTCAAAATAATTTTTCAATACCTGTTGGCGATCTTTTTAAATAATATTTTCTCGCTCTTGTCATTCAAACGACAAGGCAATGTTGTTCAAACGACACTAACATGTCATTTAAACGAAAGCTTCTAACGACATGCAATCTCATTTGAAGGATCGTTTGAATGGTCATTTCTTGTTTTCTTCAAACAAATCGGTACTATTTTGGTTTTTTAAAGTTCGTTTGTAAAGTCATTAGTAAAGACATGAGATGTTGTTCGAACGTCACAAACATGCCTTTCGAACAACTTCTAATGACATGCGCCACCTTAAGAAATTTATTCAGCTATAAATACATGTTTTGAAGACCTTTTTCATTAAGAATTTTGATACACAAAAATTTCTTTTTGGCAGACCTTTAGACTTCATCTTTTAGGGTTATAAACCTTATTTTTGGTTCACCAAAAATATTTCGATTCTTTTATGAATCATTTATGGAACCCAAATCACTTATGTTGAAGTTTATCTTAGTGGAGAGATATCTCGACTTCTAGGCTGGTGGTTCTTGCGGGAGTTGCTTGCTGATGACTGCAGTCATAGGAGATACTCGAGGGTGTTCACTATTGAGTGATGACTGCGCTCATTAAGGTTATCAACGGGATCTGTGTTGGATATTAGGCTGTGATCTATATTAGTTTACAGCAGTAAATTCATTGGAGATTTTACTGTATTTGTAAGTTGGGATTTACGTTATACAGTGAATTAAAGATTTTACCCGAAAGGGATTTTTTCCTGAACCTCGAGATTTGTGATTGTTTAAATTTGCATATTTTATTTATATCACATATATGCATGATTAGGGTTTAATTTATTTGGATCAAATAGTGACTCTAATTAAATAAGTTTAAAATTAGAAATTTGTTAATTAAATTGATAATTGATATTGCAACATTCTCAAATCGGTATCAGAGAAGGTTACTCTAATTTATCAAGTGATTCTTTTTTCGCAAAAATTTTGTTACATCGATTTTTTTGAAAATTTTCGCAATTTTTCCTGATGAAGCACTTATATAATCATTTTCTAGTCTTTGATGGAACAGATTATGCCTATTGGAAATCCCGAGAGAAATCAGGTTTAAACGCAATTGATGAACGTGTGTATACTATTTGTGAAAAAAGGTGGACTCCTCCCACTGTCTCCGTCAATAATGTCACAAATTTCAAATCTGGGTTAGACTGGACTGGGGAAGAGTTTAAATGGAGTGCCTATAATTCCTATGGACTTAGTGATATTTTTGGATCCATAACCCCTAATGAGTTTTACATATCCTCCAATTGACATATGAGGGTACCAACACTGTTAAGTTGTCAAAGTTGCAAAATTTGACCACCCAGTTTGAGACTATCACCATGTTTAAGTCTGGATGTTTTGATGAGTTTTATACTAGGTTATCAGACATTATTAGTACGAGTTTTAATTTGGGTGAAAAAATTAACGAGACGAGGGTTGTTAAAAAAACTAAGGTCACTCCCATCCTGTTTTATTCCTAACGTCATTGTTTTAAATTCTTTTGGGATATTAGATACACTTAGGATAGAAGAACTCATAGGAGATCTTCAAACTTAAGCGATTGACATGTTACCCAAAATCGTTAAGCCTAAGGATAGAGGGATTGGACTTAAGGCACAGTCTAAGAAGAAAGAGAGAATTTGTGATTCTGAGTCTGAGGGAGAGTTTTCTATTGATGATGCGGCCATGTTTGCTAAAAAATTTAAAAAGTTTCTCAATTTTTCCAAAGAAAATTCTTCCAATAAAAAGATGTTTGAGAAAAATAAAAAGAAAGAAGTGGCCAAATGGTGCGGTGATAAAGAGAAAGAGTAAGAGGAGAGATGTTTTGAGTGCGAGGGCAAAGGGAACAAAGCATTTGAATGTCCCACTACGCTAAAGAGAAAGGGGAACAAAGTTGTTATGCCGACTACTCTTAGCAATAGTGATGAGGAGGTGAATGATTCCGAGGATGAGTCATCATATGTATGTGTGTCTCATTTATGGCAAGTTACATGAGAACACCTAGTTTGACCCACGACAATGAAGACACTTATTGACGTGAGAGCCCCGATGAAGTTTTGAGTGTTTTGAGTGAGTGTAAGTGTGAGGGTTAAAGTGATCTCCAAAAAGCATTTTGAGATTTATACGTCAAGACCTTAAAGATGAATAAGTTGAATAAGGAGTAAGGTCTTAATTTGTTAGATTTGGAGAGAGAGATAGAAGTTTTGAGAGGATTTGAGGAGTAGTCAAGTAAACTCGAGAAGGTGAAGGTTTATTTGAGTGTGAAGTTGATCATCGTAGGTCAGGAAGATAGTGAACTTGAATCCCGTCTGTCCCAACTCAAGAGATATCTTGAATGTGCTCGGGATGCCAAGGTTACTATAGAGGATATATCTAAGAAGTTAGGAAAGATGATTCTCGATCCCGCTTTGTGTAATGTTGAGAGACTAGGAATAGGTCATGATGGTGCGCCTACTTCCCATGTTACACCAGAGCCGTTTCTCGAGTTTATGATAGATCCATAAGGATCTTAACCTAACCCACCTAGGAGTCTGTTACCCGATAGGGGAGCGCATACTAGATTTTTGTGAGAGGTGTTCCTAGGCCCGTGTATGTTTTCTCCCATTGTAAGAAGAGAAGGCACCTTAAGGAATTTTGTTTTAAGTTGGGTTATATGTTATATAGATTTTTACCACGTGAACCCATACATGATACTTTACATGATCTTATGCGTCACATGAGAGAGTTTGCATATAATCGAGAGCATGTTGAGTTTTTATTCAAAACTTCACATGATTTAATGGATGTTTTTCATAGGATGTCGCCACCTTTGGAAAACTCCTGCGCACCTAATGGTTGATGTTTAGACTTGATTGCTAGCATAGGATTATTTACATGATGACATTTTATGCCTATTGCTAGTGTGTACCACTTTTGTATTTATCTTTTCCTTTTTGATATTTTTTTTGAAAAAAAAATAAAAAGATTTTTGATTTGGAAAGATTTTAAAAAAAAATACAAAAAAAATATATTTGTTTGAGTAATTTTGAAAAAGACAAAAGGATTTTATTTTGATAATTTTTTAGGAAAAAGACAAATAGATTTTTGTATTTCGTTTTACACCGTTTATGGATGGACATTTAGGATGACCAAATCACAACATCATTACATATCCATGTGACTATTTGATAGTGTTTTGAGACGATACATCATTTAATCCATGTGCTTTATAATGTTTGGAGTCATTAAGATGAAATTTGAGATTACTTTCTACATGTTTGACTTATGATTTCCTTTAATGCACACATGCACGGATTTGTTTGATTATTGTACTTGTCTATCACATGTTGGTCGAAGTGTTTCCATCTCAATCATGTCTTTAAAATGAACCATATACGATTAAACTTGATAATGAAAGTAGTGCATGTAAGAATCGTTGCCCGTGAGGACTTTGTTTAATTTGAAAAAAATGATGAGTGAACATGGGGAAGGGATACTAAAGGTACACATTCCATTTTCAATTAAGTCACTGCTTAAATCGGACCTAAAAAAGTTTGTCATTGTAAAAAGAAGCCAAGGTCCAAAGAGTTTAAAAAGAGCCAAAAAAAGTGCGGCATTGAAAAAATTAACCAATGCAAAATTAATTTAGTTTGAGATGATCATTCAAAAGAAAATAATTGAATATAAAGATATGATCATTATCTTATATATGAGGGATTTTGGTTGGATATATATCAACGGGATTTCACGTCCTAACAAAGTCTTAAAAAAGCATTGAATATTTTTAGACATTATTGGTGTGAAAATCATTTTAAACTTTTATTTGTTGATTGGATTGAGATGATATCATTTGAATTCAATAATTTTTACCCCTGACGATGACTGTGAAGTCCATTTATTTGGAGTATCCATATTCATCGTATACATTTGCTATGTATGTTTGAGTTGATTTACCATTTGAATATGTTCACATTCATTCATTTTGTTTCCACGATTTGGTTGTCTTAGTGTAAATTCATGGTGTGTGTTGTTTTTGTAAAACATTTTACTTAAAAATTTTAAAAAATCAAAAAGAGTATGTGAAATCCTTTTGAGTTTATCCTTGCATGAGTGTAATTGTTTTGTGATTTGTTATGCTTATCGTGACACTCCGAGCTTATTGTTTGTTTATTATTTTCCTTGTCTATTTCGGACAAATAAAAAGGGAGAGAACGAATTATGAATTATTGGGGAGTGAGAGTTTGAATTATGGAGGAGATTTGATATTTTACTTGATTTGATTTGATACTTGATTTATGCTATCTCATTTAAAACTCGATATAACACGAAGGTATTTCCTTTGTTCATTGCGGAGACTTTGATGATCATTTGGAAAGCACAAAGAAGAAGCATAAGGAAAGAAAAGATATGTGATTTGAAGAAATTTCAAAGTAGAAGATTTTCGAAGAATTTGAAGACTTGCATTTTTAGTACTTTTTTGCTTTGGGGTTGTATGAGAGGGTATTAGAATTGTATAAACATTTTTATTAATAATTCGGATATTTTTATTTTGTACCGGCATAGACATAGGGAGATATTTGTAAGGACATAATTACATTTGTTCATAGTTTACATAGAATATGTCGTAGGCCGATACAACCGTCGAGGGAAGCTCAAGTTCATATATTCACGAAGATGGATCTGAATTTCAAGTATCTTCAACATTTGCGCGACTTGAGGTAAAATTTCATATAAAATGTGTTTAAGTTTCGTAATTACTTTACATTCGTATTGCGATACTTTTTGAAACTGTTTTTAAACAAAATGAGGTATTTTTTCTAAGTCAAAATAATTTTTCAAGGCATGTTCCGAGCTTTTTAAAATAATATTTTCTCGCTCGATCCTTCAAAAGATAAGGCAATGTTGTTCAAACGACATGGACATGTGGTTCAAATGACATAGACATGTCGTTCAAACGACAACTTCTAACGACATGCAATGTCGTTTGAAGGATTGTTCGAATGCTTGTTTCTTATTTTCTTCAAACGAAACCGTACTGTTTTGTTTTTTTAAAGTTCGTTTGTAAGGTCGTTAGTAACAACATAGACATTTCGTTCGAATGACTTCTAACGACATGCGCCGCCTCAAGAATTTTGTTCAGTTATAAATACAATTTTTGAAGACGTTTTTCGAAAAGACTTTTGATACACGACAATTTCTTTTTGGCAAACCTTTAGTCTTCATCTTTTAGGGTTAAAAAACTTGTTTTTGATTCACCAAAAACATCCCAATTCTTTTGTGAATCATTTATGGAACCCGAACCAATTATGTTGAAGTTTATCTTTATGGAGCGCTATCTCTACTACTGGATTGGAGGTTCTTATGGGAGTTGCTTGATGATGACTACGGTCATTGGGGATACTCGAAGGTGTTCACTGCTAAGGGACGATGGTCAATTAGGTTCTTTAAGGAATCTATGTTGGATGCTAGGATGCGGTCTATATGGGTTTACTGCAGTAAATTTATCACAGATTTTATTGTATTTGTAAGTTGGGATTTATGTTATATAGTGAAATAATGGTTTTACCTGAAAGGAATTTTTTCCTAAACCTCGAGATTTATGATTGTTTAAATTTTCATATTTGATTTATATCACATAGATGCATGATTAGGGTTTGATTTATTTGGATCAAAGATTGAATCTAATTAAATAAGTTTAAAATTGGAAGTTTGCAAAATAAATTGACAATCGATATCGCCATATTCTCAAGTTTCCACCCAACTCCACCACCACAAATGTCAAGGGTCGATCCCTTTGGAATTAACTTCATGAAAGGCAAGGTTCCCATCATAAATGACAACTAGGAGTTTTGCAACATCAAAGTCAGGCATTAGATTGCTCAATCTTCCATGTTACCTAGAGACATGGAGGATTTAATAACCTTCACTATAGAACACCTTAATAATAAAGGGCTCCTCCACATTGTATTCGTACATTTGATTTTACTTTGATCTTTGAAAAAAATATAATATTGTTTAAATATTGACTTTTTTTTTTATGATTATTTTTTCAGGTCATGCAATGGGAACAAACACACACGGGCCTAAGAACACCTTTCTCAAAATGTTTAGGATGCACTCTCCTATCTCGAAAGGGACGCCTAGGTGGGTTAGGTTGAGATCCGTATAGATCTATAAAAAACTCAGGAACTGGCGCAGGTGCAATATGGAAAGTGGACGAACCATCATGACATATTCCTAGTCTCTCAACATTACATAAAGTGGGATCGAGGAGCATCTCTTCTTACCTTCTTAGATGTATCCTTTGTAGTAACCTTGACCTTCGAGCTCGTTCGATATCTCTCTCGAGTTTGACCCCATGGGCTTCAAGTTCACTCTTATCCCGACCTATAACGATCAACTGCTATCTCAATTATCCTTCACCTTCTCGAGTTGACCTGCTGATGTCTCAAATCCCCTCAAAATCTATAACTATCACTCGAAATCTAAAACCTTAAGACCAAATTCCTATTCTACTTCTTCGTCATTAAGGTCTCGGTATAAATCTCTAAACGCTCTTTGGAGTTCACTTTCACCCTCACTCTTAAACTCACCATCACTCTCACTAAAAACATTCGAATCATAATTGGGGCTCTCACATACACAAGTGTACACATCATCGTGGGACAAACTAGGTGTTCTCACATGACTTTGAAAAGTTGTTACTTACGTAATTTAATTCAAGATTAAACTATCTAAGTAACTTCGAACAGTTTTTTGTGGAAACTATTTTCTTTAAATCAAACAGATTAATCACAAGATGTGTTTAATAAAAATATGTACGAGATATGTTCAAGATTATGTAACTAGTTTTGAAAAATAAAACTAAAACAGTTTAAATCAAGTTAAATAAGCACACCAACAAGAATGAAATGAGGAGATGTACAAAGATTAAGTACACACGGTTTTTAATGTGGTAAAACCTCACCCAACTGAGGAAACACCCAAGGTGACTTCTAAGTCACAAGAAAAAATGCACTAAAAAAAAAATATACAAGTTACAAACTATTTAACACACATGCAAACAAAACAGACCTATACAAGTTTAGAATATGTACCCACTGGTTTGATTCTAACTTCTCTGCAGTTCTGATGTTGATGTGGATTTCTCAACTTGCTAACTTCTTCACACTTTGCTCCAGCTTTACGTCGACTCTTAACGTTTCAAGATCTTATAGACAACACTTCTTGTGTTGTAGTGTGACAGTGTTCTAACACATGCTTGTACACACGCACACTTATTTATACAAACGAGTCCTATCAAATTACATAACAGATCTAAATGATAAGGTTTTCAGTTTCTCTCTTCTTTACAAACCACAGACTTTCTTGATCTTTAAAATTAACCCAGAATCCAAGGTTACCTTGCTCGGAAGACTGCCAAGGTCTTAAATAATTTCAAAGGGTTTTGAAAATGTTTTTGAAATTGTAAAACACCGATTGCGATTCCAACTAGATCAGAAGCTTTGTTTCATAAGAACTGGAAACAGAAAAGAATTTGTTGATTATTGAGTTGTGAAAAACATTTACAAAAAAAATAATCAACAAATACGATTTCTCAAGATAAGAAACTAAATAATGCAAATCTAAGTGTAATATGACATAAAATAGCAAGATCTACTGTTTCTATGAAAAAGAAATAGAGATCAAACCGAAATATCTATATTGGTTACAAGAGCTCAAACTCAGAGGATTCAATCCATGAATAAGCTTCAAACCATTACCAAAATAACTCTCAAACACTTCAGGTTTGGTTTTGGATCTAAAATGAGTTTAGGGTTAGAAACGAAATTAGGGTTTGTTTTCTCTCTCTGGTTTCTCTCTCTTCTCTCTCTCTCTCAGTTTGACAAACTGGAAAAAGTTTTTGAAATGCAGAGGCTCAACCTCCTTTTATACTAAGCAAGGAAGGTTTGAGATAATCAGATCAAATCAATGGCTGAGATTTGGTCTTGGCCATTTGTCTTCCATCCAACGGTTTAACATCAGTGGTGAATTAAATGTCCTCTGATTGGTCTACAGGGGTTTCACAGGAATTGGGATAAAACGCATGAAGAACGTCGATTAACTAGATCCAAGGGCTGAGATTGCGAACAGGTTCTGAGTCTATCAACAAACACAAATCAGGGCGTTGTGACTATGACTGTTGTAAGGCTCAGATGGCGACAAAAATGCATATGCAAACTTAATTACAAACACACCCTGAAGTCTCAAGCGTTTTCGAATTCTACCCAACCAAACATTCAGGTCAGAAATGATAAAATCAGTATTAGCATAATGACTCCAAATGTTTTAAAACCCAACTTTTAATTTCTTAAAAATCAATTAAAATTGTTTAAAAATTCCCAAAAGTTAGTAAACACTTATTTAAAAAGTAATTAACTCACACACAAGCATATGATGCAATATATCATATGTATGCAATCCTAGTGTGTGTGTGATGGTTGGGAATTTACCTTTAAATGAATCAATTGAGGCATCATGAGAAGAATCTAAGGTTCTTTGGTATCTAGGGGATAGGACACAAATTTTCTCACAATTTCCAAACTAGATGAGCACTTATACAATATAGACTCAAGTGAGTCAAGAGTATAAGGTGCTTTAATCTCCCCCTTTGGAAATATGAGACAAAATCTCCTTTGAGTCAACTAGGACACTTAAGGATACGAAAAAATAAGAAAATATATTCCTATACAAAATTCTATCTACCTATATCCTAGAAAAAGAAAATTACATAACTCAACTAATTACAAACCAATATCCTAATAACATCTGTTGTAGACAACAGTAAAGATTCCTGTAAATAAGACTAAGATCAAGCTATTTAATCATATGCACAAGAAAAAATGAACTTATAAGGCTCAAATTTCTCCCCCATTTTGTCTCAAATGGGCAAAGGGAAAAAATACTTAAGTCACACAAGTTTATTCAGCATAAACCATTCCTATCAATTTTCGCAAAGAATAAAATCTATTATAATCCAAAGGCTTAGTAAACATATCAGCGAGCTGCAAATCAGTAGGAAGATAATTAATTTATAATTCCTTAGTCTCAACTAATTCGCGTATAAAATGATGTCTAATTTTTATATGTTTTGTTCGCGAGTGTTGAACAAGATTTTTAGAGATATTGATCGGGCTTTGATTATCACAATAGAGATGCA
This sequence comes from Sambucus nigra, assembly GCA_949130495.1. NCBI lineage: Eukaryota > Viridiplantae > Streptophyta > Magnoliopsida > Dipsacales > Adoxaceae > Sambucus > Sambucus nigra. Next base: position 337,137,172 of record OX422208.1, read on the forward strand.
GTTGGATTTCTTGAATGCCATAATCCTTTAGCATTTTCTTAAGCCAAAGTAATTGGGCACATCAGCTACCAGCAGCTATGTATTCAGATTCAGCTGTAGATAAAGAAGTTCAGTTTTGTTTCTTACTACTCCATCCTACCAAATTATTACCGATATAGTGACACGCTCCTGATGTGCTCTTACTATCATCAGTACATCTTGCCCAGTCGAAATTAGTGTATCATATTATAGTACTAGAAGTATCATTGGTGTACCAGAGTCCTAAATTTAGAGTGCCTTTTATGTATTTAATGATTCTTTTTACACATACTAAGAGGATCTTTTTAGGATTATTTTGATAACGGACACACATGCAAATAGCGTACATAATATTAGGACGCGAGGCAGTAAGGTATAGTAAGCTTCCTATCATACTACAATATAAAGTAGGATCTATGGATTTTCCACTCTCGTCTTTAGATAATTGGACTGTAGTACTCATGGGAGTTATAGTTTCTTTGGCACTTTTAAGATCAAATTTTTTAATAAGCATTAAAGCATATTTTGATTGCGAAACAAATAAACCTTCTGCATTTTGTTTGACTTGAAGCTGCAAAAATTGCAACTCCCCCATAAGGGACATTTGAAATTATTTATGAATGATTTCAGAAAATGATTTAACTTCTGAAGGGAAAGTTGATCCAAAAATGATATCGTCGACATATACTTGATCTATAATAATATCATTGTAAAAAATTTTGAGAAAAAGAGTTTGATCATTTTCGCCTCTCTTAAAACCTTTATCTAAGAGAAAGTTGGAAAGGCGCTCATACCAAGCTCTTGGCGCTTGTTTCAGACCATACAACTCCTTTTTAAGATGATAAACATGATTTGAACCCTTTGGGTTGTTTAACACGTGTCTCTTCAGTCAAGATTCCATTAAGAAAGGCTAATTTTACATCCATTTGGAAAAGCGTAAAGTGCAAGTAACATGCTATAGTAAAGAGAAGACGAACGGATTCTAAGCGAGTAACAGGAGAAAACGTCTCATTAAAATCTATTCCTTCAGTTTGAGAATATCCTTAGGCCTCCAATCTGGCTTTGTTTTTAATGATTATACCACTTTCATCAGTTTTATTTTTAAATAGCCAACGTGTGCCAATAACCTTTTTATGATCAAGCCTAGGTACAAGATACCAAACATCATGAATGAAAAATTGAAGAAGTTCTTCATGAATGGCAGAAATCCATTGAGAGTCATTAAATGCTTCGTTGACATTCTTTTGTTCCATAAGGGAAACAAAACATGCATAATGAGCACAGTCTCTTAATTGAGATCTTGTATGTACATGCTCATAAGGTTTACCAACAATGTTATCTATGGGATGTTCTTTAGAAACCCAGTTAGGTATTTTAGGTTTCTCAATTGGTAAAGAATCATCTATTTCTAGAGAATTATTTTCTAAAACATTTTCAGACTCTTCCATAATAGTTGGTTCTCGAGTCTTACTTTAAATAGTAGTGTCACTTACAATAATGTTTATGGATTCCATTAAAGTCTTTGTCCAAATATTATAGACACGGTATGCTCTACTGTCGGGAGAGTATCCTAGGAAGATAGATTTATCTCCACGAGTCTCAAATTTAGATAAGAGTTATTTGTCTTTACAGATGTAACAAGTACTACCAAAAGTTCTAAGGTATTTAATATTGGGCTTCTTCCCATACCATAGTTCATAAGGAGTTTGTTTAGAATTCTTCCTAAGATAGACCCTATTAATAATGTGACACGCAGTATGAATTGATTCTACCCAAAAATATTTAGGTAAACACTTGGCATGAATCATAACACGTGCCATCTCTTGAAGGGTATGATTCTTTCTCTCAGCAAATCTATTTTGTTGAGGAGTCTTAGGAGCACTAAATTCATGTTTGTAACTATTATAGTCACAATACTCTATAACATATGTATCTATGAATTCTCCTCCTCTATCACTACGAATTCTATTTACTTGAGTGTCCTTCTCATTTTCAATACGAAGTAATATTTTCAAAAAAAGTTTTGAAAGTGTCTGACTTTTATTTTAAGAAGGCCACCCAAGTAAACCTGGTGAAGTCATCTACCATAACTAGAATGTAATCGTGTCCACATAGACTAACAGTACGAGAAGGACCCATTAGGTCCATATGGATAAGCTCTAAGGGTTTAGAGGTAAGGATATCTTTAACTTTCTTATGAGGTGCCTTAATAATTTTTCCTTCCTTACATGATCCACACACAATGTTAGAGATAGGTTTGATCTTTGGAATTCCTCTAACTATTTCTTATGAAGATAATCTACTAAAGTTGTCGTAATTTATGTGACCCATCCTATTATGCCATATTTCATTGTCATCCATTCTGGCAATGTTACAGACATCAGTACTGTTCTGGACAGTATAACAGTTGTCGAGAGTCCTGAGTCCTGTAATTATGCACTCACATTTTTCATTTAAAATCTTGCAATTATTCTTTGAAAAGGTGACAGTATGATTTGAGTCACAAAATTGTGAGATATTAAGTATATTAGCCTTAAGACCTTTTACCAATGATTTGAGATGATACACCATCATCGAAAATAACTTTTCCTCCAGCAAAGCTGGTTTTGTTTAAAAGTTTTGTATCATCCCCATTCATATGTTATGAACACCCAGAGTCTAAATATCAACCCGGAGGAGTGTGTTCATCTTTTAAAGCAGTAATCACAATGTTACACTTCATCTGGGGCAATAGCTCATCTTTTCTAACCCAAATAGCTTTTGTTTTTGTTTTGCGCATATTTTCTCTCATTTGATAAAACTTGCGAGTATTAGATTTTTGTTGAAAAACATTTTGCGCATGCATTTGAGTTTTATGGAGGATATGAGCATTTGGTTTAGAAAAGTGCCTAGGAATTCCTCTTGAAAATGATCTTTTAGGTATGGTCTTTCTCTTTCTATAGTTAGAGTTTTTGTCTGGTTGTCTAGGCAGAACATAATTATTACGGCTTCTCCTAGAGTAGTTAAAGTTTTGGTATAACGGAGTATTACAAACATGATTAACTAAACGTCTAGAGTAGCAACCTTTGAAATAATGTCCGTATATGTCACAATAAGAGCAATACAGATTGCTTGAAGAGGGTATCTCTTTAAGAAAGTCTCTAAACATAGGTTTCATGGGATTTTAACGTTGAACCTTATTCCTAGGGTGTACAGTTTGAAACGCATAATCACTTTTCCTAATCGGAGGGCAGACGTATTTTGCCTTAAGTAGACTATCACACTTAGAGTGACTTAATTCCCCAATATCCAACTTTTTTTTTTTTTTTTATCAAACTCATCACTTAGGGATTGAAAATCTAGACAAGTTTCCATAGGTCTTTTGCCACCTGACACAAACTTAATTAATTCAAAGTTTTTAATTTGTGTATTCGAATTTGTGTAAAATCCTATTCCAGTTCGATCATCAGAATTGGTTTTTGAATCAGTAACAAAATCATCAAAACAATTGGAATTGTTTTCAAACTTAGCAATTTTTTTTAAAACAGTTGCTGTCTTTTCTTTAGCTTGTTCCAATTCTAATAATGCCCCTTTATATTTTTTCTCTAGAGTTTCATTTGTTTCAATCAAATTTTTCAATTTTTGATCAAAAAATTTGACTTCATTTTCATGAGTTAGACATTGGGTAGTATACTCTTCAGCATTATGTTTAACCATTAGACTTAGGTCTTCTAGTTTCTTAGTGTGGTCTTTCACTGTCTTCTCTTGTCGATAGCTTTTCTTGAGAGTTTTGGCATAAAGTGTGTGAACATCAGGGAGGTATTCAGTGTCCGAATCACTAAGTGTAGTGTGTGGAGTGACCCCTAAGGATTCAATTCTTGAACTCACACACACATTGACATTGACATCGTCATTATCGGTTTCCCTTTTACTCACACACCCCGCTGTAGAACTAGCAATGTTCTCAGAAATTAAATCAACTAAACCAGTAGCAGCATGATTCATAACAACAGAAGTAGAACTACTAGCATCATTCTCATACTTAGTCACAGGCATAGATTATCTTGGCAAAGAAATACATGCAAGTATTAAAAACATCAGATGACTCAGGTTCCTCATTATCAGAATCACTTGAATCATCCCATGTCTTGCAAATATTGGTCCTAGTATGTTTATTGGTCGTGTTCAAGTTAACTCTACAATCTTGTGCTATATGACCCAATTTTCCACATCTAAAACATTCAATATTCTAAAACTCTTTTTTAGGTCTCGTATAAATGTCCTTGTGATGTTTGTATTGACCATTCTCATGATGTTTGTGATTAGACTAAGTTGGATAATTTGGCTTGCCTTATCTTGTTGCCATTTTATTTCTAAATTTCACAATCTTCTTAAACTTCTTTGACATCAAGGCAATCTGATTATCCAAACTATCTATATCACATTCCTCATGACAATCATTATTAGGAATACTAAGTTCAGGTTTTATCAACATAGAGGAGAAACTCAAGTTGGAACTAGTCTGCTTCCTATGGGACTAGGTTAATTGTTTTTTGAATTCTAGTTCCATTTCCACAGTTCTCAATTTACTACTGAGTAATTCAGGAGTGAGATTTTGATCACTCATTTCCTCAATAGCATATCTTTTGTTATCAAATTTCTGTGGAAATGACCTTAGAATTTTCTAAAAAATTTCATGGCTATCATAAGTTATCCCATTAGAATGTAATTTGGTCACAATGTCAATCAAATTCATGTAAAAGTCATCAAATGATTCAGAGTCTGACATGAATAAAGAGTTATACTGCTGGATAAGCATTTGAGTTTTATCATCCTTAACTATAGTGTCACCTTCATGTGCAGTAACTAGTGTATCCCAAGCTTCCTTAGAAGTGGTACAAGATGAGATCCTTTTGAACTCATGTTCATTTATAGACATAAAAATGGCATTCTTGTCTTTGTTATTTTTCAGAGAGGCTTGCTTCTCTTCTCGAGTGAATTCACTTAATACTTTTTTAATCCTCTCATTGCTTCCTTCAATGGTTGGTTTAGTAAGGTAAGTATATCTATTTTCAACAATGTCCCAGACATCATTTCCCAAGGTTCCTTGTATGAAAGCAACCATCCTTACTTTCCAGTAAGGAAATTTGTTTCCATCAAAGAGAGGGGGTCTGGTCAAGTTACCAAATCTTTCAAATTTCTTGTCAATTGTTTGATTTTAAGGAAACAATTTCAGAAACACAAGATCTTCAAAAGAAAATTTCCAAAGCTCTGATACCAATTGAAAAGTTGTTACTTACGTCGTTTAATTCAAGATTAAACTATTTAAGTAACTCCGAACTATTTTTTGCGAAAACTCTTTTCTTTAAATCAAACAGATTAATCACAAGATGTGTTTAATAAAAGTATGTACGAGATATGTTCAAGATTATGTAACTAGTTTTGAAAAACAAAACTAAAACAGTATAAATCAAGTTGAATCAACACACCAACAAGAATAAAATGAGGAGATGTAGAAAGATTAAGTATAAACTATTTTTAACGTGATAAAACCTCAACCAACTGAGGAAACATCCACGGTGACTTCTAAGTCACAAACCAAAAATCCACTAAAATAAAATATGCAAGTTACAAACTATTTAACACACATGCAAACAAAACATACCTATACAAGTTTAGAATATGTAGCCACTGGTTTGATTCTAACTTCTCTGCAGTTCTGATGTTGATGTGGCTTTCTCAGCTTACGAACTTCTCCACACTTTGTTCCAGCTTTACGTTGACTCTTGAAGTTTCAAGATCTTATAGCTAACACTTCTTGTGTTGTAGTGTGATAGTGTTCTAGCATATGCATGTACACACGCACACTTATTTATACAAACAATTCCTATCAAATTACATAACAGATCTAAATGATAAGGTCTTAAGTTTCTCTCTTCTTTAGAAATCACAGACTTTCTTGATCTTTCAAATTAACCCAGAATCCAAGGTTACCTTGCTCAGAAGACTGCAAAGGTCTTAAATAATTTCAGAGGGTTTTGAAAATGTTTTTAAAATTGTAAAACACCGATTTCGATTCCAACTAGATCAGAAGTTTTGTTTCATAAGAACTAGAAACAGAAAAGAATTTGTTGATTATTGAGTGGTGAAAAACATTTACAAAAAAAATAATCAACAAATACGATTTCTTAAGATGAGAAACTAAATAATGCAAATCTAAGTGTAATATGACATAAAATAGCAAGATTTACTGTTTCTATGAAAAAGAAATAGAGATCAAACCGAAATATCTATGTTGGTTACAAGAGCTCAAAGTTGGAGGATTCAACCCAAGAATAAGCTTCAAACCATTACCAAAATAAGTCTCAAACACTTCAGGTTTGGTTTTGGATCTAAAATTAGTTTAGGGTTTGAAACGAAATTAGGGTTTGTTTTCTCTCTTTGGTTTCTCTCTCTCTTTCTCTCTCTTTCCTCTCTCGTCTCTCTCTCTGAGTTGGACAATCTGGCAAAAAAATTTAAATGCAGAGGCTCAACCTCATTTTATACTAAGCAAGGAAGGTTCGAGAGAATCAGATCAAATCAATGGATGAGATTTCGTCTTGGCCATTTTACTTCCATCCAACGGATTAACATCAGCGGTGGATTAAACGTCCTCTGATTGGTCTACAGTGGTTTCACAGGAATTGGGATAAAACGCATGTAAAACGTTGATTAACTAGATGCAAAGGCTGAGATTGCGAACAGGTTCTGAGTCTATCAACAAACACAAATCAGGGTGTTGTGACTATGACAGTTGTAAGGCTCAGATGACTCCAAAAATGCGTATGCAAACTTAATTACAAACACACCTTGAAATCTCAAGCGCTTTCGGATTCTACCCAGCCAAACATTCAGGTAAGAAATGATAAAATCAGTATTAGCATAATGACCCCAAATGTTTTAAAACCCAACTTTTAATTTCTTAAAAATCAATTAAAAATTGTTTGAAAAATCCTAAAAATTAGTAAACACTTATTTAAAAAGTAATTAACTCACACACAAGCAAATGATGCAATATATAGTATGTATGCAATCGTAGTGTGTGTGATGGTTAAGAATTTACCTTTAAATGAATCAATTGAGGCATCATGGGAAGAATCTGAGGTTCTTTGGTATCTAGGGGATAGGACATAAATTTTGTCACAATTTCCAAACTAGATGAGCACTTATACAATGTAGACTCAAGTGAGTCAAGAGTATGAGGTGCTTCAAACTTTCCATAAAGTCGATACGCATACCATATGATGACTCATCCTTGGAATCTTTCACCTCCTCGTCACTATCGGTAAGAGTGTATGCCATGACAATTTTCTTAAGCATAGTGGGACATTCAAACGCTTTGTGATTTTTCCCCTTGCACTCGAAACATCTATCCTCTTCCTCTTTCTCTTTCTCTTTCTCTTTCTCATCTCTCTCTTTGGCCTCTTCTTTCTTTTTATTTTTCTCAAAACTCTTTTTATTGGAAGAATTTTCTTTTGAAAATTTGAGAAATTTTTTAAAATTTTTAGCAAGCATGGCTAGATCATCAAAATCAAACCCTCCCTCATTATTTTTGGTGTATTGGTCGAATCATAAATGCTAGGTCGGTCCATATATTCTATTATAGTCATCCTTATTAAATCGGTATCAACTGTTGATGCCAATGTAGCTAAGGCATTAGTATAACTATTTTATTTCTGTAAAAATTATTTTATTAAAGCCTTTGAAATTCCTCTTTCCTTATCGTGGTAAAAGAGCAACCTTATATCCATGGCTTCATAATTTCACTGAGTGAATTAGAGATCAAACAGGAATTGAATAGTGTGCTATATCTTGTGATCCTATGGTGATATCCCTTTATATGCCAAAGATCATGGCCTGGTATTCTTGTTTATTGTTTGATCCCTTAAATCCGAGCAGAACTTCCTTATGGGATGAAGAAGATTACTCCCACTCTGGTTCCTTCCTCATTGAATGCTATGTCAACGGACAACTTCTACTTCTACTCTTTCTATTCCCGATAGACATTGAATAGCTCAAAAATGGGTCTTCATTGGATCTCCTCTCCTTTTTTAGTGGTTGAAAACTCAATAATGAAGTTAGATAGAACCTTCCCCTTAATGGTTATTCTGGGTTCATAAATAATGCCAAACGCTATCAATTCGAATAATCACTTATTCATCTTGTTGGAAAAACTGACCTTCTTAAGCACTTCTTTGAGAGGAAAATAAATTAGAATGACTATGGTATAGGCGTCAAAGTTATGGTGCAGTTTACTTAAATGCATTACTAGTTCCAGTATTAGTTTCTCAATGGGTTTGTACCTATTTTCTGATTTAAAGAGAGTGTGACTTACATAATAGACCAACAAATGCTCCTTATCTTGATATCAAACTAATGCATCGTTGGTCGCATGTTGAGAAATGACTAGATGTAAGTGGAGATTCTCACAACTAACACGCGTTGATAGTAAGATAAGGGATCCCTAAGTATCGTCTAATCTTGTCTAATGCTTAATCACAATATTGTATATGGATTGTGATTCTCTTTTTTTTAAACATGGGCAATATTTGTTAAACGATAGTGATATGAATTTTTAGGGAAGCTAGCATCCCAATCAACACTTGGACATCTTTGACAGCGGTCAACTTCTTTATGTATTGAAGGTCCTTAATTTCGTCTAGATTAGTTTCAATTCGTATTTGTGTTATCCAATATCCTATAAACTTTGTAGAGCTAACTCCAAATATACACTTGGAGGAATTCAACTACATCATGTAGTCCCTTAGGATATAAAAGGTCTGTGAGAGATATATGATATGATCATTTGCATGTATTATTTTGCCAATAATGTCATCATTGTAGACCTCTATGGTTGACAGAATTTTTTTCTTGAACATCCTAGTCACGAAGTGTTGATAGGTTTCTCCTATATTTTGAAGTCCAAATGGCATGATTTTGTAGCAGTAAACCCACAAAGTCGTGGTAAATGAGGTATTCTCTTGGTCTGGGTAAAATAGAGGTATTTAGTGGTGGCCTAAGTAAGTGTCCATAAAACTCAATCATTTATGCCTTGTTGTAAAATTGATGAGTTCATCAATCCCGATGAGTGGAATGTTATTCTTTGGGCAGTCCTTGTTGAGATCAGTGAAGTATATATAGACCTTTCACTTTCCTCTATTCTTTTTCACTGCGACTGTATTAAATGGAAATTGAATCTCCTTGATGGAATTGGCATGAAGTATATTCTCAACTTTATTCTCCACCACTCTGACATTTTTAAGGATTGGCTTTCTTAGCTTTCACTTGATTTTTTAACATGTTGGATTTACGTGCAATCAGTAGCAAACAATATTTGGATTAATTCATTAGAATATCATAAGGTTGATAAGCAAACACATAGGTATTCATTATGAGAAAATGAATGAGCTACTCTGCCTCATCTTAAAATTGATCAGAAAGGATTTTTCTATTTGAGACGAGTCTAAAAGAAAAAATTTGAGTTCCTCCATTAACCGATCGATGGGGGATAATCTTGTATCCTCTACCATCAGAGAGCTCCCTGTGATTGAAATTTGGGATGATCACCATCTGGATCATCCTCGTCATAAGTTTTCTTGGTCTAAGAACTTTATCATTGATTATGGTGACAAAATAGTTGGAAGACGTTGCTCGGTCTCCTCTAACCTCAAGAATCCCCCGGTGTCTCATGAACTTTAAATATTGATAAAAAAAATTAAAAATGATAGATACACCAATATTAGGTGCACTTATCACCAGGATAATGGCCATTTGATGGAGAATTGCAAGATGTTAAAGTAACACCTAGAGGATCTCATTTAGGATGGTGACCTCAAGGAATACATTGATGTAGTTAATACAAAGTTGTAGAATTGCTACAACGAAAATATTGCGACTTCTCTAATAAAATCCAATTTTAATTAAACCCAAATTTTAGTTAAACCCTAAAACATGAATATAGATGATTTATCAAATAAAATAAAGCATGAAGGATAAAAGAAAAAAATTCAGGAAAAATCCCCCAAAGGGGAAAAACCTTTTTATTTTAACTGTAATTTGTAAAAATGGTTACACAGATTACAATGAAAATAAGTGTGACAAAAAAATACCCTCGGGTGTCAATTTCTTTGCCATTGGATGAAATCTCCCGCAGGATCTCCAGGTGGTCAGCAATGAAGAATAGAAACGGCATCTCCACAAGTTACTCCAGATGAGTAGAAACGATCCTCGTGAAGGTTTAACAACTCACATACATAAATGGGAGTGTTTATGTGAATAAAGAAGGCATAAAACCTTAAAAAGTGAAGTCTATTTTCTAGGCTATTTTTCACAGAAATCGTGTTGGAAAAAGACTTGGGAAAACGTGAAGAATGCACACTGGTATTTATACGAAAATCGAGGCGACGGCGCTCGAAAGAGATAGGCATCTCGCTCGCTCAAAGGACATGTGTAGTTCGAACGACTTCGCGCGAGATGCTGATCTCACTCGAACGACAGTGATAGCTCGTTTGAATGAGCTCGTCGACCGAGGGACTCCGCTTCTACACTTAGAAAATGTTCTTCTTTCGATAAAATTATTTCACATGTCAAAAAATATTTTCTAAAAAATTTCCCAAATATTTATGCAAATATAAACAACTCCAATAAATCATTTTACCAATATTGCTTAATGGAGTAGTGGGAACAGTTGAACGGAATGTTGCATGAAGCATGATCCACGTGTGAAGATGATGGATTTGAATAAAGGCCATCGTGGATGATCGTGATGACGTGCCGATTGTAGCGGTATCAGACATACAAACTCTGATCTAGGACAAATAGAAAATTCATAGATTCTACCCCGAATATTTATAAAATTATGTCCTTATAAATCTCCCCCTATGTCTATACCGGTACATACATAAAAATCCGAATTATGTTATCTCCCTAAAACAAATGACATACAATATAATATCTCCATTAAACCCTCAAACTAAGAATACTACATGACATGTCTTCAATCAAACTTCAACATCTTCAAATCTTCAGGTCTTCAGAAACTTCCAAAGCTTTTCTCGTCAGGGTATGCAATCCAATAAATCAACTTTGTACCTACACACACGAGAAAAAGCAAAAAACTTCGTGATTCATCGAGTTTGAAATGATATAAGAGTAAATCATTAATAAATTAAATCTCCCCCATAACATGATAATTATTTCTCCCCCTTTTTATGATGTCCCCAAATAGACAGATAAGAAGAAACAATCAAAACATGGAGTGTCACGATAAAAATTCATAGCAAATATGAATCAATCAATGCGCGTGCAAAGGTATGTCCCAAAAATATTCACAAACTATTTTGGGTTTTTCAAAATTTTCATACAAAAATAAGATACCAAAAATCACAACATGGATTTAATCTAAAACAACCAAGTCATGGAAATGGAATGTATGGGTGTGAACACATTCGATTGGTAAATAAACTCAATCAATCATATGTGAACGATTCTGTAATACCCCATGATTTTGGGACTGAGACATTAAATTTTTGGGAGAAATAAAATATATTTAAATTGGAAAATTTTAGAATTTGGAAATTAAGGTCTAAAAATTGAGGATGTTGTAAAGTATTCCAGATGAAGATTTTGAGTGCGCTATTGGTTCCGGATGGGTTGAGATAGTCGAAATGGCTATCCTTGGGTTTTATTTCAGTTCCGAAATCTTTTTAAGTTAGTTTGACTCGAATTGGAGTAAACGAGTCATTTAAAGTGTGTATTACCGTTTAAAGTAGGGTATTTTGGATATTAGGCTTCTAAAGCCTTTGGGAGATTGAAAATCTTATTTTTGAGATTAAGAGAGAGGGAGAGAAAACCCTACAGAAGGAAAGAGAGAAAGAAGAAGAAAAGAAGAGGAGAGAGGTGAAAGCTTGGATATTCCGGCCAATACGCGGTCCCGGGGATGATTCAACCTCTATAATTTAGAGACAAGTTTTTAATCTTGCTAAATAATTCATTTGTGTATTTTATTTCATAATTTGAGGATAAAGGAATTGGATCTTTGGATTATATGTTAAAACCAAGATTTTTGGGACTAAAACTTGAATTTGATGTTTATACATGGGATTGATGACATATAAATTGATGGGATGAGATGTAGGATTAGTTTTAACGTTAAGAATATGATTGAGTTAAAGATTGGGGGTTAGATGATGATATCAGGGTCAAAGGATCGTACTTTGAGACAATTGCAGTTATATTAACCCTAAGGATTTAAATAGAGATTCAATTGTGTATTTATGGATGGTATTCAATAATTAGGTAGTGCAGTAGATTTGTATCCTACAACCGTATATTGGTATGAGTATTTAAAAGTGCGCATTATTGTATGGTATGTGTGCCTAGTTATAGGATTGAATGGTTGTTTTATATACTTAAAGTGATAATTCATACCCTATAGGTGAATGTGATATAGGTGTTATAAGATGTACATTTTATGTGTTAGGTGTACATGCTTGATAGGGTTGAATAATCGTGCGTATATAACTATTATAATGTTATATAGACGCTAAGGATTTTAGGTGACTTCTTACTTATATACTTGGAGATAGTTGTTCATAGCAAATACCTAGAACTATAGGATGTGGGTTGAGGGCACAATGAATCTCAATGATCAACATTGTCAAGGAGTAGTGTATCGAGGGGGTTCCTTGTTTGAATTTCGCTTTGCGAAACGCCCCACACACGAAACGTAGTGCAATGTTGGGAGTGGAGAAAAGTTTTGTCCTTAGGAATCAGACGTATGTTATTTGGAGAATAAATTCTTTATGCTAAAACTTATGATAATGCGTGTCGTGCTAAGACTAATAATTGTTTAAGAAAATAACTAGAATCAATAAAGCCTAGTAAGGCGTATATATATATATATATATATATATATATATATATATATATATATATATATATATATATATATATTTGTATGGGGTTAGAATGGAATGGATTTTTGGGTCATGTTAGGATGGTGGGTTATGCGGGTATAAGCCATGCGAATAGTTAGGTGGGTTGTCATTAAACGTGTCGGGTAGCTTAATTAAGGTTTCGGGACACGATTAGGTGTGTGTTGTAGACGAGAGGGGAGTTTGGGGTTTCACGGGAGTGCGGCTCCACTTTAATTATGAAATCTTGCATTTATATTTATTATGCACGGTTAATCCACCCTGGCTTGGTCCAGTGGTAAGGATGGGCTTCACTCTGACCATAGGTCATGAGTTCGATCCCTCCCCACGGATACCTACCCCTGTTGGAGGGCTTCCTCAGGGCTGTGTGATTAGGCGCACGGTCGTGGGTTCGATCCCCCGCAGGGTATACCAGTATTTAAGCGGGGCTCGTGTGTGAGGTGGACATGCGCAGTGCCCCCCCTGTTTAGCTTGCACGAGGGAGTCCAAAGGGCTCGTTCGTGTGGAGGTTCAGGGTTATCAAAAAAAAAAAAAAAAAAAAAAAAAAACACTCTTGCTGCAAACATTTTTTTGAACCTCGAGCTCTGACCCGTTTATATTTCTCTTTTGCTATATATGTACATACTGCTTACTACAGTTGTCCCACCGCATGGATACCAAATGCTTTTCTATCCAGAGTCCTGGGAGCCATAATAGTTGCAGACTGTTGCGGAATTTAGATTGTAGTCGCTTTCCATTCCTTTGAAAATCTAGATAGGATTCATGTTGTGTATCGGGTTTATACCTAAGAGTTATATGTAGATGTTTATATTTCTTCCTTATGGTTGTTGTATTGTCTGTGACCCGACAACTTATTCGGGTATATTTCCTTTTATGTACTCACTTTATTTTATTTCTAGCACTTTCTATTACCATGGTACTGTGTGAATTCTACTTTTTATAGTTCGATATAGTTGGGTTGATATCCATTGTATGTTTTATTTTAAAATTTTTGACACCCGCCTTTATAGTTGTGGGTTGTTAGCCTTAGCTATTTTAGTATAGTATGTTGATGATGAGAATGAGCCATCTGAGATTCCTGATTAAATGTAGTATAGGGTTGGCCACCCGTTATTATTTTAAGCAGCGTGTCACAGATGGTATCAGAGCGTCAGGTTCTAGTGTCCTTAGGATCTCTACGAGTTTTCTACGTTCTTTCGCAAACGTTCTTGATGTTGAGCCCTAATATTAGGATTGTTGTGTTCACTACATTTATCTTCTTCTACAAGATGTACTCACTTGAACGATGTTCTGACACAGTTTATTTCATCTCAGAAGTCGCCAAGAATAAGTCGTTCAAGAAGGGGCAAGATGAGAGATGCAATACCCATAACAAACTTTGGGTACGCTTTGATTGGAGGTATTTTATTTCCGCGACTCGGGCGAAGATAAGGAGGAGATTTCTAGCAACGACTCAAGGTGATCTAACGGTGTTCGAGTAATAAAGATAATTTACTTGAATGGCGAATTTTGTGTTCGATCATGTAAGTACTGAGGATAAGCGAATAGTGAATCCCTTTGGAGGTGTGTGGCGTTGTCCCAATGTCAGGTTTTTCATTTTTTTTTTTGAAGAGGGAGTAAGAAATTTAAAGACTTAGGTTAATTGAGATGGACTAAAGGAGTTGTCGTGGGGTGGCAATAGTGTTTTGTCCTTTAGGATGATTAGGAAGGATTTTAGGGAAGATGTTTCTCTTGTGGAGTGTAATACCCCGTATTTTATTGGCGATATTTATTTTTGGGATTAATTAATTAAATGAGAATTAATTGGGAATTAATACGGATAAAATACTAGCGAGATGTGAGTTGGTATTTGACTATATTGAGTATATATGATGTTATATGAATATTGAATTATGAAATTTGTCGTGGGATTGATATACGGCAATTTGGACATTTTATTGGGACGCGTGTGACAGTCGCGTCAGGATATAATTATTTTAATAATAAAAGTGAATTTAAATTCTATTAAACATATGATCATTTTGAGTGCGCCTACGCATTCGGAAGGGTCGAGATAGTCAGAAAACACTAGCCGGGGGTTTAGTTTGGGTCCCGGGGTATTTTTAGGCCATACCGGCAACATTAAGGGTAGTTTGGTAATATTGTATTTTTGGGATTTAATAATGACGAAAATTAGGAGTCTTTATCTGATTAGCAATAGACCCACTAAACCCACTAACCAACCCTTAATGACCCAATAAGCTACGAGGGTTATCAGATTAGGTTTCCAAAACTTTCCTAAAGAAAACCCTAGCCACCTTTGGAGAAGAAGGCTTGTAGAGAGAGAGAGAGAAGGAATTCTGCAGAAAAGCTTCATCAAACCAACACCAAATTTAGAGACACTAGAGGCAAGTGATTTAATTCTATTTAATTCAGAGAATGTTTCTTCCATGTTAGATAAATTGAAAGATTTACATTTGTTCTTGGAAGTTAAATAAAAACCCATTTTCATTGGACTTAGGACTTGAATTTTGTGGACAAATTGCATGTAGAATAGTATGGAGATGTTTATTCTGATGTTAAAATATGTTGGATGTAACAAAAACGGATCTAGAATGGACTTATTGAGGATTTGAAATTCTAGGGTTAATGTTCTTGAAAATTTGGGGGAAAGGGTAGAGGTTTGATGAATTAATGATGTTTAGGATGTGTTAATTCCTTAAAAGATGTTAGTATATGACCTTAGTATGATGATTAGAGGCCTTAAAACATTGTTGGGAAGAATTTTGGTTGAGAATTGAGGTGTAAAAATTGATGGAAAAACGAGATAGGATTTCTGGGCTTGAATCTGGTCCCTCGTTAGAAGACCTACCCAGGTCGTTCGAACGAGCTCGTTCAAATGAGCTTTTAATGAGTTGACAGTTTGGGGTTCTAACGAGAGGGATGTTCGTTCGATAATCTCGTTCGAACGAGATCTCGTTAGATAGCCAGTTCGTTCGAACGAAATCTCGTTCGAACAGCCTCGTTCGAACGAGACTTCTAACGAGCTGGCAGTTTAGGCCTTTTTGGCCTGTTTCGATTTTTGGAGTCCCGTAAACTTGTTCGAGGATAGAGATAACATTCCTTTGATGGTGTATTAGTATACTTGTGACATTTGGGATATATTGAGGAGTAAATTATATAAGTGTGAATCGAATCAAATAGACATTTGAGTCGAGACGTGAGTGCCTACTACGACGTGAGAATAAATTATGGCGCGTACAAATATGGACCGGGATTATATAAGTTGTATATATATTAAGTTGGTACGAGAATGCGATAAGTACTACAATTAAACTTCGGTGATTACTAAGATGCGTGTTTACTTAGTATTGATATATGATTTGTGTGTATGACATACCTACCATACTTGCTATCACGGGAGGTTTGCGTTCGCTTAGGGCCCTCTAATCCTTGTGTTGCCCGGATTTAGACTGGTTACCTCGATGAACATAGGTCAGAGAAGGACTTATTGGGATGTTAATAAGTCTGCTGATCGTGGGAGCGCAGGTATGTGCGTGACCCATGTGATGTGACTGTGTTCGCCTTCACTGTTTGTGATTTGTGTTATCTGAACGATTCCTGAGAGATTCGGAATACGTGATTCCTTATGTACGTGATGTACCGGAATGGATAGCAGAGTATGTGTGCACCGCAGCTTAGTCTCGGGGTGCTTATTTTGTATATTTTTGTTGTGGAAAATATACACTTAATAAAATGGGAACTTTCATATGGTATTGTGTGTATAACTATGGAATAACATAAAAGGGATAATCTATAACGAGTGTATTACTTTTATATGAGAACCTGAATTTGCGTTAAGCCCCTATTTAATTGAGATCGTTATAATGTTAATGGGAGCCGAGTAATAAGAGTAGAACCTATGACAGCCTAGCTAGATATGATGTTACTTAGCTAGTGGGTTGTGTCATTTTAGATGGGTATTTACGTTAGGAGTGCACAGTTAGACGAGAGGTGAGAATTTCATGTGAGTGCACGTCTTAACATGTACTTTGCATTTAATGTTTTAAATGTTTTTAAAGCACTTGCAGGTTTTTAAAACATCTCCACATTCGGGCTCTGACCCGTTTGCTTTCAAATCTATTTTTCTTGTTAAACCATATTAGGTGCCCAGCCACAAGGACACCATGCTTAGGATACTCATTCAGATGACGAGCTGTAGCTGTTTGTGGAAGTTACAGGAATTGCTTTTAGACGCTTCTATCATTTAGATTCCATGTTTAGTATTCCTCAGTTTTAGGGCATGTTGCCCAGTTCCATTAGAGTTACATTTCCATTTCAGTTTTTAGACTTGACATGTATTGATTCAGCATTCAGTATTTAGTATTTATTTCAGTTGTGGAGTTTGTTATGAGGGGTTTTTCCTCCAGATTTATTTATATCGTGTGATGGCTATTCTATTGTTTTTGTTATAGCGAATGGTGATATTATTCTTGCTTTAAATCTTTCACTACATGTTAATCAGACTTTAATTCAAATTTGGCAACTTACTTTTTAAATACTAGGTGGTTAGTAATAATAAAATGTTTTCGACAGTGATGCTATTAGCTGAGCCAACTTGGCATTTTGAATTAATTTAATAAAGGAGTAGCTACCCGGTATTTAATTAATCGGGGTGTCACAGGTGGTATCAGAGCATCAGGTTCTAATGTCCTTTAGGATCTGTACGGCTATTATGTTTTCGCTAAGTTTTCTTTGATATAGAGCCCTATATTTTAGGACTGTTGTACTCTATTTGTGTATGCTTCGTTCTTCAGCTATTTTAAGTTTATAAACTATGAACTTATAAACTTTATTCGTATTTCAGATGCCTCCACGACGTGCACGACGAGTTCCCAGGGATGCAACGCCCGAACCCCAGCCTGCTCCAGTTCAGGGCATGATGAACGCCGCTGAGGTTGCAGCCATTGTAGCCCAAGCGGTAAATGCCGCAATTTCCATAGTTTAGCAGGCACCACCTCAGGCGCCGGTTGCCGCGCCAGTACAGGCAAATGCATTCCCGTCTGCTTGGGAACATGTACGTGACGCTTTTCAGAAAGCTCATCCGCCAGAGTTTGCAGGTAGCTCAGATGTGGTAGTCTCGAGCCAGTGGAGGAAGGATATACAGAGGCACTTGAGGATGTATGAGTGCACGGAAGTTCAGAAGCACGTGCTAGCTACTTTCAAGCTAGTTGGATCTGCACTGCAATGGTGGGAGTCTATTACCACCGTGAAGGAAAGGGATACTCTTACTATTCAAGACTTTTGGGTGTGGTTCGACCGCAAGTATTTTCCGTCAGCTGTTCACACGGAAATGAGGAGGAAACTGATGAATCTGAAGCAAGAGGGTAAGACCGTGGCCGAGTATGAGGCCGAGTTCACGAATCTGTTGAATATCGTTCCGAATGAGATACCGACAGAAAAGAAGAAGATTGAGAAATTCACCGACGGGTTGACATGGAGGTTCCGTCAGCATCTGTTAGGGAACCTTTCATTGGCCACTTATTCTGATGTGGTTAACGCTGCTTTGTTACACTGCCAGGATCACCGCTTTCATATGGCTGAGGGCAAGAGATCGGGAGAGTCTAGCCATCAGGGCAGGACTGGAGGACATGGTGCCGGTGGGGCACAATCTGTTCAGGGGCAGAGACAGGGTGAGCAGGGTTCCCAGCAGGGGGATCAGAAGAGGTTCAGATCATGGAATTACAAGCACGGACAAGGATGTTTCCGTCAGGGCCATCAGGGTCCAAACGGCCATCAGGGCCAACAGGGGCAGAATGGGCAGCAGTTTCAGCAGGGCCAAGGGAGGAACGGTAACGGCCACCAGGGCCGGGGACCGCAGGGGCAGAGAGGAGGGAACTTCCCAAGGAAGTGTTTTGTTTGTGGCAAGACTGGCCATAAACGACAGGATTGTCCTGATAGGGGCAGGGCCCCACAGCAGAAGCAGCAGGGTGCTCGCTAGGAGCCGCAGAGGCCTATGTTTCCCGCCGCTCTCCCCGCACCGCCACAGATGGAAGCATTGCCACCCATTCCAGCAGTCCCAGTTCAGCAGGGGCAGCTACAGTATGGACGTGTCTATAACGTTCACCAGGCAGCAGTTCCACAGGCACCGCCCGCGATTGAGGGTACATTTCCTATCCATGGCACTATGGGTCGGGTATTATTTGATACGGGGGCTACACATTGTTTTATAGCTACACATTTCGCGAAAGCCTTAGGATTGTTAGCTACGACAGAGAGCACAGTGACGTGTGTCGACTCACCATTGGGGAGTGGGTCACTTATATTCTTTATATGCCGGGGAGTGGGGGAAGAGATTGGTAGTCTGGTATTACCTGCAGATATGTTGGTATTAGATATGCATGTTCACGATGTTATTATCGGTATGGATTGGCTCGCTGATTATAGAGCCATGATTGATTGCTTCGGTGGGAGCATTATTTTTGCCATTCCGGGGCAAGAGATGTTTGTAGTGGCGATGCCTCGCCCAGAGGGAGGCTCGACCGCTCATTTGTATTACCTAGAGGAAGATACCTCTAAGGAGGTTGTAATTCCTTTAGATTCGATCCCAGTCGTCAGGGAGTATTCGGATGTGTTTCAGGAGATACCAGGCCTACCCCCCAGTCGAGAGATAGACTTTGTTATAGACCTATTGCCAGATACGAGGCCTATAGCACGCGCACCGTACCGTATGGCTCCGGCAGAGATGCGAGAGCTACGAGATCAGATAGAGCAGTTGTTAGGTCAGGGCTTTATTCGCAGGAGTACCTCACCTTGGGGCGCTCCAGTTTTGTTTGTGAAGAAGAGGGACTGTTCACTGAGATTGTGTGTGGACTACCGAGAGTTGAATAAGGTGACGATACGGAATAAGTATCCGTTACCTCGAATCGATGACTTATTCGACCAGTTGAGAGGAGCTTCTTTCTTCTCGAAGATTGATTTGAGATCGGGATACCATCAGTTGCGTATCAGGGAGGAGGATGTCTGGAAGACTGCGTTCTTGTCGAGATATGGTTCTTACGAGTTTCGGGTTATGCCTTTTGGTTTGACCAACGCTCCAGTAGTGTTTATGGACTTGATGAAGAGAGTGTTCCAGGATTTCCTAGATCAGTTTGTCATTGTCTTCATCAATGATATTCTGGTTTACTTCCAGACAGAGGAGGAGCACGCCGAGCATTTGAGGCAAGTTTTGTAGACACTTCGTCAGAACGAGTTGTATGCAAAATATGAGAAGTGCGGGTTTTGGCTGAAGAAGGTCCAGTTTTTGGGACATATTATTTCCGACCGGGGAATATCTGTTGATCCGGGGAAAGTATCCTCGGTGAGGGAGTGGGGACAGCCCACGACACCGACTGAGATTCGTAATTTCTTGGGTCTAGCAGGATACTACAGGAGGTTTATTCGGGGTTTCTCGAAGATAGCAGATCCTTTGACACATCTGACTCGTAAGGGTGTGCCATTCCTCTGGAGTGATCATTGTCAGTTGGCATTCGATGAATTGAAGAATAAATTGACCTCAGCACCTGTGTTGGCATTGTCGAGACCGAGAGTTGAGTATTTGGTTTACCAATGCGTCTTTGCAAGGACTTGGAGGTGTATTGCAGCAGGAGAGACAGGCCATAGCTTATGCTTCCCGTAAGCTTAAGCCTCACGAGAAGAATTACCCCACTCATGATTTGGAGTTGGCGGCAGTGGTATTTGCCCTACGGATTTGGAGGCACTATCTTTTGGGGGAGAAGTTCCAACTGTTTACGGACCACAAGTCCCTACAATACCTGTTCACGCATAAGGAGTTGAATATGCGGCAGCGTAGGTGGCTTGAGTTTGTGAAAGACTACCAGTTCGATATCCAGTATCACCCAAGTAAGGCTAACGTGGTAGCAGACGCGTTAAGCCGTAGGCCAGCAGATGAGGTGGCAGAGGTGTGGAAGGCAAAGTGGAAGGAGTTGGGACACCAGGATGCAGTGGCCCGATCTTTCATGTCTGTGATGACCGTTACACCACAGATTGTCATGAAGGTAGTACGGGCACAGGCTAATGACTCGTTCTGTCAAGAGCAGATAGTTCGATTACTAGCAGAGGGAGCCGAGTCCTATACCATCAGCTCAGACGGGAGATTACGCTTCAATGGGAGATTGGTGGTTTCGGAAGGGGAGAAATTGTGACACGAGGTGATGGCAGAGTCGCACGGTTCACGGTTCGCGGTACATCCCGGAGGGGACAAAATGTACCAAGACATGAGACGCCAGTATTGGTGGAGCGAAATGAAGAGAGATATTGCTGAGTTTGTTTCTAAATGTGCCACTTGCCAGCTAGTAAAAGTGGATCATCAGAGACCGACAGGACTTCTATAGCCGTTAGAGGTCCCGGTGTGGATGTGGGAGAGCATATCCATGGACTTTATCACGGGGTTGCCTACGTCGCAGAGGGGTCACGACTCCGTTTGGGTAATTGTGGACAGATTGTCCAAAGTCGCTCACTTTTTACCCGTAAAGACTGACTACACTACGGGACAGTATGCCCAGCTCTTCATTTCAGAGATTGTGAGACTTCACGGTGTGCCCCTAAATATCGTGTCTGATAGAGACAAGATATTTGTTTCACGGTTTTGGGAGAGTTTCCAGGAGGCCATGGGCACGGAATTGCGATTGAGTACGGCTTATCATCCGCAGACCGATGGGCAGACCGAGTGCACAAATCAGATGTTGGAGGACATGCTATGCATGTGCATTATTGACATTGGAGGTGGATGGGAACAATACCTTCCACTGGTAGAGTTTGCTTATAATAACTCCTACCAGTTCACTATTGGCATGGCCCCGTTTGAGGCGTTGTACGGTAGGCCTTGTCGTTCCCCAGCATGTTGGTTAGAGGTGGGGGACAACAAACTACTTGGGCCGGGAGTGATTCAGGATACTTCGGCAAGGATTTGTTGATTCGGAGTCGCATTTGGGTAGCTCAAGATCGGCAGAAGAGTTTCGCTGATGCGAAGAGATTTTTCAGGGAGTTCCAAGTGGGGGACCAAGTTTTGCTCAGAGTATCTCCTATGAAGGGGATTATGCATTTCGGGAAGAAGGGGAAATTGACACCGAGGTATGTGGGGCCGTTTCCTATTATTGAGCGGATTGGACCAGTTGCGTATAGACTCGGGTTACCGGAGCATTTACACCGGATTCACGATGTGTTTCATATTTCTTCGCTAAGGAAATATCTCAGAGACGATTTGGCTCATTCTCACATCGCTTTGGAGGAGATTGATCTACAGCCTGATAGCTCCTACGAGGAGGGACCGATTGCTATTTTGGACCGAAGTGAGAGGAAACTGCGGTCAAAGATAGTTCCGTTAGTGCGTGTTCAGTGGCGACATCACAATGTCGAGGAGTCCACATGGGAGCACGAGGATGAGATGCGCGAACGTTATCCAGAGTTGTTTTTAGCAGGTACTTTCTAGTTCCGAATTTCGGGACGAAATTTTGTTATTAGGGGGGAAGTATGTAATACCCCGTATTTTATTGGCGATATTTATTTTTGGGATTAATTAATTAAATGAGAATTAATTGGGAATTAATTCGGATAAAATACTAGCGAGATGTGAGTTGGTATTTGACTATATTGAGTATATATGATGTTATATGAATATTGAATTCTGAAATTTGTCGTGGGATTGATATACGGCAATTTGGACATTTTATTGGGACGCGTGTGACAGTCGCGTCAGGATATAATTATTTTAATAATAAAAGTGAATTTAAATGCTATTAACCATATGATCGTTTTGAGTGCGCCAACGCGTTCGGAAGGGTCGAGATAGTCAGAAAACACTAGCCGGGGGTTTAGTTTGGGTCCCGGGGTATTTTTAGGCCATACCCGCAACATTAAGGGTAGTTTGGTAATATTGTATTTTTGGGATTTAATAATGACGAAAATTAGGAGTCTTTATCTGATTGGGAATAGACCCACTAAACCCACTAACCAACCCTTAATGACCCAATAATCTACGGGGGTTATCAGATTAGGTTTCCAAAACTTTCCCAAAGAAAACCCTAGCCACCTTTGGAGAAGAAGGCTTGTAGAGAGAGAGAGAGAAGGAATTCTGCAGAAAAGCTTCATCAAACCAACACCAAATTTAGAGACACTAGAGGCAAGTGATTTAATTCTATTTAATTCAGAGAATGTTTCTTCCATGTTAGATAAATTGAAAGATTTACATTTGTTCTTGGAAGTTAAATAAAAACCCATTTTCATTGGACTTAGGACTTGAATTTTATGGGCAAATTGCATGTAGAATAGTATGGAGATGTTTATTCTGATGTTAAAATATGTTGGATGTAACAAAAACGGATCTAGAATGGACTTATTGAGGATTTAAAATTCTAGGGTTTATGTTCTTGAAAATTTGGGGGAAAGGGTAGAGGTTTGATGAATTAATGATGTTTAGGATGTGTTAATTCCTTAAAAGATGTTAGTATATGACCTTAGTATGTTTTAGGATGATTAGAGACCTTAAAACATTGTTGGGACGAATTTTGGTTGAGATTTGAGGTGTAAAAATTGATGGAAAAACGAGATAGGATTTCTGGGCTTGAATCTAGTCACTCGTTAGAAGACCTACCCAAGTCGTTCGAACGAGCTTCTAACGAGTTGACAGTTTGGGATTCTAACGAGAGGGATGTTCGTTCGATAATCTCGTTCGACCGAGATCTAGATAGATAGCCAGTTCGTTCGAACGAAATCTCGTTCGAACAGCCTCGTTCGAACGAGACTTCTAACGAGCTGGCAGTTTAGGCCTTTTTGGCCTGTTTTGATTTTTGGAGTCCTGTAAACTTGTTCGAGGATAGAGATAACATTCCTTTGATGGTGTATTAGTATACTTGTGACATTTGGGATATAATGAGGAGTAAATTATATAAGTGTGAATCGAATCAAATAGACATTTGAGTCGAGACGTGAGTGCCTACTACGACGTGAGAATAAATTATGGCGCATACAAATATGGACCGGGATTATATAAGTTGTATATATATTAAGTTGGTACGAGAATGCGATAAGTACTACAATTAAACTTCGGTGATTACTAAGATGCGTGTTTACTAAGTATTGATATATGATTTGTGTGTATGACATACCTACCATACTTTCTATCACGGGAGGTTTGCGTTCGCTTAGGGCCCTCTAATCCTTGTGTTGCCCAGATTTAGACTGGTTACCTCGATGAACATAGGTCAGAGAAGGACTTATTGGGATGTTAATAAGTCTGCTGATCGTGGGAGCACAGGTATGTGCGTGACCCATGTGATGTGACTGTGTTCGCCTCCACTGTTTGTGATTTGTGTTATCTGAACGATTCCTGAGAGATTCGGAATACGTGATTCCTTATGTACGTGATGTACCGGAATGGATAGCAGAGTATGTTTGCACCGTAGCTTAGTCTCGGGGTGCTTATTTTGTATATTTTTGTTGTGGAAAATATACACTTAATAAAATGGGAACTTTCATATGGTATTGTGTGTATAACTATGGAATAACATAAAAGGGATAATCTATAACGAGTGTATTACTTTTATATGAGAACCTGAATTTATGTTAAGCCCCTATTTAATTGAGATCGTTATAATGTTAATGGGAACCGAGTAATAAGAGTAGAACCTATGACAGTCTAGCTAGATATGATGTTACTTAGCTAGTGGGTTGTGTCATTTTAGATGGGTATTTACGTTAGGAGTGCACAGTTAGACGAGAGGTGAGAATTTCATGTGAGTGCACGTCCTAACATGTACTTTGCATTTAATGTTTTAAATGTTTTTAAAGCACTTGCAGGTTTTTAAAATATCTCCACATTCGGGCTCTGACCCGTTTGCTTTCAAATCTATTTTTCTTATAAAACCATTTTAGGTGCCCAGCCACAAGGACACCATGCTTAGGATACTCATTCAAATGACGAGCTGTAGCTGTTTGTGGAAGTTACAGGAATTGCTTTTAGACGCTTCTATCATTTAGATTCCATGTTCAGTATTCCTCAGTTTTAGGGCATGTTGCCCAGTTCCATTAGAGTTACATTTCCATTTCAGTTTTCAGACTTGACATGTATTGATTCAGCATTCAGTATTTAGTATTTATTTCAGTTGTGGAGTTTGTTATGAGGGGTTTTTCCTCCGGATTTATTTATATCGTGTGATGGCTATTCTATTGTTTTTGTTATAGTGAATGGTGATATTATTCTTGATTTAAATCTTTCACTGCATGTTAATCAGACTTTAATTAAAATTTGGCAACTTACTTTTTAAATACTAGGTGGTTAGTAATAATAAAATGTTTTCGACAGTGATGCTATTAGCTGAGCCAACTTGGCATTTTGAATTAATTTAATAAAGGAGTAGCTACCCGGTATTTAATTAGTCGGGGTGTCACATGGAGAAATAGGCTTTAGGAAGAAAGATTGTCCTAGAAGGGGTAGAGGACTTTGAACATGGATTCATAAATGAAGTAAATCATTTGGAATATGGAGGTGTAGTGTAGAATACCTTTCTTTGGGTTTAGGTCACACTTTGTGCGGTGTTGGGAGCATCGCATTTAAGGTATAACGAGTGGTTAACCTCTATAACCATAGTGTGTACAGAATTTCCTTTGAGGAAGGAGCGAGTATGTGTGGCCTTTGTATCGCATCTTTTGGGATAATAGATCGTTTCGCAATGAGCTAGTAGAGAGTTGTGCTATTGATTTTTGGAAGTGTGGATTGTTAAGGTTTGTTGAGTAGTGGTTATAAGGTTATTGTTTTATAGATAGGCTAGGTAATGTAATTGTGGTATTCCAACGAGGGAAGGACTTACTTTATGGCATTGCTTTAATGTAATGTCAAGGATTTGTATAATTGAGGAGGTTCGGAGTTTAGCAAATTTATTATTGAGCGGAGAATTTAGCTCAGGGTTGTGCTAGCTTTGAGATCTAGTTGTTGGTAGGAGTATTGTAATTGTTGAGGCCTTATCTCTTGAACATAAGGTGTTTGTTTAGCGTATCGAAAGACATGGAATTGTTTTATATTATATTATTATATAGGCCTTTGGCAAAATCTTTGATTCAAAAATATTTTATAAAATTTTAATTCTGGTTCAACTGATCTCAATCCCCGACATGGCTACACAGTAGTGTATTGGGAGGGTTCCTTGTTTGTATTTCACTTGCGAGACCTCCCTCGCATGAAGGTAGCATATGTCAGGAATTGAGAAGAGTTCAACCATTGAAAATTTCAAAGATTTTATATTTAGTACATTATAGTAGGTTATACTGTTGAGAGTTATATTATGATTTGAGGCTAGTAGAGTCGGGTTATGTATTTATGAGTTGAGCTCGGGTACAGGGTGTATGGGCGCCCTCGATAGCTAGTTTGATTTTAAAGTTTATATGGTTCAATGTGAGAAGTGGGAGAGATAGGTATAGTAATCCTAATGGTAGATGTAAGAACTAGATCAGGTTCAGAGTCATAGGCATAACTCAAATTTCGAGGATGAAATTTTTGTAAAGGGGGAAGTCTGTAATACCCCTTTGACTTTGGGACTGAGAAATTAAATTTTTGGGAGAAATAAAATATATTTAAATTGGAAAATTTTAGAATTTGGAAATTGAGGTCCAAAAATTGAGGATGTTGTAAAGTATTCCAGATGAAGACTTTGAGTGCGGTATTGGTTTTGGATGGGTTGAGATAGTTGAAATGACTATCCTTGGGTTTTATTTCGGTTCTAGAATCTTTTTAAGTTAGTTTGATTCGAATTGGAGTAAACGAGTCATTTAAAGTGTGTATTACCGTTTAAAGTAGGGTATTTTGGATATTAGGCTTCTAAAGCCTTTGGGAGATTGAAAATCTCATTTTTGAGATTAAGAGAGAGGGAGAGAAAACCCTACAGAGAGGAAGAGAAAAAGAAGAAGAAAAGAAGAGGAGAGAGGAGAAAGCTTGGAGATTCCGGCCAATACACGGTCCCGGGGATGATTCAACCTCTATAATTTCGAGGCAAGTGTTTAATCTTGCTAAATAATTCATTTGTGTATTTTATTTCATTATTTATGAATAAAGGAATTAGATTTTTGGATTATATGTTAAAACCAAGATTTTTGGGACTAAAACTTAAATTTGATGTTTATACATGGGATTGATGACATATAAATTGATGCGATGAGATGTAGGATTAGTTTTAACGTTAAGAATATGATTGAGTTAAAGATTGAGGTTAGATGATGATATTTGGGTGTTTGGGGAGTTAGGGTTCGTTCAAAATGGAAAAATGGACAAGATATTTGGTATGGTCGGTCGACCGCGGCCAGGGGGCCGGTCGACGGCGCCCTAGGGGAAAGCCTATTGCATTCTTCGTAGGGAAAAATTTAGAACCGCAGTCAATCGGGGGTCAGGGTTCGGTCGATCGGTCCTTTATTTTTAGCCCAAGAATGGGATTTTCTTTTACCCCCTTTTCTTTTGGGTTTTATTCTTAGGGTCCTTCTTAATGGACTTATTATATAGGGTTACAATATAATATTAAGGGATTTGTGCCTTAGGATGAATAGGGGCTTTCGAACTTATGTTAGAAAGGGATTATGAGGGTAGGATGCCTCTTTTAGTATGGAAATGATTGTGGGACTGAATGATAGGCGGATTATATTAATATGATGGTGGTGGGCTATCATGAAATAGTTTTAAATTGTAGAGATAGTCCATTTCTATTTATGTGAGTTTGAAGTCAAGAGATATTGCGGTATATGCTTTAGATTATTACCGAATAGAGTAGTTATATGTGTGTTTCTAGCCGCGTTAGTTATTACATATTTATTCGCAATTAATAATAGATATTCCGAGGTATGATGGGGTTGTAAGAATGAATTTAGGATTGAGCGTGAGGTTTGCAGATTATTAGTTATGTGTGCACCTATAGTCGGGATTATTATTAGATATATCGAAGTGCATTCGGATATAGATGGAATGTATAGTGATGGTTATATAAGTTAAACTTTGAGTTAGTAACCTTAATGTTATATATATCGGAAGACTATTCATATCATAGGGACAATGGATGAATATGTTTCAAGGGAGATGATGTATAAGGGAGAATGCTTTGAGTAAGTATGCGTAGTAAAAAGGGTGAGTATTACGAGAGTTGTATCTATATCGCTACCTGATGTTACTTGATGATTAATGATTGGATATGAGGATATGCATATAAGTAGAGATTTATATATATTACTATGGTTATATAAATATGGCGCGAATGTACATTTGTTGTGTGATGATTTATACATATGATGTGATTGCTTGTATATATATATATAGTGTGAATGATATATATACTTATTGTGTGAGCATACCCGGCACATGTTATCATGGGAAGTTGCGCGATGAGGGTGAGACCCTGGCTTGAGAAGCAGGGTGCAAATAGTCCACAAGTCATAGCCGTCCATTATTATTTGTGTGATTTTTTTTTTGGGGGGGGTGGGGGGGGGGGTGAGAAGTCTTAGGTATGAGTCGTTCTCAATTTTCGGTTGGAACTATGACTACTTACCATACGTTAGGAGTGATTTTTTTTCCATGGCGGTGTGATAATAGTCCGATATGTGGTGACCCCGGGAGAAGTTGAGTTATTCCTGGAAGATGATAGCATGGTGTTGTATTTTGGTATCCTATAACCGTTTATGTTATGTCTATTACAAAGTGTACATTATGTGTGTTATGTATACGTGGTTATAGGAATGAATAATTGCTTATATATTTAGGGTAAGATATATATAAATATCTTATAGGTGAAGGTGATATGAATTTTCTAGTATGTACATCTTGGGTGATTTTGGGGTACTAGTTTATCAGGGTCAAAGGATCGTACTTTGAGACAATTGCGGTTATATCGACCCCAAGGATTTAAATAGAGATTTAATTGAGTATTTATGGATGGTATTCAATAATTAGGTGGTGCAGTAGATTTGTATCCTACAACCATATATTGGTATGAGTATTTCAAAGTGCGCATTATTGTATGGTATGTGTGCCTAGTTATAGGATTGAATGTTTGTGTTATATACTTAAAGTGATAATTCATACCCTATAGGTGAATGTGATATAGGTGTTATAAGATGTACATTTTATGTGTTAGGTGTACATGCTTGATAGGGTTAAATAATCGTGCATATATAACTATTATAATGTTATATAAACCCTAAAGATTTTAGGTGACTTCTTACTTATATACTTGGAGATAGTCGCTCATAGTAAATAGCTAGAATTATAGGATGTGGATTGAGGGCATAATGGATCTCAACGATCAACATTGTCAAGGAGTAGTGTATTGGGGGGTTCCTTGTTTGGATTTAACTTTGCGAAACGCCCCACGCACGAAACGTAGTGCAATGTTGGGAGTGGAGAAAATTTTTGTCCTTAGGCATCAGACGTATGTTACTTGGAGAATAAATTCTTTATGCTAAAACTTGTGATAATGTGTGTCGTGCTAAGACTAATAATTTGTTTAAGCAAATAACTAGAATCAATAAAGCCTAGTAAGGCGTATATATATATATATATATATATATATATATATATATATGTGTGTGTGTGTGTGTGTGTGTGTGTGTGTGTGTGTGTATTTATGTGGGGTTAGAATGGAATGGATTTTTGGGTCATGTTAGGATGGTGGGTTATGCCAGTATAAGCCATGCGAATAGTTTGGTGGGTTGTCATTAAACGTGTCGGGTAGCTTAATTAAGGTTCCGAGACACGATTAGGTGCGTGTTGTAGACGAGAGGGGAGTTTGGGATTTCACGAGAGTGCAGATCCACTTTAATTATGAAATCTCGCATTTATATTTATTATGCACTGTTAACACACTTGCTGCAAACATTTTTTACACCTCGGGCTCTAACCCGTTTATATTTCCCTTTTTCTATATATGTACATACTACTTACTATAGGTGTCCCACCGCATGGATAATGGATGCTTTTCTATCCAGAGTCTTCGGAGCCATAGCAGTTGCGGACTGTTGCGGGATTTAGATTGTAGTTGCTTTCCATTCCTTTGAAAATCTAGATAGGATTCATGTTGTGTGTCGGGTTTATACCTAAGAGTTATATGTAGATGTTTATATTTCTTCCTTATGGTTGTTGTATTGTCTGTAATCTCATAGCTTATTCGGGTATATTTCCTTTTGTGCACTCATTTTATTTTATTTTTAGCACTTTCTGTTACCATGGTACTATGTGCATTCTACTTTTTGTAGTTAGATATAGTTGGATTCATATCCATTGTATGTTTTATTTTAAAATTTTTGACACCCGCCTTTATAGTTTTGGTTAGTTAGCCTTATCTATTTTAGTATAGTCTGTTGATGCTGAGAATGAACCATCTGAGATTCCTGATTAAATGTAGTATAGGGCTGGCCACCCGTTATTATTTTAAGCGGGTTGTCACAGATGCATACGTGTACCCCTAACGAATGAACATCAAAATTATCTTTAGGTGTAAAAATTGTTGAATTTAGATGACATCATCTTATGCAAATCAACAAATCAAAGTCTAAATGATTTCCACACCAATAACGTCCAAAACTATGTAGCGCTTTAAGACTTTTAAGGACGTGTAAACCCATTTTAATTCTCCATCCAAACACCCTCATAGATATTTTCTTTTAGAGGTGCAAAACTAAATTCTCAAACTTTGGATAATTGGTGCAAAAACCTATTTGGCCCATAATTGGCATGAATTTATTTTTATTGCCTTTAAAAAAAATTCGGGCTCTTTTAAACCTCTTTGGACACCGCATAATAAAATTTCTCAATTTTTTAGGTCCAATTAAACACAAAGGATAAATGATAATCTTTCGTTTCCCTTCACCGTTTTCAAACAAAGCACACAAAACCACACAAACATGGTTCAAATATGCACACTTTTATTGTCTTGTTTTATCGCACTTGGTTCGTTTTAAGGACAGGATTGAAGTGAAAACACCCAACCAACATGTAATAAGACAAGCACAATAATCAAAAAAATCTGTGCATGTGTGTAATAAAGGATATCATGAGTCAAACATGTAGGAAATAACAACTAATTACATCTCAATGACTCCAAACATTATAAAGCACATGAATGACTTGACCTATTGTCTCAAAACACTATCAAATAGTCACATGAATAAATGGAATGAAATTATGAATCCATCATCCTAAGTGTTTATCCATAAATGGTGCAAACAAAATACAAAAATCTTTTTGGATTTTCAAAAATTTTATTAAAATTAAATCTTTTTGTATTTTTCAAAATTTTCAAACAGAAAAAAAAAATATAACTACAAAATGATACAACTAGCAGTAGGCATATAATATCGAGATGAGCAACATCCTATGCTAGCAAATAGCAATTATACACGAGAATCCACAGTGAAAGCAGATGTGATAAACGAACAATGCAGTGTTATCAATTAAGCATGGATATCAAGAATAACTGCATATAAACTGACTAGAAGCAACCCATCAGTACCAAAAACCTCAGCAAATGAACATAGGGTACTGAAATCAGAAGGGAAGCAAAAATGAAATTTCCAGACAGGTTGCTCAAATGACTTAGCTCTGTCGCTCAAACGACAAGGGCAAGTCACGAGATACGACTTCACATGAGACAGAGTTGTCGCTCAAACGACATAAAGATCTCGCTCGAACGAGAAAACTAAAACTTTCCAGATTGCCCAGAAAATCATACAGTTTTGCACAGTGCAAAAATTTCGTGAAAATAGTACCTGTAAGGGGTAAACAGATCCAAAATAGTAGCAAAACACACAAATGCAATAAATAAATCAATGTGTGCTACGTCAAAGTGAGTCATAACACTAGAAAGAATGTAACATGATGCATAGCTAGTGTATGACAAACATCCAACACAATCAACCAAAAGATTTCAAATGGGGTGAATCACGTGCAAGCAAATGAGAGTTGTGAACAAAAATACCATATGCCTCTAAATCTGATTTTCTAACCCAAATAGATTTGTAACGACACGTGGGGGGTTGGGGAATCGAATTTATTCTTTTATTAACCTTCCTAGGTCCATTTAAAAGCTTATAACAAAAGTGCGAAAGATGATCTTGCCTACCGAAATGTGTGCAAGTGTAAATCGGGCGGTGTGTGTTACCTAAAGGTGGTCCCCTCAAATTTCTCGGTTGCTCTCTCCGAATTTTCCCAGGTGGGTCTCTCCTAATGATCCTAGGAGGTTCTCTCACGATGTTTCTAGTGGGATCTTTCCTAACAAACTTAGGTGCCTCTTTCTTAATAATCCTAGGAGGCTCTCACACACGTGCGACCAATCCCACCCCTATCGTTTTTTATCTCGACGGTGCCTAAAATTTTATCAAGTTTTTCAGACCTAGACTCCAAATCAAATTTCACCTTACTTTAATCTTTCAATTTCACCTCAAGTTCACCTATGCTAGATTCAAGTACACGTCTAGAATCCTCAAACTCTAAAAGCTCATTTTTCATAGTCTCCATGAACCCTCTAAGACTATCTCTCTCACCCGCGACGTACTCAAGCTTCTCTTTCAAAATTTTCTCATGTTCCCTAAGTTCTTCAACTAAAAAATCATTATTTTTTAAGGCACACTCTTTCAATTGAACTTTCAATTTCAAATTTTCTTTTCTTCGTTTTCAAAGATTCAGCATAAAGTTCATTGAAAGAAGTTTGCACATTACGCTCATCTACACTTTCATCCTCACTCCCATCATCCTCACTATCACCACTAATCACATGGGTGGGAAGATCTCGCTTAGAAACACAAAAAACTTTTTCTTCCGAATCACTATCATTAAGGGTAGAAACACGAGAAACCGATTTATTCAATTTTTCTTTAAAATTATGGTACACTCATCTAATGTGTGACCAACACCCTCACAACAAGGACACCTCTCAAAGTCGTTTTCAACAGAAGATTTAAAGCAAGAGTTCGTGTGAATTTTCCAATTAACGTTTTCAAAACGTTGACATCGAAAATCATCAAAAGCACCAAAAGCCATTTTTTGAAAAATGGGATCAAAGCACAATAACTTAGTGCAACAGGCTCTGATACCAATTTGTAAACGTGTGCAGACAAATTGTATCAGAAAGTAAATCCTCAAAAAGTCAGGATTACGCGATAAATTAGCGTAACCCGCTCTAATACCAATTTGTAGAATCACTACAGCGAAAATATTGCGACTTCTCCAATAAAATCCAATTTTAATTAATCCCAAATTTTAGTTAAACCCTAAAATATGCATCTAGATGATTTGTCAAATAAAATAAAGCATGCAGGATAAAACAAAAAAGTTCAAGAAAAATCTCCCAAAGGGGAAAAACCTTTTTATTTTCACTCTAATTTATAAAAATGGTTACACGAATTACAATGAAAATAAGTGTGACAAAGAAATACCCTCGGGTGTTGGTTTCTATGTCGTCGGCTGAAATCGCCCGCAGGAACTCCAGGTGGTCAGCAATGAAGAAGAGAAATGGCTTCTCCACAAGTTACTCCAGATGAGTAGAAACGATCCTCATGAAGGTTTAACAATTCACATACATAGATGGGAGTGTTTATGTGAATAAAGAAGGCATAAAACCTTAAAAAGTGAAGTGTGTGTTCTGGGATATTTTTTGCAGAAATCGTGTTGGAAAAAGACTTGGGAAAATGTTTAGAATGTACACTGGTATTTACACGAAAATCAAGGCGGTGGCGTCGCTCGAACGAGATAAGAATCTCACTCGAACGAAGGACACATGTCGTTCAGATGACTTCGCGCGAGATGCTGGTCTCGCTCGAACTACAGTGCTAGCTCGTTTGAACGATCTCGTCGACCGAGGGACTCTGCTTCTACACTTAGAAAATTTTCTGCTTTCGATAAAAAATATTTCAGATTTTAAAAAATATTTTCTAAAAAATTTCCCAAGTATTTATGCAAATATAAACAACTCCAATAAATCATTTTATCAATATTGCGTAATGGCGTAGTGGGAACGGTTGAGTAGAATTTTGCAGGAAGCATGATGCAAGTTGGAAGATGATGGATGCGTGGATTAGGATAAAGGCTACCGTGGATGATCATGATGACGTGTGGAATGTAGCGGTATCAGACATACAAACTGTGATCTAGAACAAATAGAAAATTCCTAGATTCTACCCCAGACATTTATAAAATTATGTCCTTAAAAAAGTCCTTAGCGTAGTTAAATACATTACAAAAGAAAAATGAAGAACTTTCTCCAGCTAGAATGATCAAAGATATACACGATTACATCGACTCGTTACAGTGCACACTCAAAAACCTAAGAGAAAGGGTGATGATCACAACCTTCTTATAGGAATATTTCCATTCTCAAATCCCATCCTCACCAAACATGAGCGTAAGGACATTAATCTTAATTGATTTATCATTTTCACCAATGAGGATCTAGTCGGTGTTAATATGCCCCACAAAGATTATTTGGTCATATATCTTCGGGTGGTGAACTTTCACATGAAGAAAATACTAATCGGCTAAGGAAGTTATTCATAGATCTTGTACGTTAACTTAGTTCTCAATATGGGGTGTTGAACTTGAACTTTATTTCATAGAAAAACTTGTATATCGATTCCTTGAAAAAAAGTTTTTATTAGTTAGTAAGCACTCTCATTGGTATGTGCTTATGGTCATCCTACTGAGGTTACATTCTTTTCCCCCTTCTTATAGGAAGTTAGTTGGACTCTTTCCTTAGTTACTTTCTTTTAATCATTATTTTTAGACATCTTGGAAGGCTTCTCTATAGAAATATCAACATTTAGGAGGTCGTCCTCAACTCTGGCGTATTTCTCGATGCGGTCCAAAAAGTCATCAATGGAATATGCTACCTTCTTCGTGATGGATTGGTAGAGGTTGTTTATGTAGAAAGTCCAAATTTAAATGATGAGATCACCAATTTCTCATTGAAATTATTAATATTATTGAACAATTCTGAGTATCGCTGAGCATATTTCCTAAGGGACTCACCTTTCCTCCTTTTGAAGGAGATAAATAAATCAACTTCCTTTACTGCCTTGTTTCTTGTAATAAAATCAGTTGTGAATTTCTCGACCAATTCCCTAAAGGAATATATTCACCCAGGGATTAGCTTCTCAAACCATCTAAGGTCGATTTTTCCCAAAGTTGAGTGGTAGACACGACACACAAAGGCGTCACGATGGATCTACAAATACATAGACTGCCTATAGTGCCTAATATTATGTGTTGGATCTGATTTTTTGTCATAAGTAGTGATATTTGGAATGGATAACTTGTTCTGGGGATCTAATGTTTCTATCTTAATAGTGAATAAAGATGTTAATCCATACCTTAATGCTCTCATGACCAAGTCCTTTGGGGTGCATAAAAACTAGGAATTAACCGCCCCTTTATTTCCTTCTTAATAAATTCTTAAATATCATTACTACTAACTTTCTTTGATGGAGGACTAGTATTGTCCAAACAGTTTTTGTGGCTTGAATTTTTTAGCTAAATAGGTGCATGACTATGGCTACTGAGGTTGGGTTTATAGTGCCTGGGGGACTGGATCCCCTTACTCCAATAGAATTCAAGGTTGTGGGAACTAGACCCACGTTCCTCGAATTTATCGATTAGTTTCTCCCAAACTAATAGATCTCTTCATCTCATTCATTCAATTATTCTTCAGAAACTTTTACTAGTTATGGTGTTGCCTTCCTGGCGAAAGGTTTCGTAGAAGGAGTGTAACATCGTTAACTAGGGACAGACCTTCGCAGGGTATGTTCCCTTTTACTTTACTTCACTGGGAGGTGGAGGGGAACTTGAAAGAGTTTTATCCCTCCTCATAATTTGTATTTCATACTAAATAGGAATCCTGACATGATAATAGAAAGACTGGTGGGCATATATATTGTATAAGAGGTTGGTATTCTTCAGTAGTGGGGATTTTAATCACTTCCCCATAAATGATGCAAAATTTTAGGGTATATTAAACCCATAAAAATTGTAAGAATATAATTTAGCCCCTGTATATAAGTGAAATATAAAAAGACAGACAAGTTTACAAGGTTAGATAGCTCGACTTATTTACACCCATGGGGAAGGGAGGGGAGAACTTTATTAATGGAGAAAAGAAAATACAACTGAAGTGCTAGGGTTTTTAGCTAAGAGTCCAGTCATGGTTACAAAATTTTGGCAAATAGAAACCTTAACCATTGGGGTTATCACTATTTATATATACAAGTGTCCTATAAATCTAGATCTTCTTCATTGTGATTAGTTATCAGGCTTGACCTTGTATTTTGAAATAGTAGAACAACAATATGCTTGTATTAAGACAAATCTGATCATTGTCTTTCTTGATTGTACATTAATGGGTTCGTGGTCTACGGATTACTAAACCACATTGATCTTTTAAAGCCACGCGTCATGTCATGTGGTGTGTTCAGCTAATAGCCTCTTCACTTATGATGGAGGTCTCATAAATAAACTAATTCATCTGAAGGAGGATAAGGATTTATCCTTCAAATATGGTTGGCTAAATGCCTTATCTTTTCTCAAGGTGCCAAGGGACTCTGAATTATGGTACTTGTATGTTATGAACTCCTCTTATTATAAGTTTCCCTCTTTGGTAGAGGAGACTCATGGGTGTTAATAGATGCAGTTCATTTTTAACTTATCGGTGTTTTTTTCATCGACCACGACATCTATGATGAAGATCCTCCTCTTATTCCAACAACTTATTATCTGATGTTTAAGGCAGTCCCATTGGGCATTAATAATTTCACCACCGACTTGCCTATTCCAGGACCTCGTTATGGTCGTCCTCGATAATAATGGAATATCAATGCTTGTGATATACATAGTGAATATTTTAATGAAATGAAAGAAATTTTTTTCCATATTTATATTTCACCTATCTCATAGTCTTGTGTGGGTCCCTGATCTTACCATTTAAGTGATGTCTTCAAATTCATCCTTATACTTAGCACCAACTTTTGGCGAGAATGCACTTGTTCATGGGGTAATCCACCCATTCAGGATTTTCACTAACCAACGTGTTCGGAGTACGAAATTCCTATGGATCCACCATAGGTATTTTGTTTTCATGGGTAATATTTTATGTTTTATATTGTATTAACAAAACATGTAGCCTTGGGATCACGACTACAAATGTAGGCAATCTCAAGAAGGCACTATAAAAAAGTGGGAGATGAAGTATGTGTTAATGCATAGTAAAATAAATTTCTTTATTTATTACATGTCATTTGGAACAATCAAAATTAATTGAACTTAGAAACATGGGATAAATTTTAAATAAAGTCTAACTACTAATTGAACTTCAAGTAAAAGAATTAAATTAAAAAGGAAAATTAAAAATAGTTTTTTTTTAAGGTTAGTCGCATTCTATGCTCGGAATATCTCCCCGTCCTTTATTATTTTTCCGTGATAGGACCCTTGAAATTCGTCTCTAGTAACCTTGAATGGACCTTCCTAGTTAGCCCCTAGCTTTTCGTCTGATGATCATCTTACGATGCCGACGATCTTCCATAGTACTTAATCTCCAACCCAAAGATTTCTCGAACATACGTCCTTATTGTACTTATTTTGTATTTTTATGGTAGGCTTACAGTCTGAATAGTGCTTATTCCCTCTTTTTGTCTCAAGCTCAGAACCATTCATTTCATTATTTATTCCTTGGCTAGTTGTAGTAGTCTTCATGGTCGGCACACCCTATTCTAGTGGAATTATGTCCTCCATTCCACATTCTAATTCAAAGGGTGTTTCCTCGGTCGACCTCTTGGGAGTTATTTAGTAGGCCTAGAGAACATAAGGGAGTTGTTATACCGATGAAACTTTTTCCTTTTCCAACCTCTTTCGCATTTCGTCAATACCCATTTTGTTGTATGCTTGCGCCTTTCCATTATTCTCTAGATAAGGCATCGAGCTATAGGAATGCCTTATTATGTGATGATTACTAAAAATATTAGAAACTATTTCTCTCAAAATTTGTTCCATTATCGATTATTAGGGTCCTTAACACGGTAATATGCGACATGATGTTCCTCTAGATAAATCTCTCCATGTCGGCATCTCTAATGTTCGCTACTGTCTTCGCTTCTATCCACTTAATGAAGTAATATGTGTCAACAAAAAATACTTTTGGTTCCCAAGTGAAGGAGGCAAGGGTTTGAGAATTTCCTACCCCTATTGAGCAAAAATTCATGGGTTTGTTAGTATTTAAGGTTGTTGGTTGGTTTGTGGGGTAGTGAAAATAATATCTAGCACTTCTTAAGACATCATTTTTTTTATGTAAGACCACCAATTTCCTTCGTTA
The DNA here is from genome assembly GCA_949130495.1 of Sambucus nigra. Lineage (NCBI taxonomy): Eukaryota > Viridiplantae > Streptophyta > Magnoliopsida > Dipsacales > Adoxaceae > Sambucus > Sambucus nigra. Next base: position 337,175,495 of record OX422208.1, read on the forward strand.
ATCGGTAGAGCTTTACTTTGGGAGACAGGTAGAAGCGATCATCTTTTACTCTAACTTGATATGATTGTTTTTTTTCTTATAGGCATGATATCTTTCTTGAGGTACTTTATCCAACTAGAAGATTTTTTTATACACGACACTTACTCGGTGCCTTGGTTTATTTGTTTGCTCGGTTGATCCAAGTACTCAACCTATATAATTCTTTTGAAATCAAACTTAACGGTTGATAAAAAGGTGGTCAATGCATCCGCATGGATATTGTTTTCCCTTGGGAATTGTTGCACTTAAATATATGTTTGAATTGGTGACCAACTGTACTATCTTGTATTTTGTAGCATTTACTTAATTGATAAATTAATTTCTGGATATTTTGAGTGGTTATTCCATATTACATGCGACGTGTCATTTTGTGATTTGAGATTTTTGACTTTCGATATATGTTTTAGTAGTTTGAGATGTTACATATGTGTTATATGTAATTGAGTCACTTGTTGATTTCCCTATCGATACTATAGTTGTCAGTGAAATCATAATAATTCATTAAGATAAATAATTAAATGAGTTAATATTATGGACGGATATGGAATGGTTATGGACTAGGTGTCGAGGGTTTTTTTGTTTAGATTATTTCCTCATAATCAGATCCCACTGATCGCGAAGTATGTTCTTATAATACCAAGTCACATTCTAATTAATTAAAAATTAAGATTTAAAATTAAGTTACACATATGATCTAATGGGTTAATTTAATTATTAACTTAATAAGATAATTGACTTGAAAAACATGTTAACCTTTGAGCAGGTTAGTGAAATATTTAGAAAGTCTGGTTTGATATTATTATAGTGGAATTTTAGTCTATTGGGTTGGTATATGGTGAAAAAGATCAGCTTTATGTTTTTAACAAAGTTAAAAGGCTAAAGTAGAAAATCCGAAAACAATTTTTTGCAGAAACTCTTATTATATAAAACTGATTACCACAATTAAATTAAATAAATAAATGATATTAAACCATATCGAATCACAGAAGAATGTAAGAGTTTAGAATATGCAAAGAGAACCCAACACTGGTTTTAATATGGTAAAACACCAAGCCTAGGGAAGACATCCACGGTGACCTTTACACCACAAAACAAAATCCACTAAACAAGAAATGGAGTTTACAAATGAAAGCATGCAACAGATCAAACTGAAAAGAAATATATCTAAAATTGAGCTGCACCTCAAGGTACTTTACTGATCCAGTCGTTTAATGTAACTAGAATTCCAGCACGCTTTACGTCAAGTAGAAATTTTATTCTCCAAATAACTACCACACACACTAAGTGTTGTGTGTGAAACGATGTTTGTGAAAAGTGGCTTATATGAACATGCAAATCACACTCGCACATTTAATAGTATAGAAAAACCTATTAAATTACAACAGGTGTCTATATGGACAGATCTAAATGAATATATTAATATTTAGTTAAGACAGTTTAGATCTTCTGAGATCAACACTAATATGGATATAAAAGGATATTTTTTTAAAGAGAATAATTTAAAAGGTATAAAATAAAATTTTCAAAAGTTTCAAGATCTAAACACTTAGAAAGATTTTGATATATCTTGTTTCGAAAAATAATTATGTGGATCTTTGATAAAAATGTACATGATAAACAAGATCCACTCAAAATATCAAAAAATAAACAAATGTTCTAAAAAATAATTTTCAGACAGATATTTCAAAAAATAAAACTCAAGAGTGTGTGTAAATATGTATATCAGAATTTTAAACCTTGATTTTATTGGATAAAATCAAGATCTAAAACTAGGGAGTAAAGGATTTTTGTGTGGGAGAATAAAACCTAGGGGTTTAAACCTCTAAGCTCAAAATCACTCAACACACAAGTGTTTTAAAGAAACCCTAAATTGAACTAAGTTTTTCTCTCTTTCTATATCTACTTTTCTCTCAATTTTTCTTTCTCACTTCTCTCTATTCTCTCTATTTTTTTCTTCTCTTTCAGTACTTGAGAAAAAGATAAGAATAAAAGACGATGAGGACTTTTATACACATGACGAAGGTTCTAGATTCAAGCCTCGTAATCAATGGTTGAGATGAATTTAACCTACTGGGATTGAATCTAACGTATATAAATGAATTTCCGTAGGTAAACTAACCTCATATAGCAGGTAGAAGGTAGCAGGTCAATGACTAGGATTGGTAAACTCAATATCATAGGAATCAAGCCAATATATCTTCTAATCCATTGATAATGTTTAATCCAACGGTTGAAAAAGGATATTGCAAATGTGAGAACAAAAATGGCACCAACCACATAACGATAGTGGTAACCCACTAATCGCCTTAATTAGACCGGACTATGCTTTAAAAAGAATGTTTAATTGAATAAAACACTAATCTTTAAAATAAATTAAAAGGTTTTATTAAATAAAGAATTGATTTTAATTAAAAATAAATTCTAAAAATTATTTTAAAAATCAATTAAAATGCTGAAAAAATATGAAAACACTATATTTCCAAGAAATACAATAAGTGTCCTAATTATGGGGTGTTTTACCTTCTTACCATACTTCAGATAAAATTTGAAGATATTATTGAAGTAATCTTGAAGTAGGTTGTATGGAATCTTCTTAGACTTCATAAAGAACCCTATGAGGTGCTCAATACTAGAAAACAAACCTTCTGTCTACATACCCAAACTATTTGAATGACATATGCATTATATACTCATAATAATCCTAGAAAGTCAATTGCATGGGGTGTTTCAATCTCTCCCTTTTGACATTAGAGATAAAATCCTTTAAGTGCATCAAGGTACTCGTAGGAAAAAAAATAACCTAGTCCTATACAATATTATATCTACCATTTCCCATCCTATAATCAAAAATAAGGAATGAAAAAAATACAGAACTCAACTATGTACAGACCAATACCCTAAGAATCTTGAGACCTGAAAGGTCTTGAAAGGTTCCTTCATCAAATATGTATATAGCATTCTCACAAGATAATGTGTTAGCAAAATTAGAATATGAAATCTAACCCTGGAATGAATTTTTTTCTCTCTTTTTTTGTCTCAAATAGATAACTGGTAAAACAAACAATAGAGAAGAATAAAATGAATAACTACCACACTCATCATAAAAACGGGCCACGTCAAGTGTCTCCTACATTGACAAGATAATAGGAGGAGTCTTTTATGATTTACTAAACATCCATACCCTAAATCCTCAGAGATAGATTATAAGCATGATATAGATAGGAATATATGAAAAAATAAGGTAGAAATTTAATCAAGACCAATCATCCCAATAGACTTTCTTAGAAATTCAAATCTAAGAAAGTTTAATTACAGGCTTGAGCATAAACCAAATGATTTGATGTGGGTTGAGCATACTCACATGTATTCAAGATTATGTGATTTTGCAATTGTTGTATATTGAGATGATTATACTGTAGATGAATCCAGTTGATATTCTGACTTGAGAATAATATTATAAATACACTAACGACATATATTCTAAACTGTGACTAAGGAATGTTAAAGTCTGATACACCAGAGATATACATTTAGAATCATAACTTGGGATGTTAGAAATGCAGGTTTGGGTCTGGGGTGCCATCCCCTCCCCCATCCCTCACCCCAAACTCGCCCCCACCTACCATTAGCCTGCCCCCAAACCTGCCCCATTTAAAAACCCCATGGGGATACCTAACACGCCCAAAACCCGACCAAAAAAAATTATATAATATTTAACGATTTCTCAAGAATTTTTAATGGATAAATATCTGAGGTAGTAGACACTCATAACAATTGTATAATTCATAAAGTCAAATGTAGCAGGCACAGAGTCCTGAAGAATTTATTATGATGAATAAATTTCATTATAATCACCGAAACATAAACCACTAAAATACCATATGCAGTCCACAATACATAAACACAACCACTAACGCCAAATGCAAATTCTATTTCAAATCTTAAAAACAATGGTAAAATCTAAACTTAACATGAAAACAACAGCATAATATGTTATTGCAAAACATATGTTTGAGAATAAACAATTATGTATTAATATAAGGAAGTAAAATAAGGATAGAACTAAGAAATTTTTCATGAAATGCTTAAAAACGAAAAAACAACCCTTATGGTTTCGAGTTCTGATGAGTCACTTTGAGATCTGGAAATTGGAGTCCTTGAAGATGAGACTGTGAGTATGTGATTCTGCCAACAGAGTAAATATCAAGTGGTCGAAGGGAGGTTGGGTTTTTATATGTGATAAAATGAGATCAGTCTGTCTGGGTTGAGGTATTTCTCATAAGGGAGTCGGTGGGTACTCCATGAAAAGGGAGGGGGAGGATATGATCGACAGGAAGAGGAAGGGTTAGTGCCGATGATGAGGAGAAAAGAATAGGGTAGAGAAGAGATGAGAGGAGAACTCACGAGAGAGCAGCAACCAACATGAGGAAGAAAAGTTAAAAAGAAAAACTAACTATCGATATATATAAGGAAATATTTGTAAAAAAAATGACCTTATACCGATCGACTTTGGAATTTTTATACTCAAAATCCAACACTGACCCCTACATTTTTTTATTTTCACTCTGACCCATTAATTAACCCCAAATTCACCCCATTAGGGTTAGGTGCGGGGCGGATACTTGTAAAAACCCACCCTATTGCCATCCCCAATCATAACTTGATATCGTTAATGTAAGAGAATAATTTTTGGTAATTGAGATATCATTAATGTAAGAGATTATCGTAGAGTAAGAGATTCTTAATTCAACAAAATTAAAAGATGTAATTATATCACATAGGACTCATTTAAGTTTGTGTAAAAGGGTGTGCGATATCGATTATTAATTTAATTCTCAAATTTCCAATTTTAAACTTATTTAATTAAATGTTAATTTTTTATCCAAATTAATTAACCCTAAAATATGCATCTAGGTGAATAAATTAATCATGCAAATCCAATAAATATAGATTCGAGAAAAAAAACCTTTGGGGTAAAACCTTTATTTCACTATGAACAGTAAATTGCAACTTACAAAGTAAACAATGAAATCTGCAATGAATCTCCCACAGAAAATTCACATAGACCTCAAACTAGATCAGCAATGGACTCCCTCAAGAACCCATAAGAATCGCAGCTCTTCCTTCAGCAAAGAACACCCTCGAGTCTTCTCAATGACCGCAGTCATCAGCAAGAGACTCCCTTAATATCTACAAATCTAGTGGTAGAGATTTCGTCTCTACAAGAGAAACTTCAACAAAATTGTGTCTTAGGTTACAAAACGATTCACTAAAGTAATTGGGATGACCTGTGAATCAAAAATAAAAAATTTAAGCCCCGAAAGTGAAGACATATGTTTTTACAGTTATGTAGTTTTCGTTCAGCAAACGTCTTAAGAAACAAGAACTTATAAAATAGGCATTTATTAAAAACCTAAGTCGGCGGGGTCGTTCAAATGAGATGTCAAGGTCGTTTGAATGACAACTGATGTTGTTTAATCTAAGATCGAGCGACCTATCTGACGACCTTAAAAACACAAAACATTATTCTGTTGTTAGATGAAAATATCAAACAAGCTTCTGATGACCTATCGCACTACATGTAATGTCTTTTGAAGTTGTCGTTTGAACGACTTCTTCCTGTCGTTTGAATGGCATATAAATGTCATTAGACCGATCGAAGGGAAAAAATATTTTATTTTAAAACTCTTCCTATAGGTCTTAGAAAAATTATCTTAACTCAATAAAATGCCTCAGGATGATAAAAACATATTTAGAAAAAATATTCCAACACTTAAACGAAACATTAATGAACTTTAAACGCAACCTTACCAAAATCAATCTTGTGGAGGCTTATTATTAAAGAATCTTGATATTCGAATTCGTCATCTTGACCCAATGATAGTGAACATTCTTCGACGGGTGTTACGGTATACGACATACTCAGTGTAAAATGGACTATGTAAAATATGTCCTTACAGTTGGGAAATTGAATCACATGCTTATTTAGGTTGTTTGGGTTGGGGTAAATTAAATAACTTAAAAATCAACTTCTGTTTTGAGGATATGTGTTATTACTGTTTTGGACCATGTGTAGTTATAGTCTTAAGCGTTGTATACTTGTTTCGTTTAATCCTCTATATTTCCAGTATTCTTTTATATTTAAATTTCTAATCATATGTGTTACTTCAGATCTTAGGAGTCAAATATTTGTATAAGACACATTATTATTATTGGAGTATTTATTCGGAGTTGGATACCATTGAAATTTGTACATTCTAGAGTGAAGTTTTATTCTATTGTCATCTGTTTTAATTAATGAGACTAAGACAGGGATTAATGCTAGGTTGGAATTGTGGAGAGAAACTTTAGAAACAAGAGCATTTAAAATAAGAAGAACTAAAACAAAATATGTGGAGTGCAATTTTAGTAGTAATAGGAGGAAAAATAGAGATGTGGTGAAATTGGAGGGTCAAGAGATACCTAGAAACGATCATTTTTGTTATTTAGGATCGTTATCCAAAAAGATGGAGATATTCGTGATGATGTTACTCATAGGATTAGAGCAGGCTAGGTTAAGTGGAGAAGTGCTATCGACGTTTTGTGTGGTAGGCCTATACCTTTGAAGTTAAAAGGTAAATATTATAGGAAGGCCATTAGACCCGCTATGTTATATGGGACAGAGTGTTAGGCAACCAAGAAATAAAATGTGTAGAAAATGAGTATGGCGGAGATGCGAATGCTAAGATGGATTTGTCGTAAAACTCGAAAGGATAAAATTAAAAATGAACAAATTCGTGAAACGGTAAAAGTAGCTCCTATAGAAGATAAATTGAGAGAAAATCGACTTATATGGTTTGGACATGTCAAGCGTAGACCAATGGATGTTCCTATAAGGAAGAGTGATTTAGTTAGTACTAATGGTAACACAAGGGGTAGAGGTAGGCCTAAATTGACTTGGTGGGATATTATAAAAAAGGACATGATGTCATGTGGTTTAATCGAAGATATTTCACTGGACAAAATGGAATGGAAAAATATGATTCATGTAGCCGACCCCAAATAATTGAGAAAATACTTTGTTGAGTTGGGTACTGTCTTTATATTTATCGTTTTCACATATCTCTTTATGTTAAGAATGTTACTAATTATTTTTTACTCCCGTGATTTTTATATAAGAACTGATCAATCTATTTATGGATTTCATGGGGTGCCACACCAACTCCTAGGCCTTTTTAAGTTAGGTTGATATGTGATCATCTCTAGAATTATAGTCTCTTCCTATTTTCTGGGATATAGATCGTTAGTTATGAAAAAGATCAAAATGATTGGTGCCCAAGGATAAGGATTTCTTTAATCACCTGATGACAGCCTCATACTCCAGTTTCTTGTTCAATGCTTTATAGCCCAGTCTTATGGCCTACTCTAGGATGGTGTTTTTTTAGTGTGACTAAGACTGTTCCTATATCAAATCCTTTCATATTAAAAGTACCTTCCACACAGAGAGTCAAACTTATGTTGTGCTCAAATCACCCTTTGATAACTTTGTTGTCACATTTAGGAGTTTCCTCAGGTTGTTGTCCTCTAGCAAACTTAGCAACGAAATCTTCCAACACATGTCTCTTTATTGTCATCCTAGGTTGATAATGGATATCATATCTTACCAGTTCCACTAACCATGTGGACATTCATTTATAGAGGTCGGACTTGGGAGAATTGCCTTTAGTGAAATGGATTTTATGACTATAACTGAGTGTGATTAAAAGTAATGCTTCATCTTTCGTGAAGTTATTACCAATGAATATGCCAACTTTTCTAGTATGAAATATCGTAGTTCAGCATGGAGTAGTGTTTTACTGACATAGTAAATTCAGGCTTGGCACCCTTCCTTCTCACAAACTAAAATTGAGTTAACTATATGATCATAGACTTATCAGTATAAGTAAAAAAAATCTCCTGGATCATGAACCATTAGCAATGGTGTTCAGCTTAGATAATTATTGATTTCCTTTGATGCCACGAAGGACTCATCATTGCATACCTCACTATTTTCCCTTTTTGACATTTGGAAAAAAATTTGGCATCCCTTTTAGGACTTTTAAATTAACCAATTTAAGGAAGCAGGCATTCTAGTCAATTTCTAAACATCTCTTATAATTTTGGGAGGTTTAATTGTCCTTATTACTTCAATTTGGTCAGTACTGACCTCAATACCTCTTTGGTTGTCCAGGTAGATGAGAAATTTCCCAGAGTATACGCTTAATTTTATAATGATAGAGAACTTTAAACATTTTCTTGAGGTCTTAGAAGTGGTCCTCCTCTTTCTTGATTTTCAGTAAGATGTCGACAATGTATACCTCCATGGAGTTTTCCAACTATTCTTTGAACATTTTAACAACCAATCTTTGATAGGTTTATCCTGCATTTTTATCCCCAGGGGAATGCTTATACATTAGTAGAGATCGAGTGTGGTGATGAAGGAAGTTTTCTCTTAATCAGGTCAGAATAAAGGGGTATGGTCGAAACCCGAGTATGCATCTAGAAAACTCATTTTCTCTTAGTTCATTGTGGTGTCGACCAATTGATATATCTTTGGTAAAGGAAAATTTTCATTGGGGAACACTTTGTTTAATTCACTGAAGTCAATGCAGACCCTCCATTTTCCTTTTCTCTTCATTACCAGAACTAGATTTAAAGTCCACCCAGGGAATTGATCTTTTTTATGAACCTTGCCTACAAAAGTTTCATGACATCTTCCTCTACTACCTTTTCTTTATTATGAGTTGTCTAGAATGTTATTGGGGTCACCAGTAAGAATTATGGATTGATATGAAGGTTATAACATATGACCATCGTGTTTATATCGATCATATCATATGACTGCCAAGAGACTATGCCATGATTCTCTTTTAGGAAACTGACCCACTTGTACTTTTCTCAGTTAATGAGGGGGCTGTCGATTCAGAATTTATTATATAAATGATTATCATTGAACGGAACCTCTTGGGGTGGATCTATAACCCTATCGATAGGGGAGACCCTTGTATCCTCTACCACTGGTCACATGTGCTTTAGCTATTATTCGGTGGGGAACGACCCCAATGGGTTTGTCTTTACATTTTCTTTCTTCCTTTATTGTTTAGTTCTGATCGTTGGGATAAATTATTGTAGAGTAAAAGAAATCTTGATTACCATGTATATCAGTTACCCTCGATTTGTCATGCATTTAAGCATCTGGTGATGAGTAGAAGGGACTGGCTTTATTATGTGTATCCATCCCCTTCTAAGGATTGAATTATATGGGGAATCAATGACAACCAATAATTCAATGAGCTCCTAAAATCTCCCTGTTGGTAGTGGGAGAACTATCATCTATAGTGGCACAGTCATTTTTCCTATAAATCAACTAGAGGGGTGGTAGCATCCTTGAGGTATTCCATTTATAAGTTGAGTTGGTTGAATACCTTGAGATATATTACTTTTGAGGAGCTTTCTTATAGGAGTAATAGCTTATACACATCCCAGTTGGAGATTTTAAGTGTGATTATAAGCGCATCATAGTGAGGAGTTTTGACTCTAACCAAATGTTCCTTAGTGATGATGATGACGTTGGACTAGTATAGGTCAGATCGATCTGCAAATCCTTCACTACTACGACGATCTTCTTCATCTCTATCCTGGCAGTATTTTTTTTATTTGATTGGGACTATAGTCTCAGTGTATTGTTACGAATCCATGCCCCACTTCATCATCTTCAAGGACATTGTTCATCTGCAGGTCGTGTTTCATTGAATGTTTCTATTACTATTTTCCATGATATTGTCCAAATTACCGACCTAGGCTAGATTCTCGAGATATGACTTTAACACTTAGTAGTTCTCTATTTTTTGGAACATCTTAATGAGGTGTTTCTATTTGAAAGGTCCAGCGTACTTACTCATGATGAATCTAGCTATGAAGGCCTCGACGAGTTTCTTAAAGAAAGAAAAGGAATTGGTTTCAACCATTCAAATCACTTTTGGGCCACGTCTCCCAAGCTTGAGGTAAAGATTCAACACATTAGGGGTTCATTGGGGTTTTAAAGATTCGAAAATGATCAGTAAGATATATTTTTCCTTTGTAGATCTTGAATCTGGGCACAATAAACTTCTTTGATGGCTCAAACTCTTCAATCGATCGGGTGCACAGTGCTCTCATTTATCTTATAAAAGACCTTCAAATATGATCCTTAATAGTTTGAGCTACTCGATGAGTTGGGTGGTCATCCATATCCCTCTATGTAAGGTTACAACGGTCTTATTTTTCATGATGTCTACTAGGCTGAGCTTTTCTTTCTCGCAATCTTCCCTGGAGGGAGAGATTCTGGTTGTGGTATGGATTCCTTCCTTGGCCAAAAATTTTACTCGCATGAGGGCTAGGATTACGAGTGATCTCATAGTGCTTGCACTTATCCATTTGAATCTATTACTTCATTCGATATAAATGGCGTTGGAAGTTAACATTATCCTCTTACTTATGGTGAATGGTTGACTTTAGTTCGCGACACTACTCGTATGCATTAACGATTCTTGATATTTAACTAGACCATAGGGGTGCATTGATCTTTATTATTTTATCCTCCTAAGGAAAGTAATGAGAAATAGGGGTGTCATGATCTTATTTAAGCCTGACTGTGTATCTGACTCTAAAGAGCATGTGTTCGGTGTGAAGTTCCTGATGGACATCATGAGGTTTCGAGTATCCATCTTGTAAGTAAAATATGAAGCGATTACCATTTGCTAGGTAAATTGAGGAAAAATCATTTCCATAGACAACGCCAATTGTAGGTTGTTAAATCCTATTATTAATGATTCAATGTACACAAGCCTAACAAATAGTAGATATTGGTTAAAGAATGTCACACGGAGAGGTAGGGTGCATGTGGTTAGGAAATGTGCCTATATCCATGGGGGTGTTCTACTATTTTAATGATTTCACAATATTTATTTGGAAGGGTGTGGATATTATCCAATATTCCATCTCCCCTACGAGAACCTAGCAGAGTCTCGGGCTCTTCGATTACTGTAACGATTATAATCAACTTATCGACTTTATTCTAACTTCCTCTATTATCCATGCCCAGTTGATCAGGAAAGACATAAAATATTAAGATCCCTAAATTAATTTAAATCATTCTCAGCATCTAAAATAAAATGACAATAAATAAATAAAGTATCCAAAATAAAATCTCAAAAAAGGGTGACAATCAAAACAATTGAACTGAAATAAACTGAAACTCTAATAAATGAATCCAATATATAAAAATATATTTTATACAAATGTCACAATTGAAAGAGAGAAATACAATAATATCTATCTCTGAATCAAACTTTCAAATATAAGTGACAACAATAAAAAATCAACGACTCCTATTCTAAGGACACCATGATGAATTCTCATAACTGCAAGTCTGACTATTCAACTCTGTTAAACATGTATATAACAATAATAATACCTTTAGGGAGCAAAATATATATAGATTTGGGTCAGCACCCTTGTAAGAGAAAATTTCCAATCGAGTCAATTTGTTTGCAATTGGCATAATTCCAGAAAAAAACTGTTTGAGTCGTAGGTTAGTCTTTAAGTTGGTCATTGAGTTGTGATCCCACAGAGCCTATGAAGTGTTGTGTTGAAGATGTTGTGGAAAAGTTTTGAAGACGATATCCTGCCACATTTAGTTCCTATTTTTTCTTCACACATTTTGGATTTATTGTAGATCACTCATGTATGAATGCTAAATGAATTTTGAGACTTAGGATTTTAATTAAGGATGTATTTTAAAATTAAAATATTTTGGGACTTTTTAAAAATATTTTTGGAAACGTATTTTTTTAAAAAATCGAGGTTGTTTTAAACTTAAAATATTTTTTGTTTCTAGTTGTTCAAACGAGATGAGAATGTCGTTCGAACAAATGGTCATTGTTGTTTGAAGTCTCATTAGAAGCATTTATCGAACGAGCATCAATTGAGAGCGTACTATTTTGACTTGTGAGATACTCATTCGATATTGGTTCAAATGAGATTGAGCTCTCATTAAAATGAGATGGAGTTTCGTTCAAATGAGAGAGCATTGTCATTCAAATGAGGCCTATTTTCGTTCAAATGGGACACCGCCTCGAAATTCATATTTTCGTATTTAAGGATGCCTTTCACTCGAAAAACACAAGAACTTTAGTCAAAAAAAATTTGCACCAGTTTACAAAAGTTCCTACTTGTTTCCAACATCCTTAGTTTTCAAGATCGAATTCTATTTATTCCAAAGGTATAGTGATCTTGATTTTGGCACCGGAATTTATTCTTCCTTATTGAACAAATAATTTTCGTGCGGTGGACTCTGTATATGCTGATTGCGAAGAAGAAAAGGTGGACTCCATGTTCAAATTCGTAGACAGTTTCCAGACTTCATTGATGGATACCTAGGTGCATGTGGACTCGTGTACTATGGACACTTGTATAGGAGGATTATTGCATGGCACTGTGGAGGAGCAGTAGATAAGGAAAAAAGGCATCAAGGCTTGTAGGTGATTGAGTCGTTGAGTAAGATTATATCTCTCTTTGTAATTTTTTGTATCATAGTGATTGTCTGGTCTGCGACATCTAAGGTTTTTTCCCAAAGTGGTTTCCTCATACATCAGCTTCTTGTGGATTTTTTGCTTTATTTACTTTTATCCAATTTATCATCGTAGATGCATGCGATAGGGTTAACAAGATAAAATTGGTAAATAAAATTATTTGTCACAAGATAAACTTTAATTGGTGCAACATATAATTGGAAATTTTTTGCCTAAAGAACACTTCTTAGAGGCCTTCTTAAATTAGTACTAGAGCTAGAACACTAATTTAGTGTGCATGTGATACCTTGTCTTTTGGCATGAATCCTGGAGGGTTTGAGATTTTTAGAACACCTATGTTTGATGAGACTAATTATGCTTACTAAAAATGCATATGAAGTCAGCACTTAAGGCTATAAATGAGAGGGTGTGGTTAGCCGTAGTTAAGGGGTGGACACCACCAGTCACGAGAGATAAAGAGGTAATACACCTAAAACCTTTTGAGTCGTGGACTGATGCCGAGCATAAATTAGCATAATACAAATCTAAAGGTTTGAATTCAGTTTTCTGTTATGTATCCCCGAAGGAATTTCATCGTATTATGACATGTGAGACGTTTAAAAAAGCTTGGGTTATACTCCAACTCACCCATTAAGGAACCAATACTGTTAAGGCTTCCAAACTCCAAAACTTCACCACCGAGCTTAAAATAATTAAGAGCTAGAGAGTGAGACCTTTGATGAGTTTTATTATATATATTCGACATAGTCAACCAATCATTTAACTTGGGAGAGAAGAAACCCGACAACCAAGTGATAAAGAAAATCTTAAGGTCATTGTGTGACAGATTTAATCCAAAGGTGGTTGTTTTAAACTCTTTGGGTATAATTGACTGGACAAAACTTAAAGAGCTTGTAGGTGACCTACAAACTTATGAGCTTATATATTTACCTCCAAGAAAGTGACGAAGAAAGAAAAGGGCATATCTCTGAAAGCCCTTAAGAAGGAAACAAAAGTTTCGAATAACGAGTCAGACATCGAGTCCAAAGATTTGGCCATGTTGGCAAAGAAGTTAAAAAATTATTAAATCTTGAAAGCAATCGAAAGATAAAATAAGTTTGAAAAAATAAGAACAACTATGCCGACTTTTTCCCTAAATTCCTGAGTGAGAACAGTATGAGGAATGAGTCGGATTAATGTTATGGTTGTGAGGGTTATTACCATAGGGTAGTTAAGTGCCCCACTAGACATAGGAAGAAGGGAAAGAAACCGATAGCATTTAATGCGACCCTTAGTGATAGTGATCCGGAAGAGGAAGATGATTCCCCCAATGAGCACAACATCATCACGCTCATGGTTAGTCATGTGAGCGACAACAAAATATATTCCCATGAAGATATTCCTTTGCATGACACTTCTAAGGCCATAGTTAGTAAATACCAACTGAGGGAGGGAGATGTGAATGAGGATCAAAAAGTAGAGGAGAGTGAGTTGTAAGTTGCTTTCTGTGAATTTTATGCAAAAACTGTGAAGGTGAGGAAGGTAAACTTGAAGTTGGAAGCTAGGCTAAAAAAAGTGCCATAATAAACAATAATGATGCCTTGATTGAGGATCTTAGGGCACATGAGAAAAATCTTTGGGAGAAACTAGAATATGTTGATGAAAGAGAGAGAGAGAGAGAGAGAGAGAGAGATAGTCTTTGTGGTTTGATGAAGAGTATGAAGAAATATATTCTAGAGCTTGAGGAGTCTAGGTGTTTATTCGAGTCTAGGATAGCTGACCTTGAGGAGAGATTGAGAGATTCGAGTAGAGTCAAATATGATTTGGAGGCTAGGTCAAAAAAATTGGATAGGATGTTATACACCTTCCAAATCAAATATGAAAGGTGCAAAATTAGCTTCGACGATCATGTTTCTCCCATTCCCAAAATCGAGAACATGCATATGAGAGAGTATACTAGGAACGTTAGGAAAGGTCAAACTTTAGGTAACACTCCTCGTTGTATTTACACTTTCACTCACTGCGATAGGAAGAATCATCATAAAAGTTTTTGCTACAATCTTAAGAACGCTCCTAGGAAGTGTAAGAATAGAGTCGCTTCAGTTCCCAAAGCCCATATTCATTGTTTTGCAGCTACATGGGTTAGGAAATCATATTTAGAGGCTTTAGGTATTAGGCTTGGTGATTATCAATTTCTTGCATGCGGTTATCCCCGTGTCAGATCATATGGTTGAGCCTGTTAGTCGTGTTTGTCATAATCTAGTTGTTTCTTTTTAATCTATTCTTTCTAGAATTATGACTTGTGTATACTTTGCATTTTTATCATTTTCTTTCTTGTATCATATTGAGAAAAATAAGAAAATATCTTATTTTAGGAATAAATGTTTTTTGGAAACACTCAAAAAGATTTTTGATTTTTGTGTCTTGAGTTTACCCTTATGGTATGGCATATTGGTGTGCTTGAATCCTCATCACTTCGCAACTTTCAAGTGGCTAGGACATTTGTCATAACTTAAGATACTTAGGTTGATCTTAACAATGAGTTTCATGGAGTTGTTTCGAACTTGACTTGTATTATGGAGTTGACTGTGTATATGCCACCTCACACACATTAACGAGATTTTTTGAACATTTAACTTATCATGTACTTTTGAGTTTGGTGAGACATTGTCCTCTCAATCTTATCATATACGTATATTTATGACTTAGGTGGGGTTGTGCTTGTAAGAATCACTGCTCGTGAGGATATTTGTGTATTAGTGGAAAAATTATAATTGTACATGGGAAAGGGCAGTAAAACACAGTTTGACTTTATGTGAAAGCCATCGTTGAAAAAAGCCCAACAAAAAAATAAAGACAATAAAAAGAGCACAAATTTCCATTCAGGTCCAACTTAGAATATCTGAAAAGAAAAGATAGTACTTCAAAAGAATCATAGACTAGAAAAGAATAGAAAAATATGTGAGTTTGTCTTTTGAGGGAGTTCAGTTGAAGATCAATGGGCTTGCACAATGAGTCCTAGGTCTAACGTCATGTCATGATGCTATTGCTTAGTAGAATCGTCAAAATCTAGATTTGTGTGCATTGTGAATGTTTTTCATTAAGTTCTCTTTATTATTGTCACATGTGGCTAAACCATATCTTGATAATATTTTGTGGTCAATTAGATCTTCTTAAACGTATCCAAGTATTTGGGTCAAGGTTCATTTGTTTTAGTTCACTCCGTTCCTTGTTTACGCACATCAATACCATATTACCGTGTATCTATTATGTTCTTATGTCCATTTTAATGTTTATGTTTCTATCAGATGTTTGTTTCTCATGTTTTTACCTTTCTGGGTCTAGTATCATTGGTTTGAGGAGAGATTTTGAGATTTTGTGTGTCATTAGAACGAATTAGTGGTTTGTTCAAAGGATTTTTGGGTCTCGTTTGAAGTGGACTTCAAATAAACATACCCCCCAAACTATTTTGGCTCGTTTGATAGTCGTTAGAAGCATCTTCAAACGAAATCCACCTTCGTTCGAACGACATGGTATTGCGTTCCAATGAGTTTCATATCTCGTTCAAACGATAATTGTTTTCCTTTCGAACGAGGTTAAAAATGCATTTAGGTTTTACTACTGTGAGTTTTTCCATTTTACCTTATAATTCTCTCACTTCGTCTTCTCGCTTTTGCTTCGACAACCTTCCATTATTGAGCTAGTTTAGCCTTGAACACCTCTAATTTCTTGAATTTTTTGCGATTTCATGCTCATTCAACCATACTTGTGCCATTATTCAGGTATTTGACATTTCTTTCGTCCAATGTTTGTTGTTTTTGAGGATTTTTGGGTCAAAATGGTTTGGGATTGATTCTCTGAAGCATATATCCAATTTTGTTTTGTCATTTATACATACATGTTTAAGAAAATCGATTCAATCCATTTTTATTCCAAAAAAAAATCAATTTTGGGGGGGCTTTTGCTGTTTTTGTTTATTTTTTGTTGTTTTTCCCCTTGTGTCATGTGCGTCACAAAAATTCAAAAATTTAACATTTTTTCAATTTTTTTTATTATTTTTGAATATTTGTGACACACACACTCGTCATTTACTACTGTTTATGGTGTATCATTGGATTATCACTGATTATATTCATTATTTGATGTCTGTGGATTTGGTTTTTGCAGGGTTTTGGTTAGATTAGTACGGAGATAGGTCGTAGAGTTGTGTCAGTTGGTTAGGTTGATGACTAGAGCTTTCTTTCTCATATCCTTTCCTATATTTGTTGAGATGGCTGGAAGTCATAGACGCCATTCCATTCACACGAGTTGTGTTGAGGAGCAGCCCACCTCACCCCACAGGCCACCCAATCCAACTGCCCTCGACTCACTATTAACCATTGGGTAAGTCAGGTAAATTATGAGCATTGTTGCTATTGGGGTTTTCACATTTGCACAGTCGTTCATGAGCGCATCTTTCTCATTCAGGAGTTTTTTATGTACCATATTCCGGGATGGATCTAGTGTAGAGGTTGGGAGATGATTTTTCTATGTACGATTTCATTCATTCCGACGTCGTTCGTGAGTTCTATTTTGGAGAGGTAGGGAATGCTGTGGATTTGCAGTTATACATCATAAGGGTACAAGTTGTAGTGACCCTATATCTCATTGCCCGTATGCTTCAGATTCCATGAGATCTGGACGTTATATATCCTGGATGTATCACCGGTAATCCTGAGCCTAACGAAATTATTAGACATTGCTTTAGAGAGGTACCCCCTCACACTTTTATCATGTTTCATCAGCATCCCCAAGAGAATTATAGAGTGATTAATTAGTTTACATCATCTTCAGTCTATCCCAAGACCAATCATACTCAGATTTCATTTGATATTGTTCACTTCACGTACGTGGTTAGTCAGGGATGGCACATTGATTTCCTACCATCATCATGCATGTCACAGAGGACATGATGGCTAGATACGATGCTGAGGCACAACAGTGCATTATAAAATAGTCTGAGATTTCAGTTCTTCTGGATGAGATGAGAAGATGAGAGCAGAGCAGAGGACTTGGAAATTCTAGGAAACGAAGGGACGTGTAATACCCCGTATTTTTATGCTATATTAATTTGGGGATTTATTAAATTTAATGTGAATTAATTATTTAATATAAATCCGAAAATTAATTATGTTATAATTATTAACGTGATGAGAGTTAGTAATTATGGAAAATTTGTTGAATATTACTAATGAGCAAAGTAATATATAATATTGGTTATATTAAATGTCACGAGTGAATAAAATGACAATTTTAGAAATTTGAGTCGGGACGCGTCCGTATCGCGTCGGGACTAAATATTGATGAATAAAAGTGAATATATTATAAGTCACTCGTATGGTCATTTTGAGTGTGCTAAAGTGTCCGGAAGGGTCGAGATAGTCAGAAAAGTGTACCTGGGGGTTTAGTTTGGGTGTCGGGGCGTTTTTAGGCTTAATTAGTACCCCGGGAGGGCATTTTGGACATTTCGCATTTTTGGGTAATTAAACCCACGAAATTTCAAGGGATATATCAGATGTCTAAGGTTGCCTTCTAGGATTAAAACAAGCAAATATAAGTGACGTCCATAGGAGAGGGAAGGAGAGATCTTTCAAAGTAATCCAAGGCCCAAAATCCATCCGTTTACACCGCCACCACCACCAACGCGTAGATCGTGCGACGGGGAACGCAACCACACCAAATTCGTCATAAAACCAGAACTCTAAAAATTCCAGGCAAGTGTTTATCTTGCTTATTTTCGTTAATGCATCACTCATGTTAGTCTATGGATGATTAGGATGAGTTTATGGAAGAAAACCCAAATTTGAGATAGGAAATCGCATGTAGTAATGATTTTAATGTTATTCTGGAAACCCCTTCACGTGTAGAGGATTAAACCATGAAATTATGATGTTTTAGAAGAAGAAAATTCTGTAAAAGATTGATTTGAACCATGTTAATGAAATTCTAGGGTTCTTGAGGTTTTTATGAAGTTTTTGCCTATAAATCCATTATTAGTGACGGAAATTTACATGCTTTATGTAGAAGATACATAAAATGAGATTATAATGTTAGTAGTACAAATTTTTTGGCGATTGGGAATGAAAAGTTTGGATTTGGAGGAGGTTATGTGATAGAACCCGTAACTGATTAACTGCAGAATTCGCCATACCTGTTTGATGGATCGATCGAGCCAAGAGCTTCGATCGATCGAAGGTTCGATCGATCGAGCGCCAGACCTCGATCGATTGACCCCTTCTGGAAGACTCATATTTCCCCTTTTTAAATTAGTTGAATTCAATTTAACGAGAAATAACTCTTGGACACCCTTATTAAAATGTTTTGGGAGATAAAGAAGACCAGTAGGACATATGAATAATTTTGGGACCTTTAATGTAAGACGAGAGTTGTATTTTTGGGATACTTACATATAAGGGACGATGAAACTATGTATTAAAGGGAGAGACGCATAAGATAGTTACATTAGAACATAAATGAATACCTACTAAAATTTTCACTTGAGAGGATAGAGTCCATGATTCTTACGTAGTAAAATGGAAAAATCTCTCGAATGAAAGCTAGAAACGAACCGTTATACGTGATAACTAATACTGGGAAAATCAGGATAAATGTTGTGATTATGGGTTATGGTATGAACCTAAATTGATATGATAAAAGTAGTATATTTATATGACTATGTATGCATATATTATATACATGTGAAAATCATGCCCGTGCTACTTGCTATCCCTGAGGTTACCGCGCTGGGACAGTCTTATCTCGATGGAACCTTTATGGGGGATATTGACTCGTACCCTAGAAGATAGAAATCCTTGGTACAGGCTATCGAATCGATAGTTCAGACAGTCCTAAGAGACGTGGGCATGTACTATCCTCTTAGAGACTTGGAATCTATGCTTCACCTCAATATTGTTTGTGTATGTGTTAATATAGTTCGAGAGTGATTCCGAACTTGTATTTCCCTTAGTATGAGTGATACGGGGATTGGATAGCAGAGTATGCCCGCACCATAATTTTTATGTGGGGTGCTGTTAGAATATATATATTATACGAGTATTTAATATATATATATATATATATATATATATATATATGAAATTCTAAAATTTGGAACTGCTTACTGTGTTATGGTAAGTAAGACATGTATAATGACTCAAATTGTAAATACTTGTTTTGAAAAGTATAATATGACACTGAGAAACTTTATTAATAAATAAAGTTAAAATGAGAGCTTTGTTACTGAATGAAATTTTCCTCTTAAACAATTATATTGTTCAGTTTTGAATCTTACGAGTAATCTAAGATAAGTTAAAACATTGGGAAGTTTAGTACGATATAAGATCAGATAATCTGTTGGGAAGGTTAGTGCGATAGCCGTGCCCATTAGAAGAGAGGTGGGAATTTCTCAAGAGAGTGCCGCACTAATATGTTATTGCATTGGCCTGTAAACATTTCAAATACTTGATAAACAAATTTTAAATCATTCACACTATCGGGCTCTGACCCATTTCTATTTATCTTTCTTTCTTGTATATATTACAGGTGCCCAGCCACAGGGGCGTCTTGCATAGGATCCTTTGGAAGGAACGCGCTGCAGCTTAGGTGGGAGTTGCATGTCTCTTTCTTAGACGACTTCATTTATTTGACTCCACTCCTAGCATATTCATTTAGTGGGGCATGTGTCGCCCTTTTCATTATTCAGTTGTTTATTTGGACATTGTGATTCAGTTATTTCTAGTATTGTCACTTTGGGATTTATTACTGTCTGGATGTTTTACTTTAAGTTTTTAATGCTTGGATTTAGTTGTTGAATGTTTAAAGTATTTGGATTATATGTTCCAGGATTATTGTGATGTGATTCTTTAATATTGAATTGTTGTAAATAATTAAATCTTTGTTTTTAAAATAAAATTTGGAAAGTAATGTGCAAAAATAGTTTTTACACTTAGTTTAATTAATTAGGGTGTTTAAACTGGAAAAGATATTTGTTTACGACAGTGATGCTAAGAATGAACCAACTGTTCACCTTGATTTTAATTTAATAAAGGAGTGATCGCCCGGTATTTAATTAGGCGGGGTGTCACAGGTGGTATCAGAGCATCAGGTTCTAGTGTCCTTAGGATCTATACGACTTATTTCTCTTTCAGCTTAACATTTTTTTTTCTATAGAGCCCTAAGATTAGGAATGTTGTATTCGTCTTTATGCGTTGGAAATTCGTGCTTCTGCGACTTGTCGATACGGATGTTAAACCTATTCTGATGTAATTTTAAAAATTTCAGATGGCCCATCAGGAAGAACAAGCTAATACCATGGGGGAAGTTAATGAGCAAGGACAACTCACGCCTCAGGTGTCTCCAAAAAGGGTACCAATCGCCGAATTTGCTGGCATTATGGCACAAGCAGTTACCACTGCAGTTTTACAGTACCAAGAACGCAACATACAACTTAGAGGAGGCAAAAGATCTAGAGAGGTTAACCAAATGCATGTGACTAAAGCTGACAATTATGCGAAGACACCGAAATTGTGACAACAAACCACCCAAGACCGAGTCAATTCCAGAAGTA
Organism: Sambucus nigra; assembly: GCA_949130495.1. Classification (NCBI taxonomy): domain Eukaryota; kingdom Viridiplantae; phylum Streptophyta; class Magnoliopsida; order Dipsacales; family Adoxaceae; genus Sambucus; species Sambucus nigra. Next base: position 337,196,708 of record OX422208.1, read on the forward strand.
ACAAAATTTATGAAAATTGCCAAAAGTGTCAGGGCTGACGAAGTCAGATTCAGAAAGAAATCACAAAAAGGTGTTTCAGTTGTGGAATGGACGGTCACAAACATCAATCTTGTTCGAATCAGACTGGGGATAAACTACAAACCGACCAGCGAAGAATTTCGGAACTCTGCTATAAATGTGTACAGCCGGGTCACAAGTGGAGGGATTGTCCTCACCCTGGCATAGTTTTTCGAAAAATTTCCCCTCAAGGCCAGCAAGACCAGGGAAAAAGCGAGGCTAGTCAACAATGTGGTGAAGTGAAGCAGTTTCGAGAGAAGTGTTTACGATGTGGAAGGAAAGACCATAGTTGTCAGAATTTCCCAGAGAGGAATAAAGTCCCAAGGCCAGCAAGGCCGACACCGACAGCAGCAGGGTCAGGGGGGGAGTAACTTCAGAGGCCGATGTTTGGTGTGAGACAAGCATGGCCATAAGTGCCAGGATTTCCCAGAGGGTGAGAGGGCCCCACAACAGCAGGGTGCCCGTAACGAGCCACAGAGGCCAATTTTTCCAGCCGCCCTCCCAGCCCCAGCTCAAGTAGCAGCCATTACAGTAGCTCCAGTGCAGCAGGGGCAGTTACAGTATGGAAGTGTCTATAACGTCCACCAGGCAGCAGCTCCACAAGCACCACCCGCGATTGAGGGTATATTTTCTATCCATGGTACTATGGGTCGAGTTTTATTTGATACTGGGGCGACGCACTGTTTTATAGCTATGCATTTTGCGAAGTCCTTAGGGTTGTTAGCCACAGCAGAGGGCACGGTGACGTGTGTAGACTCACCACTGGGGAGTGGGTCGCGTATTTTATTTATATGCCAGGGAGTGGGGGTAGATATTGGTAGCTTGGTATTACCTGCAGACATGTTAGTCTTAGATATGCATGAGCACGATGTTATTATTGGTATGGATTGGCTCGCAGCTTACAGAGCCGTGATTGATTATTTCGATGGGAGTATTATCTTTGCCATTACGTGGCAAGAGATGTTTGTAGGGGCGATGCCTCGCCCAAAGGGAGGCTCGACCGCTCATTTATATTATATAGAGGAGGATACCTCTAAGGAGGTTGTGATTCCCTTAGGCTCAATTCCATTTGTTCGTGAGTATTCCAATGTATTTCAGGTAATATCAGGCCTACCCCCCCAACTGAGAGATAGACTTTGTCATAGATTTATTACCGGATACTAGACCGATAGCACGCGCTCTATACCGTATGGCTCCAGCAGAGATGCGAGAGTTACGAGATCAGATAGAGAAGCTGTTAGGTCAGGGCTTCATTCGCAGGAGTACCTCACCTTGGGGTGCTCCAGTCTTGTTTTTGAAGAAGAGAGATGGTTCACTGAGGCTATGTGTGGACTACCGGGAGTTGAACAAGGTCACGATGCGGAATAAGTATCTGTTGCCTCGAATCGATGATCTGTTCGACCAGCTGAGGGGAGAAACTTTCTTTTCGAAGATAGATCTGAGGTTGGGGTACCATCAACTACGTATTAGGGAGCAGGATGTTTCAAAGACTGATTTCTTGACGAGATATGGGTCCTATGAGTTCAGGGTGATGCCATTTGGCCTCACAAATGCTCCAGCCTTGTTCATGGACTTAATGAACCGAGTGTTCAGAGAGTTCTTGGAATAGTTTGTCATCGTCTTCATAGATGACATTTTGATATATTCACACTCCGAGGAGGAGCATGCCGAGCACTTGAGACAGGTTCTTCAGACTCTACGAGAGCATCAGTTGTATGCTAAGTACGAGAAGTGCGGATTCTAGTTGCGAGAAGTACAGTTCTTGGGGCATGTTGTTTCTGAACAAGGGATAGCAGTTGACCCAAGTAAAGTGTAAGAGGTGAGGGAGTGGGGACAGCCCACGACACCGACAGAACTGTGTAGTTTCTTGGGGTTAGCCGAATACTATAGGAGATTCAGTCGGGGATTCTCCAAAATAGCGGTTCCATTGACGAACCTGACTCACAAAGGGGTACCATATGTTTGGGATGATGCTTGTCAATTGGCTTTCGACGAGCTGAAAGACAAGCTTACTTCAGCACCAGTCCTTGCTTTACCGAAGCTGGGTGTGGAGTACCTGGTTCACACCGATGCCTCTTTATGGGGACTGGGGGAGTACTTCAGCAGGAGGAGAAGGCTATAGCTTTTGCCTCCCGTAAGATTAAGTCGCATGAGAAGAATTACCCCACCCACGACCTGGAGTTAGCAGTGGTCATTTTTGCATTGAGGATATGGAGGCACTATTTATTGGGGGAGAAATTCCGCTTGTTCACAGACAACAAGTCACTACAGTACCTGTTCACTCAGTGAAAGTTGAATATGCGTCAGCGCAGATGGTTAGAGTTTGTGAAGGACTATCATTTCGACATATAGTACCATCCGGGGAAGGCCAACGTAGTTGCTAAGCGTTGAGCCATAGACCGGTAGACGAGGTAGCGGACGTCTGGAAAGCAAAGTGGAAGGAGTTAGGCCACCAGGACGCAGTAGCTCGTTCCTTCATATCTGTTATGACAGTGAAACCCTAGATTGTTACGAGGGTGATACAGGCACAGACCGCAGACCCATTTTGCCAGGAGCAGATTGTACGACTCTTAGTTGAGGGTGCTGAGTCCTATTCTGTTAGTTCTGATGGGGGTTTGAGGTTTAATGGGAGATTGGTGGTTACAGAAGGAGCATAATTACGTCATGCCGTGATGACCCAGTCTCACGAGCCCCGATTTACGGTGCATCCTTGAGGAGATAAGATGTACCAGGATAAGAGGTGGCAATACTGGTGGAGTGGGATGAAGAAGGACATCACTGAGTTCGTGTCCAAGTGTTCTACCTGCCAGCTGGTAAAGATGGACCATCAGAAACCGTCAGGGTTGCTTCAGCCACTAGAAGTACCCGCGTGGAAGTGGGAGAGTATTTCCATGGATTTTATTACAGGGTTGCCTACATCACAGTGGGGCCACGACTCTATCTGGGTGATTTTAGACCGTTTGACCAAGGTGGATCACTTCCTGTCGGTGCGGACAGACTATACCACGGGCCAGTATGCTCAGTTGTTCATTGCTGAGATTGTCAGATTACATGGGGTGCCCCTGAATATTGTGTCAGATAGAGACAAGATTTTCGTGTCGCATTTTTGGGAAAGCTTTCAGGAGGCTATGGGTACTGAGTTGAGGTTGAGTTTAGCTTATTTCCCACAGACAGATGGACAGATAGAGCGTACTAATCAGATGTTGGAGGATATGCTACGCATGTGTGGTCTTGATTTTGGAGGAGGTTGGGAGCCACATTTTCCACTGGTAGAGTTTGCTTATAATAAATCTTATCAGTTCACTATTGGCATGGCTCCATTCGAAGCTTTGTACGGCAGGCCTTGTCGTTCCCCAACTTGTTGGCTAGAGGTGGGGGATGACAAGTTGCTAGGACCAGAGGTAATTAAGAAAACCTCCGCGAGGATTGAGATGATCAGGAGTCGCATTCGAGTAGCCCAGGACAGGCAGAAAAGCTACGCCGATGCGAAACGGTTCTTCCGGGAGTTTAATGTGGGGGAACAAGTGTTACTACGTGTATCTCTTATGAAAGGAGTGATGAGGTTCGGGAAGAAAGGGAAATTGGTCCCGAGGTATGTGGGACCATTTCCCATTATCGAGAGGATTGGGCCGGTAGCATACAGATTGGGACTGCCAGAGCATTTACATCGCATTCATGATGTATTCCACATCTCGTCATTGAGACGATATCTTCGGGATGATATGGTCCATACCCACATTGCGATAGATGAGATAGACTTACAGCCTGGCAGATATTATGAGGAGAGACCGGTGGCTATCCTAGACCATAGCGAGAGGAGATTGAGGTCGAAGGTAGTTCCACTTGTACGGGTCTAGTGGGAGCATCATAATGTGGAGGAATCCACTTGGGAGCGCGAGGCAAATATGCGCGAGAGATACCGAGATTTATTCTTACTAGGTATGCCTTATTTTTCGAATTTCGGGATGAAATTCCGTTATTAGGGGGGGATTATGTAATACCCCGTATTTTTATGCTATATTAATTTGGGGATTTATTAAATTTAATGTGAATTAATTATTTAATATAAATTCAGAAATTAATTATGTTATAATTATTAAAGTGATGAGAGTTAGTAATTATGGGAAATTTGTTGAATATTACTAATGAGTAAAGTAATATATAATATTGGGTATATTAAATGTCACGAGTGAATAAAATGACAATTTTGGAAATTTGAGTCGGGACGCGCCCGTGTCGCGTCGGGACTAAATATTGATGAATAAAAGTGAATATATAATAAGTCGCTCGTATGGTCATTTTGAGTGCGCCAAAGTGTCCGGAAGGGTCGAGATAGTCAAAAAAGTGTACTCGGGGGTTTATTTTGGGTGTCGGGGCTTTTTTAAGCTTAATTAGTACACCGGGAGGGCATTTTGAACATTTCGCATTTTTGGGTAATTAAACCCACAAAATTTCAAGGGATATATCAGATGTCTAAGGTTTCCTTCTAGGGTTAAAACAACCAAAGACAAGTGACGGCCATAGGAGAGGGGAGGACAGAGCTTTCAAAGAAATCCAAGGCCCAAAATCCATCCGTTTGCACCGCCACCACCACCAACGCGTAGATCGCGCGACGGGGAACGCAACCACACCAAATTCGTCATCAAACCAGAACTCTGAAAATCCCAGGCAAGTGTTTATCTTGCTTATTTTCGTTAATGCATCACTCATGTTAGTCAAGGGATGATTAGGATGAGTTTATGGAAGAAAACCCAAATTTGAGATAGGAAATCGCATGTAGTAATGATTTGAATGTTATTCTGGAAACCGCTTCACATGTAGAGGATTAAACCACGAAATTATGATGTTTTAGAAGAAGAAAATTCTGGAAAAGATTGATTAGAACCATGTTAAAGAAGTTCTAGGGTTCTTGAGATTTTTATGAAGTTTTTGCCTATAAATCAATGATTAGTGACGGAAATTTACATGCTTTACGTAGAAGATACATAAAATGAGATTATAATGTTAGTAGTACAAATTTCTGGGCGATTGGGAATGAAAAGTTTGGATTTGGAGGAGGTTATGTGATAGAACCCGTAACTGATTAACTGCAGAATTCGTCATACCTGTTTGATCGATCGATCGAGCCAAGAGCTTCGATCGATCGAAGGTTCGATCGATCGAGCCCCAGACCTCGATCGATCGACCCCTTCTGGAAGACTCATATTTCCCCTTTTTAAATTAGTTGAATTTAATTTAATTAGAAATAACTCTTGGACACCCTTATTAAAATGTTTTGGGGGATAAAGAATACCAGTAAGACATATGAATAATTTTGGGACCTTTAATGTAAGACGAGAGTTGTATTTTTGGGATACTTACATTAAAGGGACGATGAAACTATGTATTAAAGGGGGAGACGCGTAAGATATTTATGTTGGAATATACATGAATACCTACTGAATTTTTCACTTAAGAGGATAGAGTCCATGAGTATTACGTAGTAAGTTGGAAAAATCCCTCGAATTAAAGTTAGAAACGAATCGTTATACGTGATAACTAATACTGGGAAAATCAGGATAAATGTTGTGATTATGGGTTATGGGATGAACATAAATTGATATGATAAAAGTAGTATATTTATATGACTGTGTATGCATATATTATATACATGTGAAAATCATGCCCGCACTACTTGTTATCCCTGAGGTTACCGCGCTGGGACAGTCTTATCTCGATGGGACCTTTATGGGGGATATTGACGCGTACCCTAGATGATAGAAATCCTTGGCATAGGCTATCGAATCGATAGTTCAGACGGTCCTAAGAGACGTGGGCATGTACTATCCTCTTAGAGACTTGGAATCTATGCTTCGCCTCAATATTGTTTGTGTATGTGTTAATACAGTTCGAGAGTGATTCCGAACTTGTATTTCCCTTAGTAAAGGTGATACGGGAATTGGATAGCAGAGTATGCCCGCACCATAATTTTTATGTGGGGTGTTGTTAGAATATATATATTATACGAGTATTTAATATATTAATAAATAAAGTTGAAATGAGAGCTTTGTTACTGAATGAAATTTTCCTCTTAAACAATTATATTGTTCAGTTTTAAATCTTACGAGTAATCTAAGATAAGTTAAAACATTGGAAAGTTTAGTGCGATATAAGATCAGATAATCCGTTGGGAAGGTTAGTGCGATAGGCGTGCACATTAGAAGAGAGGTGAGAACTTCTCAAAAGAGTGCCGCACTAATATGTTGTTGCATTGGTCTGTAAATATTTTAAATACTTACTAAACAAATTTTAAATCATTCACACTATCGGGCTCTGACCCGTTTCTATTTCTCTTTCTTTCTTGTATATATATGTATATATTACAGGTGCCCAGCCATAGGGGCGTCTTGCATAGGATCCTTTGGAAGGAACGCGTTGCAGCTTAGGTGGGAGTTGCAGGCCTCTTGCTTAGACAACTTCATTTATTTGACTCCACTCCTAGCATATTCATTTAGTGGGGCATGTGTCGCCCTTCCCATTATTCAGTTGTTTATTTGGAAATTGTGATTCAGTTATTTCTAGTATTGTCACTTTGGGATTAATTACTGTCTGGATGTTTTACTTTAAGTTTTTAATGTTGGGATTTAGTTGTTGAATGTTTAAAGTATTTGGATTATATGTTCCGGGATTATTGTGGTGTGATTCTTTAATATTGAATTGTTGTAAATAATTAAATCTTTATTATTAAAATAAAATTTGGAAAGTAATGTTCAAAAATAGTTTTGACACTTAGTTTAATTAATTAGGGTGTTTAAACTGGAAAAGATATTTGTTTACGACAGTGATGCTAAGAATGAACCAACTGTTCACCTTGATTTTAATTTAATAAAGGAGTGATCGCCCGGTATTTAATTAGGCGGGGTTTCACAGGACCATGGCATGGTTGTTGAGGATGATGATGATGATAATGATGTTGATGGAGATTATTGATTATATTTTTATATACTCTAAGATACATTATTACTCTTGATGTATTTGTTCTTTTATTTATTTAGCTATGATGTGTTTGATGATACAGTCTTATTGGTTTAATACTTTTGGACATGGATATTCCTGCTTTTTATCATTATGTAGTTATATTTTTTTGGCGCATGTGATCTATATAGATGTACCCTATTTATCATCATTATTCATTACTAGGTGTAAACCCGCACGATGCGCGGACGAGGTGCAATGTGTGACATTTTTGTGATTTTTCATACAATACAGAAGGTTATAAAGAAAAGCAGAGGCATATAATTATTTTTTTTCAATGTACTCAACAAATCCAAACAAACTACAACTTACATCATACTGGATCCTACGGTGAAAAAAATGGTTGGCCTTCCCAACACATTTTATCCCAAGTTGTCCAAAAATAACATAACAACCTTTGAAAAGTTATATACACCAAACCAAATCTTTTAAAGGTCAGAAAATAGTCTCCACATTACTTACCTCAACTTTCAAAATAGATACACACATATTTTTAAACTAAATAGTAGGACGACTTGAGAAAAATTATAGCCTTATATTGAAGAAAAATATTCTCATAGTTGTCATTAGACACAAATAACTGAGGGTTCATAACAATAGATAATAATAAAGCCAAGATAAATGTGATACATAATAGAGTAGAGTATTAACAACTATAAATTAAAAACACCAAGAAAGTCTTTCACCATATATAGAGGCACTGATCACAACTGCACCCACATTCACACAATATATACCAATTACTCATTTGCTCCTGCTTTGACATAGTCTTCATAGTTAAATGTACATCCATATGTATGAGAGGGCATGTTGAAAATGGATATAAAAAAGATGATATTATAACACAAAATCATTAAGAGATCTTATAACACACCTTACTAAAATCAAATTACAAACTCACCATTTCTATTACTTGGATTGAAAAGGGAAAAAATCTGACATCTAGTCTTCAAAACAAAATATTTAAACTTCTGCTAAAAATTATAAATACAAAATTTCCAAACTAATAAAATGAGGAAAAAAACAAACATCGAGTGAATGTGAAGATCGAATAAGTAAAAGAATCTGGCTCAAGTCCTTCAAAACTTGCCTCTTGGAATAACTTACAGGCTTCATCTACCTTCCCTCCCATCTCCCATCTCCGACTTACCCACCTTATCACCCCTCCGGTCCGGATACCTCCATAAATGATGACGAACCAGTAATTTCCAGCAGCTAAGTCCGGTGAAAACCGGGCCTGTCACCGTCGGCGACTTTAAACCCGTAGCTCCGGACCAATTCAAAAACTACCTACGTGCCTCACCTTAATTCCAAACCAGAAAAACCATAGCCAAAATCCTACTGCCCCGGCCAACTTAAAAACCTACTACCCATCCAAAACCAAAAATTGACGGCGACCCTACCCCGACCAGTGAGAAGTTGAGTGGGGATAAAGTAAAAACTTTTCTACTGCACCATCATATAATTGTTCGTCTCCTACATAAATGAGAGAATGGTGGTCGTGAGAGAGAGTTTTGGGAATCTATGTGTCTCGGGGTTGGAGAATAAAGGGAGGTGATTAATTAAAGATACCTTCAAAGAAGATGAAGAGAATGGGGTATAATAAGAAGATGAAAACCAACGGTCCATAATTGTCTTGGAAATTGTAAAGCTAATGGTTAACAGATATAAAGAATTATTAAATGGTGAGGAGTAATTGAATTTGGGTAGGGCCACGTGGAATGTTATATGAGAAGCAACATTAATGCCTTATTTTGCAAATAAATTTATGTCTAGAAATTTGTCAAAAATAACCCTAAATGATAAATGAGGTAAAAATTTATTTTGCAAGACATCAAATTCGTTGGATGTTGTTCCAACATTACCCAATCCACAATGGATTGGATTTAGCATTCAAAAAAAGAAAAAAAAAAGAAAAAAAAAATTGTGAATATTTTCTTTGAACCGAAAAAAGCGGATGAGACTTCTCTTCAAGAACCCTCCAAGAACCTAAGGAGAATTCTCTTTCTCCTCTTGCGTAACAATGTCTATACCTGCTACTGGCCACCTGATCCCACCTAAGCCTCCTGATCCCACCTGGTCCAAATCATTCGCAACTATCCTCATGAACCAACAACCTAAAGAACTGCCATTGAAGAGTCCATCAATGTTCAAGGGAGAGCAAGCTGTCATGTTCTCTCTAGAAGACATTGAAGCCCTAGCTGAACCATTTAAACATTCAATTGTGGGGAAATTCTCTCATGGAAGACCTCCAATTGATTATATTCGGAAAATTTTCCAAACATTTTCCCTGAAATCTGCATTTTCGATTGGTCTTTTAGATTCAAAGCATATTCTAATTAGATTAAATAGTGAGGAAGACTATGTGAGACTTTGGCTAAGAGATATATGGTACATTGGGAAATACCCTATGCGAACTTTCAAGTGGACAACTGACTTCAAACCAGATGAAGAAAGCCCTATAGTTCCAATATGGATTAATCTCCCAAACCTTCCCTTACATTTCTATGCAAAATCTGCTTTGTATTCTATTGCCCAACCTGTGGGAAAACCTCTAAAGTTAGATGCATCTACAGCCTCTATATCCAGACCTAGTTTGGCTCGCATATGTGTTGAAATTAACATTTTGAGAGAAAGAATTAATAGAATCTGGATTGGTAGTGGCAGCTCTGGATTCTGGCAGAATATTGTGTATGAAGATTGTCCTTTGTTCTGCGAATTCTGTAAAAAACAAGGGCATTCAGAGAGCAAATGTATGATCAAGTTCCCTCAATTAAAGCCTAAGAAAGATATTCCAAAAAATCATTCAAAGCGAGAGGAAATTCAAGAAGTTCCCAAAGAAACAGTTTCTAAGAAATCAGTGGATAAAGATCATCAGGTGGATACAACAGTAAACCACATAACTGTTTACAGTCCGGGTAATGCAGATAAGGAGGATCATAACTGCTCTGATTCTCGTGATAATGGTAATCAAATTGCAAGATTATCTAATAAATTTGATGTCTTACAAGATGATTACAATTCGAACTCAGAAGATGATAATTTAGAATATCAAACCATCTATTCAAGAAAAGGGGATAACAGAGTCCAAGAGGTGCTGCTGCGATCTCACAATCTGAACTCGGAAGAAACTTACATTGTCAACCAAATAAATCTATCTCCCAAAGCTTCTACATTACCTCCATCTATTAAGCATCCAGCAGCAATAAAAGATAATGTATCTGACTCTGAAGTTTCTTTTAAAAAGTCTCCTAAGATTGAGGAGTTAATCAAGTTTGCAAAATGGTTTGATGTCAAATGGAATGGGATTCAGAAAGACAAAGAAGAAATGGAAAAAACTAAGAAGGGCCCAGATATAACCAAAGCATATTCCAAGATATCAAAGCAAGGTAATTCAACTAAGCAAGTTCCTATTGATCCTCTATTCAGAAGAATAACCAGACAATCAGGTAAGTTCTCTTCCTCAAACTTTAAATCTTCTGTTTAAATGCTGAATTTCTTGTGCTGGAATATTAGGGGGGTTGCCAATAAAGCAACTAATAGAAGATTGAAAAATCTTATTAGGAAATATAAACTACCTGTTATTGCCCTATTAGAACCTAAAGTAGGTATAGATAAGATTACTAAATATAAAATTAAGTGGAAATTCCCCTACAGTGCTTCTAATATATCCAATAAAATCTGGTTTTTTTGGCAAACTGAATTAAAAGTCAGTGTAATTTATAACACTGATCAATTACTATGTCTGAAAATTGACTTTGAATACCTGAATTCCTCTATAATTTTGGTTCTAATATATGCCAAATGCACCGCGATGGAAAGAAAAAGTTTATGGACTGATATTTGTCAGTTAACTTCTCAAAATATTGATATGCATTGGCTTATAATTGGTGATTTTAATGTTGTCTCGAAACAGGAAGAAAAACTAGGTGGTTCTGAAATAGATTTTCACTCTATGGAAGATTTTAATGATATGATAACTTCGTGTGCTTTGTCTGATCTTGGGTACTCTGGATCTCGATTTACATGGTCCAATAATCGTATCCATGGTACTATATTTTGTAGATTAGATAGAGGCTTGGTTAATACGCATTGTCTTAACAAGTTTCCTTCTACTAATATATCGCATTTACATAAGGCTTGTTCGGATCATTGCCCCCTGCTGCTGTCTATTAAAAGTAAGTTTGATAATCTGCCAAAACCTTTCAAGTTCTTATCTATGTGGTGTATCCATTCTATTGTGAAAGATATTATTCAGAATTCTTGGAACCGTGATGTTAATGCCCCTCCGATGAAACTTTTCTCTATTAAACTTAAAATGCTTAAAGAGAAACTTAAAATTTGGAATAAAGAAGTTTTCAAAAATGTGTTTCAATCTGTCAGTGATCTAGAAGATGAAGTTTTGGTGAAAGAGCAGGCTTTTGAGCAAAATCCTTCTTCACATTCTAGAACTGAGTTATTTAAAACTAGAGCAAATTTGAATATTGCTTTACAAAGGGAGGAAAGCTTTTGGTTTCAAAAAAGCAACAAAAAATGGCTTAAACAAGGGGATCTGAATACAAAACTTTTCCATGCTTCTGTTAAGATCAGTCATAGAAGATTGAACATAACCAAGATTAAAAACTCCCATAACATTTGGATTGACAAACAAGAGGACATTGATAGATTGTTTGTATCCCACTTCCAAAATATTTGGAAATTCGATCTTATCACTATTAATAATAGCTTTCTTAATGTTATTGATAAAGCTATTTCTGAAGAGGAAAATAAAAATCTTTCGGATTTCCCATCTGAAGATGAAATATTTAGAGCTATTAATAATTTGAATTCTGATAGTGCTCCTGGTCCTGATGGTTATGGGGGTGAATTTTATCAGAAATATTGGGACATCATAAAGCATGATCTTATAAAGGCAATTCACTCTTTTTTTGCTGGAGCTGAAATTCCTAAAAGCTGGTCAGCTACGAATATTGCTCTTATTCCTAAAGTGGATATGCCTATAAATTGCTCTCAATTTAGACCTATAAGCTTATGTAATTTTTCTAATAAAATTATCTCTAAGATTCTGAACGACAGAGTTGCCGTGATTCTTCCTAAAATAATATCCCCAAACCAATCTGGTTTCGTTAAAGGGAGAAGTATTAATGACAACATTCTTCTTGCTCATGAGTTATCTCAAAATATAGGTAAAAAAGTTCGCGGTCATAATGTTATTATTAAATTAGATATGGAAAAGGCTTATGATAAAGTGTATTGGCCTTTCCTATGTCAAGTTTTGAGGAAATTTGGTTTTAATGAAATGTTTATTGACATGATTTGGAGGTTAATTTCCAATAATTGGTTTTCTATTTCCATAAATGGCCAATGTAAAGGTTTTTTTCAATCTTTCAGAGGGCTTAGGCAAGGTGACCCTCTGTCTCCTAGCTTGTTTATTATAGCTGCTGAATGCTTAAGTAGGAATATAGATAATTTGTTCAAGAATGGTAAAGCCATTCCTTTTTCCCATCCTAGAAATTGTAATCTGATTTCCCACTTGGCTTATGCAGATGATATTATTATTTTTGCTAATGGGAACAAGAAATCTTTGCTTGCTATATCTAAATTGCTTAAAACCTATGAAAATACCTCTGGTCAGTCTATCAACATAGCTAAAAGCTCTATTTATATTGATAAAAATCTCTCTCCGTCTATTAGAACGAAGATGGAAACCATTTCTGGTATATCTATCAAAACATTGCCCATGAAGTATTTAGGTTGCAACATTAATAAAGGTAGAATTAAACTGTCTCAATTTTCTGATCTTATGAATTCTATTAGAGAGAAGCTAAATTCTTGGTCGTCCAAGCTTATTTCTCAAGATGGTAGGGCTACTCTTATTAGAAGTGTTCTATTATCTATCCCTATCCACATCATTTCTGTTATTTGCCCCCCTAAAACTATTATTAAAAGATTGCATAATATATTTTCTAAATTTTATTGGGGAGGTGTTAATAAAGAAAAACCTTACCAATGGTCTAAATGGTATGACATGTGTTTTCCATTTGAAGAAGGTGGGTTAAACTTTAGAAAAATGGAAGATAATATTAATGCTTCTAGCATGAAATTGTATTGGAAATTTTTATTTGATAAAGGTATTTTAGCTTCTTTCATGCGTCATAAATATAAGGACATTACGGTTTTGAAGTTAGGTTCTTCCACTATTAAAAGAATAAAATCTATCTCTAGTTTAGCGGATGATTACATTGATTCTGAAAATCAAATATGGCTTCCTTCATACTCTGGTGAGTTCTCTTTGAAAGAAGCTTTTCAAATATGTAGGAAAAATAACCCAATCTCTCTCACTTGGAAAACTAATTGGACTATAGAATGTCCCACAAAAATTTCTAATTTCATTTGGAAGTTATTGAATCATTTTGTTCCTTTTGAGACTGAAATCCAAAAAATTGGTATAAGACTTGCTCCGGTTTGCAGGGAATGTTTAGCTAATGATGATAGCGATACTCATGTGTTGTTAAATTGTAAATTAGCTAAAAATGTTTGGAAATATATTTGTCACCTTTTTAATGTTATTCCTAACAATCTTTCTTGTAGGGCTATGATTTTATCTTGGTGGATGACTAAAAATAACAAAGACTTTCTTAAAATTCTTTATGCCATTATTCCTAAAATTATATTTTGGGAATTATGGAAAGCAAGGAATAGATTGGTTTTTGAAAACTCCAAGTCTTCTGATAATTTTATAATCTATCAAATAATTTTTTTAGCTTCTTCCGTTCTTCAAAATCTAAAAATCTATGACCTTCCTAACTCGTTAGATATTCATATCTTTAACCAATTCCAAGTGAAAATAAGCCCTAAAGTTGTTCATCTTATCAAATGCATTTGGTCTAATCCCCCTAGTGGGGTTTTTAAATTAAATATTGATGGAGCCTCTAAAGGTAACCCGGGTAATAGTGGTATTGGAGGGGTGATTAGAGATTCGGATGGGAACTTCATTGTTGGGTTTGAAAGGGCTATAAGAGTTCAAACATCTTTCTTTGCTGAAAGTTTGGCTTTGGTTGAAGGTATGAAATTGGTTTCTCAGTTAAAGATTCAAAAAGTAATAGTGGAATCGGATTGCAAGCTATTTATAGATGTGATATTGAAAAAAGCTAAACCTCCATGGCAAGCTAGAAAGCTTCTTCAAGACTACAAATGCTCTGATGCAGTTACTTATAATCATATATGGAGACAATCAAACTCAGTTGCAGACCATCTAGCTTCAAGGGCTTCTCTTTTCAACACGAACTTTTTATATTGGGATTATTCCTCTCTCCCGAGGTTGGTTAAAGGTTTACTTAAGCTGGATAGTCTGCATACTCCTCAAATAAGGCATAGAATTCTAAAGTTGTAAATGGGGATAAGATAAATCTCCATATTTATTTCAAGTTCTCTCTATGTAATGGGGTTAATATAAAATCCCATATTTACTGCATTCTATCTAGAGTATTGGGCCCAACCTCTAGATTTTAAATTTGCTTGGGTTTGTAAGCTTCGGAGAGGCTTTTTCTCCTTTTATATTAATAAAATGTGTGGGGGTTCCGTCCCTCTTTGTTAAAAAAAAAAAAAAAAAAAAAAGGTAAAAGCATGACCAAGTCAAGCAACAAGTGCAAAATTCTAAAAAAAAAATTGACCTTGAGTAGTGCCCATTTCTTTCTCAACTTTAGCTTACATTTCACAGAGAGTTGTCGCTTCTTCCTCTATCCCCTTCAATCGTTTCTTCATCTTATCCAATTCCTAAAACACATATTAAAAAAATAGAGTTTGTTTAAAAAAAAAATTATATATATACATATATAATACGTTGATGGCATCACCCTCGGCGGCAATAGTCATATCAACATCGAAGTTGTCATCTTCCATTTCACCTTCATCTGGGATACCTGTGCCGTACTCTTCACGTTATTGTTAAAATATAAAAAATTAATGTTTGATAGTTTCACTAATTCATTTTGCTAGATATGTAATAATATAATTTATATGAATATAATAAATTTCATAAATGATAATGAAACTTACAATAGGTTCACTAAAAATTTTAAACATACAATTTGAATAATCAATGGGGATTATAACTTCCCAACCACAATGTGCAACACATAAAGAATGAAATTTCAAAAGGTGATAATTGTAACAAATTGCAGGTACATAAAAAATATTTCAAATTGTGTTCATTTGGTGTAAATTGAGTGCAATTTACCAAATTTATGGACTAAATTGAGATTTTTTCATAGTGCTTTGCCCAGTGATAATCAAAAGCAAATATTTGAAACAGTGAGAGAGGCATGTTTAAGAAGAAAGTAACTACACTTTTATAAGAAAATGGTCATAAATTTGAAAAAATATAATTTGGTTCGTAATTGTAAGAAAACCGAAAAATGCATCAGTTTAAGGTAAAAAAATAAAATAATTTGTAAAATCCCTATTATTTCTCACCTTTTATAATCCAATACACAAAACAAAGAAAAAAACCTCCTCCGAGTACTTCGTTTTGAGTAAATCAGTTTCAGTAGGCCCTACAAGAGATAAGGGTTTCGTGATCCCGTACAGCTTTGATGCCATTGTGGAAGTGCTAATTCCAAAACTAAATTATTGAAATCAAGTAACAAACCATATCCTACAGGATCATAAACTGAAACCCTTGAATTGAATATTGTGAAATCCTAGATCAGATGAAAAGGAGATTTGCACACCCACAAAGAAAAACCAAGATTGAAGTTGACTTACCCAAAAGAAATACCCAGAAATAGGTTACTCTTCGCACGCAAAATGGACAAAAACTTATAGGAGGAGGAAAAATGTAAAAAGAAGGGTGGGTGTGGAAGAGCCGACATTTTTTTTTGTGTGTGTGTGTGGTGGGGGAGGGAGGGAGGGGCGTTGAGAAGTAAAATGGGTGTTGGTATTAGGAGAAGTGAATGACTTTTTATTTTCTTTTGTGAACGATTGGCATTTCAATTTAAATTATTGAAGGAGTTGAACAGGATAAAAAAAAAAACTGATTGTTGAGGTGAGGTTGGTTGGGATTCGAAAGTGAGTTTCCTTGGATTTTGAAAAAGTTTTGATTAAATGCTTTGATACTTGTTAGTATAGTAACTTAAAATATAGAGTGCCACGTGGACACTCTCAATGAGGAGGAGTCTTAAATGCTCATAAATGCCTTGTTTTGCATTTTACAGTATATACAGATATGCTTCACGTAATTATTTTCTGGTATCTTGGTGATTATCCATTATCATATGCTTACTCTCCTCATCTTTATTGAGATATTTATCTAGCCATGTTATTCACTTTTATACTCTTGCAAGATCTAGTGTTTGTGGTCTATCTGTCTCACTCTTTATCTATTCCAGGAAAAAAGGGCGAGAGACATGCGATGTAGGGGGAGCTTTTAATACTGGCATTATTTATATATTTTTTATTCCACCATTCCTCACTGGTATTTGCTTGTTTCATGTGTGTAGAGATTTTCAGAGATTCAGACATTTTAACTACATCACATTCAGACATGTTTATGCTTCGCCAATTTTATCTATATTACTCCGTGTCCTGTATTTTTCCTTTTGGGGTTTATGGGATAGGACATATGTTTTAAGCTTGACGGCTCGAATTATCATTTCACTGTATTTTGGTTTTGTCCCGAAAAAGCAAAAAGGGTAGATTTGTAAAGGAAAATTTCCAATCTAGTCAATTTGTTTGTAATTGGAATAATTCCGAACAAAACTAGTTGAGTCATAGATTAGTCATTGAGTTGTGATCCCACAAAACCTACGACGTGTTGTGTTGAAGATGTTCCAGCAAAGATTTGAAGATGATATCATGTTGTGTTTGGTGCCTACATTTTCTTCACACATTTTGGATTTATCGTAGATCACTCACATATGAATGCTAAATGAAATTTTAGATTTACGATTTTAATTAAGGATTTATTTTAAAATTAAAATATTTTTGGACTTTGAAAAAATATTTTTGGAAACGTATTTTTTTTTAAATCGAGGTTGCTTTAAACTTTAAATAATTTTTATTTCCATTCGTTCAAATGAAATGAGAATGTCGTTAGAACGAATGGTCATTGTCGTTTAAAGTCTCATTAGAAGCATTTATCAAACGAGCATCAATCGTGGGCATAATGTTTTGACTCGTGAGATACTTGTTCAATATCAGTTCAAACCCGATTGAGCTTTGGTTCAAAGGAGATGGAATTCTGTTCAAACGAGAGAGCATTGTCGTTCAAATAAGGCCTATTTTGCGTTCGAATGGGACGCCGCCTCAAAATTCATGTTTTCATATTTAAGGATGCCATTCACTTAGAAAACACAAGAACTTTTGTCGAAAAACATTTATGCACCAGTTTACAAAAGTTCCTAATTGTTTCCTATATCCTCAGTTTTCAAGATCCAATTCTCTTCATTCCAAAGCTATATTGATCTTGTTTTGGCACTGGAATTTATACTTCCTAGTTTAACAAATTTTTTTCATGCGGTGCATTCCGTACATGTTGATTGCGAAGAAGAAATGGTTGACTTCGTGTTCGAATTCGTAGACGGTTGCTAGGCTACATCGATGTATACTGAGGTGCACATGGACTCGTGTATTATGGACACTTGCGTGGGTGGATTCCTGTATGGAACTGTGGAGGAGCGGTAGAAGAGGATAAGAGGCATCAAGGCTTGTATGTGATCGATTCGTTAAGTAAGACTATATCTCTTTTTGTAATTTTCTATATCATAGTGATTGTCTGACCTAGATCATCCGAAGTTTTTTCACTTAGTGGTTTCCTCATACATCGGCTTCTTGTGGATTGCTTGCTTTATTTACTTTTATCTCATTTATCAACATAGATACATGCGATAGGGTTAACAAGGTAAAACTGGTAAATAAATATTTTTGTCACAAGATAAAATTTAATTGGTGCAACATAAAATTGGATTTTTTTTAAAAAGATAGTCTTTGCTCGAAGAATACTGCTTAGAGGCCTTATCAATCCTAAAGTTGCAATAAATACATTACAGTATCAAAAAAACAATAATCACGTGACTCATTTATGATAAATGTACTGTCCCATTGACATTCATAAATACCTCACCCCTCGCCTAAGTAAAATACTATGAGCATATATCAACCCACAACATAAACTATACTAAAGGTCTACATCTTTAGACTAAAAAGTAAGAAATTGGTAATTGAATACCAAAGGGATGTAACTAACTATACATGTATAAAATATAGCCCAATGGCCAACTTTTAATTACTAAGATATTTACGATTTCATATTATAATATTTCATTATTTTAACTTCTTTCAATTAAACTCGTTCACGACTGAACTATAACGTGGGCACACAATGAAATTTTCATATTAACCCCCACTCATGTCACCCGAATGATAAGATATGCAAAATCTCATAACACAACACACAAATCTGACATAAGGCTATAATTCATATCTCCATTAGCGGACTAATATTGTATATATGTATATATGTTTCATAATCACCATACGAAGGTATCTACCTTTGGGACCTTCTCTTGCCTCTATCAGCAAGTCCGTAGGAGTCCCTCACTTAACGAACTTAAACTTAATCAATATACATATATGATAAAGGGGCATCACTATGCAGCCAAACCATTAGGTAGTTCTATACCAAATCCCACTAAAGGACCAAATCATGATTTAAAACCTAAGACCCCCCGATTGCATGTGTCATCAATCAGAGTTATGGTGCACGGTCACTACTTCTAATATAACCCCCATTGATTGATTCACCAAAAATAATTGGTATGTTCACATAAGCACATAATTTATGTATACATAAACTCTCTATATATAAATACATGATAGCGTATATTCTTAAGCATACCCAAAGCATTTAAATCCCTAGGTGCCGGATTGTCAACTTCATTATGATTTATTATATGTTCAAACCACTTAAAATATGTATTACAAATTAGGATACCGATCAATATCAAGTGTACATCAAATGAACCCAATCCCCAAAACGTCGTCTAGTTTATTACGCTCATAGATTTATGAATTCTCAAAGCTCATTAAATCCAACTCCTCATATATTACATACTTAACTATGAGTGCTTGCCTACAAGAACATATACTCTCTCTCTCTCATAATATATATATACATATACCTTTTCTTATTTAATTACAAAGTTAATTGTGTGGCCTATAATTTCTCAAGTCCTAAATAAAATCCCAAGCACTTCAATTCGTTATTATTTAAACTCAATAAATATACATACAACCATAGGCTATCACTCACCTGCACATATACCCAATTAAACCCAATCCCAATGTTGAATGGAACTATATAGTATTTATGTTTATGTCTCTAACTTATATATATATTCCCCATATTAAATAAGTTTAGCATCTCACAAACTAAGTTAAAGAAACTTAAGAGAAAACCCAAATCCAAAATTACCAATCTAAAATTTTTGTTTTGCGTACTTTTAGTAAAATATTCATAGGAAATTCATTAAAAAAATCCAAAAAATGTGAAACCAGCGCCCACGCATTAGGAATTCAAAAATCTACAATTCCCTGTTTAATAAAAACTATAGGGATCGATTGATCGATCGATCCCTATTTGATGCATAACAAATTATTTTTATGCATAACAATTAGCATCTAAATTATGTTAATATCTAAATCCATATTATTTTTATGGATAACATAATCTAAATCCATATTAGTTAATACCTTAATCACATAACAAATGGTCCAAAAATCAATTAGTTAATATCACAAATTAATTTAAAATCACGTCACATGCAAATTCAATTAGCATCTAAATTATGTGTTTTTATTATTACTAAATCACACAAGTAGTAATTAGTTTTATTTATTTATTTATTTCTCATAAAATAATTTATAAATAAAGCCAATAAAAATATGTTGTATTATATTTTTCTCCTCCTTTTTATTCTCGAAGGCTAGTTTCTCTATGGAGTTTATCCACGTGATGATGACCATTAATTAGATTGGATGGTCACATGATTTTATCCACGCATTACAAACTATTTTCCCTCACAATAAGAATGTCTAAAATTAAAACCTTGAGATAAACATTACAAGTAATTTCAAACTTAAATGCTTACGGTGTCCTTAAAAGTAAACAGTTATCTTCTAGCACATGAAACCATTTAATCAATTACTTTGGATGTTTTTAACCCAAAATTAATAGTACGAGAAGTTAACTAAAATATCCCTAAATAGTATTATATAGAGTTAACATCCTGATTAAATAACTTAACCTTCATTATTTAATTTGTGAAATTAAATTGTTAACCGAAATTGTAATGTCCACAAATTTTAAAGTATCAAGTTTTTTTCACAAAAAGAATAAATGGAAAAAGAAATTTGTGTGATGAATAAATAAGGAACTAGTCAGTTTTACATGAGATGTAAACCCCAAATTTAAAAAAAAAAGAATAAATTACTCATTTCGCCCTTAAACTATCCATAGAATTTCAAAAGGGTCCATAATCTCTATTAAGTGTCAAATAAGATCTCAGACTAAACAAACAGATTTAACAAGGCCCTTCCATCATCTTAGGCTATTAATTTGGACCAAAATAAGTTATGTGCAATGCACATGACCTATAGGGGGGATAATAATAACAAAAAATTTAATGGCTTAGGAACAATTGATTCTAATTTCATGGTTCAAAATTAAAATTAAATCAATAAGATATTTCCCCCTCTTCATCAAGTTCTCCAAAGAAATTTTCCCCCACTCACACCTCTTCTCCGACAAAAGCCTCCCCCCTCTCCCACACACACACACAAACTTTCTTCTCCTTATGAAATAATCCCCCAACGCAAGTTCTCCAAAGAAACCCTCAACCCACCCACATCTCTTCTTTGCTGACACTATTTCCCCCTACACATGCCTTTTTATCCGACGAAACTCCCCCCATACCAACCCCACCTGTAAACCCTTCCCCGACCATCTATATGCAACAAAAACTCATACATTTTTTGCTTTTTACAATAAAAGCAACACCACACCGCCTATAACCCCCTCCCCCTAGCCATACCTTCTTCTTCGGCAACCTCCCTCCCACCCACCCACCTACTTCTCTAGCGAAAATATCCCCCCAACACACCTCCTTATCTGAAGAAAAAACACCCAACATCTCATTCTTTTGTTAAACCCTCAACCCTACCCATACTTCTTCTCTAATGACACCATATATCCCCACTCACACCTCCTTATTTTGGCGATTTAAAGACAGTTACTTCCTTTTGTTTGTTTGTTTGTTTGTTTATAAAGTTTATTACATTTTCTCTCTTAAACTTTGTTCTATTTTTTAATTTTTCACCCGAACTTTCATTTTTTGAACTTAACCCCCTGAACTTTCCAACTGACTTCAAGTTATCAACCCCATCGGTGTTAAATGTTTGGACGAAACGTGGATCATGTGCATGGTACATAAGGGAAAATCTGTCAAGACAATTATGAGGGTAATTTAGTAAGTGTGAATATGAGTTTAAGGGCTAAAGTTGTAATCGAATAACCATTTTACTTGAAACCTAAAAACACCAACACCAAACTCTCTCTCTACTTTTCTCCATCCCACCTTCGCCTCTCTCCCTCCATTCAACTTTGTTTCTCTCCTCCCTCGCCTAACTTCCACCCTTCTTTGTTTCTCTATCCCCCACACACTTCCCCTCATGCCTCACCCAAACTCCACACCCACAAACCCGTCACGCTGTATCCCTCACACCATACCACCGTCGCACACCCAAACCCTTCACACACCGTCTCTCTAAAGATTCCACTACAAACATCTTCCACCCGCACCCCACCATCTCTCTCTCTCTCTAACCATAAATATTCATTTGTCTTTTGGATTTCATTTTGGGGATATGTTTTCAGGAACGGTGAACAAGGAAAGAGTTTTAAGGTGTAGTATTTCGTTTAAATTTGTTTGTATTTGTGATAGTGGTTTGGTTCAAGCAAAGATTTTACTATTGGTTCTTTTTTTTAAAGCGTGTTAGCGTTAGGAAATAACCTGTTTTTGGTCCAAAAAAAACCCAGACAGTTTTTGTTTTTTACAATAAAAGCAACACCACACCACCTATAACCCCCTCCCCCCAGCCAAACCTCTTTCATCGTCAACCTCACACACCCCCACCCCTACCCCCCACCTTCTTCCCTAGAGAAAATCTGCCCCCAACACACCTCCTTATCTGAAGAAAAAATCCCCCAGCATCTCATTCTTCTGTTAGACCCTCAACCCCACCCATATTTCTTCTCCAATGACACCATCTCTCCCACACACACCTTCTTGTGTTGGCGATTTAAGTATAGTTACTTCCTTTTGTTTGTTTGTTAGTTTTTTTGTAATGTTAATTACATTTCCCCAATAAACTTTATTGTATTTTTTAATTTTTCACCCGAACTTTCATTTTTTGGACTTAACCCCCTGAACTTTACAACTGACTTCAAGTTATCGACCATATTGGTGTTAAACGTTTGAACTGAACGTAGATCATGTGCATGGTAAATAAGGGGAAATATGTCAAGACAATTATGAGGGTAATTTAGTAAATGTGTATATAAGTTTAAAGGCTAAAGTTGTGATCAAATAACCATTTTACTTTAAAACTAAAAACCCCAACACCGAACACTCTCTCTACTTCTCTCCACCCCACCTCCGCCTCTCTCCTGCCAATCAGCTTTTCTTCTCTCCTCACTCTCCAACTTCCACCCTTCTTCTCTTCTCTATCCCCCACAAACTTCCCACATGCCTCAACCAAACTCCACACCCATAAATCCATCACATAGTATCCCTCACACCATACCACCGTTGTAAACCCAAACCCATCATACACCGCCTCTCATAGAATTCCACTGCAAACATCTTCCACCCTCACCATGCCCTCTCTCTCTCTCTCTCTCTCTCTCCACAACCAAATATTCTATTGTCTTTTAGATTTCATTTTGGGGATATGTTTTCAGGAACCGTTAACAAGGAATGAGTTTTAAGGTGTAGTGTTTGGTTTGAATTTGTTTGTATTGGTGATAGTGGTTTGGTTCAAGCAAAGACGTTATTATTGATTCTTTTTGTAAAGAGTATTAGCGTTAGGAAATAACCTGTTGGTTATTTAAATTTGTTCATTAATACATATAACTTTTTATTTTTATACTTCAAATTTATTATGTTTATTTAAACTGTATTTTTTAATTTTAAATTTTATTTTAATAATTTGGACATTCAAAAATCAATAATTTCCATTTTTATAAAATGTTTTTTTTCAAATCATTAAATGTTTTTGGTACTTCTCAAATCATATATTTTTAAAAATGTTTTTTTCAAATCATATATTAAAAAAAAAATAGCATTTTCCTATTTTTATTTGTTTGGAGTATTTTCTAGATTTTTTTTAAAAAATTGTATAATTTTTAAGACTTTTATTATATTTTTTATAATTTCCCAATGTATTAAATATTTTTTATAACTTTCATATTTTAAAAGTTTTTTTAGTTTTTTCCTTATTTTTAAATATTTTTTGTAATTTCTAGAATTTTTAAAAACATTTTGATAGGACGAAAGTGCCCTCATGTGCCAGTCCCGTGACCCACATTCTATCCAAAAAATTTAACACAATTCGGTTTGGGGGGTAACTTGATGTCATTTTGAAAGTTTAGGGGGTTAAGTCAAAAAAATAAAAATTCGAGTGGCAAAGTGAAAATGGAGTAAAGTGTAATTTACCCTTTTATATATATAATT
This sequence comes from Sambucus nigra, assembly GCA_949130495.1. Classification (NCBI taxonomy): domain Eukaryota; kingdom Viridiplantae; phylum Streptophyta; class Magnoliopsida; order Dipsacales; family Adoxaceae; genus Sambucus; species Sambucus nigra. The sequence goes on from OX422208.1 coordinate 337,220,569, forward strand.
TTATACTAAATTAACAATTTAACCCCATAATCTTATTTTTGTCCATATTAAGAGTCCAAAATGATGGAAAGGCCTTGTTAAATCTTTTTGTTTAGTTTTAATGAATAATTGATACTAAATAGAGTTTATGGACCATTTTGAAACAATCTTGATAGTTTAAGATCAAATAAATAATTACTTTTTTAATGTGAGCTCCAAATAATTTAGATTATTTTAAATATAGGTCCTACTTGAAGAGATTTTTCATAAATAAGTCCGATTGACTTTTTAACTATCCAATAAATCTTATTCCTAAATTTTTGAATTTTTTTCACAAATTAAGCCTTTTGAAAGCAACGATCCGTAGCATTTTGGAGAAAGTTATACAAGTGTCTGAGCTTTTTTTTCTTCCTATTTTTAATCTTCAAATGATCACAACTTTTTATTTACAAGTCCATTTTTCGAAAAATTACTATTTTTGGAATCTTCTCACCAAGATCTATCAAACAAGATCCACGAAGCCTTTATTATTTAAAGAAATAAAAAAATTATACAGACAATAAAATTTACTGTGTTCACCGAAAAATGAAATATTTTTATAGCTGAGACATTTTCAGAGACAGTAAACATTTACTGTACTAAGATTGCACAGAAGGTAAAATTTATTGTGTTCACCAAAAAATAAAATAGTTTTATAACTGGAATATTTTTACAGATAATAAACATTTATTGTGAAAATATTATATAGACAATATATTTACTATTTTTCTTAAGACGAAAAAAATGCGTCATCTTCATTTTTTTAATATTTTTTTATCGAATATGGGTCTTGTTTTATAGGGCTCGATTAGTAGCTTTCAAAAATATAAATTTCGTAAATTTTAAAATTGTATGTCGAAAGTTATAGTTCTTTAAAGTTTGAAAGAGAAAAAAATAACTACAAATTTTAAATTTGAAAGGAATATAGGGACAGAGATATATTAATAAAAAAAATCAAAATTTTAAAAGCAAGATTTAATTAGTAATTAACTAATTAAAAAAATAATTAAAAAAATACTTAAATAGAACTTTAGTATAATAATCCTAATAATTTAACGTGATACTTATCACTTGATGCATCATGGATGCTTTGTATGTAGTTAGATCTTTTGATCGGAGTGATTTAATTTGTGCACTTTTTTCATTTATAATTTTTTTAGGGGGTGGGGGAAGGGAAGTCAAGGTTTCAATATATTTAGGCCATAATAGTTGGCATACTAGTATGCATGTTATTATGGGTATGGTCCATATACATGAATTGTCTAAAGCCTACAAAATGTCATACCCACAATAAGATTTAGGTCATCGTCGTAAGCAGTTAGGGGAGTGAGTTGCAAGTTTCCTTCTGTTATTTGTATGCAAAAACTGTGAAGGTGAAGACGGCAAACTTGAAGTTGGAAGCTAGGTAAAAAGAATATGCCATATGAAAAAATATTGATGCATTGATTGAGGATCTTAGGGCACGTGAAAAAACACTTTGGGAGAAACTAGAATATGTTGGCAGACATAGAGAGAGTTTTTGTGGTTTGATTGAGGATATGAAAAAGATATTCTAGAGTTTGAGGAGTCTAGGCATTTACCCGAGTCTAGGGTAGTTGAGCTTGAGGAGAGATTAAGATATTCGACTAGGGTCAAATTTAATTTAGAGGCTAGGTCAGAAAAGTAGGATAGGATGTTAGGCACCATCCAAATCAAAGATGATAGGTGTGAAATTGTCTTCGACGATCATGTTTCTCCCATTACCAAAACCAAGACCATGCATATAAGATAATCAACTAGGAACGTTAGGAAAGGTCAACCTTTAGGTAACACTCCTTGTTGTATTTACACTTTCACTCACTGCGGTAGGAAGGGTCACCATAGACGTTTTTTCTATGATCTTAAGAACGCTCCTAGGAAGCCTAAGAATAGAGTCGCTTCGGTTCCCAAAGGCCCTATTCGTTGTTTCACAGCTACTTGAGTTGACAATCAGATTTAGAGGCTTTAGGTATTAAGCTTAGTGATTCTCATTTGCTTGCATGCGATTCTCCCCATGTCAGATTGTGACACCCCGACTAATTAGATACCGGGTAGCTACTCATTTATTCAAATTAATACAAAATGTCAAGTTGGTTCAGTTCATAGCATCATTGTCGAAAATCAATTCGTTAATATCACAAATTAATTTAAAATCACGTCACATGCAAATTCAATTAGCATCTAAATTATGTGTTTTTATTATCACTAACTCAAACAAGTAGTAATTAGTTTTATTTTTTTATTTATTTCTCATCAAATAATTTGTAAATAAAGCCAATAAAAATATGTTGTATTATATTTTTCTCCTCCTTTTTATTCTCGAAGGCTAGTTTCTCTATGGAGTTTATCCACGTGATGATGACCATTAATTAGATTGGATGGCCACATGATTTTATCCACGCATTACAAATTATTTTCCCTCACAATAAGAATGTCTAAAATTAAAACCTTGAGATAAACATTACAAGTAATTTTAAACTTAAATGCTTACAGTGTCCTTAAAAGTAAATAGTTATCTTCTAGCACATGAAACCATTTAATCAATTACTTTGGATGTTTTTAACCCAAAATTAATAGTACGAGAAGTTAACTAAAATATCCCTAAATATTATTATATAGAGTTAACATCCTGATTAAATAACTTAACCTTCATTATTTAATTTGTGAAATTAAATTGTTAACCGAAATTGTAATGTCCACAAATTTTAAAGTATCAAGTTTTTTTTCACAAAAATAATAAATGGAAAAAGAAATTTGTGTGATGAATAAATAAGGAACTAATCAGTTTTACATGAGATGTAAACCCCAAATTTAAAAAAAAAAAAAGGAATAAATTACTCGTTTCGCCCTTAAAATATCCATAGAATTTCAAAAGGGTCCATAATCTCTATTAAGTGTCAAATAAGATCTCAGACTAAACAAACAGATTTAACAAGGCCCTTCCATCATCTTAGGCTATTAATTTGGACCAAAATAAGTTATGTGCAATGCACATGAACTATAGGGGGAATAATAATAACAAAAAATTTAATGGCTTAGGAACAATTGATTCTAATATCATGGTTCAAAATTAAAATTAAATCAATAAGATATTTCCCCCTCTTCATCTAGTTCTCCAAAGAAATTTTCCCCCACTCACACCTCTTCTCCGACAAAAGCCTCCCCCCTCTCCCACACACACACACACTTTCTTCTCCTATGAAATAATCCCCCAATGCAAGTTCTCCAAAGAAACCCTCAACCCACCCACATCTCTTCTTTGCTGACACTATTTCCCCCTACACATGCCTTTTTATCCGACGAAACTCCCCCCATCCCCACCCCACCTGTAAACCCTTCCCCGACCATCTATATGCAACAAAAACCCATACATTATTTGTTTTTTACAATAAAAGCAACACCACACCGTCTATAACCCCCTCCCCCTAGCCATACCTTCTTCTTCGGCAACCTCTCTCCCACCCACCCACCTACTTCTCTAGCGAAAATATCCCCCCAACACACCTCCTTATCTGAAGAAAAAATCCCCCAACATCTCATTCTTTTGTTAAACCCTCAACCCTACCCATATTTCTTCTCTAATGACACCATATATCCCCACTCACACCTCCTTGTGTTGGCGATTTAAAGACAATTACTTCCTTTTGTTTGTTTGTTTTTTTTTTTATAAAGTTTATTACATTTTTTCTCTTAAACTTTGTTCTATTTTTTAATTTTTCACCCAAACTTTCATTTTTTGAACTTAACCCCCTGAACTTTCCAACTGACTTCAAGTTATCAACCCCATCGGTGTTAAATGTTTGGACGAAACGTGGATCATGTGCATGGTACATAAGGTAAAATCTGTCAAGACAATTATGAGGGTAATTTAGTAAGTGTGTATATGAGTTTAAGGGCTAAAGTTGTAATCGAATAACCATTTTACTTGAAACCTAAAAACACCGACACCAAACTCTCTCTCTACTTTTCTCCATCCCACCTTCGCCTCTCTCCCTCCACTCAACTTTGTTTCTCTCCTCGCTTGCCCAACTTCCACCCTTCTTTGTTTCTCTATCCCCCACACACTTCCCCTCATGCCTCACCCAAACTCCACACCCACAAACCCGTCACGCTGTATCCCTCACACCATACCACCGTCGCACACCCAAACCCTTCACACACCGTCTCTCTAAAGATTCCACTACAAACATCTTCCACCCTCACCCCACTCTCTCTCTCTCTCTCTCTCTAACCACAAATATTCATTTGTCTTTTGGATTTCATTTTGGGGATATGTTTTCAGGAACGGTGAACAAGGAAAGAGTTTTAAGGTTTAGTATCTCGTTTGAATTTGTTTGTATTTGTGATAGTGGTTTGGTTCAAGCAAAGATTTTACTATTGGTTCTTTTTTTAAAGCGTGTTAGCGTTAGGAAATAACCTGTTTTTGGTACCAAAAAACCCAGAGAGTTTTAATTTTTTACAACAAAAGTAACACCACACCACCTATAACCCCCTCCCCCCAGCCAAACCTCTTTCTTCGTCAACCTCACACACCCCCACCCCTACCCCCCACCTGCTTCCCTAGAGAAAATCTGCCCCCAACACACCTCTTTATCTGAAGAAAAAATCCCCCAGCATCTCATTCTTCTGTTAAACCCTCAACCCCACCCATATTTCTTCTCCAATGACACCATCTCTCCCCACACACACCTTCTTGTTTTGGCGATTTAAGTATAGTTACTTCCTTTTGTTTGTCTGTTTGTTTTTTTGTAAGGTTAATTACATTTCCCCAATAAACTTTATTGTATTTTTTAATTTTTCCCCGAACTTTCATTTTTTGGACTTAACCCCCTGAACTTTACAACTGACTTCAAGTTATCGACCATATTGGTGTTAAACGTTTGAACTGAACGTAGATCATGTGCATGGTAAATAAGGGGAAATATGTCAAGACAATTATGAGGGTAATTTAGTAAATGTGTATATAAGTTTAAGGGCTAAAGTTGTGATCAAATAACCATTTTACTTTAAAACTAAAAACACCAACACCGAACACTCTCTCTACTTCTCTCCACCCCACCTCCGCCTCTCTCCTGCCAATCATCTTTTCTTCTCTCCTCACTCTCCAACTTCCACCCTTCTTCTCTTCTCTATCCCCCACAAACTTCCCACATGCCTCAACCAAACTCCACACCCATAAATCCATCACACAGTATCCCTCACACCATACCACCATTGTAAACCCAAACCCATCATACACCGCCTCTCATAGCATTCCACTGCAAACATCTTCCACCCGCACCACGCCCTCTCTCTCTCTCTCTCTCCACAACCAAATATTCTATTGTCTTTTAGATTTCATTTTGGGGATATGTTTTCAGGAACCGTTAACAAGGAATGAGTTTTAAGGTGTAGTGTTTGGTTTGAATTTGTTTGTATTGGTGATAGTGGTTTGGTTCAAGCAAAGACGTTATTATTGATTCTTTTTTTAAAGAGTATTAGCGTTAGGAAATAACATGTTGGTTATTTAAATTTGTTCATTAATACATATAACTTTTTATTTTTATACTTCAAATTTATTATGTTTATTTAAACTGTATTTTTTAATTTTAAATTTTATTTTAATAATTTGGACATTCAAAAATCAATAATTTCCATTTTTATAAAATGCTTTTTTCAAATCATTAAATGTTTTTGGTACTTCTCAAATCATATATTTTGATAAATGTTTTTTTCAAATCATATATTTAACAAAAATAGTATTTTCCTATTTTTATTTGTTTGGAGTATTTTCTAGATTTTTAAAAAAAAATTGTATAATTTTTAAGACTTTTATTATATTTTTTATAATTTCCCAATGTATTAAATATTTTTTATAACTTTCATATTTTAAAAGTTTTTTTAGTTTTTTTCTTATTTTTAAATATTTTTTGTAATTTCTAGAATTTTTAAAAACATTTTGATAAGACGAAAGTGCCCTCATGTGCCAGTCCCGTGACCCACATTCTATCCAAAAAATTTAACACAATTCGGTTTGGGGGGTAACTTGATGTCATTTTGAAAGTTTAGGGGGTTAAGTCAAAAAAATAAAAATTCGAGTGGCAAAGTGAAAATGGAGTAAAGTGTAATTTACCCTTATATATATATAATTTGATACTAAATTAACAATTTAACCCCGTAATCTTATTTTTGTCCATATTAAGAGTCCAAAATGATGGAAAGGCCTTGTTAAATCTTTTTGTTTAGTTTTAATGAATAATTGATACTAAATAGAGTTTATGGACCATTTTGAAACAATCTTGATAGTTTAAGATCAAATAAATAATATCTTTTTTAATGTGAGCTCCAAATAATTTAGATTATTTTAAATATAGGTCCTACTTGAAGAGATTTTTCATAAATAAGTTCGATTGACTTTTTAACTATCCAATAAATCTTATTCCTAAATTTTTGAATTTTTTTCAAAAATTAAGCCTTTTGAAAGCAACGATCCGTAGCATTTTGGAGAAAGTTATACAAGTGTCTGAGCTTTTTTTTTCTTCCTATTTTTAATCTTCAAATGATCATAACTTTTTATTTACAAGTCCATTTTTCGTAAAATTGCTATTTTTGGAATCTCCTCACCAAGATCTATCAAACAAGATCCATGAAGCCTATATTATTTAAAGAAATAAAAAAATTATACAGACAATAAAATTTACTGTGTTCACCGAAAAATGAAATATTTTTATAGCTGAGACATTTTCAGAGACAGTAAACATTTACTGTACTAAGATTGCACAGAAGGTAAAATTTATTGTGTTCACCAAAAAATAAAATAGTTTTATAACTGGAATATTTTTACATATAATAAACATTTATTGTGCAAATATTATATAGACAATATATTTACTATTTTTCTTAAAACGAAAAAAAATGCGTCATCTTCATTTTTTAATATTTTTTTATCGAATATGGGTCTTGTTTTATAGGGCTCGATTAGTAGCTTTCAAAAATATAAATTTCGTAAATTTTAAAATTGTATGTCGAAAGTTATAGTTCTTTAAAGTTTGAAAGAGAAAAAAATAACTACAAATTTTAAATTTGAAAGGAATATAGGGACAGAGATATATTAATAAAAAAAATCAAAATTTTAAAAGTAAGATTTAATTAGTAATTAACTAATTAAAAAAATTCTTAAATAGAACTTTAGTATAATAATCCCAATAATTTAACGTGATACTTATCACTTGATGCATCATGGATGCTTTGTATGTAGTTAGATCTTTTGATCAAAGTGATTTAATTTGTGCACTTCTTTTCGGTATATTTAGGCCATAATAGTTGGCATAATAGTATGCATGTTATTATGGGTATGGTCCATATACATGAATTGTCTAAAGCCTACAAAATGTTATACCCACAATAAGATTTAGGTCATCGTCGTAAGCAGTTAGGGGAGTGAGTTGCAAGTTTCCTTCTGTTATTTGTATGCAAAAACTGTGAAGGTGAAGAAGGCAAACTTGAAGTTGGAAGCTAGGTAAAAATAATATGCCATATGAAAAAAATATTGATGCATTGATTGAGGATCTTAGGGCACGTGAAAAAACACTTTGGGAGAAACTACAATATGTTGGCAGACATAGAGAGAGTTTTTGTGGTTTGATTGAGGATATGAAAAAGATATTCTAGAGTTTGAGGAGTCTAGGCATTTACCCGAGTCTAGGGTAGTTGAGCTTGAGGAGAGATTAAGATATTCGACTAGGGTCAAATTTAATTTAGAGGCTAGGTCAGAAAAGTAGGATAGGATGTTAGGCACCATCCAAATCAAAGATGATAGGTGTGGAATTGTCTTCGACGATCATGTTGCTCCCATTACCAAAACCAAGACCATGCATATAAGATAATCAACTAGGAACGTTAGGAAAGGTCAACCTTTAGGTAACACTCCTTGTTGTATTTACACTTTCACTCACTGCGGTAGGAAGGGTCACCATAGACGTTTTTTCTATGATCTTAAGAACGCTCCTAGGAAGCCTAAGAATAGAGTCGCATCAGTTCCCAAAGACCCTATTCGTTGTTTCACAGCTACTTGAGTTAGGCAATCAGATTTAGAGGCTTTAGGTATTAAGCTTAGTGATTCTCATTTGATTGCATGCGATTCTCCCCATGTCAGATTGTGACACCCCGACTAATTAGATACCGGGTAGCTACTCCTTTATTCAAATTAATACAAAATGTCAAGTTGTTCAGTTCATAGCATCATTGTCGAAAAACATTTATTTGAAATTTCTAGCCACCTAATATTTAAAAAGTGAGTTGTCAAATTTTATTAAATTAGATTAACATGCAACCAATTAAAATTATTAACTAAAGACATCACAATCACATTACAGTAACAATGTAAAAAATTTGGAATAAAATTGAGTCTGGAGTAACACTCCCCTGAACAATCAAAATACTGAATAAAACTAAATACAAAGTCCGAACTATTAATTAATTAAATAATTTCAAAACTGAATTGAAATTGAGCACGATAAAGTTGTTTCTAAAGAAAAGGGGCGACATGCCCTACAGATGAATAAATCTGAAGTCGAGTCAATGAAGAAATTGGAGGCGTCTACTATCGAGGTCCTTTAACTTCCACAGCAGCTACACCACGTCACTGGAATGGAAATCCTAAGCTTGGCATCCCGGTGGTTGGGCACCTAAAAGAATTTTACAAGAAAATAGATTTGAAAGCAAACGGGTTAGAGCCCGAAGTGAAAACAGTTTAAAATATAGCAAGTGTTTAATAACATTAAACAGTGAATATAAAATACATGTTAGTTACGTGCACTCACATGAGTTACTCACCTCTCAACTAATTGTCCACACCTAACGTATCCGTAACCCGTCCTACTTATGCCGCTAACTAACTAGTCTAATTCACAACCTGACTTTACGTTATAATATGAGGGTTAAAACAAGACATTCTAATATAACCTATGCGTGTCTTCCTTTTTATTTCTTAGATTTCCTTATAATAATTATTATGTGAAATTCCCATTTTTAACTCTACAAAAAATGTCACAAGTATTCACACTTACACTTAAACAAAGAGTCCATTTCAATTACAAGTATATTAATCTCATCATAAATATACAATTAGGGTACCCCTAGGCTAAGCTACGGTGCACACATACTCTGCTATCGAATCCTGGTACATCACGTACATAAGGACCACGTATTTCGAATCTCTTAGGAACCGTCTCAATAAGCAAAAATCACACATAATGGAGGCGAACATAGTTCACATACCCATGGGTCACGCACATACCTACGCTCCCATGGTCAACTGACTTAATAACTTACAAATAAGTCATTCACAGCCCTTTATCCTTAAGGTACCAATCTAAATCCCCCCGTAGGCACACAAGGATTAGATGGTCCAGTTCGAAAGCTGACCTCCTGTGATAGCAAGTATGGTAGGTATGTTATACACATAAGTCCATATACTAAGCAATCACACCACTTAGATATCTTAAAATATTAAATAAGGTATATTCTACATTCCTATATCGTTATTCCAATTTGTACATCTTTAAGTCTCCGAATAATATATAATATAGACCGCCAACACATCTCACGTCGTAGTTTCAAGTATCTAAAGCCTAACCCACAAAGGTTACCAAGTCTCCAATTATTCCCACATTTAAATCTACTATTACAAGGCATGAAAATCTAATCTAACGTTATAGGATCATCATACAACCAAAATACATCATTGTTAACGTTCCAAAACCTTTTAATCATCAATCATTGTTCCTATATGGATCAAAACTTCAATAAAAACCCTAGTTTTCTATTCTCTTCGAGAACAATAATAAATATCCTCTTTAATTCATTTTTAAATCATCAAAAGTTATGTTTGGGGTACTGAATTCGTCCAGAACAGATCTACATATAATTCCTAACCAAAGTTTAGAGTTGTACATCAAATTCATTGGGTTTTCATCAAATCTTTCAAGACAATCATTAATTTCTACACTAAGCATGGAGGAAATATTCATTGAACTAATGAAAAAAAATCACTTGCCTTAAGTTTGATGTTCTAATTCGTTGCTGGTGTTCAAAGGTTGGTTCTCTCTTCTTTCCGGTCACAATTCTGTCCAAAATGGTGGTGGTGGGTGGTGGTTTTAGTTTGGAAACCATTTTTCAACTTCTCTCTAACTCTCATAGCCCACTCTCTTATTTTTGGCTGATAATGGCATTAATGGATTTTCTAATAATATATAAATAAACTCTAAAATTCGTGGGTCTTAATACCTTAATTTTTAAAATTACCAAAATACCCTTCTAGGTTGCCGATTTGGCCTAAAAATGCCCCGGGACCCAAACTAAACCCCCGGCTAGTGTTTTCTGACTATCTTGTCCCTTCCAGACACGTTGGCGCACTCAAAATGACCATACGGTTGATCAAAATATAATTTAACTTTTAAATCTAATTAAATTGATTTCTGACGTGACTAACACGCGCGTCCCAACTTAATTTCCCAAATTGTCGTATTTATAACTCTTGACAATTTTAATACTTTCAATACTCATATATTACCATATATACTTAGTAAAATTCAATATTATCATCATAATCAAATATCAACTCGCGTCTCGCTAGTATTTATATCCGAATTAATTTTCAATTAATTCTCATTTAATTTAATTAATCCATTAAATAAAAATCAATAAAATTACTGGGTATTACATACTCCCCCCTAATAACAGAATTTCATCCCGAAATTCAGAACTAAAGTATACCTAACAAAAATAACTCTGGATAACGCTCGCGCATCTCATCCTCGCGCACCCATGTGGACTCCTCGACATTATGATGTCGCCACTAAACACGTACTAACGGTACTATCTTCAACCTCAGTTTCCTCCCATTGTGGTCCAGAATAGCAATCGGCCCCTCCTCGTAGGAACTATCAGGCTGAAGATCTATGCCATCTAAAGAAATATGGGTATGGGCCAAATCGTCCCTAAGATATCTCCTTAACGAGGAAATATGGAACACGTCATGAATCCTATGCAAGTGTTCCGGTAACCCAAGTCTATACGCTACTGGCCCAATCCGCTCGATGATAGGATATGGTCCCACGTATCTAGGTGCCAATTTCCCTTTCTTACCGAAACGCATAATCCCCTTCATCATAGATACTCTGAGTAGCACCTGATCCCTCCCCTTGAACTCTCTAAAGAATCTTTTGGCATCGGCATAACTTTTATGTCGGTCTTGAGCCACCCGAATACGGCTCCGTATCATCTCTATCCTCGCCGAGGTATCCCGAATCACCTCCGACCAAAGAAGCTTTCTATCCCCCACCTCTAACCAACATGCTGGGGAACGACAAGGTCGACCGTACAATGCCTCGAATGGAGCCATGCCAATAGTGAACTGGTAGGAGTTTTTACAGACAAACTCCCCCAATGGAAGGTACTGCTCCCAACCACCTCCAAAGTCTAGGATGCACATACGCAACATGTCCTCCAAGATCTGATTCATCTGCTCGGTTTGCTCATCTATCTGCGGGTGATATGCCATACTCAGCCGCAACTCCGTACCCATGGCTTCCTAAAAACTCTCTCAAAATCGCGAAACAAAAATCTTGTCTCTATCAGACACGATATTGAGAGGCACCCCGTGGAGTCTCACTATTTCTTCTATGAAAAATGTGGGCATACTCTCCCGTAGTGTAGTCTGTTCAGGCTAGTAGAAAATGAGCAACTTTGGTCAATCTATCCACGATTACCCATATGGAGTCGTGACCCCTCTGCGAAGTAGGTAACTCCGTGATAAAGTCCATGGAAATGCTCTTCCATTTCCACATAGGAACCGCTAATGGTTGTAGAAGTCCTGTTGATCTCTCATGGTCCACCTTTACCAGCTGACAAGTGGCACATTTAGAAACGAACTCGGTAATATCTCTCTTCATCCCGCTCCACCAGTACTATCGCCTCATATCCTGGTACATCTTATCCCCACCAGGATGTACCGCGAACCGTGTGACTCTGTCATAACCTCGTGTCGCAAGTCTTCCCCTTTAGGAACAACTAGTCTCCCATTGAAGCGTAAGCCCCCGTATAAACCAACGGTATAGGACTCGGCTCCCTCTGCTAGTAAACGAACTATCTACTCTTGACAAAACGAGTCATTTGCCTGGGCCTGTATCACTCTCGTAACAATCTGGGGCGTAACGGTTATTACTGACATGAATGATCGAGCCACTGCATCCTAGTGTCCCAACTCTTTCTACTTTTCTCTCCACACTTCGGCCACCTCACCTACTGGCCTACGGCTCAACGTTTATGCTACCACGTTAGCCTTCCCTGGGTTATATTGCATATGAAACTGATTATACTTCACGAATTCAAGCCAGCTACGTTGACGCATATTTAGTTCCTTTTACGTGAAGAGGTATTGTAGGGACTTGTGGTCTGCGAATAAACGGAATTTTCTCCCCCAGGAGATAGTGTCTCCAAATCCGAAGAGCAAATACGACTGGTGCTAACTCCAAGTCATGGGTGGGGTAATTCTTCTCGTGAGGCTTAAGCTTACGAAAAGCATACGATTATGGCCTGACTCTCCTGCTATAGTACACCTCCAAATCCTTGTAAGGACGCATCGGTGTAGACTAGATACTCAACTCCCGGCCTGGGCAATGTTAACACTCGCGTTGAGGTCAGCTTGTCCTTCAACTCATCGAATGCCAACTGATAGGCATCGCTCCAGATGAATGGCACACCCTTGCGAGTCAGATGTGTCAAAGGACCCGCTATCTTTGAGAAACTCTGAATAAACCTCCTGTAGTAATCTGCTAGGCCCAAGTATCTCAGTCGGTGTCGTGGGATGTCCCCACTCCCTCACCGTTGATACCTTCCCCGGATCAACAGATATCCCCCTGTCTGAAATGATATGCCCCAAAAACTGAACCTCCTTCAGCTAAAACCTACAGTTCTCATACTTTACATATAACTCGTTCTGACGTAGCGTCTGCAAGACCTGTCTCAAGTGCTCGGCATGTTCCTCCTCTGTCTGGGAGTAAACCATAATGTTATCAATGAAGACGATGATGAACTGCTCTAAGGACTCTCTCTGAATACCCTATTCATCAAGTCCATAAACACGGTTGGGGCATTAGTTAGGCCAAAAGGCATAACTCGGAACTCATAGGAACCATATCTCGTTAAGAAGGCAGTCTTCGAGACGTCCTGTTCCCTGATACGTAACTGATGGTTACCCGATCTCAAGTCAATCTTTGAGAAGAAGGTGGCTCCTCTCCACTGGTTGAATATGTCATCGATTCTTGGTAACGGATATTTACTCCGGATCGTGACTATATTCAACTCTCTGAAATTGACACGCAACCGTAAATAACACGTGAGCACCCTCAGCTAGATGCTCCTCCTGATGGAGATTTTACCAACAACTTTTCAGTTTGGACTTGCATCTCCGAAGGTTCGATATGGTTAGATTAAATCAGCCTAATAATCGTAGCCATAATCATCCTTGTCGTTTTGACTCACTCACGAGGTAAGACATTTGACAACACTTAAGTTATTGTTTCATTTGTGAATGGAAATTAGGGTACTAATCCATGTACAAAAAGCTAAACCTTATCATCTCCCGACGTTCACTAGGTTTCATGCGTGGGATGTCTCGCAAAGAGAAATCCAAACAAGGAACCCTCCTGATACACTACTAACTAGTGTTGTTGGTCATGAGCTTTGGGGCCATCGGTATTTGACTAGTACCTCTTTTCCTTACTTCTTGCTAAGAAATTAACTTACCTCCTTTCATGATACGTGAGGCTACACCGACACAATCCTCCTACTATATTGGTGTTAGAATCGATTGTGTACTACGGTATAGTCTCCACTCTTAAAAACATTTTAACAAATCTTAAATTTTATTAATAGACATCCCTACCCACCGGAATTTAATATAATCAGATAACGTCTTGACGAAGTCTTTATATGCCACCATAAGAAATATGTAAACATAAATATGGGTTTTCCTCCACTCAAGTGACACTTAGTACAATTTCTAATGAACGCCATAATATAACTATAATGGTCTATAATCACTCAAATCGTTGAAGCTAATTCAAAATATAACAGGATAAGAATGCATTTTACACTCACATTTCTCAATGCATAGAAATAAACAATAGCACATCTAAGTTATTCAAGATTTACCTTTTATCTTAAAGGATATAATTTATAATGAAGTATCATACCTTCAAACGCATGTGGTAGTTGCGGCATCAATGGCATAACCGCATATCGGGCATTATAGACAAATCCATACTATACTCCTTGATGTTGTTGTGGTTCCTGTAATGTTGGGGTAACTATCCAGGCTTCATTATGTTGGGCATCCTGCCCTGGCACTTTACCTGGTTACGGGCAGTCCCTCCACCTGTGACCCTGTTGTTCGCACTTATGACACTGACCCTGAAACCCTTCCCTTTGTAGGCATTGTTGTCCTTACTGATTAGGATGAGGTTTATTACAAGCCAAATCTAGGTAGACCCAACGTGTGTGGTCATTTCTCCCACATTTAAAACACCTCTTGGTGGTAATTCTCTTCTCCTGGCTTCGTTGGATCTGGCGAGTTTGGCCCTTTTCGCCATTTCTATTGCCCCTCTGACGACGACCCTGAGACACTTGTCGCTGCTGTGGTGGCATTTTCCTTTTGTTACTAACTTTAGCAATAACATTTTGATCGACTTATCTCATTCTTTTGCCCCTACACGCTGCACGCTGTTATTTTGGTACTTTTTTGGTACTGTAATATTGCGGTAGTCACTGCCTGTGCCACGATATTTGCTATCTCAGTGATTTCAGCTCTTTCTTGGGGTACCTGGGGTACTTGTTGTTCTTGTCCAGCATTTGTTCCCTCGTCGGTTTTGGTTTGTACCTCCCTCATGAGCGACATCTGAAATTTCAAATGAATTATGTAAGTCCATTAACCATACATAACATTGTAGCAGAAGAACGTAGTCTAAAAAATGTAACCAAGGAGTACAACAGTCCTAATAATAGGGCTCTATATCAAAAGATGGTACGCGGAAACATAACAAGCCGTACAGATCCTAAGGACACTAGAACCTGATACTCTAATACCACCTGTGACACCCTGACTAATTAAATACCAGGTAGTTACTCCTTTATTCAAATTAATACAAAATGTCAAGTTGGTTCAGTTCAAAGCATCATTGTCGAAAAACATTTATTTAAAATTTCTAGCCACCTAATATTTAAAAAGTGAGTTGTCAAATTTTATTAAATTAGATTAACATGCAACCAATTAAAATTATTAACTAAAGACATCACAATCACATTACAGTAACGATGTAAAAATGCCGGAATAAAACTGAGTCTGGAGTAACACTCCCCTGAACAATCCAAATACTGAATAAAACTAAATACAAAGTCCGAACTATTAACTAATTAAATAATTTCAAAACTGAATTGAAATTGAGCACGATAAAGTTGTCTCTAAAGAAAAGGGGCGACATGCCCTACAGATGAATAAATCTGAAGTTGAGTCAATGTAGAAAGTGGAGGCGTCTACTATCGAGGTCATGTAACTTCCACAACAGCTACAGCACGTCACTGGAATGGAACTCCTAAGCTTGGCATCCCTGTGGCTGGGCACCTAAAAGATTTTTACAAGAAAATAGATTTGAAAGCAAACGGGTCAGAGCCTGATGTGAAAACAGTTTAAAATATAGCAAGTGTTTAATAACATTAAATAGTGAATATAAAATACATGTTAGTTACGTGCACTCACATGAGTTCCTCACCTCTCAACTAATTGTGCACACCTAACGTATTCGTAACCCGTCCTAGTTATGCCGCTAACTAACTAGTCTAATTCACAACCTGACTTTACGTTATAATATGAGGGTTAAAACAAGACATTTTAATATAACCTATGCGTGTCTTCTTTTTTATTTCTTAGATTTTCTTATAATAATTATTATGTGAAATTCCCATTTTTAACTCTACAAAAAATGTCACAAGTATTCACACTTACACTTAAACAAAGAGTCCATTTCAATTACAAGTATATTAATCTCATCATAAATATACAATTAGGGCACCCCTAGGCTAAGCTGCGGTGCACACATACTCTGCTATCAAATCCCGGTACATCACGTACATAAGGACCACGTATTTCGAATCTCTTAGGAACCGTCTCAATAAGCAAAAATCACACATAATGGAGGCGAACATAGTTCACATACCCATGGGTCATGCACATACCTACGCTCCCATGGTCAGCTGACTTATTAACTAACAAATAAGTCATTCACAGCCCTTTATCCTTAAGGTACCAATCTAAATCCCCCCGTAGGCACACAAGGATTAGATGCCCAGTTCGAAAGCCGACCTCTTGTGATAGCAAGTATGGTAGGTATGTTATACACATAAGTCCATATACTAAGCAATCGCACCACTTAGATATCTTAAAATATTAAATATGGTATATTCTACATTCCTATACCGTTATTCCAATTCGTACATCTTTAATTCTCCAAATAATATATAATATAGACTGCCGACACATCTCACGTCATAGTTTCAAGTATCTAAAGCCTAACCCACAAAGGTTACCAAGTCTCCAATTATTCCCACATTTAAATCCACTATTACAAGGCATGAAAATCTAATCTAACGTTATAGGATCATCATACAACCAAAATACATCATTGTTAACGTTCCAAAACCTTTTAATCATCAATCACTTGCCTTATATGGATCAAAACTTCAATAAAAATCCTATTTTTCTATTATCTTCGAGAACAATGATAAATATCCTCTTTAATTCATTACTTAAAAAATCAAAAGTTATGTTTGGGGTACTGAATTCGTCCAGAACAGATCTACATATAATTCCTAACCAAAGTTTAGAGTTGTACATCAAATTCATTGGGTTTTCATCAAATCTTTCAAGACAATCATTAATTTCTACACTAAGCATGGAGGAAATATTCATTGAACTAATGAAAACAAATCACTTGCCTTAAGTTTGATGTTCAGATTCGTTGCTGGTGTTCAAAGGTTGGTTCTCTCTTCTTTCCGGTCACAATTATGTCCAAAATGGTGGTGGTGGGTGGTGGTTTTGGTTTGGAAACCATTTTTCAACTTCTCTCTAACTCACGTAGCCCGCTCTCTTATTTTTGGCTGATAATGGTCTTAATGGATTTTCTAATAATATATAAATAAACTCTAAAATTCGTGGGTCTTAATTCCTTAATTTTTAAAATTACCAAAATACCCTTTCGGGTTGCCGATTCGGCCTAAAAATGCCCGGGACCCAAACTAAACCCCGGGCTAGTGTTTTCTGACTATCTTGTCCCTTCCAGACACGTTGGCACACTCAAAATGACCATACGGTTGATCAAAATATAATTTAATTTTTAAATCTAATTAAATTGATTTCTGACGCGACTAACACGCGCGTCCCAACTTAATTTCCCAAATTGACGTATTTATAACTCTTGACAATTTTAATACTTTCAATACTCATATATTACCATATACACTCAGTAATATTCAATATTATCATCATAATCAAATATCAACTCGCGTCTCGCTAGTATTTATATCCGAATTAATTTCCAATTAATTCTCATTTAATTTAATTAATCCATTAAATAAAAATCAATAAAATTACGGGGTATTACATACTCCCCCCTAATAACAGAATTTCGTCCCGAAATTCAGAACTAAAGTATACCTGACAAAAATAACTTTGGATAACGCTCGCGCATCTCATCCTTGCGCTCCCATGTGGACTCCTCGACATTATGATGCCGCCACTGAACACGTACTAACGGTACTATCTTCAACCTCAGTTTCCTCTCACTGTGGTCCAGAATAGCAATCGGCCCCTCCTCGTAGGAACTATTAGGCTGAAGATCTATGTCATCTAAAGCAATATTGGTATGGGCCAAATCGTCCCTAAGATATCTCCTTAACGAGGAAATATGGAACACGTCATGAATCCTATGCACGTGTTCCGGTAACCCAAGTCTATACGCTACTGACCCAATACGCTCGATGATAGGAAATGGTCCCACGTATCTAGGTGCCAATTTCCCTTTCTTCCCGAAACGCACAATCCCCTTCATCGTAGATACTCTAAGTAGCACCTGGTCCCCCACCTTAAACTCTCTAAAGAATCTTTTGGCATCGGCATAACTTTTATGTCGGTCTTGAGCCACCCAAATACGGTTCCGTATCATCTCTATCCTCACCGAGGTATCCCGAATCACCTCCGGCCAAAGAAGCTTGTTATCCCCCACCTCTAACCAACATGCTGGGGAACGACAAGGTCGACCATACAACGCCTCGAATGGAGCCATGCCAATAGTGAACTGGTAGGAGTTATTATAGGCAAACTCCACCAGTGGAAGGTACTGCTCCCAACCACCTCCAAAGTCTAGGATGCACATACGCAACATGTTCTCCAACATCTGATTCATCTGCTCAGTTTTCCCATCTGTCTGCGGGTGATATGCTGTACTCAGCCGCAACTCCGTACCCATGGCTTCCTGAAAACTCTCTCAAAATCGCGAAACAAAAATCTTGTCTCTATCAGACACGATATTGAGAAGCACCCCGTGAAGTCTCACTATTTACGCTATGAAAAATGTGGGAATACTGTCCTATAATGTAGATTGTTCGGGCTGGTAGAAAATGAGCAACTTTGGTCAATCTATCCACGATTACCCATATGGAGTCGTGACCCCTCTACGAAGTAGGTAACCCCATGATAAAGTCCATGGAAATGCTCTTCCATTTCCACATAGGAACCGCTAATGGCTGTAGAAGTCCTGTTGATCTCTCATGGTCCACCTTTACCAGCTGACAAGTGGCACATTTAGAAACGAACTCGGCAATATCTCTCTTCATCCCGCTCCACCAGTACTATCGCCTCATATCCTGGTACATCTTATCCCCACCAGGATGTACCGCGAGCCGTGCGACTCTGTCATAACCTCGTGTCGCAAGTCTTCCCCTTTAGGAACAACTAGTCTCCCATTGAAGCGTAAGCCCCCGTCTAAACCAACGGTATAGGACTCGGCTCCCTCTGCTAGTAAACGAACTATCTACTCTTGACAAAACGAGTCATTTCCCTGGGCCTGTATCACTCTCGTAACAATCTGGAGCGTAACGGTCATTACCGACATGAATGATCGGGCCACTGCATCCTGGTGTCCTAACTCTTTCCACTTTTCTCTCCACACTTCGGCCACCTCACCTACTGGCCCACGGCTCAACGTATATGCTACCACGTTAGCCTTCCCTGGGTGATATTGCATATGGAACTGATAATCCTTCACGAATTCAAGCCACATACGTTGATGCATATTTAGTTCCTTTTACGTGAAGAGGTATTGTAGGGACTTGTGGTATGTGAATAAACGGAATTTTCTCCAACAAGAGATAGTGTCTCCAGATCCGAAGTGCAAATACGACTGCCGCTAACTCCAAGTCGTGGGTGGGGTAATTCTTCTCGTGAGGCTTAAGCTTACGGAAAGCATAAGATTATGGCCTGACTCTCCTGCTATAGCACACCTCCAAATCCTTGAAAGGACGCATCGGTGTAGACTAGATACTCAACTCTCGGCCTGGGCAATGCTAACACTGGCGTTGAGGTCAACTTTTCCTTCAACTCATCGAATGCCAACTGATAGGCATCGCTCCAGATGAATGGCACACCCTTGCGAGTCAGATGTGTCAAAGGACCCGCTATCTTTGAGAAACTCCGAATAAACCTCCTGTAGTAACCTGCTAGGCCCAAGAAACTACGTATCTCAGTTGGTGTCGTGGGATGTCCCCACACCCTCACCACTGATACCTTCCCCGGATCAACAGATATCCCCCTGTCTGATATGATATGCCCCAAAATCTGAACTTCTTTCAGCCAAAACCTACAGTTCTCATACTTTGCATATAACTCGTTCTGATGTTGCATCAGCAAGACCTGTCTCAAGTGCTCGGCATGTTCCTCCTCTGTCTGGGAGTAAACCATAATGTTATCAATGAAGACGATGATGAACTGCTCTAGGAACTCTCTCTGAATACCCTATTCATCAAGTCCATAAACACGGCTGGGGCATTAGTTAGGACAAAAGGCATAACTCGAAACTCATAGGAACCATATCTCATTAAGAAGGCAGTCTTCGAGACGCCCTGTTCCCTGATACGTAACTGATGGTAACCCGATCTCAAATCAATCTTTGAGAAGAAGGTGGATCCTCTCCACTGGTTGAATAAGTCATCGATTCTTGGCAACGATATTTACTCCGGATCGTGACTACATTCAACTCTCTGAAATCGACACGCAACCGTAAATAACACGTGAGCACCCTCAGCTAGATTCTCCTCCTGATGGAGATTTTACCAACAGCTTTTTAGTTTGGACTTGCATCTCCGAAGGTTTGATAGGGTTAGATTAAATCAGCCTAATAATCGTAGCCATAATCATCCTTGTCGTTTTGACTCACTCACGAGGTAAAATATTAGACAACACTTAAGTTATCGTTTCATTTGTGAATGGAAATTAGGGTACTAATCCTTGTACTAAAAGCTAAACCTTCTCATCTCCCGACGTTCACTAGGTTTCATGAGTGGGATGTCTCGCAAAGCGAAATCCGAACAAGGAACCCTCCCGATACACTACTAACTAGTGTTGTTGGTCATGATCTTTGGGGCCATCGGTATTTGACTAGTACCTATTTTCCTTACTTCTTGCTAAGAAATTAACTTACCTCCTTTCATGATACGTGAGGCTACACTCGACACAATCCTCCTACTATATTGGTGTTAGAATCGATTGTGTACTACGGTATAGTCTCCACTCTTAGAAACATTTTAACAAATCTTAAATTTTATTAATAAGCATCCCTACCCACCGGAATTTAATATAATCATACGACGTCTTGACGAAGTCTTTATATGCCACCCTAATAAATATGTAAACATAAATATGGCTTTCCCTCCACTCAAGTGACACTTAGTACAATTTCTAATGAACGCCATAATATAACTATAATGGTCTATAATCACTCAAACTGTTGTAGCTAATTCAAAATATAATAGGATAAGAATGCATTTTACACTCACATTTCTCAATGCATAGGAATAAACAATAACACATCTAAGTTATTCACTATTTACCTTTTATCTTAAAGGATATAATTTATAATGAAGTATCATTCCTTCAAATGCATGTGGTAGTTGTGGTATCAATGTCATAATCGCATATCGGGCATTATAGACACATCCATACTGTACTCCTTGATGTTGTTGTGGTTCCTGCAATGTTGGGGTAACTATCCAGGCTTCATTATGGTTGGCATCCTGCCCTGGTACTTTATCTGGTTGCAAGCAGTCCCTCCACCTGTGACCCTGCTGTTCGCACTTATGACACTGACCCTGAAACCTTTCACTTTGTAGGCCTTGTTGTCCTTGCTGATTAGGATGAGGTTTATTACAATCCAAATCTGGGTAGACCCGACGTGTGTGACCATTTCTCCCACATTTAAAACACCTCTTGGTGGAAGTTCTCTTCTCCTGGCTTTGTTGGATCTGGCGAGTTTGGCCCTTTTCGCCATTTCTATTGCCCCTCTGACGACGACCCTGAGACACTTGTCGCTGCTGTGGTGGTATTTTCCTTTTGTTACTAACTTTAGCAATAACATTTTGATCGACTTATCTCATTATTTTGCCCCTACACCCTGCACGTTGTTATTTTGGTACTTTTGGTACTGCAATATTGCGGTAGTCACTGCCTGTGCCACGATATTTGTTATCTCAGTGATTTCAGCTCTTTCTTGGGGTAGCAGGGGTACTTGTTGTTCTTGTCCAGCATTTGTTCCCTCATCTATTTTGGTTTGTACCTCCCTCATGAGTGACATCTGAAATTTCAAATGAATTATGTAAGTCCATTGACCATATATAACATTGTAGCAGAAGAACGTAGTCTAAAAAATGTAACCAAGGAGTACAACAGTCCTAATAATAGGGCTCTATATCAAAAGACGGTACGCGAAAACATAACAAGCCGTACAGATCCTAAGGACACTAGAACCTGATGCTTTGATACCACCTGTGACACCCCGACTAATTAAATACCAGGTAGTTACTCCTTTATTCAAATTAATACAAAATGTCAAGTTGGTTCAGTTCATAGCATCACTGTCGAAAAACATTTATTTAAAATTTCTAGCCACCTAATATTTAAAAAGTGAGTTGTCAAATTTTATTAAATTAGATTAACATGCAACCAATTAAAATTATTAACTAAAGACATAACAATCACATTACAGTAACAATGTAAAAATGCCGGAATAAAACTGAGTCTGGAGTAACACTCCCCTGAACAATCCAAATACTGAATAAAACTAAATACAAAGTCCGAACTATTAATTAATTAAATAATTTCAAAATTGAATTGAAATTTAGCACGATAAAGTTGTCTTTAAAGAAAAGGGGCGACATGCCCTACAGATGAATAAATCTGAAGTTGAGTCAATGTAGAAAGTGGAGGCGTCTACTATCGAGGTCCTGTAACTTCCATAGCAGCTACATCACGTCACTGGAATGGAACTCCTAAGCTTGGCGTCCCTGTGGCTGGGCACCTAAAAGATTTTTACAAGAAAATAGATTTGACAGAAAACGGGTCAGAGTCCGATGTGAAAACAGTTTAAAATATAGCAAGTGTTTAATAACATTAAACAGTGAATATAAAATACATGTTAGTTACGTGCACTCACATGAGTTCCTCACCTCTCAACTAATTGTGCACACCTAACATATCCGTAACCCGTCCTAGTTATTCCACTAACTAACTAGTCTAATTCACAACCTGACTTTACGTTATAATATGAGGGTTAAAACAAGACATTCTAATATAACCTATGCGTGTCTTCCTTTTTATTTCTCAGATTTTCTTATAATAATTATTATGTGAAATTCCCATTTTTAACTCTACAAAAAATGTCACAAGTATTCACACTTACACTTAAACAAAGAGTGCATTTCAATTACAAGTATATTAATCTCATCATAAATATACAATTAGGGCACCCCCTTGGCTAAGCTGCGGTGCACACATACTCTGCTATCAAATCCCGGTACATCACGTACATAAGGACGATGTATTCCGAATCTCTTAGGAACCGTCTCAATAAGCAAAAATCACACATAATGGAGGCGAACATAGTTCACATACCCATGGGTCACGCATGTAACAACCCGCGTAATTTTGAGCTATTTTAATTAATTCATGAAAATGGAGGAAAATCAAGTTTTTGATAAAATTATTGTTATTGCTCAAATATGTTGGTTATTATTTTTAAAGGAGAGAATTTCAAACGGTTTCGAAATCGGAGTTAAAACGGATTTTAAAATGATTTTAAAATGTTTTTAACTCTTGGAGTTGTTTTGACTTCCAACTCTTCATTTTCTTTGCCTTATTTAAAGGAGTCTTTTGGATTCCAACTCTTCATTTCTTTGCATTATAAAAGGAAGTCGTGTGAAAGCCTTTTAACCTACTTCTAGAACAAATTTTGGCAGAAAATATATTTTATATTCCTCTTCTTTTTATATACACATTGGCCCTTGAGATTTGTGAGTTCCAACCTTAGATTAGAGGTGTTCTTGGGGCTATTTTGTTGGAGGTCATTGAAGGAGCTTTTGTAGATATTTTGTGTTAATCTTGAGGATGTGATCACTTGTTTCTCATCATGGTTTGAGGTATGGGGTTTTACACAATATGCTCCTTAAATCTCGCGATTGTCATTCTCTTTGATTTCCTTATTAATTGAACTCATATTTGAATTGTTAAATTCATTGAAATCTGGAAAATAATTGTTGAAATTATTTTGATTCATGCGGTATCATTATATTGTTGTTGAGAACGTTGTCATGAGATTTTAATATGGCACGGATGTTGGTCACCCACCAAAATTCCTGTTTCCCGGGCTATGGCTTGATAAAGCATATACGGATGTGGTGAGGCCTGGTGACCCAGTTAAAGTGTTGTTGAGAAATTATATTGATAAATGCTTTGAGATTTTCATTTTGATTTGAATATCCGTACTCGTGTTATTACGCTTTGTTCATCGTTAATATAATTGTTGAGCATCTTTCTTGTCGTATTGTGTACTTCCCCATATTTTCTTTTAGTGGTAGGTTAGCGCGGATTTTGGGGCGCTATGGAGATTGATTTTAGCGAGGATTGTTTGGGAAAGATTTGTATTATTTTGATGTATAGAGCTTTGGAGATTTGTATTTTATTTTCGAGTTACTTATCGTATGTAATTCGAGAGATTTGGTATTTAATTTGAAGAGATTGAGATTTGTAGTTTGATCTTTTGTTGTTGTGGGACTTAGATGCTCTATACCTTGTCACTTGTGGATTTGGATTTATTTTATCACATTAGCGCTCCGTTCTCTCCCCCCGGGCAGGCGGGGTGTTACAAATAGTATCAGATCTTAGGTATACGGAAACCCTCGGGTCTTGGGTTTTGCGTTCATTGCGTGGTTAGCAATTTTTGGAGATAGAAAATTTTAGGTGATATTCGTGTTAGGTTTCGAGATTAGAGGTGAGGAATTATTTTTGGAGATTGTTAGCCTGATTTTTTAGAGTTAGGCATTCGACGAATTTCGAGGGCAAAATTCCATTGTTAGTGGGGAAGTGTAACAACCCGCGTAATTTTGGGTTATTTTAATTAATTTAGGAAAATGGAGGAAAATAAAGTTTTTGATAAAATTATTTTTATTGCTCAAATATGTTGGTTATTATTTTTAAAGGCGAGAATTTCAAACGGTTTCGAAATCGGAGTTAAAACGGATTTTAAAACGATTTTTAAATATTTTTAACTCTTGGAGTCGTTTTGACTTCCAACTCTTCATTTCTTTGCCTTATTTAAAGGAGTCTTTTGGATTCCAACTCTTCATTTCTTTGCATTATAAAAGGAAGTCATGGGCAAGCCTTTTAACCTACTTCTGGCACAAATTTTGGCAGCAAAAATATTTTATATTCCTCTTCTTTTTATATACACATTGGCCCTTGAGATTTGTGAGTTCCAACCTTAGATTAGAGGTGTTCGTGGGGATATTTTGTTGGAGGTTATTGGAGGAGCTTTTGTAGATATTTTGTGTTGATATTGAGGATGTGATCATTGGTTTCTCATCATGGTTTGAGGTATGGGATTTTACACAATATGCTCCTTAAATCTCGCGAGTGTCATTCTCTTTGATTTCCTCATTAATTGTACTCATATTTGAATTGTTAAATTCATTGAAATCTGGAAAATAATTGCTGAAATTATTTTGATTCATGTGGTATCATTATATTATTGTTGAGCACGTTGTCATGAGAGTTTAATATGGCACGGATGTTGGGCACCCGCCAAAATTCCTGTTTCCCGGGCTATGGCTTGATAAAGCATATACGGATGTGGTGAGGCCTGGTAACCCAGTTAAAGTGTTGTTGAGAAATTATATTGATAAATGCTTTGAGATTTTCATTTTGATTTGAATATTCGTACTCGTGTTGTTACGCTTTGTTCATCGTTAATATAATTGTTGAGCATCTTTCTTGTCGTATTGTGTACTTCCCCATAATTTCTTTTAGTGTCAGGTTAGCGCGGATTTTGGGGCGCTATGGAGATTGATTTTAGCGAGGATTGTTTGGGAAAGATTTGTATTATTTTGATGTATAGAGCTTTGGAGATTTGTATTTTATTTTCGAGTTAGTTGTCGTATGTAATTCGAGAGATTTGGTATTTAATTTGAAGAGATTGAGATGTGTAGTTTGATCTTTTGATGTTGTGGGACATAGATGCTCTATACCTTGTCACTTGTGGATTTGGATTTATTTTATCGCATTAGCGCTCCGTTCGCTCTCCCTGGGAGGGTAGGGTGTTACCACGCACATACCTACGCTCCCATGGTCAGCTGACTTATTAACTCACAAATAAGTCATTCACAGCCCTATGTCCTTAAGGTACTAATCTAAATCCCCACGTAGGCACACAAGGATTAGATGGCCCAGTTCGAAAGCCAACCTCCTGTGATAGCAAGTATGGTAGGTATGTTATACACATAAGTCCATATACTAAGCAATCACACCACTTAGATATCTTAAAATATTAAAAAAGGTATATTCTACATTCCTATACCGATTCCAATTTGTACATCTTTAAGTCTCCGAATAATATATAATATAGACCGCCGACACATCTCATGTCGTAGTTTCAAGTACCTAAAGCCTAACCCACAAAGGTTACCAAGTCTCCTATTATTCCCACATTTAAATCCACTATTCTTAAGGTCCTCATTTCTTCCATTAACCTTATATTATCCAACTATCTAAAACTTACTCATCAATTCTCAATCTCAAATAGTATCACACTCGTTGAGCCTTATTAAGTTTAATATAATTCCCAATTTGACTTCTAATTATAATTCAAGTCTCACAAATATGCTTACTGGTCTTCATTAAATCTAAGAGTATTCACAAAGTCCCCACAAATAATTCTCTAGGGTCGAAATTGTTAAAATCCAACAAAGGAAAAATATAACAGATTCTGGGAAGGTCGATCGATCGACCTTGAATGTCGATCGATCGATGGTGGTCGATCGATCGACCTGGGAGTATCGATCGAACGCACCAGATAGGCTACGGCCTACTTCATTTTTCAATCCAAAATTTGTCCCAAAACTTCATTACAAGGTATGAAAATCTAATCTAATGTTATAGGATCATCATACAACCAAAATACATCATTGTTAACCTTCCAAAACCTTTTAATCATCAATCATTGGCCTTATATGGATCAAAACTTCAATAAAAACCCTAGTTTTCTATTATCTTCAAGAACAATGATAAATATCCTCTTTAATTCATTTTTAAATCATCAAAATTTATGTTTGGGGTACTGAATTCGTCCAGAACAGATCTACATATAATTCCTAACCAAAGTTTAGAGTTATACATCAAATTCATTGGGTTTTCATCAAATCTTTCAAGACAATCATTAATTTCTACACTAAGTATGGAGGAAATATTCATTGAACTAATGAAACCAAATCACTTTCCTTAAGTTTGATGTTCTGATTCGTTACTGGTGTTCAAAGGTTGGTTCTCTCTTCTTTTCGGTCACAATTCCGTCCAAAATGATGGTGGTGGGTGGTGGGTGGTGGGTGGTGGTTTTGGTTTGGAAACCCTTTTTCAACTTCTCTCTAACTAACGTAGCCCACTCTCTTATTTTTGGCTGATAATAGCCTTAATGTCTTTTCTAATAATATATAAATAAACTCTAAAATTCGTGGGTCTTAATTCCTTAATTTTTAAAATTACCAAAATACCTTTCCGGGTTGCCGATTTGGCCTAAAAATGCCCCGGGACCCAAACTAATCCCCCGGCTAGTGTTTTCTGACTATCTTAACCCTTCTGGACACGTTGGCGCACTCAAAATGACCACACATTTGATCAAAATATAATTTACTTTTTAAATCTAATTAAATTGATTTCTAATGTGACTAACACGCGCGTCCCAACTTAATTTTCCAAATTATCGTATTTATAACTCTTGACAATTTTAATACTTTCAATACTCATATATTACCATATATACTCAGTAATATTCAATATTATCATCATAATCAAATATCAACTCGCGTCTCGCTACTATTTAAATCCTAATTAATTTCCAATTAATTCTCATTTAATGTAATTAATCCATTAAATAAAAATCAATAAAATTGCGGGGTATTACACAGATCTTATGGTTGAGCGTGTTAGTCGTGTTGGTCATACTCTAGTTGTGTCTTTTTTATCTATTCTTTCTAAAATTATGGCTTGTGTATACTTTGCATTTTTATCTTTTTCTTTCTTATATCATATTGAGAAAAATAAGAAAAGAACATGTTTCAAAAAAAATTTGGAAAAACTCAAAAAGATTTTAATTTTTGTGTCTTGAGTTTACACTTATGGTATGGCATATTGGTGTTCTTGAATCCTCATCACTTCGCAACTTCCATGTGGCTAGGACATTTGTCATAACGCTAGATACTTAGGTTGATCTTAACAATGAGTTGCGTGGAGTTGTTTAGAACTTGACTTGTATTATGGATTCGATTGTGTATATTCCACCGCACACACATTAACGAGCTTTTTTTAACATTTAACTTATCATGTACATTTGAGTTTGGTGAGACATTGTCCTCTCAATCTTATCATCTAAGCATATTTATGACTTAGTTGGGCTTGTGCATGTAAGAATCATTGCCCGTGAGGATATTTGTGTATTAGTGGAAAAATTATAAGTGTACACGAGAAAGGGCAAAGAAACACAGGTTGATTTTGTGTGAAAGTCATCGTTGAAAAGATCCCAACAAAAAAAAAGACAATAAAAAGAGCACAAATTTCCATTCAGGTCCAACTTAGAATATCTTAAAAGAAAAGATAGTACTTCAAAAGAATCATGGACTAGAAAAGAACAGAAAAATATGAGAGTTTATCATTTGAGGGAGTTCCGTTGAAGATCAACGAGTTTGCATAATGAGTCCTAGGTCTAACGGTCATGTCGTGGTGCTATTTCTTGGTAGAATCGTCTAAATCTAGATTTGTGTGCATTTTGAATGTTTGTTCATTAAGTTCTCTTTACTATTGTCACATGTGGCTAAACCATAAGTTGATAATATTTTTTGGTCAATTAGAGCTTCTTAAGCGTATCCAAGTATTTGGGTCATGGTTCATTTGTTTTAATTCACTCCCATTCACTCCATTCCATGTTTACGCACATCGATGCCATATTACCATGTATCTATTATGTTTTTGTGTCCATTTTTCATTTTTTTGTTTCTGTCAGATGGATGTTTCTCATGTTTTTACCTTTCTGGGTCTAGTATCAGTGGTTTGAAGAGAGATTTTGAGATTTTTGTGTGTCATTAGAACAAAATAGTGGTTCGCTCGAACGGGTTTTGTGTCTCTTTTGAGGTGGACTTCAAATAAACATACCCCCCCCCCCCAACTATTTTGGCTCGTTTGATAGTCGTTCGAAGCTGCTTGAAATGAAATCCACCCTTCGTTTGAACAAAATGGTATTGTGTTCCAATGAGTTTCGTATCTCGTTCAAACGAGACTGGCTTTCCTTTTGAACGAGTCTTGTTTTTCGTTCGAACGAGATTAAAAAACACATATAGGTTTTACTACTGTAATTTTTATCGTTTTACCCTTAATTCTCTTTCTTCTTCTTCTCTCTTTTTCTTCGACAGTCCGCCATTGTTGAGCTAGTTTAACCTTGAACACCTAAAATTTCTTGGATTTTTCGCGATTTCTTAGTCATTCATCCATACTTGTGCCATTATTCAGGTATTTCACATTTGTTTCGTCCATTGTTTGTTGTTTTTGAGGATTTCTGGGTCAAAATGGTTTGGGATTGATTCTCTAAAGCATATATCCATTTTGTTTTGTCATTTATACATGCATGTTTAATAAAATCGCTTCAATCCATTTTTTCAAAAAAAAGAACAAATTTTTAGGGTTTTTTGTTGTTTTTTTTTTACTTTTGGTTTTTTTTTTGTTGTTTTTGCCCCTTTTGTGTCGTGTGAGTCACAAAAATTCAAAAATTAACATTTTTTTGGAATTTTTTTTTTTATTATTTCTAGATATTTGTGACATATACTCATAATTTACTGCTGTTTTGTGGTGTATTATTGGATTATCAATGATTATACCCATTATTTGATGTTTGTGGATTTGGTTTTCGCGGGGGATCGGTTGGATTTGTACGGAGACAGTTTATAGAGTTGTGTCAGTTGGTTGGGTTAGTGATTAGAACTTACCCTTTCTTTCTCATATCATTTCCTATCTTTGTTGAGATGGCTAGTAGTCATAGACGCCATTCCATTCACACGGGTCGCGTTGAGGAGCAACCTACCTCACCCCATGTACTGCTGCCCAAGCCAACTACCCTCGATTCACTATTGATCGTTGGGTAAGTTGGGTAGATTATAAACATTATTTCTCTTTGGGTTTTCACTTTCACGCAGTCGTTTGTGAGCGCATCTTTCGTATTGAGGAGTTTTCGAGGTACCATATTCGGGATGGATCCAGGGTAAAGGTTGGAAGATGATGTTTTCTATGTACGATGTCATTCATTTCGACACCGTTCGTGAGTTCTATTTTTGAGTCACGGGGACTATTGCGGATTTGCAATCATACGTCAGAAGGGTACAGGTTGTAGTGACCCCATATCTCATTACCCGTATGCTTCATATTTCCCGAGTTCTGGACGCCATCTTTCCTAGATGTTATCCGATAGCCCTAAGCCTAATAGGATTATTAGACATTGCTTTAGAGAAGTCCCCCCTCATAATTTTATCTTGTTTCATCAGCATCTCCATGTGAATTATAGAGTGATTAATTGGTTTACATCATCTTTAGTCTATCCTAAAACCAATCATACTTAGATTTCATTTGATATTATTCACTTTATGTACGTGGTTAGTCAGGGATGGCACATTGATCTTCATGCCACCATCACATATGTCATGTCCTCTGTCCCTGATGTGGGACCCACTCCTATTAGAGCCTCACTTCCATTCGATGTCCTTGTGACACATATCTACGAGGCTGCACAGATCCCATTACTTCAGGATGAGGTGGAGCAATTTAGTATTTCTCCTATTAATGCGAACACCATTTGCCAATCGGAGAGTCATCTTCCTACTCTTGCCTGGCATGGTTTTTTTTTGTATGCATCATCTTCTTTAGGGGAAGGTCATACTTTACAGCCTTGTGGAATCTTCTTACTGAGCCACCTTCTTTCGGTACAAGATCTAATATAGAGGAGTCTAAGTGATGATATGAGGAGGAGAGATAACAACATATTATTTTTCAAGTAGAGCTTTCAGAGCAACGACATCTCACAGAGGCCACGATCGCTAAGCTTCATGCCGAGGCATAGCAGCCCGCTTTACTGCAGTCTTAGATTTCAGTTATTCTGGATGAGATGAGAAGACGATAGCAGAGGAGAGGAGTTGGCACTTCTAGGAGACGATGGGACGATGACGACCCGGTTGCTGTTGATGATGATGTTGTTGCTGTTGCTGCTGCTGCTGCTGATGATGATGATGATGATGATGATGATGATGATAATGATGATGATGATGGATATTATTGATCTTGTTTTTATATACTATGAGATATATTATTACTCTAGATGTATTTGCTCTTTTATTTATTTAGCTATGATGTATTTGATGATACAGTCTTATCCGTTTGATACGGTTGGACATGGATATTCCAGGATTTTATTATTATGTTGTTATTTTATTTTTTGGCACATGTGATATATATAAATGTACTCTATCTATCATAATTATTCATTATATGCTTCAGATATTTGTTTAGTGCTA
The DNA here is from genome assembly GCA_949130495.1 of Sambucus nigra. Taxonomy (NCBI): domain Eukaryota; kingdom Viridiplantae; phylum Streptophyta; class Magnoliopsida; order Dipsacales; family Adoxaceae; genus Sambucus; species Sambucus nigra. The sequence continues at coordinate 337,252,060 of OX422208.1, forward strand.
TCTTGTTGATTATCCAGAGTCATATGCTTACTCTGCTCATCTTTATTGAGATATTTATCTATCCATGTTATTCACTTTCATACTCTTGTTAAATCTGGTGTTTTTGGTCTATATATCCCACTATTTGTCTATTCTAGGCAAAAAGGGGGAGAGACATGCGATATAGGGGGAGTTTGTAATACTGACATTATTTATATATTTTGTATCCCACCATACTTCCCTGGTATTTGTTTGTTTCGTGTGTGTAGTGATTTTCAGAGATTTAGACATTTTAACTACATCACATTCAAACATGTTTATGATTCGCCAGTTTTATCTATATTAGTTCGTGTCCTGTATTTTTCCTTTTGGGTTTTATAGGATAGGGGAAAGAATTTCATCTTGACGACTCGGCTTAGCATTTCACAATTTTTTGGTTTTGTCCCAGAATAGCCAAAGGGTTAGATTTGTAAAGGAAAATTTTCAATCAAGCCAATTTGTTTGTAATTGGCATAATTCCGGACAAAACTAGTTGAGTTGTAGAATAGTCATTGAGTTGGTCATTGAGTTGTGATCCCAAAAAACCTATGACATGTTGTGTTGAAGATGTTCCTGCAAAGCTTTGAAGAAGGTACCGTGTTATGTTTACTGCCTGTTTTCTTCACACATTTTGGATTTATCACCGATCACTCAAGTATGAATGTTAAATGAAATTTGACATTTAAGATTTTAATTAAGGATGTATTTTTAAATTAAAATATTTTGTGACTTTCAAAAAATATTTTTGGAAACGTATTTTTTTTTAAATCGAGGTTGCTTTAAACTTAAAATATTTTTTGTTTCCAGTCGTTCAAATAAAATGAGAATGTCGTTTGAACGAATGGTCATTATCGTATAAAGTCTCATTAGAATCGTTATCAAACGAGCATCGATTATGGGCATAATGTTTTGACTCATGAGATACTCGTTCGATATTGGTTCAAACAATATTGAGACATCGTTCAAACGAGATAGAGTTCCGTTAAAATGAGATATCATTCTCGTTCGAACAAGGCCTATTTTTTGTTCGAATGGGACACCGCCTCCAAATTAGCGTTTTCGTATTTAAGTACGCCTTTCACTCAGAAAACACAAGAACTTTTTTCGAACAACATTAATGCACCAGTTTACAGAAGTTCCTAATTGTTTCCAATATCCTTAGTTTTCAAGATCCAATTCTTTTCATTACAAAGCCATATTTATCTTGATTTTGGCACTTGAGTTAATTATTCCTTATTAAACAAATCGTTTTCATGCGGTGGACTCTGTACGTGTTGATTGGAAGAAGAAACGGTGGACTCCGTGTCCGGATTCATAGATGGTTGCTAGTCTACATCGATGGATACTGAGGGGCACGTGGACTCATGTACTGTGGACACTTGAGTGGGTGGATTCCTTTATGGAATTGTAGAGGAGCAGTAGAAGATGATAAGAGGCATCAAGACTTGTAGGTGCTCAAGTCATTGAGTAAGACTGTATCTCTCTTTGTAATTTTTCGTATCATAGTGATTGTTTGGCCAGGATCATCCGACGTTTTTTCCCTTAGTGGTTTCCTCGTATGTTGTCTTCTTGTGGATTTCTTGCTTTATTTACTTTTATATGATCTATTAACGTAGATGCATGCGATAGGGTTAATAAGATCAAACTAGTAAATAAATTTTTTTATCACAAGAAAAAGTTTAATTGGTGCAACATAAAATTGAATTTTTCTTAAAAAGATAGTCTTAGCCTGAAGAATACTATTTAGAGGCCTTATCAGTCCTAAAGTTGCAAGAGATAACTTAAAGTATCAAAACAACAATAATCACGTGACTCATTTACGATAAATGTACCATCCCGTTAACACTCATAAATACCTCACCCCTCGCCTAAGTAAAATACTATGAGCATGTATTAACCCAAAACATAAACTATACTAAAATTCTATATCGCTACGCTAAAAGGTAAGAAATTGGTGATTATATAATAAAGGGATGTAACTAACTACACATGTACAAAATACCACCCAATAGCCAACTTTTACAGATTAATATATTTACGATTTCATTGTATAAGATTTATTATTTTAACTTATTTTAATTAAACTCGTTCCCAACTAAACTATAACATAAGCACACAATGAAGTTTTCATATTAACCCCCACTCATGTCACCCGAACGATAAGATATCCAAAATCTCATAACACAACACACAAATGTGACAAACGGCTTTAATTCAAATCTCCATTAAAGGACTAATATTGTATATATGTATATAAGTTTCATAATCACCACATGAAGGTATTTACCTTCAGGGGCCTTCTCGTGCCTTTATCGGCAAGTCCGTAGGAATCCCTCACTTAAAAAACTTAAACTAAATCAATATACATGTATGCGAAAGGGGTATCCCTATGCAGCCAAACCATCGGGTAGTTCTATACCAAACCCCACCAAAGGACCAGGTCATCAACCTCTCTCATCACGAAGTTTAAACCAGCTGAATGCATAATTTGAAACCTAAGACCTCCCGATTGCCTGCGTCATCAGTCAGAGTTACAGTACATGGTCTCTACTTCTAATACAACCCCCATCAATTGATTCACCATGAATAACTGGTATGTTCACATAAGCACATAATTTATATATACACAAACTCAATATATATAAATACGTGATAGCATATACTCTTAGGCATACCCAAATCATTTAAATCCCCGGGTGCCGAATTATTAACTTAAATACGATTTATTATATGTTCAAACCACATAAAACATGTATTACAATGTAGGATACCGAGTAATATCAAGTGTAACCCAAATTAACCCAATCCCCAAAACGTCGTCAAGTTTATTACGTTCTTAGATTTTTTAATTCTCAAAGCTTATTAAATCCAACTCCTCGTATATTACATATTTAACTATGAGTACTTGCCTACATGAATATATACTCTCTCTTTCATAATATATATGCATATACCTCTTCTTATTTAATTACAAATTTAATTGTGTGGACTATAATTTCTCAAGTCCTAAATAAAATCCCAAGCATTTTAGTTCGTCATTATCTAAACTCAATATATATACATATGACCATAGGCTATCACTCACCTGCACGTATACCCAATTGAACCCAATCCCAATGTCGAATATATATATATATATATATATATATATATATATATATATTCCCCATATTAAATAAGTTTAACATTGAACAAACTAAGTTCAACAAACTTAAGAAAAAACCTCACCAATCTAGAATTTTGGTTTTGTGCACTGTTAGTAAAATATTCATAAGAAATTCATTAAAAAAATCTAAAAAATATGAAACCAGCGCCCACGCATTAGTAATTCAAAAATCTACACTTCTCTTTTTGATAAAAACTATTGGGATCGATCGATCGACCAAGGTTGATCGATCGATGGTCATAGATATTTGACTCCTTTTCCTTACGGATTTCTTCAGCCAAAAACCTCCATTAAAGTTTCTTACGCACCCAAATCAGATTGAATTCTCAACCCAACTTAACATAATAACTTGGATATGATCCTAAATATGTACCAATAATTATTTCGGATCTTAAACATCAATTAATGTTTAATTACACAAATCTCCTAGTTTAAACCCAAATTCATTTTCAACACAATATGTGTTCAATTTTACATATGATTTTAGATTTAATCATCAAATCAACATAGAAAAATAATACTTTCAATTTATTCATCCCATAATATGAATTTAATAAGAAGATCATAAATTAGTTACAGATTATTTAGTGATAATGCAAGAGATTTTTTGCCTGAAATGACACGAACAAGTGATTTTCGCCTCTTGATTACTCATTTTTCTTCTTCCTCCAAGATCCCTTAAGCTTTCTCGCTCAAGTAATGGTTATTAGGGTTTTTAATTTGGGGGTAAATTAGTAAGAATTGGGATTAAGTTTTTTTATATACTCCTAATTTTATAGTGTGTGTAATAAGCATGTTTTTAGATCCCCAAATGAGTCCAAAATACTACTCTAAAGAGATCAAAACTAGTCTAAGGGTATACATATTCCCCGGACCCAAATTAAAATGATAAAAACACATATATGACCCTCCAAGGTCCAGTCCAAATGCTAAAGCCTTAAACACATACGATAACACCTCCTAATGTAATAAAATACGCGCTATTATTTTTACGCGTAACAAATAGTCCAAAAATCAATTCATTAATATCACTAATTAATTTAAAATCACATCACATGCAAATTCAATTAGCATCTAAATTATGTATTTTTATTATCATTAAATCACACAAGTAGTAATTAGTTTAATTTATTGATTTATTTCTCACTAAATAATTAAAAAATAAAGCCTACAAAAATATGTTGTATTACATTTATCTCCTCCTTTTATTCTCGTACGCTAGTTTCTCTATGGAGTTTATCCATGTGATGATGACCGCTGATTAGATTGGATGGCCACGTGAATTTATCCACGTGTTACAAATTATTTTCCCTCACAATAAGAATTTCTAAAATTGAAACCTTTAGATAAACATTACAAATAATTTTAAACTTCAAGGATTACGGGTTCCTTAAAAGTAAATAGTTATATTCTTGGACATGACACCGTTTAATCAATTACTTTAAATATTTTTAACATAAAATTAACAATATGGGATGTTAACTAAAATATCCCAAAATAGTATTAAATAGAGTCAACATCCTGATTGATAACTTAACCTACTCCATTATTTAATTTGTCAAATTAAATTGTTGATGGAAATTGTAATGTCCCCAAATTTTAAAGTTTCCAGAATTTTTTCACAAAAAGAAAAAAAGGAAAAAGAATTTTTTGTGATGAATATATAAGGATTTAATCAGTTTTGCATGAGGAGTAAACCCCACATTAAAAAAAGAAAGAAAATAAATTACTCATTTGGCCCCTAAACTATCCAGATTATTTCAAAAGGGTTCATAATCTTTATTAAGTGTCAAATAAGATCTCAGACTAAACAAACAGATTTAACAAGGCCCTTCCATCACCCTAGGCTATTAATTTGAACCAAAATAAGTCATGTGCCATGCACATGACCTATTGGGGTGGGATAATAATCCTAAAAATTAAATGGATTAGGAATAATTGATGCTAAATTCATGGTTCAAAATTAAAATTAAATCAATAAGACATTTCCCCTTCTTCAACTCGTTCTCTAAAGAAATTTTCCCACACTCACACCTCTTCTTCGACAAAAGCCTCCCCCCCTCTCCCACACACACACACTTTCTCGCCCCGTGAAATAATCCCCCCAACATACATTCTCCAAAGAAACTCTCAACCCACCCACATCTCTTCTCCGCTGATGCTATTTCCCCCTACCCATGCCTCTTTATCCGGTGAAACTCCCCCCACCCACCCCACCTACAAACCCTTCCCCAACCATCTATATGCAACAAAAACCCGCACAGTTTTTGTTTTTTACAACAAAAGAAACACCACACCGCCTATAACCCCCTCCCCCTAGCGATACCTCCTAATTCGGCAACCTCCCCCTCACCCACCCACCTGCTTCTTTAGAAAAATATCCCCCCAACACACCTCCTTATCTCAAGAAAAAATCCCTCAACATCTCATTCTTCTATTAAACCCTCAACCCTACCCATAATTCTTCTCCAATGACACCATATCTCCCCACTCACACCTCCTTGTGTTGGCGATTTAAGCACAGTTACTTCCTTTTGTTTGTTTGTTTGTTTTATTATAAGGTTAATTACATTTTCCCCTTAAACTTTATTCTATTTATTAATTTTTCACTCGAACTTTCATTTTTTGGACTTAACTCCCTGAACTTTCCAACTGACTTCAAGCTATCAACCCTATCGGTGTTAAATGTTTGGACGGAACATGGATCATGTGCATAGTACATAAGGGAAAATCTATCAAGACAATTATGAGGGTAATTTAGTCAATGTGTATATAACTTTAAGGTCTAAAGTTGTAATCAAATAGCCATTTTACTTTAAACCTAAAAACACCAATGCCGAACTCTCTCTCTACTTCTCTCCACCGCACCTCCGCCTTTCTCCCTCCACTCGGCTTTACTTCTCTCCTCTCTCCCCCAACTTCCACCCTTCTTCGCTTATCTATCCCCCAAAAACTTCCCCTCATGCCTCACCCAAACTACATACCCACAAATCCATCACGCAGTATCCCTCACACCATACCACCTTCGCACCCCCAAACCCATCACACACCGTCTCTCATACCATTCCACTGCAAACATATTCCACCCTCACCCCTCCCTCTCTCTCTCTCTCTCTCTCTCCAAATATTCTATTGTCTTTTGGATTTCATTTTAGGGATAAGTTTTTAGGAACTGTGAACAAGGAAGGAGTTTTGAGGTGCAGTATCTGGTTCGAATTTGTTTTTATTGGTGATAGTGGTTGGTTCAAGCAAAGAGGTTACTATTGGTTCTTTTTTTAAAGAGTGTTAGCATTAGGAAATAACATGTTGGTTATTTAAATTTGTTAATTAATACATATAACTTTTTTTTTTCAAATTTATTATGTTTATTTAAACTATATTTTTTTAATTTAAATGCTATTTTAATAATTTGGAAATTCAAAAATCAGTAATTTCCAATTTTCTAAAATGTTTTTTTCAAATCATTAAATGTTTTTGGTACTTCTCGAATCATATATTTTATAAAAAAAAATCAAATCAAATATTCTAAAAAAATAATATTTTCCTATCTTTTATTTGTTTTTAGTATTTTCTAGATGTTTAGAATGTTTTTTGTATAATTTTCAGGATTTTTATAATATTTTTTATAATTTCCAAATGTAATAAATATTTTTTATAATTTTCATATTTTAATAGTATTTCCTGTATTTTATTAATTTTTAATAGTTGTTTTAGTTCTTTTCCTTATTTTTAAATATTTTTTGTAATTTTTAAAAATATTTTGATATGACGAAACTTCCCTCATGTGTCATTCCTATGACCCACATTTTCTCCCAAAAATTTAACACCATTAGGTTTAAGGGGTAACTAGATATCGTTTTGAAAGTTTAGGCTCACAAAAATAAAAATTTGGTGAAAATGGGGTAAAGTGTAATTTACCCTTATATATATATATATATATATATATATATATATATATACACACACACTAAACTAACAATTTGACCCCATAATCTTATTTTTATCCATATTAAGAGTCCAAAATGATGGAAGGGCCTTGTTCAATCTGTTTGTTTAGTTTTAATGCATAATTGATACTAAATAAAGGTTATGGACCATTTTGAAACAATCCTGATAGTTTAAGATCAAATGAATAATTACTTTTTTTTAATGTGAGCTCCAAATAATTTAGGCCCTTTTACGTATAGGTCCTACTTGAAGAGATTTTCCATAAATAAATTTGATTGACTTTTCAACTATCAAATAAATCATATTCCTAAGTTTTAGAGATTTTTTTCACAATTTAAGCCTTTTGAAACCAACTATCCGTAGCATTTTGGAGAAAGTTATACAAGTGGTTGAGCTTTTTTTCTTCCTATTTTTAATATTCAAATGATCATAGCGTTTTATTTACAAATCTATTTTTCGCAAAATTAGTATTTTTGAAATCTCCTTACCAAGATCTATCAATCAAGATCCATGAAGCCCATATTATTTTAAAGAAATAAAAAATTATGCAGAGAATAAAATTTACTATGTTCACCAAAAAATAAAATAGTTTTATATCTGAGATATTTTTACATACAGTATACATTTACTGTTCAGATATTACACAGATAGCAAAATTTATTGTGTTCACCAAAAAATAAAACAGTTTTATAACTAGAATTTTTTATAGACAGTAAACATTTACTGTGCAAATATTACATTGGGAATATATTTACTATCTTCCTTAGAACGAAAAAAATACATCTTCTTCATTTATTTATTTTTATCGAATATGGCTCTTGTTTTATAGGGATCGATTAGTAGCTTTCAAAAATATAAATTTCGTAAATTTTAAAATTGTATATCGAAAGTTATAGTTCTTTAAAGTTTGAAAGAGAAAAAATTAACTACAAATTTTAAATTTGAAACGAATATATGGACAAAGATATACTAATAAAAAAATCATAATTTTAAAAGTAAGATTTAATTAATAAAATTTTTAAAATAGAACTAAAATATAATAATCTCAATAATTTAACATGAGACTTATCACATGATGGATCATAGATGCTTTGTATGTAGTTAGATCTTTTGATGAGAGTGATTTAATTTGTGCATTTCTTTTTTTTTACAATTTATTTTTTGGGCGAGGGAGAGGTGGGAAGGGAAGTCAAGGTTTTAATATATTTAGGCCATAATAGTTGGTGTACTAGTACGCATGCTAATATGGCCATGGTCCATATACATTAAATGTCTAAAGTCTACATAATGTTATATCCACAAAAAGATTTAGATCATCGTCGTAAGCAATTAGGAGACTGAGTTGTAAGTTGCCTTCATTGAATTGTATGAGAAAATTATGAAGGTGAAGTAGGAAAACTTGAAGTTGGAAGCTAGGTTAAAAGAATGTGTTATAAGAAACAACAATGATGCATTAATTGAGGATCTTAAGGCAGGTGAGAAAACTCTTTAGGAAAACTAGAATATGTTAACGGATAAAGATATAGTATTTGTGGTTTGATGGAGGCTATGAAGAAAGATATTCTAGAGCTTGAAGAGTTTATGTGTTTACTCAAGTTTAGAGATTTGAGTAGGGTCCAATTTGATTTGGAGGCTAGGTTAGAAAAGTTGGATAGGATGTTAGGCACCGTCCAAATCGAAGATGATAGGTGTGGAATTGGTTTCGATGACCATGTTTCTCCCATTCTCAAAACCAAGACCATGCATATGAGATAGTCAACTTGGAATGTTAGGAAAGGTCAACCTTTAGATAGCACTCCTCGTTGTATTTACACTTTCACTCAGTGTGATAGGATGGGTAACCTTAGATGTTTTTGCTACGATCTTAAGAACGCTCCTAGGAAGTCTAAGAATAGAGTCGCTCTGGTTCCCAAAACCCCTATTTGTTGTTACACAGCTACTTGGGTTAGGAAATCAGATTTTTAGGCTTTAGGAATTAGGCTTAGTGATTCTTGTTTTCTTGCTTGCGGTTATCCCCGTGTTAGAAATTATTGTTGAGCGTGTTAGTCGTGTTTTTCATACTCTAGTTGTGTATTTTTTATCTATTCTTTCTAGGTTTATGGCTTGTGTATACTTTGCAATTTTATCTTTTTCTTTCTTGTGTCGTATTGAGAAAAATAAGAAAATATTTTGTTTTGGGTCAAATTTTTTTTGGAAAAACTCAAAAAGATTTTCGATTTTTTTGTCTTGAGTTTCCACTTATGGTATGGCATATTAGTGTGCTTGAATCCCCATCACTTCGCAACTTCCATGTGGTTAGGACATTTGTCATAACTTTAGATACTTATATTGGTCTTAACTATGAGTTTCGTGGAGTTGTTTTGATCTTGACTTGTATTATGGATTTGACTATGTATATGCCACAACACACACATGCACAATCTTTTTTTATCATTTAACTTATCATGTACATTTGAGTTTGATGAGACGTTGTCCTCTCAATCTTATCATCTACGCATATTTATGACTTAGGTGGGGTTGTGCATGTAAGAATCATTTCCCATGAGGATATTTGTGTATTAGTGGAAAAATTATGAGTGTACACGGGAAAGGGATGCGAAATACAGGTTGGCTTGGTGTGAAAGCCACCATTGGAAAGAGCCCAAGAAAAAATAAAGATAATAAAAAGAGCATAAATTGCCATTAAGTTCCAACTTGGAATATCTTAAAAGAAAATATAGTACTTCAAAAGAATTGTGGACTAGAAAAGAATAGAAAAATATGAGAGTTTATCTTTTGAGGGAGTTCAGATGAAGATCAATGGGTTTGCACAATGAGTCCTAGGTCAAACGGTCATGTCATGACGCTATTTCTTGGTAGAATTGCCAAAATCTAAATTTTTGTGCATTGTTAATGTTTGTTCATTAAGTTCTCTTTATTATTGTCACATATGGCTAACTGCCCTCGGTTCACTATTGATCGTTGGGAAGGTCGGGTAGATTATAAGCATTATTGCTCGATTTCACACTCATGTACTCATTCGTGAGCGCGTCTTTCGCATTGAGGAGTTTTTGATGTGCCATGTTCCGAGATAGATCCAGGGTAGATGTTTGGAGCTAATGTTTTCTATGTATGATGTCATTCATTCCCACATTTTTTGTGAGTTCTATTTTTTATCCGCATAGCCTGCTGCGGATTTGTAGTCATACATTAGAAAGGTACAGGTTGTAAAGACCCCATATCTCATTACCTGTATACTTCAGATTCCCTGAGATCTGGATGTCATCTTTCCTGGATGCGTCGTCGGTAGTCCTAAGCCTGACAGCATTATTAGACATTGCTTTAGATAAGTCCCCTCTCACACTTTTATCATCAGCATCTCCACGTGAATTATAGAGTGATTAAGTGGTTTACATCATCTTTAGTCTATCCCAAGACCAATCATACTCAGATTTCGCTTGATATTGTTCACTTCATGTAGGTGGTTAGTCAAGGATAGCACATTGATCTTTATGCCATCATCATATATGTCATGTCCTCCGTCCCTGATATGGTACCCACTCATATTAGAGCCGCACTTCCATTCGGTGTCCTTGTGAAACGTATATGCGAGGCTGCCCAGGTCCCATTACTTCAAGACGAGGTGGAGCAGTTTAATATTTATCCTATTAATGCGAACACTGTTTGCAGATCAGGGAGTCATCTTCTTGATCTTGCCACGCATGGTTTTTTTGTGTATGCATCATCTTCTTTAGGTGAGGTCATATTTTACAGCCTTGTGGAACCCTTCAAACTGAGCCACCTTCTTTCGGTACACGATCTAGTAGGGAGGAGTTTGAGCAATGATATTAGGAGGAGAGACAACATCATATTCTTTTTTAGGCAGAGCTTGTAGAGCAACAGCGTCTCATAGAGGCCATGATGGCTAGGTTTGATGCTGAGGCACAACAGCTCGTTATACAGTAGTCTCAAATTTTAGTTCTTCTAGACGAGATGAGAAGACGGGAGAAGAGCATAGGAGTTGGCACTTCTTGGAGACAAAGGGACAATGGCACGGCTGTTGATGATGATGATTATGATGTTAATGTAGATTATTGATTCTGTTTTTATATACTTTGAGATACATTATTACTCTTGATGTATTTTCTCTTTTATTTATTTAGCTATGATATATTTAATGATACAGTCTTATTCATTTGATACTGTTGTACATGGATATTCTTAGTTTTTATCATTATGTAGTTAGATTACTTTTTGGCGCATGTGATCTATATAGATGTACTCTGTTTATCACCATTATTCATTATATGCTTCAGATATGTGTTTACTATAATCTTGATGATTATCCATAGTCATATGCTTAATCTGCTCATCTTTATTGAAATATTTATCTAGCCATGTTATTCACTTTTATACTCATGCAAGATCTGGTGTTTATGGTCTAACGGTCCCACTCTTTGTCTATTCCAGGAAAAAGGGGGAGAGATATGCAATTTAGGGGGAGTTTTTAATACTGAAATTATGTATATATTTTGTTATTCCACCATACATCACTGGTATTTGTTTGTTTCATGTGTGTAGTGATTTTCAGATATTCAGACATTTTAACTACATCACATTCAGACATGTTTATGCTTTGCCAGTTTTATCTACATTATTCTGTGTCCTGTATTTTTCCTTTTGGGGTTTATAGGATAAGGCATAGGTTTTCAGCTTGACGGATCGGCTTAGCATTTCACTATAGTTTGGTTTTGTCTCAGAATAGCCAAAGGGATAGATTTGTAAAGAAAAATTTCCAATCGAGTCAATTTGTTTGTAATTGGCATAATTCCGGACAAAACTAGTAGAGTCATGATTAATCATTGAGTTGGTCATTGAGTTGTGATCACAAAAAACCTATGACGTGTTGTGTTGAAGATGTTCCTGCAAAGCTTTGAAGATGGTACCGTGTTGTGTTTAGTGCCTACGTTTTCTTCACACATTTTGGATTTATCGTAGATCACTCAAGTATGAATGCTAAATGAAATTTGAGATTTCAGATTTTAATTAAGGATGTATTTTAAAATTAAAATAATTTGGGACTTTGAAAAAATATTTTTGGAAACGTATTTGTTTTTAAAAAAATTGAAGTTTCTTTAAACTTAAAATAATTTGTGTTTCTAGTCGTTCAAATGAAATGAGAATGTCGTTTGAACGAATGGCCATTTTCGTATAAAGTCTCGTTAGAAGCATTATCAAATGAGCATCGATCGAGGGCGTAATGTTTTGACTCGTGAGATACTCGTTCGATATTGGTTCAAAAGAAATTAATCTATTGTTCAGATGAGACGGAGTTCCGTTAAAATGAGAGATCATTATCATTCGAACAAGGCCAATTATTCGTTCGAATGGGACACTGCCTCCCAATTAGTGTTTTCGTATTTAAGGACGCCTTTCACTCAGAAAACACAAGAACTTTTTTCGAAAAGCATTAATGCACCAGTTTACAAAAGTTCCTAATTGTCTCCAATATCCTTAGTTTTCAAGATCCAATTCTCTTCATTCCAAAGCTATATTGATCTTGATTATGGCATTATAATTTATTCTTCCTAATTGAACAAATCGTTTTCATGCGATGGAATCTGTACATATTGATTGCGAAGAAGAAACAGTGGACTCTGTGTTCGGATTCGTAGACGGTTGCTAGGCTACATCGATGGATACCGAGGTGCACGTGGACTCGTGTACTGTGGACACTTGCGTGGGTGGATTCCTTTATGGCACTACGGAGGAGAGGTAGAAGAGGATAAGAGGCATTAAGGCTTGTAGGTGATCGAGTCTTTGAGTAAGACTATATTTCTCTTTTGTAATTTTTCGTATCATAATGATTGTCTGGCCTGGATCATCCGATTTATTCGCTTAGTGGTTTCCTAGTACATCGGCTTCTTGTGGATTTCTTGGTATATTTACTTTTATCTGATTTATCAACGTAGATGCATGTGATAGGGTTAACAAGATAAAACTGGTAAATATATTTTTTGTCACAAGATAAAGTTTAATTTGTGCAACATAAAATTGGAATTGTTTTAAAAAGATAGTCTTTTGCCTGGAGAATACTGCTTAGAGGCCTTTTCAGTCCTAAAGTTGCAAGAAATAACTAATAGTATCAAAACAACAATGATCACGTGACTCATTTATGATAAATGTACCATCCCGTTAACACTCATAAATACCTCACCCCTCGCCTAAGTAAAATACTAAAAGTATATATCTCTAGACGAAAAAGTAATATATTGGTAATTGAATACCAAAGTGATTTAACTAACTAGATATGTATAAAATATAGACCAATAGCCAATTTTTACTTATTAATATATTTACAATTTCATATTATAGGATTTCATTATTTTAACTTCTTTTAATTAAACTCGTTCACGACTGAACTATAACATAGGCACACAATGAAATTTTCATATTAACCCCCACTCATGTCACCCGAACGATAAGATATGAAAAATCTCATAACACCATACACAAATGTGTCATGGGGATTTAATTCAAATCTCCATTAGCGAACTAATATTATATATACGTATATGAGTTTCATAATCACCCCACGAAGGTATCTATCATCGCGGACCTTCTCGTGCCTCTATCGGTAAGTCCGTAGGAGTCCCTCACCTAACGAACTTAAACTAAATCAATATACATATATGAGAAAAGGGCATCACTATACAGCCAAACCATCGGGTAGTTCTATACCAAACCCCACCAAAGGACAAGATCATCAACCTCTCTCATCACGAAATTTAGACTAGTTGAAGGCATGATTTAAAACCTAAGGCCTCTCAATTGCCTGCGTTATCAGTCAGAGTTACGGTACACGGTCACTACTTCTAATACAACCCCCATCAATCGATCCACCACGAATAACTGGTATCTTCATATAAGCACATAATTTATATATACATAAACTCAATATATATAAATACATGACAGTGTATACTCTTAAGAAAACCCAAATCATTTAAATCCCCAGGTGCCGATTGTCAACTTAATTACGGTTTATTATATGTTCAAACAACATAAAACATGTATTAGAAAGTAGGATACTGAGTAATCACAAGTGTGACCCAAATTAACCCAATCCCCAAAACGTCGTCTAGTTTATTACTTTCTTAGATTTATCAATTCTCAAAGATTTATAAATCCAACTCCTCGTATATGACATATTTTACTATGAGTACTGGCCTACATGAATATATACTCTCTATCTCTCATAATATATATACATATACCTCTTCTCATCTAATTACAAAGTTAATTATGTGGCCTATAATTTCTCAAATCATAAATAAAATCTGAGGCACTTTAGTTCGTTATTATCTAAACTTAATATATATACATACAACCATAGGCTATCACTCACCTAAACGTATACCCAATTGAACCCAATCCCAATGCCGGATGACACTATATAGTATTTAGGTTTGTGTCTCTAACTTATATATATATTCCCCATATTAAATAAGTTTAACATCTCACAAACTAAGCTAAACAAACTTAAGAAAAAACCCAAACCCCAAATCACCAATGTAGAAGTTTTACCTTCTGTTAGTAAATTATTTATAAGAAGTTCATTAAAAAAATCCAAAAAATATGAAACCAGCCACTACACCAAAATGGTCAAATTGTCACCTTTTAGTCGGCCGCCCTTATCACGGTCATTGACCGTGATAACAAACACATGTTTTGTGTCACGGTCATTGACCGTGACAAGACCGTGACAAAGTATTGTCACGGTCATGGACCGTGACACGACCGTGATAAATGACCGTGACAATAATTAAAATAATTATCATGATCAAGGACCTTGACACGACCGTGACAATGTCTTCACCAAGAAAAGCCCTAGTCTTTCTTTTTTTCCCATCGTTTTTTATTTTTCCTCTCTCTCTCTCTCTCTCTCTCTAAGCGATTTTGAGGTCTCTCTCTCTCTCTAAGATAAGTTTTTTCCTCTCTTTCTCTTTCATTTCTATATGTGTGTGCATATGTGTGTATATATGTGTGTATATGTATGTGTATATGTATGTGTATGTGTGTGTATATATGTGTGTGGTGTGGGAGGGGGCAGGGAGTGGGGGGTATGGTGGGGTGTGTGTGTACGTGTGTGTGTGTGTGTTCAGGTGTGGTGGGGGTGGGGTGAGGGGGGCAGGGGGTGTGGTGGGGGGAGGGGGTAGGGGGTGGGGTGGTGGGGGTGTGGTGGGGGTGTGATGGGGTGTGTGTGTGTGTGCAGGTGTGTGTAGGGGTGACAATTTTTGGCATGACACGATAACCCGACACAAACTCAACACGAAGTTAGCGGGTTAGGGTTGACGATTTCTTGACACGAACCCGAATATGACACGACCCGCCAACACGAATAATAAATCGGTTGGGTTAGTGTCAAACATGTATAACTCAAAAATGATACGAATAGACCCGTTTATCTCGTATTTTATGGAAAGTGTATTAGATAATTTATATATCTTGATAGACATTCTATAAAACTCATGGAGAATTGGATGATAAATTATTTATGTGTTGCAAGAAGTTGAAATTAATTAAATTTAAGTTATTGTAGGCCTATAAGTGGTATGATTGGTTAAGAGAGAAGAAAAAAATTATTTTTTATTTTACTTAATGTATAGCTTTAATTCTAATTTTAATTGTATAGTTTTAGATGAAAGTAAACTAATAATTAGTGCCCATTTCATATGAAAGTAGGATTGCCCCTCATTGTAAATTAGTAAATTAATAATTGTATACTTTAATTGTTAGTTTAATTGATGAAATGAATTAATTGAGTAGATGAATTAGAAGGAGTACGGGATACACATTTGTTGTTGACATTGCTGTTGGATTATTTTGTTTAGTAAATGTTGGGTTGGTTAGTTTTAAAAGTGGCATGACCACTGGATTATTGTCCATATAGGGGTGGAATTTTTCAACTTTTTTTTAAAATTACTTTGTATATCAAGCAATATATATATAGTATCTTAATGTTACTTTTGGAGGAAGTTCTGCAGTCGTATCTTAATATTCTCTGGGTACATACTATATTGACAAGTGTGACTGTTATTTCAATTGATCAATTGAAATAACACTCACACTTGCCAATCTACGCCATGTACTTGGAGAAATACGGGGATATGTTGTCGAATTTTTTTCAAATCGTAACTATGTGCATGAGCTGTTAAGTATATTACAGAAAAATGTGGTCTTGAATGGGATAGTACCACTCACCTTTTAGAGGAGATGGAGGAAATAGAAATTTCTATTATAAATTGAATTTGAATATAAATAAGACATAATTAAATGAAACATACTATAAATCTAAGTTTTGTTTACCTTTAATAGATGATTAGTTATGGTAGCTGTGATGGGATATCTGAAATACAAAGAGTGGATGGGTGAGACAAATAGAATGGGGGATGTGTTTCGCAGAGGTGCTAACGAATTTTTGAAATATGAAAAGAGATGTCATAATGATGAAGAGTTTCCTTGTCCGTGTGCTAGGTGTAAGAATGGTAAGGTGTTTGAGTGGAAAATAGTTGAACTACATTTGTTAAGATCGGGTATGCAAGATAGTTATCAATTTTGGAGTTTTCACGGTGAATTGAAAGTTCCTTTTGTCCCCGACCAACCTTCACAAAAACCTTCAACAAGTAGAATAGATGTAGAAGGGGACGACGTAGATCATAATATGTTAGAGGATTTAGTTGATGATGCGTACGAAGTTTATGAAGCAGAGGAGAATGAGGTTACTGATGATGTAGAAGATTCAAGTGCTCGTGAAGATAACACGATAAAACTTGACGATGACTACCAAAGTTTAAAATTTAAGGCGACCCAACCGTTATACTCTGGCTGTGAGAAAGATCAAACAACTTTACATGCCATGGCTGGTTTGCACAGTTTGAAGGCGCGGTATGATTTGTTTGGCAATAGCATGACGGGAATTCTGAAATGGGTGAAGGGATTATTACCCAAGGTGAATACAGTTCCAAAAAGCTATCCTGTTATGAAGAAAAGTTTGAAAGGTTTGGGAATGGAGTATAAATCAATTCATTCTTGTGTGTATGACTGCATACTATACTGAAAGGAGTATGAAAATCTCGATCGTTGTCCGGTATGCGATGAACCTAGATATGCCCAATTTACTAGTAAGGAAGTCACAAGCTCAAAAGTGCCTTAAAAAGTATTGAAATATTTTCCCATTGGGCCAAGATTAAAGCGATTTTTCACAGTACCATGGATTGCAGAGGCAATGACTTGGCATGCTAGGGCAGAAGTAGGGGTAATATCATGCGTCATCCTATTGATTCTACTGCCTGGAGGAGGATGAATTTTGAGTATCCTGATTTTGCTCTAGAACAACGCAACATTCGTTTGGCTATATCAACAGATGGTTTCAATCAATTTGGAAATCTAAGCACCAATCAGAGTGTATGGCCAGTGATCCTAGCCCCACTCAACCTCCCTCCTTTACAATGTATGAGACCTGAATTTTCGGGCCAAAGGCACTAAGTGATGACATCGACGTCTACCTGGCTCATTTGGTAGAAGAATTAAATGAGTTGTGGGAAGAGGGTGTGCAATCATTTGACTCTTTTAGAAAAGAAGAGTTTACGCTGAAAGCTATGTTGATGTGGGCAATTCATGATTTTCCAGCTTATGGGACATTATCCGGTTGTGTAGTACAAGGTTATTTGGGGTGTCCAATTTGTGGAGAGGAGACTTAATCTCTTCGTCTATCCTCTAGCTTAAAAAATGTATACCATCACCACATGAGGTTTTACCCCCAGCTCATAGTTTCAGCTCTGAGAAAGGTTCCAATTTTTTATTGGGCGGGGTTGAACATAGGTTACGGCCGAGACAACTTTCGGGTTCAGAAACTGAAAGTAAATCTTCTGAATGTGGCCCTAATATGCTAGTTAATAATCCCAAATTTAAGAACGTCAAGCATAAGAAGACCCCAACTGGGAATGAAACTGAGACAAGAAAGGCATGGTCTCGGAGGTCAATTTTATTTGACTTGCCTTATTGAAAGAATAACCCGGTGCGCTATGTATTGGATGTGATGCATACATAGAAGAACTTCACTGAACATATTGTGGGCACTTGCCTTGGGGGGAGTCATTCGAAGGATGAATAAAATGTACGGAAAAGACCTTAAATCGCTAAAACTTAAGCCACAACTATGGTTGAAAGAAGATAGTAGGGGAAGGACAATAATTCCCCCTGGTGCGTTTACTTTGACGAGTGGGGAAAGGAAGGTGCTTCTAGACACAATATATAATTTGAAGGGCCCATATACTTTTTCGTCCAACTTGCAAAGGATTGTAAATTATGCTACTCATGATTTACATAAGTGTAAGTCCCACGATTGGCATGTGATCATGCAATTGGTTCCTCTTTTGTTTAAGCACTGTTTCTCCAAGCACAAGGATTTGCGTAGGGATATTATGCAAATTAGTATTACCTTCTCCCTCTTGTGTGAGAAGGTAGTCAATCGAGAACACATAATGGCCGCAAAATTGGCGGTGACCGGAGCGATTTGTGTATTGGAGAAGTACTTTCCCCCATCATTATTTGACATAAGTGTTCACTTATTGGTACATCTATGTGACGAGGCACTTCTTTGTGGTCCAGTTAGATATCGGTGGATGTATCCGTTTGAAAGATTGATGAAAGTTTTTAAAGATTACATCAAGAATACGCGATACATTGCAGGATCAATTACTGAGGAATACATCATCGTGGAGTTATCAATATATACTCGAGAATATATGCCTGACTCGACTAGCGTTGATGACACTTATGAGTTCGTCGATGATGGTGGTCATGTGATGAGAAAATGAGTGAAATTAACGAGTTTGCAACATGAACAAGTAGCTCGTTATCTATTTGACACACATGAAGATGTCGAAGAAAAGAAAAAGTAAGTTTTGATTATTATAATGTTTAACATTATTTTAGATTATTTTATACATGATTAATTTTGTAATATACAGAAAATATGAAGCCTGTGAGAACAATAAAAAATGAAAAACAATGGTATAATCAGACAGCGAATTTAGGTTGTGGTTGACACAAGAGGTAATTATAATGAATATAGTCGTTATATAACGTTACATTACACTCAAATTTTACCACTAATATAATTAATTTATCTATATTCTCATCTTCTAAAGACGGGTGATGCGACATCAAGGCTTGCTCGTCTAGCCACTGGCCCTTGTTCGTGGCACAAGAGTACAAAAAGTATCGATTGAACGGTTACATTTTCGGCGCTAAAGTGTACGAGGAAAGTACAAATGTATAGAACTCGGGAATTTCATACAAGGCTCTTACTTTCTTTCGAGCGAGCGCAAAGTGTAAAACTCGAACATTGTTATGTTTAGCATTTTCCACAATCCGCAATCATAATTTTTAACCCTTAATAGAAGTTCCACAACATACCAACCATAAAAGAACCATATATTCAACTTCAAACTAAAAAAAATCCACAATAAATGAACTTTCATCAATTTTTCACTTTTCCCCTCTTACTTACAAATTTTTTTAGATATACCTTGAGAAGTAAAAAAATTAAATGTACCCACCTATGCAAATAAATTTCAGTTTAAACAATCCTAATATGCAAAATAAAAATACTTGTAAATCATAAAGTATATCTAGATTAACAAACCAAAAATCTACAAAACAATACCAAAATAGATACATTAGGAACCACACAGTGAGAGGTCCAAAAAATGTTAAATCCTTAAAATTATGTTTCAACCCAACATAGGTTACGATTGTCCCAGCCTTTGTAGGAAAGCAGAAAAATTTAAAAGAGATTATGAAGAGAATCTTACCGGTGTGACACCCCGACTAATTAAATACCGGGTAGCTACTCCTTTATAAAATTAATTCAAAATGCCAAGTTGGCTCAGTTCATAGCATCACTGTCGAAAACATTTTTATTATTTCTAACCACCTAGTATTTAAAAAGCAAGTTCAAATTTTAATTTAAGTCTGATTAACATGCAAGAAGTAAAATGAAGAAATAGATAACACCATTCACCATGCTGAAGTAAAATGAGTAACCATCACAATAGTGTAAATAAAGTCTGGAGGAAACCCCTCACTATAATCCCATAACTGAAATAAATAAACTGAAACAATACATGCTAAAGTCTGAAAACTGAAATGTAAAAGATGTCTCTAAAGAAATGGGCAACATGCCCTACAACTGATAGATAGTGACTCTGGAATCCAAAGAGATAGAAGCGTCTACATGCAAATCCCTGTAGCTTCCACAAGCAGCTACAGCTCGTCACCTGAATGAGTACCTATGCTTGGTGTCCTTGTGGCTGCGCACCTAAAATGGTTTTACAAAGAAAAAGATTTGAAAAGCAAACGGGTCAGAGCCCGAATGTGGAGTTATATTTTAAAAACCTGCAAGTGCTTTAAAAACATTTAAAACATTAAATGCAAAGTACATGTTAGGACGTGCACTCACATTATATTCTCACCCCTCGTCTAACTGTGCACTCCTAACGCAAGTACCCATCTATATATATCCATACGATTAGCTAAGTGACTACATAACTAGCTAGACTGCCAAAGGTTCTACCCATATTACTCAGTTCCATTTAACATAACAACGCTCGTAATTAAATAGGGGTTTAACGTGAACTCAGTTACTAAATATACCATTGATAAAACTATCAGTTAACTCATTATATAACTCGAAATAATACCGTAATATTTTTACAACATTAACATGAGGATTCCCATTAATTTAATGTATATTATTCACATCATAAATATACGATACAAGCACCCCGCAATCTAAGCTATGGTGCACACATACTCTGCTATCAATCCCGGTACATCACGTACATAAGGATTACATATTCCGAATCTCTCAGGAATAGTTTACCGATAACAACATCACAAATAATGGAGGCGAACACAGTCACCATCACATGGGTCACGCACATACCTACGCTCCCATGGTCAGCGGACTTATTAATATCACAATAAGTCTTTCTATGACCTATGTTCATCGAGGTACCAGTCTATATCCCCCCCGTAGGCACACAAGGATTAGAGGGTCCTAAGCGAACGCAACCTCCCGTGATAGCAAGTATGGTAGGTATGTCATACACACAATCCATATACTAATACTAAGTAAACACACATCTTAGTAATACCATATTTTAATCGTAGTACATATCGCATTCTTGTACTAACTATAATTATCACAATTCGTACTATTCCGATTTGTAATTATACGCGCCATAATTCATCCTCACATCGTAGTAGACACTCACGTCTCAACCCAAATGGTTCATTGAATATAACTCTAGTGTATAATACTCCTCTCAATAACCCAAAAGTCCCAAATCTATCCTCACATCAATAAAGGAAGGTCTTCTATATCCTCGAACAAGTTTACGGGACTCTAAAAATCAAAACAGTCCAAAAAGGATCAAACTATCAACTCGTTAGAAGTCTCGTTCGAACGAGACTTCGAACGAGTTTGGACTGTCAGGTCGTTAGAAGTCTCGTTCGAACGAGGCTGTTCGAACGAGATCCCAGTTCGTTCGAACGAACTGACCCTTCTAACGATATCTCGTTTGAACGAGATATCGAACGAAAATCCCTACTCGTTAATAACGACTGGCCAACTCGTTAGAAGCTCGTTCGAACGAGTTCGTTCGAACGACCTGGGGGCTGCTTCTAACGAGCTACCAGTTTCGGCCCAGATTTTTCCCCAATTCGTTTTTCACCATTTTTACTCCTCAAACCTCTTCTAAAATTCGTTCCTACAATATATTGAGTTCTCTAATCATCCTCAAACATGCCAAGGTGCTATACTAACATCATTAAAGAGGTTTAATAACTTCTAAACATCCTTAAATCACAAGGTTTCTACATAAATTCCCAATTTTCTTCAAGAACATAAACCCTAGATTCTTCTCATCAAAATTTCCCAGATTTTAATCCGTTTATACATCACATAGATATGAAATCTCTGAATTAAATCTTCAAACAATGTTTCTACATGCAAACCTATCCCAAAATTTAAACAACAATCTTCCAATTTCATGGGTTTTCTTTTAACTCTTATATAAGATTGATTAACAATGTTTCTAACATGGAAAAAGCATTCACTGCATAAGGAATGTAATTTAAATCACTTGCCTTGGTTTGATTCCGGATTTGATGTTGATTTGATGAAGAATTTCTGCAGAATTTCTTCTCTCCAAGCTTCCTCTCTAATGGTGGCTTAAGGTGGCTAGGGTTTGATTTGGGGAAACTTAGAAAACCTAAATGACAACCTACGTAGCCTTCTAGGTTAATATGGGTTGGTTAATGGGCTTAATGGGTTTAATCCACATCAGATTTACATCTCTAATTTTCGTCACTTTTAATTCCTAAAAATGTAAAATTACCAAAATACCCTTTAAGTTACCGGTATGGCCTAAAAATACCCCGGGACCCAAACTATACCCCCGGCTAGTGTTTTCTGACTATCTCGACCCTTACGGACGCGTTGGCGCACTCAAAATGACCATACGGATTATAGATTTAAAATTCACTTTTTTTAACAAAATATTATACCGTGACGCGGCGGTCCCACGCGTCTCAACAAAATTTCTACAATGCCGTATATAAATCTCACGACAAATTTTCATAATACCAAATACATATATAATCATATATGCACATAATCAAATACTAACTCGTATCACATTAGTATTTTTATCCCGGATTAATTTCCAATTAATACGCATTTAATTAATTAATCCTCAAAATAAATATAGTCAAAAGTATGGGGTATTACATACTTCCCCCCTAATAACTGAATTTCGTCCCGAAATTCGAAACTAGAAAGTACCTGCTAAAAATAGCTGTGGATAACGTTCGCGCATCTCATCCTCGCGCTCCCATATGGACTCCTCGACATTGTGATGTCGCCACTGAACACGCACTAACGGGACTATCTTTGACCGCAGTTTCCTCTCGCTTCGGTCCAAAATAGCAATTGGCCCCTCCTCGTAGGAGCTATCCGGCGGGAGATCGATGTCCTCCACAGCAATGTGAGAATGAGCCAAATCATCTCTAAGGTATTTCCTCAGCGAGGAAATATGGAACACGTCGTGAATCCGATGCAAGTGCTCCGGTAGTCCAAGTCTATACGCAACCGGTCCGATCCGCTCAATAATAGGAAACGGCCCCACATACCTCGGTGCCAACTTCCCCTTCTTCCCGAATCGCATAATCCCCTTAATTGGAGATACCCTGAGCAAAACCTGGTCCCCCACTTGGAACTCCCTGAAAAACCTCTTCGCATCAGCATAACTCTTCTGCCTGTCTTGAGCTACCCGAATGCGACTCCGAATCAACTCAATCCTTGCCGAAGTATCCTGAATCACTTCCGGCCCAAGCAGTTTGTTGTCCCCCACCTCCAACCAACATGCTGGGGAACGACAAGGCCTACCGTACAACGCCTCGAACGGAGCCATGCCAATCGTGAACTGATAGGAGTTGTTGTAAGCAAACTCCAACAGTGGAAGGTACTGCTCCCATCCACCCTCGAAGTCAATTATGCACATACGTAGCATGTCCTCCAACATCTGATTGGTGCGCTCTGTCTGCCCATCGGTCTGCGGATGATAAGCCGTACTCAACCGCAATTCCGTGCCCATGGCCTCCTGGAAACTCTCCCAAAACCTCGAAACAAATATCTTGTCTCTGTCAGATACGATATTTAGGGGCACACCGTGAAGTCTCACAATCTCTGAAATGAAGAGCTGGGCATACTGTCCCGTAGTGTAGTCAGTCCTTACGGGTAAGAAGTCAGCGACCTTGGACAACCTGTCCACAATTACCCAAACGGAGTCGTGACCCCTCTGCGACGTAGGCAATCCCGTGACAAAATCCATGGATATGCTCTCCCACATCCACACCGGAACCTCCAACGGCTGTAGCAATCCTGCCGGTCTCTGATGATCCACTTTTACGAGCTGACAAGTGGCGCATTTCGAGACAAACTCAGCGATATCTCTCTTCATACCGCTCCACCAATATTGCCGTCTCATGTCTTGGTACATTTTGTCCCCTCCGGGATGTACCGCGAATCGTGAGCCGTGCGACTCTGCCATAACATCGTGTCGTAATTCTTCCCCTTCCGGAACTACCAATCTCCCATTGAAGCGCAATCCCCCGTCTGAGCTAACGGTATAGGACTCGGCTCCCTCTGCTAGTAATCGAACTATCTGCTCCTGACAGAACGAGTCATTAGCCTGTGCCCGTACTACCTTCGTGATAATCTGCGGTGTAACGGTCATTACAGACATGAAAGATCGGGCCACTGCATCCTGGTGTCCCAATTCCTTCCACTTAGCTTTCCACACCTCTGCCACCTCATCTGCTGGCCTGCGGCTCAACGCGTCTGCTACCACGTTAGCCTTACCTGGGTGGTACTGGTAGTCCTTCACAAATTCAAGCCACCTACGCTGCCACATATTCAACTCCTTCTGCGTGAACAGATACTGTAGTGACTTGTGGTCCGTGAACAGCTGAAATTTCTCCCCCAAAAGATAGTGCCTCCAAATCCGTAAGGCAAATACCACTGCCGCCAACTCTAAATCATGTGTGGGGTAATTCTTCTCATGAGGCTTAAGCTTACGGGAAGCATAAGCTATGGCCTGTCTCTCCTGCTGCAATACACCTCCAAGCCCTTGCAAAGACGCGTCGGTGTAAACCAAATACTCAACTCCCTGTCTCAGCAATGCTAACACAAGTGCTGAGGTCAACTTGTCCTTCAATTCATCGAACGCCAACTGACAGGAATCACTCCAAATGAACGGCACACCCTTACGAGTAAGATGTGTCAAAGGACCTGCTATCTCTGAGAAACCCCGAATAAACCTCCTGTAGTATCCTGCTAGACCCAAGAAACTACGAATCTCTGTTGGTGTCGTGGGCTGTCCCCACTCCCTCACCGCTGATACCTTCCCTGGATCAACTGATATTCCCTGGTCGGAAATAATGTGACCCAAGAACTGGACTTCCTTCAACCAAAACCCGCACTTCTCGTATTTTGCATACAACTCGTTCTGACGAAGTGTCTGCAAAACCTGCCTCAAATGCTCGGCGTGCTCCTCCTCTGTCTGAGAGTAAACCAGAATGTCATCAATGAAGACAATGACAAACTGATCTAGGAAATCTCTGAACACCCTGTTCATCAAGTCCATAAACACTGCTGGAGCGTTGGTCAAGCCGAAAGGCATAACCCGAAATTCATAAGAACCATATCTCGACAAGAACACGGTCTTCGAAACATCCTCCTCCCTGATACGCAACTGATGGTATCCCGACCTCAAGTCAATCTTCGAGAAGAAAGAAGCTCCTCTCAACTGGTCGAACAAGTCATCGATTCGAGGCAACGGATACTTATTCCGTATCGTGACCTTATTCAACTCTCGGTAGTCCACACACAACCTCAGTGAACCGTCCCTCTTCTTCACAAACAAAACCGGAGCGCCCCAAGGTGAGGTACTCCTGCGAATAAAGCCTTGTCCCAACAGCTGCTCTATCTGATCCCGTAGCTCTCTCATCTCAGCTGGAGCCATACGGTACGGTGCGCGTGCTATAGGTCTCGTACCTGGTAGCAAATCTATAACGAAGTCTATCTCCCGACTGGGCGGTAAGCCTGGTATCTCCTGAAACACATCTGAATACTCCCTGACAACCGGGATCGAATCTAAAGGAATCACAACCTCCTTAGAGGTATCCTCCTCAATGTAATACAGATGAGCGGTCGATCCTCCCTCTGGGCGAGGCATCGCCACTATAAACATCTCTTGCCCCGGAATGGCAAAAACAATGCTCCCGCTGAAGCAATCAATCATGGCCCTATATGCTACGAGCCAATCCATACTGATGATCACATCGTGAACATGCATGTCTAACACTAATATGTCTGCAGGCAATACCAAACCACCGATCTCTACCCCCACTCCCCGGCATATAAAGAAAATAAGTGACCCACTCCCTAATGGTGAGTCGACACACGTCACTGTGCTCTCTGCCGTAGCTAACAATCCTAAAGCTTTCGCGAAGTGTGTAGCTATAAAACAGTGTGTAGCACCCGTATCAAATAACACCCGACCCATAGTGCCATGGATAGGAAACGTACCCTCGATCGCGGGCGGTGCCTGTGGAACTGCAGCCTGGTGAACGTTGTAGACACGTCCATACTGTAGCTGCCCCTGCTGAGCTGGGACTGCTGGAATGGGTGGCAATGCTTCCATCTGTGGCGGTGCGGGAAGAGCGGCGGGAAATATAGGTCTCTGTGGCTCCTGGCGAGCACCCTGCTGCTGCTGCTGTGGGGCCCTGCCCCTATCAGGACAATCCTGCTTCTTATGGCCAGTCTTGCCACAAGTAAAGCACTTTCCTGGGAAGTTCCCTCCCCTCTGCCCCTGCTGTCCCCGGCCCTGGTGGCCGTTACCATTCCTCCCTTGGCCCTGCTGGCCCTGATGAAACTGTTGCCCATTCTGCCCCTGCTGGCCCTGATGGCCGTTTGGACCCTGATGGCCCTGACGGAAACCTCCCTGTCCCTGCCTGTAGTTCCCTGACCAGAACCTCTTATTATCCCCCTGCTGGGTACCCTACTCATTCTGTCTCTGCCCCTGACCCGATTGTGCCCCGCTGGCACTATGTCCTCCAGTCCTGCCCTGATGGCTAGACTCCCCCGACCGCTTGCCCTCGGCCATATGAAAACGGTGGTCCTGGCAGTGCAATAATGCAGCGTTAACCACATCAGAATACGTGGCCAACGATAGGTTCCCTAGCAGATGTTGACGGATCCTCCAATTTAACCCATCGGTGAACTTCTCTATTTTCTTCTTCTCTGTTGGAATCTCGTCTGGAACGATATTCAACAGGTTAGTGAACTCGGCCTCATATTCGGCCACTGTCTTGCTCTCCTGCTTCAAACTCATTAGCTTCCTCCTCATCTCTGTATGAACTGCGGACGGAAAGTACTTGCGGTCGAACCGCGCCCAGAACTCCTGAATCGTGAGGGTATCCCTCTCCTCCGCGGTGGTGATAGACTCCCACCACTGTAGCACAGATCCTACTAGCTTGAAAGTAGCTAGTACATGTTTCTGAACATCAGTGCACTCATGCATCCTCAAATGCCTCTGTATGTCCTTCCTCCATTGGCTCGAGACTACCACGTCTGAGCTACCTGCAAACTCTGGCGGATGCGCTTTCTGAAAAGCGTCACGTACACGCTCCCAAGCAGACGGGAATGCATTAACCTGTACTGGCGCGGCAACTGGCGCCTGAGGTGGTGCCTGCTGAATCACGGCAATCGCGGCATTTACCGCTTGGGCTACTATAGCAGCAACCTCAGCGGCGTTCATCATATCCTGAACTGGAGCGGGCTGTGGTTCGGGCGTAGCATCCCTGGGAACTCGTCGTGCACGTCGTGGAGGCATCTGAAATAAGAACAAAGTTTATAAGTTCACGGTTTATAAACTTAATATAGCTGAAGAACGAAGCATACACAAAAAGAGTACAACAGTCCTAAAATATAGGGCTCTATATCAAAGAAAACATAGCGGAAACATAATAGCCGTACAGATCCTAAAGGACACTAGAACCAGATGCTCTGATACCACCTGTGACACCCCGACTAATTAAATACCGGGTAGCTACTCCTTTATAAAATTAATTCAAAATGCCAAGTTGGCTCAGTTCATAGCATCACTGTCGAAAACATTTTTATTATTTCTAACCACCTAGTATTTAAAAAGCAAGTTCAAATTTTAATTTAAGTCTGATTAACATGCAAGAAGTAAAATGAAGAAATAGATAACACCATTCACCATGCTGAAGTAAAATGAATAACCATCACAATAGTGTAAATAAAGTCTGGAGGAAACCCCTCACTATAATCCCATAACTGAAATAAATAAACTGAAACAATACATGCTAAAGTCTGAAAACTGAAATGTAAAAGATGTCTCTAAAGAAATGGGCAACATGCCCTACAACTGATAGATAGTGACTCTGGAATCCAAAGAGATAGAAGCGTCTACATGCAAATCCCTGTAGCTTCCACAAGCAGCTACAGCTCGTCACCTGAATGAGTACCTATGCTTGGTGTCCTTGTGGCTGCGCACCTAAAATGGTTTTACAAAGAAAAAGATTTGAAAAACAAACGGGTCAGAGCCCGAATGTGGAGTTATATTTTAAAAACCTGCAAGTGCTTTAAAAACATTTAAAACATTAAATGCAAAGTACATGTTAGGACGTGCACTCACATTATATTCTCACCCCTCGTCTAACTGTGCACTCCTAACGCAAGTACCCATCTATATCTATCCATACGACTAGCTAAGTGACTACATAACTAGCTAGACTGCCAAAGGTTCTACCCATATTACTCAGTTCCATTTAACATAACAACGCTCGTAATTAAATAGGGGTTTAACGTGAACTCAGTTACTAAATATACCATTGATAAAACTATCAGTTAACTCATTATATAACTCGAAATAATACCGTAATATTTTTACAACATTAACATGAGGATTCCCATTAATTTAATGTATATTATTCACATCATAAATATACGATACAAGCACCCCGCAATCTAAGCTATGGTGCACACATACTCTGCTATCAATCCCGGTACATCACGTACATAAGGATTACATATTCCGAATCTCTCAGGAATAGTTTACCGATAACAACATCACAAATAATGGAGGCGAACACAGTCACCATCACATGGGTCACGCACATACCTATGCTCCCATGGTCAACGGACTTATTAATATCACAATAAGTCTTTCTCTGACCTATGTTCATCGAGGTACCAGTCTATATCCCCCCCGTAGGCACACAAGGATTAGAGGGTCCTAAGCGAACGCAACCTCCCATGATAGCAAGTATGGTAGGTATGTCATACACACAATCCATATACTAATACTAAGTAAACACACATCTTAGTAATACCATATTTTAACCGTAGTACATATCGCATTCTTGTACTAACTATAATTATCACAATTCGTACTATTCCGGTTTGTAATTATACGCGCCATAATTCATCCTCACATCGTAGTAGACACTCACGTCTCAACCCAAATGGTTCATTGAATATAACTCTAGTGTATAATACTCCTCTCAATAACCCAAAAGTCCCAAATCTATCCTCACATCAATAAAGGAAGGTCTTCTATATCCTCGAATAAGTTTACGGGACTCTAAAAATCAAAACAGTCCAAAAAGGATCAAACTGTCAACTCGTTAGAAGTCTCGTTCGAACGAGACTTCGAACGAGTTTGGACTGTCAGGTCGTTAGAAGTCTCGTTCGAACGAGGCTGTTCGAACGAGATCCCAGTTCGTTCGAACGAACTGACCCTTCTAACGATATCTCGTTCGAACGAGATATCCAACGAAAATCCCTACTCGTTAATAACGACTGGTCAACTCGTTAGAAGCTCGTTCGAACGAGTTCGTTCGAACGACCTGGGGGCTGCTTCTAACGAGCTACCAGTTTCAGCCCAGATTTTTCCCCAATTCGTTTTTCACCATTTTTACTCCTCAAACCTCTTCTAAAATTCGTTCCTACAATATATTGAGTTCTCTAATCATCCTCAAACATGCCAAGGTGTTATACTAACATCATTAAAGGGGTTTAATACCTTCTAAACATCCTTAAATCACAAGGTTTCTACATAAATTCCCAATTTTCTTCAAGAACATAAACCCTAGATTCTTCTCATCAAAATTTCCCAGATTTTAATCCGTTTATACATCACATAGATATGAAATCTCTGAATTAAATCTTCAAACAATGTTTCTACATGCAAACCTATCCCAAAATTTAAACAACAATCTTCCAATTTCATGGGTTTTCTTTTAACTCTTATATAAGATTGATTAACAATGTTTCTAGCATGGAAAAAGCATTCACTGCATAAGGAATGTAATTTAAATCACTTGCCTTGGTTTGATTCCGGATTTGATGTTGATTTGATGAAGAATTTCTGCAGAATTTCTTCTCTCCAAGCTTCCTCTCTAATGGTGGCTTAAGGTGGCTAGGGTTTGATTTGGGGAAACTTAGAAAACCTAAATGACAACCTACGTAGCCTTCTAGGTTAATATAGGTTGGTTAATGGGCTTAATGGGTTTAATCCACATCAGATTTACATCTCTAATTTTCGTCACTTTTAATTCCTAAAAATGTAAAATTACCAAAATACCCTTTAAGTTACTGGTATGGCCTAAAAATACCCCGGGACCCAAACTATACCCCCGGCTAGTGTTTTCTGACTATCTCGACCCTTCCGGACGCGTTGGCGTACTCAAAACTACCATACGGATTATAGATTTAAAATTCACTTTTTTTAACAAAATATTATACCGTGACGCGGCGGTCTCACGCGTCTCAACAAAATTTGTACAATGCCGTATATAAATCTCACGACAAATTTTCATAGTACCAAATACATATATAATCATATATGCACATAATCAAATACTAACTCGTATCACATTAGTATTTTTATCCCGGATTAATTTTCAATTAATACGCATTTAATTAATTAATCCTCAAAATAAATATAGTCAAAAGTACGGGGTATTACAACCGGTGGGGCAGCAGCCAGAGACCTCAAGGCTAGGCAGCGGCGAAAAACCACGGGGTTGGGCGGAGCTTCAACAAAAGTAAATACATGCAGAGTTTCTATTTTTTTGTGTGGAACTTCTTATGCTCTTTGGGCTAGAATATTTTAATATTACTTTGACTCAAATTTTGTCATAAACAGCTAGATAAAGAGATATGTCCATTCATAGTGAGAGATACCTATTTGAATCGTTCGATGATGGATTTGAGATATGTCCATTCAAAGTGAGACAACAAAGTCAATTACAAAACAATTATTTGAAGGATCACGCAACAGATTATTAAAGGCGTGAACCAAAAAAAGAGAAACTTTCCCGATCTTTGAATCGTTCATTGATGGATTTGAGATACGTACATTCACAGTGATACAACAAAATCAATTACAAAACAATTATCTGAAGGATCACGTAACAGATTATCAAAGTGTGAACCGAAAACCAATCTCAAAATAGCAAGAAAAAATACAGAAAAATGTAACTTAGCGGTAAGAGCAATATAAATGGAGAGGACGTGAGAGTTCATGACATAACATATACGTTGTGTGACTGCTACAAAACCACAACAACTAAATTCAAGAGAGAGAGAGAGTGGTTCTTTAATTGTAATGCATTTGGTGGGTTTTATTTGAATAGGTTTAGAGAGAGAGATGAGGGGGTACGTGCTTTAATGGAATAGGAGGTGAAGAGATTGGTGGGATTTGGGTTAGAAGTCATGTATCATTTGGGTTAAGAGAATTTGTAGCTGAATGGACAGGGAGAGGAAGGTTAAGTGGCATCCAGCGAAAAATGCTATAGCCTGCAATAAGTGAAAGGGAGTTTGTTTTAATTACAGTTAAAGAGTTGTGAATAAGAGAGGTGTAAAATATGTGTAATCAATGGTGTTGTCACGTGTCAATCCTCTAAAAGGAGACACCAAAATTATATATATATCAGTCCTACTTTTCTGCGGATCAGTCCGCATTTTAACAGTGCGAACCGGACATGTGTCACCTGACGATGAGCTCAGAAAAGAGAGAGAGTGTGCTTATAATTTAAGCGATAATTTCTAGTCGCACCTTAGATGACACATATTCGGTCCGTAATTTTAAAATGCGAACTAGTCCGCACAAGAGCATTATTAATATATATATATATATATATATATATATATAGGGAAATGATCAAGTGAGGTTCGAGTTTGAGGACCCTGAATGATGACCATTTTTTTAAAATAGTAAAAAAAAAATATTTTTGGGCTGATTTTTTTTTATGATTTTTATACATTTCAATAGGACCATAGAAAAATAATCAGCTCAAAATGAATTTTTTTGCTATTTTAAAAAATTCGGTCAAATTTTGTCAGTTTTTAAGTTGTTAAAAACTGACAAAGTTTGATCGATTTTTTTAAAATAGTAAAAAAATCATTTTGAACTGATTTTTTTTATATGGTCCTACAGAAATGTTTAAAAACTATATAAAAAAATTAGCTCAAAAATATTTTTTTTATTATTTTATCAAAATTGGTCCGCGCCAGCGGTATGCAAACAGAGGTTTTCATAAGATTCTCTCTCATATATATATATATATATATATGTGTGTGTGTGTGTGTGTGTGTGTGTGAGAGAGAGAGAGTGAGAGAGAGAGAGAGAGAGAGAGAGAGAGAGAGATCGACTCTCATACATACAAAGTATATACATGTTGACGCAAACCTAGTTTTTTAAAATATTAAAAAAATATATTTAAGTTGAATTTTTTATATGGTATTTAAACATTTAAAAGACCCGTATATAAAAAAAATCAGTTTAAAATAACGTTTTTTGCTATTTTTAAAAAATTGGTCAAACTTTTGCACCTTTTAAAGGTGTGAAAGTTTAAACTTTTTTTTTAAAATAGCTAAAAGACGTTATTTTGAGTTAATTTTTTTATATGGCTCCCTTAAATTATTTAAATACCACAAAAAAAACTCAACCAAAAAATATTTTTTTTACTATTTAAAAAAAAATCGATATGTATACTCAGTATATATACTTAATATGTACTATAACCTATATATATATATATAAAATTCTTTCAAATATATATATATATATATATATATATATATATATATATATATATATATGAAAGAATTATATCAATTAGTTTCTTTTATTTTAAAATAAAAGGTTATAGGGAAATTTTTAAAGTAAACACTACTGTTACTAATACTAAACCTATAACAAACCTTGCCATTCATCTACTAGTGGGCAATGCATTTTCCATCAATTATAAAAATCAAAGGGACTTGTCCCGATGGTTATTTGCCGACCTTTGCTTGCAAGTGGTCGTGCGTTCTAGTCCCCCTATCCCGTCCCCCAACCCACCCACTAGTGTTGTCAAATTGCTGTTTACATCCTTTTCTAAAATAAAATCTTTAATTTTTGAATTTATTCTAATAAAAAAGCAGAGTCAAATTGCTATATATTGTTTTAATTTCCGGGCTTGATCTTCCATAATTCAATCAAGAGAGACTGAATATAAGTCAACCATTAAACTAATATTTAAAGTCGATATGTACAGAATACAAATAAATGGCTGTGTAAAACGAATTTCTTTATGCCCTTCTACCTAATCTTCTTCTCTCACTGCCAGCTATCAACAAACAATTAACAACCCAACCACAACCCACTAAAACAACCGTCTACTCTCTTTCCCTTTTCCCACTTGTATTCAAATTCTACACAATAAAAATAACCTTCAAATGGTGGGGTGGCCCCCCATAGTCCATACCATCCATATTCGCTGTTTATAATGTCTCAATCGATTGAATCAACCAAACCCAACTACATCAAACTACCATCACCAAATACCACCCCCTTTAATTCTTTCCTTATGTACACAAAGCCTACCTAGGAAGCAAAGCATATGCCAACTGTCCCCTTAAACAATCTAAGAATATGATCTGATAAGTCCCAAATTGTATAGATTCCTCCTTACTAAGCTCCCAAGCGATAACAACACAGCCCCACCCGCACCAACTGTGGGCTCCTCATCCCTATCTGCCTTTTGATGGTAGATCAGAGGTAACTCCTTCACTTTTAAGTTACTCAGCCCGATTCTCTCTCTCACCCCTTCAACGATCTTGGAGTCCGCTGGGTTCCCAATTGCGTCCGTTACATAAAAGACGTTTTGAGCCTTGTCCCCTGTGGTGGATATCTCTGTTCTTGTCACATTCAGACCATTTTCGCGGAAGGTTCTTGTTATATCCGCCAATAACCCTGCTCTGTCATCTGTGCACAGCTCTAGCCTTACTCCCTGTCATAGAATAACAATAACTCACATATTAGTCATCAATTCATTCAACTTTAATCTTGTACAAAAGAACCCGAATTCCATAAATAAAGTTTTTATTTTCTTTTAAACTTTTCCAGACATAGCATCAATACCTCAGATTCTCTTCTTTCAATGGCAGCTTGTAAGCAGAGAATCACACGTTGCTTTTCTGCTTCCGAATTAATCGGGGTTCCATCCGTGTGCCTAGTGAAAAACTCCTGAAACAAATTTATATAAACCAATGTAAATAAATTTCCCCAATACCACTAATCATATAACAAAGTAAATATATTAGTAGAGAAATTATATACCATATAGGCTCTGTCTCCTGTGGTGTTGATGGTGGCATGGAACACAACATACTCCATGTCAGTCAACGTGAAGACAACATCAAACAATAGCTTTATCCGATCCTTGCAGTGAATATTTACAACAGAGTACCCTCGCTCCAAACAATTTTGAACAGAAACAACTGGGGAATCATCATTGGTTTTTATAATTGGCTTTCTTTCATAATCACGGTCTGCAAACATCATCTGGTGAAGCCTTCTCTCTGTATGCGTAACAGCCATAGAAACCGACATTTTGGCACTCGTAATATCATTATCCCCTTTAAGAACATTCTTTAACCTAGCTTTGATTCTATCAATTTTTAGTGGGTCCTCAAGGGGTGACCCAGATTCACACTCTTTAACGTAAATAAGTGAAGCAACCCGGCCATTGTGGGTCCACATCTTGGCATCAACTACATTTACATGCAAATCCGATAATACCGCGAAAACCTCAGATAGAAGGCCGAGTCTGTCAGTTCCAGTTAATTCCAATGCAGTCAAGCCATTGAAACATTTTGATCTCACATAGTGAATAGTACCAAGAGACTGTAACAAAGAGAGGAACAAACAAAAAATGAGTATATAAATCATATAATTGAGATTGTAAATAAAAAAAGTTTAGGTTAAAGAAATTACCTGTTCAATGTACTTAATGACGCTTTCGTCTGTTAATTTCTGTCCGTCCAAATCAGTCACATGGAAAACTGTACATTAAATATTCATATGCCACAGTCAATACGAGTTGCAAGACAAACACATATAAAATACTAACGTGCGCATAGAGCGTAGCTTACCATCCATGAACCACCTTCCGTCGGAGGATATATAGGCCTTTTTAATTGAAAGATTCAAATCCGTGAGAATTTGAACGGCCTCTAAAAGGATTCCATGTTTTCTCGCACTATCAACCTTCAAGGTAAATTGTAAAAAAGGTAAATGATGGGACAATAATGTGTGAACGATAACTTCTTTTTTTAAAGGTTTCTGAGAAATTTACCATGACCCGAGTTTCGTTGGCACAGCCAGCATTGTCGACCTTGACCCTACATCAGCAGTGAAGGAGACAAGTCAGACGAGAAATTCTAGAAACTCAAAACTTGAATTGTAAGTTTGAAATTGTCGTCAACAGAAGTTTTTGAAAAGTCGAGCACGATGTGTGAAATCAAACAAACAAACAACTTCTGGAAAAAAAAAAAAAGGAAACGCGCCAATGATCAAAGAAAGAAAGAACGACCACAGACCAAAGAAAAGTCAAAAAGACTTGAAAATTACGAAACCGTGGAGATTGGTCTAAATTACTCAAGGGGAAAATTACACAAAGTGATACTACCGGGTTCCACACTCTGATCTGGGTTTCGAGAAAAAACCCATTTCGAACTTTTTTCAGAAAAAAAATATTAAAATTTGAAAGGGAATTTGTATTGTTTAAGGAAATTTTCTAATTTTCTATGGGACTGATGGGCTACTTTTAGGAAAAATACCAAAACAGAGATAGATAATATGAAACCAACTATCATACGAAAAAATCAAAGGAGTTTCATTTATTATGATACACAAAAAATGCGAAACGAAACGACAAGATAGAGATGGAGAGAGAAAGTGACCTGGGAGTTGTCATTCGAATGAGAAGCTTTTCATATTCATCCAAATACGCAGGCCACTCCATCTGCTTTTCTTCCAACATAAGTTCTGATCTCAATTTAACCAAAGCTGAGGAATTATGGACGATTTTTTCAAAGCAAACGCACTCTTTTTATCCGCAGGGCAAATGAGCAAATGCCAGTTCTGACACCTAGGATTCTCAGTTTCTCGACCAAACCGCTATTAACAACCCTCAGGCATGTGTGTTTTCAGACACCTCTCTTTCTCGAAAAATCCCACAACTCGTTTTTCACTGTGTAGGAGCGTTGTATTTTCTCTCTCTACTAAGCAACGCTTGGTTTTTAAATTCCCTCTCTCCCACTTGGTCTCACTTTATAGCTCTTACTTTTATATTTTTTTAATATGTGACGAGACCGCATGCCATGGCCTAAAATGCTGCCCCGAACCGCTATCAACTAGTACAAGTGGCACGCGTATTTGATCTCGCCACTTGGACTAAAAATTGTCCACCTAGGATGCCACGTCTATTATTGAGACCAATAATAGTGTGATAGTGGATAACCCAATAAGGTGCTCAGAAACTTAATTAAGATTGAGGAATTTTGATTAGGCCTGTCATAATCTTATCGGTGTTGCTTTGGGTTAAAATAATTGTTGTGTATCAATAAATTAAAAAGGAGTATTTTTATTTTATCGTATCGCATGTTGTATTATAATTTAATTGTTTGAGTAAAATGTTTCATAGTGTAAAAATTATCAGCGTTAATCAAAACTTTAAAAGCCTTTACAATTATAAGATTATTAACAAAGTGTTACCACTTATGAAAGGATGCATATTTGTCGTACCAATACACATTAGATTATCAAATTATGTGATCAAATTATTAAAATTGTGTATTTGAATTCATAGTGATGATTGAAATTTGGGGGTTAGAGGTCTTACGCAGACTAATCCCTCTCTCTTTATGAGTTTTCTCTCAATGATGAAAAATGAGGAGGAGAGTATATGATTGCATTAGTGTCGGAGATCAGAACTCTTCATTATATAAGCATCTAATTAGAGCCTATAAATTCTAATGAGGTGCCTCTTGAGTAACCAATAGGTGACTATTGAGTAATCACACACTACAAAGTTCATACTCATTTTAGATGTCTTATTGGGGTTTACTAATTAGATAACCTAATTAGCCCAATTAGAATAGATTGTGACACCCTACTTACTAAAATAACGAGTGGCTAGCGCTCTACTAAAATAAAACAAGAATAGCATATGGCTCATTCTTAGCATCACTGGCAAAAATAATTAATTACTAACCATCTATTATTTTATTAAGCTTGTGTCAATTTTTGGTTATCTTTAGTCAAGTGACATAATACTATATAGTAAAAATCATAATTAATTCAAATAAATAAATGCATCCACAATCACATAATTAGTCTGAATATTGAAATCTATTACAAGTCAAAATTTAACAAACGAACCATCGGTATAACATCCATACAGTAATCTCCATAGCTAAAATAAAATCAAGTGGAATAAAAAATTTTGATACGGGCAACATGCACGAATAGTAAGGAAAATAGTCATGTCTAGAATATTAAAAAATAAGAGACGACTAAATCAAATCCATGTAACACGCCATAGTTGTCGTAGCTCGGATGACCTGGAAAGATGCTCATGCTTAGCGTCCCTATGTCTGGACACCTAAAAGTTTTTTAAAATAATTTTGATGCGAATTAGAGCCCAAAACCTTTTTAAAAATATTTTGCAAGTAATTAAAATGCATAATAATTATGAGTATTTTCTTTCATATTTGACTTGGTGTCGCACTCACATGAGATAATGTCCACCCCTAAACTATAATGCACACCTAACTCATGCATTTTAACTCCCTAGTTATGCTACCCGCCTAACTAGTTCTCTAACATCTCTAAGTCCATACCCTATCCGGTTCGTGCGTATTTTATCAAATTAGTTTTCACGTACAATTCATAATTATAATTCTCAATTATAATCTATTAATTTATTATCTAATAACTTTCACTAGTTATTACATAATAATTCACGATTATGTCTTAAGCCCATATATATTTTCTGCACATTTATATACGTATATTTTATAACACAGAAAGCACACATATGTCGTGTATAACCGCCATCCCCCAGAGTAATAGCTCTCTGAATGCGGGTCTCTAAAATTCTATCATTTTCTGGATATACACACATCATTTGAGCTACTGGGTCGGCATATCACTACCGAATTCGAAAATCGTAAATATACTGAAGGCGGTCATAGTCCTAAGCCAATGAGTCATGACTATACCAAAATCACCTCACTACGGCTACAACCTCACATAGGGTGACCCTATGACCATGAGGTTGATACTACACCTGCTGAGATTCGCTAGGAGAGATCACCCATGACGTGCAACCTCTGTGATAACACTAGAATGGTATATTCACAAAATTATATACATATATATATATTCCCAATTAATCTTACTAACTGTGCCTATCACTCGTAGTACTAGCTAATAATTTCCCAATATCATTTTCATCCCTAATTATTTAAACATTCACTGATTAATTAATTGATTCTTTAATTTTTATTTCTGGACACGTACTATTTTCCACCAACCCGTATCCTCATTTTCTCACATTTTTCGTCAAAATTCCATAATTTCGAGTATAATTTTCCAAAATTACTCAATTTCTTACCCCGATTATATCCCAACATCATTCCAAGTTTTTTTTTAACTATTTTTCCATAAATCCTAAACCATACTCGAACAACATAATATAACCCGAAACTAATTCATGAACAAGTCACATCAATTAACCAAGTTTGGTCATAGCAGGTAGGCTGAACCGGTTCGGCTTGAGGGCAAACCAGTTCGCCCGTGCAAACAACAAAGTTCATCTCCAATTCGATTTTCAGCAAGGTTTTAACCCCAATTCATCAATCCCAAATATATTTCATCAATGATTATAAATTCTCTTGAATCCTAAACATGACTTAGATTTATTTTAAATATAAAATTCCTCTACATATGATCATTATATGGGAATTAAAGTTTATCTCTAAATATTATGACATTCTCACCATATCATAAAAATTCATAATTCTTCAATCTCCAAACTCCATAATTCATTTATCTACTTGGGATTTAACATTCCATATTTCAATTCATCTAAATTACACAAATTTATTATGAATTCATTTCTCCAAAATTCCCTTTGTATATGAATACTGCCCAAAATCCATTTTCCAATCATGATATGAATTGAAAACTACACAACTATTTATCAAGATAATTACTTGCCTTAATATTCCTAGGGTCTGAATTCGGTTGAATAGCTTCGTTGAAGATAAATAAAATCCCATAATTTCTTCCAATTTCTTCAATCCTCTAGAGTTCTTGAGTTTTCTTTTACTTTCTCTTCACCTTCCTCTTGGAGTCTTGAGTTTTTCTTCTAATTTCTCTTCACTCTTTCTCTAACCCTTGGTGTAACTCAACTAAAACTTTTGGAACTGTAATATGACCAAACTTCTTACCTTAAATCTTCATTATATAATTAAAATTCCAAAATTGACTATTCACCTTCCATTATAATGACCAAAATGCCCTTACACTAGTTCCGACTAGTCTAAAAAGTCCCCAGGACCCAAACACTACCCTCAGATATGTAATTTTGACTATTTTGACCTATTTCGAATCAACCGTGCATTCGAAATCATCATCCGAGTGACCTATCACAATTATCTCATCTCAACCCAATATAACTTATACACGTGTACCGATTGAGATACTGTCAAAGCCCGTCGTGTTTACTCACTTACTATGTAAATACCATTTGACATTAATTTATTTACTTGATCACACTAGTAAATATTAACTCACATAAATATTAATTCATTTCATGTTAATTAATATTTATTTCACATTCACATTATTTTCTAAGTTATTTTAAATTACGTGCGCATGTGTAATTTAAATACCAAATTATAACTATTTCAAATTACGGGGTGTTACATACTTCTCCCCTTGAAAAGAAATTTCGTCTCCAAAATTCGGGCATACCTAGAATAAAGAGCTCGGGATATTTCTCACGCATATCATCCTCCCGCTCTTACGTCGACTCATCGACGTTGTAAGGTCCCCACTGAACACGAGTCAAGGGCACCACTTTAAATCATAGCTTACGCTCACAACGATCCAATATAGATACCTCTCTCTCCTCATACGATATATCGGGCTGCAAATCAATCTCCTCAAGTGGAATATGCTAATAAGCCATCTCACTCTGCTTATACTTCTTCAATGACGATACATAAAACACGTCGTGAATCCTCTGTAGATACTCTGGTAAGGCGAGCTTATATGCCATCGGACCTACCCTATCAATAATTGGAAAATGTCCTTACATCTCAGTGCAGGTTTCCCCTTCTTCCCGAACCTCATAACTCCTTTCATAGGAGGCACACATAGTAATACCTGGTCACCCATATCCAACTCTACATGTCTCCCATCTGCATCGACATAACTCTTATGCTTATTCTGAGAAATCCTATGCGACTTCGAATCAAATCAATATTGGCAGCAGTATCCTGGATTATTTCAGGTCTAAGGAGCTTATTGTTTCCCACCTTTAACCAACAAGTGGGTAAACGACAAGGTCAATCGTATAATGCCTCTTAAGGCACCATCCCAATGGTAAACTGGTAAGAATTATTATAGTAAAATTTCACCAGTAGAAGATACCGCTCCCAACCTCCTCTAAAGTCAAGTATATACATCCTGAGCATATCTTCTCACATTTGATTCATCCACTCATTCATCTCATTAGTATGCGGGTGATAGGTTGTACTCAACCGCAACTCAGCTCCCAACCCCCTTTTTAAAACTCTGTAAAAAATGGGACATAAACATCTTATCCCTTTCGGACACAATATTAATCGGTACCCCATGTAGCCTCATTATCTCGAATATGAAAATTTAGGAGTATTGTGCCATCGTATAGTCTATATGCACCGATAAAAAGTGGGTCACATTGGTCAATCGATTCATAATCACCCATTTTAAATCATGACCCCTCGGTGAAGTTGGTAGCCCTGTGATAAAGTCCATCGATATGCTTTCCCATTTCCACTCCGGAATATCTAACGGTTGTAATATCCTGGTTGGTCTCTATCAGTCTACATTCACTGATTGACATGTATCACATTTCGAGATAAACTCAGTTATGTCCTATTTCATACCTTCACACCAATATTATCTGTACATATCCTGGTACATCTTATCCCCATTGGGATGTACAATAAATTTTAACCCATGGGCCTCTGTCATAACAACGTGTCTCAAATCCCCATCATCTGGGACTATAAGTCTCCCATTGAAGCCTAAGCCTCCCTCAGAGCTGATTGAGTAAGACACCACCCCCTCTGCTAACAACTGACGTACCCTATCCTAGCAAAATTGATCCCCTACCTGCACTTTCACCACTCACATCTTGGGTATAATGGTCAATACTTCCATACAAGCCTTGGCAACTACATTATCCTGGAGAATCTCACTCCACTTAGCTTTTCAAACCACCGCTAACTCCCCCGTAGGCCATCAGCTCAATGCGTCTATTACTACGTTAGCCTTCCATGGGTGGTATTGGATATCAAATTGACAGTCCTTCACTAATTCTAACCATCTACGCTATTGCATGTTAAGATACTTCCGAGTGAACATATACTGTAGCGACTGATGATCCGTGAACAAACTAAATTTCTCCCCCAGAAGATAGTGCCTCCAAATCCGTAAGGCAAAAACTATCATAGCTAACTTTAAATCATGTGTGGGGTAGTTACTCTTATGTGGATTGAGCTTGCGAGAAGCATAAGCTATAGCCTGGTCCTCCTACTTTAGCACACACACAAATACCTGTAAGGACGCATCGGTAAATAGAAGGTACCCCACTCCTACCCTAAGCAGTGCGAGCACAGCTCATAAGGTCAACTTGTACTTTAGATCGTCAAAAGAGAACTGACAAAAATCATCCCAAAAAAATGACACCTCGTTGCGAGTCAAATTCATCAACGGACCCGCAATCTTTGAAAAGCCCCTTCTGAAATGGCGATAAAACGCTGCCAATCCCAAGAAACTGTGGATCCCTGTCGATCTCATGGGCCGTCCCCACTCCCTTACCACCGACCCTTTACTTGGGTCCATAGATATGCCTTTATCAAACACCACATGACCTAAGAACTACACTTCATGTAACCAAAATCCACACTTTGAGAACTTGGCATACAACTAATGATCCCGTAATGCCTATGAAACCATACACAAGTGCTCTGCATGCTCATCCTCAATTCGATAATATACCAGAATATTATCTATAAATACGATCATGAACTGGTCAAGAAAATATCTAAACACCCTATTCATGAGAACCATGAATATGAGTGGAGCATTAGTTAGCCCAAATGGCATAAAAAGAAGCGCATATGACTCATACTGGGTCAGGAATGCGGTCTTAGGAACATCCTGATCCCTAATGCACAACTAGTGATATCTCGATCTCAAATCAATCTTAGAGAAATGCGTTGTTCCCCTCAACTGGTCAAACAAGTCATCGATTTAAGGCAATGGATATTTATTCCAAATCGTGACCTCGGTTAACTCTAAAATATCAATGCATAATCGAAGTGAATTGTTCTTCTTCTTTACAAATAATACTGGAGCACTCCATGGTGATGTACTCGTTCGAATAAAACCCTGCCCCAAAAGCTGTTGAATATGGTCCCGAACTCCTGCATCTCTGATGGGGTTATACAACACAATGAACACGCAATTGGCCTAGTCCCATGTGCTAAATCGATAACACACTCCATCTCCCGACTCGACGACAAATCCAGTATCTGCTAAAATACATGTACAAACTCCCTAATGACTGCGATCGTGTCTAATAATATAACCACCTCCTGCGTGGTTTCCTCCTCAATATAATACAAGTAAGTGCTCGACCCTCCCTCGGGAAGAGGCATCACGACTAAGAACATCTCATACCCTGGAATGGAAACACAATATTCTTACCCAAACAATCCACTATCACCCGATATTCTGCTAACTAGTCCATACCCAGAATAACATCAAACCCAGTCATATCTAACACAAGTAAGTCGGATGATAAACTCAGTTTCCATACATCCATATTTATCTCTCTACATATAGAGTGAATAAGTTCCCCACTACCCAAAGGAGAATCTACACGTATGATAATGCAATTGATTATCATTAATAAACCGATCGCACGTACAAATATAGTAGTTATAAATAAATGTGATGCTACTGTATCAAATAACACCTGAACTATATGCCCATGGATAGGAAACATACCCTCAGCTGTAGGTGGTGTTGGAGACGCCTGTGGTATCACCGCATTACGAACATTATAGATGTGCCCATACTGCATTTATCCCCTGCTGTTGTGGGACTACTGGTGTTGGTGCTTCCCGTGATTTCTGCGATTGTTGCCCATGCTGGGCACCATGCTGTTGTGTGATGATACCAAGGATGGAACTAGCAAATAAAATTGTAAAAATTTGAACATTTCAAGCT
This sequence comes from Sambucus nigra, assembly GCA_949130495.1. Taxonomy (NCBI): domain Eukaryota; kingdom Viridiplantae; phylum Streptophyta; class Magnoliopsida; order Dipsacales; family Adoxaceae; genus Sambucus; species Sambucus nigra. The sequence goes on from OX422208.1 coordinate 337,295,737, forward strand.
CAATCACAGCACAATAATTGACTATGACAGATACATAAATAAGAGATGGAGGTGAGGATAAGAGGAAGAACACCAAAATATAAGTGGTTTGATCGGATCCTATGTCCACGGTGCAGTGTGAATGTTGATTTTCACTATGATAAGGGAACTAATAGCCTATGAATACAATGCTCAAGATTTTCTCTCTCTTCTGTGTATTTTGACGGAGTTATGCTAGGGTTGTGAATTATTGATCTTTTTTAATGAAGAAGATGATGGGTTTATATAGTGCCCGAGGGGTACCCCCAAGCAGGCATGGAGTTTTCCTAGCCAATGAGGTTGTGCCATCTATCCTGTCACATGTATATCATGATGATGAAATACTCCCTCACGTATGAGGGAAATATTGCTATAACGATTTTGTACGCGTGGTCTACAACCCATGCGCACTCTTCCATGCGTTCCTCAATCCATGCATTCTGCCAGCTGTCATTATTGGTCGTACCGCCCAGGCCGAGGTTGAGATGATGAGTCAGTCCCCTGATGGGATTTACTAATGATGGTATTGTCTGGAGTCAGCCGTCATCTCTTGAGTAGGAGGACGAGGACGAGGCCGAGGATACACTTGTAGTGAGATCACTAGGGCTGTACATGCAGATTTGGTATTCAGAGTTGAGGCCGAGGTGAAGTATAAGGGCATGAGGCCGAGATCGAGTTGTAATGTGAGAGCTATGAGGTCGAGGTCGAGATGAAATATGAGAGATATGAGGCCGAGGCTGAGCCGACTCAAGCTGAGGTCATGGCCGAGTTATCGAGTTAGAGTCCACTGATGGAATGACACCTATCATGCTAAGTTATGACTCCTGTCCTCATCGTCTAGGTGACGGTCGAGACGAGGGTAGTAGATCATATGAGTAATTTTATGGGGAATGTTGACTAGACTCCCAAAGGCTGAGGCTGAGTCATCTCAGGCTGAGTCCACGATCGAGACGATGAATTTGTCCTCTGATAGGACTGTTGTTGAGTTCTTCTGTCAGCCCTCATCCTCCAGGTGGTGCATGAGGCCGAGGGTACAAGAGTCATACGACCATCGATATTAGAATCCTTAATGAGAGACTGGCTGAGTTTGAGACCATATGAGAATGGTTGAATGGTTGAGGCCGAGATGATGAGTCACCCCTTTGGTAGGACGATTGTTGAGACTGAATTGCATCTGAGTAGGAGCCTCAACTACACTATCGTGGACAAGGTCAAGGATACCTGAGGTCATCAATGATGTCACTGCATTATGAGACTTAGGGGTTATGACGCAGCATATAAGCCGAGGTCGATGACTTTTACATCGACCCCAAGGCTGAGGTCTCGAGTTCACTACCTGATGGTCGAGGTTGCTTCCATGATGGCCGAGGCCGAGGGGATAGGCTGAGGATGAGGCCTCTAAGACGGGTATTCGAATGAGTCATATTTGTCCCAAATTGATGGTCTGCAATTAGTCAGACTTGGCCGAGGGGTCTAATTCTAAGATGAGGACATATTTGGTATATCAATCACCCCCTAGCCCTTAGTCTTTAATGTGAATGGAAGGCTGAGGGATAAAGTGTCTTTGGACCGAGAAGTTGATGAGACGTTCTTTAATAGGACAGTTAGTCATATTGAGCTAGATCTGTATAGAAGCCTCAGCCCCACTATCTTGGATGAGGTCGAGGGGACATGAGTCCGCTAATATAACTCCCATGTTGAGCTATCTTCAGTCGATCTTCGTCCTGCAGGTGGTGGACGAGGCCGAGGTTACTTGAGTCATAAGACCTCTGATGCTAGAATCCTTAACTGTACTCTGAGATGAGGACGAGGACCTATGAGGATGGGTACACGGCCGTGGATAAGGCCCCGTGAGGATGGGTGCACGACCGAATCATTACTTGCACAAACTTATGGTCTTCTACTGGTTAGCCTTGGCCGAGGGGGTCCAGTCTGGGATGAGGCCGAGACGATGAGCCAGTCCTCTGGTAGGACAATTGTTGGTACTGAGATCATCAGACGTGCTATCATGGATGAGGTCAATGCCTCCTGCACCGACCCTCAAGTCGAGTCATAATATCTCTTTGCCTGATGATTTGTCGAGGTCGACCTTGGCCGAGTGGGTCCTAAGCTTAGATGAGGGTATACTTGGGTATATCATTGACCCCCTGGCCCTTAGTATTTAATGTGAATGGAAGTCTGGGGGATAATGTATCTGAGGTCAATTATTAACGAGACATCTCTGGTTGAGGATGATGGTGCTGGGTCGATCTTTATATTGAGCCGAAGTAGTAGGGTGGTCGTCTATGATCGATATCCTCTTTGTCTTGTAATTCCCTTTTTGTTAATCTTTGGACCTGAATAATTGAAGTGTACCCTCATCTGTTGCTACTAATTTTAACTTGTGATTGTAATATCTTCTCGTTTTTAGTCGAGATGAGTCTAACCATAAAATGATTTTTCAAATACGAGATCACCAAATTAATGATGTTTGTCTCTAACCAGGTCAATGTTTTTTTAAATATGAGATCACCAAGTTAATGATGTTTTTAAGTATGAGATCACAAAGTTAATGATGTTTCAAGTATGATATCACCAAGTTAATGATGCTTCAAGTATGAGATCACCAAGATAATGATCTTTGTCTCATATCACCAAGTTAACGATGTTTCAAGTATGAGATCACCAAGCTAATGATGTTTGTCTCATATCACCAAGTTAATGATGTTTCAAGTATGAGATCACCAAGTAAATGATGTTTTTTAGTCTTGGACAGCTTGAACCATGCAGTTGACAACTTCGTATAAAAAGAATATGATAGAATACATACCATTTTTCATTGACTTTTTGTTATAATAAAAATAGCTGATACATGGAGATTAATTTGAAAGAGGTTACACTTACATTTTTTTCTGAGATGAAATTGATGGTTGAAATTGGGCGACCTCTACTAAATTTCTTTCAATATGAAGATATGTCGTCTATTTATTAAGAATTATCTCGGCTGGCTTCGTTCTTCTTACCGGCCAAGACACCGACCTTTGGGAGAAACATCTTTTGGTGGGAGGTCAATGCCATCCTCATCATCATCATCACTAGAGACATTGTCATTTATGTTTTCCTGGACCTCTTGTCTGGGCTTGTTATTTCGCCTCTTTTTATTATCATCCTTGTCACCTCTAGTACTAATTTTATCAACGTACTTTCTCAGTTTCCCTTGTTTTAACATTTTGGCAATCTCGTCTCTGAGGGAAAATCATTATTTAGCTGTATGGTTGTAGTCTTCATGGAACTCACACCATTTTCTCTGATCCCTTTTATGAAAGGGAGCTATCATCTTCTCAGGCCATCTCAAGGATTTGTGTTATTTAATCTCATTTAAAATCATATCAGGACTTACTATGAGTGGAGTGTAGTCAACAAATTTGCCCTCAACTAACCTCTTCTTCTCTTCTTGCTTTTAGCTTTATGAATCTTGCTTCCACTGCTTTCTCCTTTGTCATCGTCTTCTTTGGCAGCCATTGCCTCCTTAGTATTCATGACCTTCCCGTCCATATCCAGGAGCTCAGCCATGGACTTTGGAGGGTCTTCAGCAAGCTTTCAAAGTATATTTCCTTTCTGTAATCCTCTAATCAGAGTTGTTATTGTAATGCTATCTTCGTAGTCTTCAACTTATAGTTTTTCCTTATTGAAGCGAGCTATGTACTCCTTCAGAGACTCATTTTTGCCTTATTTCACATACAACAAGTGAGTCATCTTCTTATGAGGTTTTACTCCAAAATAGAAGTTATGGATGAACCTTTCGACCAGCTGTTTAAATCTCTTAATTGAGTTTTTTAAAAAGGGAAGTATACTAAATGTGTGCAGCACCGATGAGGGTGATGGAAAAAGCACAACATTTCATCTCATCCAATACCGAGTATATGTCTATAGCCGACTGGTACATCTCAATATGATGGACGGGATTAGTGCTCCCATCATACTTAGGTGAAACCATTGGCCGCTTAAACTTAGCCGGGGTTGGATAACTTTCTATTCTAGCAACAAATGGGGACCCTTCCATGAACCTCCTTTGTATGGGGTCTCATCTTTTTAGGATGTCTCCTATCTTATCCCTCAATCGTTGTATAGAGACATTCCAAGGCCTATCGGCCGATGTTGCTGCATCTACTTCGGCTGGAATAATGTTATCCTTGGCCTCTTCTTCGTCGATCGACCTCTGTGTTGGCTCTCTACCGGTTGTTTTTTAAGGACTGCTGACTTCTCTTTGAGCCTCATCTCGGCCACATGGTGGTCGATGACCAACATAACCTCCATCTCTTTGGGAACCAACTATACTCCGTGACCTAGAAGGTCGATCTCTGAGGTCTCCCACTGGGCCGAGCCTTTCAAAGGATAACCTTCTACTTAATCGATCAAAGGTTGAACCCCTTGGCTGGGCGTCTCGGTTCGACCTCCTAGTATATCCTCGACTACCTAGAATATGACGAATTATATTTCTCGATATTTCATAATGTTCCCAATAATCGGCCTCATAGTCATCGTACCGATCTTCTATGTATGGATGACCTTGCCTCTCCATTTGTAAATGCCTAGGATCAGCTACGTCCCTCCACTATGGATGAGGCAGTAGCTCCTTGTGCGATGACTGGGGTGGTCCCCTGGCTTCTGGATGCGGGCCCTTCATGGTAGCCAGAGTAATCATCTTCGGTGCTACTCCAATAGGCCTCATCAACACATTTTGGCTGAAAGCATCCAGTTGCCCATGCATCGCCTGTTAGCTAACCACCAATGACTTCAATGCCACCACAACCTCCACTATCTCTGACTAAGATGGAGCGTGATTAGAGCTACGACCACCGGCTAGTGGTGGAAATTCTGATGCTATCTCTCAAGTGTAACAGATGAGTTATGAACTCAAGAAGAAAATCTTAGAATCTCAATAAGAGCTCTTTCAATGGTGAAATAACTCCACAAGAAGGGAGAACTGGCTCACCACCAGAGACTCTAGTGAGTGCAAGCTAAATAAGGGAAGAGATGATAATCTATGATTCTCATAGATGATGCTAATTTGATGATACCAAGGATGGAACCAGTAAATAAACTGCTAAAAGTTTGAACAGTTCAAGCTCAATCACACCACAACAATGGAGTATGACATATACGTAAATAAGAGATGGAGGTGTGGATAAGAGTAAGCACACCAAAATATAAGTGGTTCGACCGAAGACTATGTCCACGGTACTGTGTGAATGGAGCTTTTCACTATAATAAGGGCACTAATGGCCTGTGAATATAATGCTCAAGATTTTATCTCTCTTTTGTGTATTTTGACAGAGTTCTTCTAGGGTTGTGAAGTATTGATCTTTTTCAATGAAGAAGATGATGGGTTTATATAGTGCCTAGGGGGTACCCCCAAGTAGGCATGGAATGTTCCTAGCCAATGAGGCTGTGTTATTAATCATATCACATGTATATCATGATGATGAAATATTCCTTCACGTACGAGGGAGATATTACTATAACGATTTTGTACGTGTGGGATCTATAACCCATACGCACTCTTCCATGCATTCCCTAATCCATGCATTCATCTAGTTTCACTATTGGTCGTACTGCCTAGGCCGAGGATGAGATAATGAGTGAGTCCCCTAATGGGATTTACTGATGATGGTGTTATTTGGGGTCAGACCTCATCTCTTAAGTAGGAGGACGAGGCCGAGGATACACTTGTAGTGAGATTACTGGGGTTATACATGCAGATCTGGTATTCAAAGTTGAGGCCGAGGTGCAATATGAGGGAGTGAGGCCGAGGCCGAGATGTAATATGAGAGCTATAAGGCCGAGGGTAAGCTGACTCAAGCTGAGGTTATGGTCGAGTTATCAAGTTGGAGCCCACTGGTGGAATGACACCTGTCCTACTAAGCTGTCACCTCCTATCCTCATCGTCTGGGTGACGATCGAGATGAGGTTAGTAGATTATAGGAGTAATGTTATTGGTCATGTTGATTAGCCTCCAAAAGTCTAAGGTCGAGTCCACGGTCGAAACGATGAGTCTGTCCTCTGATAGGACTGTTATTGAGTTCTTCCGTCAGCCCTCGTCCTTCAGGTGGTGGACGAGGCCAAGGGTACAAGAGTCATAAGACCACTAATGTCAAAATCCTTGATGAGTACCTGGCCAAGGAAAAGACCATGTGAGGATGGGTGCACGACCGAGGCCGAGATGATGAGTCAGTACTCTGGTTGGGCAGTTATTGAGGCTGAATTTCATCTGAGTAGGAGCCTTGGCTACACTATCATGGACGAGGTCGAGGATACCTGAGGTCACCGATGCTATCACTGCACGATGAGACTTGGAGGTTATAACCCAGAATATAAGCCGAGGCCAATGCCTTCTGCGCCGACCCCTAGGCCGAGCTCTCAAGTTCACTACCTGATGGTAGAGGTTGCTTCCATAATGGTTGAGGCTAAGGAGATAGGCCGAGGATGAGGCCTCTAAGATGGGTGTACAGTCGAGTCATATTTGTCCCAAATTAATGGACTGTAACTAGTTAGACTTGGATAAAGGGTCCAACTCTAAGATGAGGACATATTTAGTATATCAGTCACCCTTAGCCCTTAGTCTTTAATGTGAATGGAAGGCTAAGGGATAAAGTGTCTTTGGGACAAAAAGTTGATGAGACGTTCTTTGGTAGGACAATTACTCGTATGGAGCTAGATCTTTATAGAAGCCTCAGCCCTACTGTCATGGATGAGGTCGAGGGGACATGAGTTCGCTAATGTAACTCCCATTCTGAGCTATCTTCAATCGGTCTTCGTCCTACAGGTGATGGATGAGGCCGAGGGTACTTGAGTCATAAGACCTTCGATGCTAGAATCCTTAACTTTACTCTGAGATGAGGACCTATGAGGATGGGTACACGGCCGTGGATAAGGCCCCATGAGGATGGGTGTACGGCCGAATCATTACTTGCATAAATTGATGGTCTTCTACTAGTCAGCCTTGGACGAGGGGGTCCAGTCTGGGATGAGGCCGAGACGATGAGCCAGTCCTCTGGTAGGACAGTTACTGGTACTGAGATCATCAGACGTGCTATCGTGGACGAGGTCGATGCCTCCTACATCGACCCTCAAATTGAGTCATAATATCTCTCTACCCGATGATTTGTCGAGGTCGACCTTGGGCGAGTGGGTCCTAAGCTTAGATAAGGGTATACTTGGGTATATCATTGTGCTTGGCCCTGTCCGTATAGAGGTTTTCCCGATCCCTAGCCCTGGTGGTCTCGACCCTACTAGTCGCCCCCATTGTTCCCTCGGCCCTATTGGCCCACGAGAAAGTGTTACTGCTACTGTGGACCCTACAGACCCTATCTAAATCCATTACCATTAGGCCTAAATCCCCCCCGAATGAAATCTCTTAGTAGAGTTCCCCAACTGGGAATCTCGCTCCTGATACTGACTAGTCTACTGGTTTGGTACCCCACTGGCACCGTTTCCTCCTGACCTGGATGACTGGCTAGAGTCTCTCACTCTCATGCTCTCTTTCAAATAGAAGTGATGATTCTGACAGTGCAATAACGCAACACTAACGATATGAGTGTATGTCTATTATATCAGGTTCCCCAACAAGTGTTGTTAAATCCTCCAATTCATCCCATCCATAAACTTCTGCATCTTTTTTTCCTCAAAATTCACCTCTTTTGGCACAAAGTTCGCCAGGTGAGTGAATTATTCCTCATAATCAACCACCGTACGGTCTTCCTCCTCAACATCCAGAAATTTCCTCTGCATCTCTGTCAACATAGCTAAGGGAAAGTATTTGTGATCAAACCGCATCCAGAACTCGGTAATAAGCATCGTATCTCACTCCTCTACCGTGGTGACTGACTCCTACCACTGTAGTGTTGCACCCACAATCTTAACCTTCGCTAGCATCTTCCACTGAGTGTCGTCACACTCAACCATACGAAGGTGACGCTTCATGTTCTTCTTCCAATGACTGACAGCTATGACATCTGAATTGCCCTTAAACTCTAGAGTATTCCCTTTATGAAATACTTCTCTCACCCTTTCCCACACAAATGGCCCCGGGTGGGCCTAAACTGCTCAGACCACCGGCTTCTACTGAGCCATAGTGATCATTACGGCATTGACCTCCCGAGCAACAACACTAGCCATATTTGTGGCTGTCACGGTCTTGTAATACCCCGTATTTTTATTGATTTTAATTATGGGATTAAGTGATTAAAAAGGTGACTTAATTGGTAATTAATCCGGATTTAAGTACTAGCGAGACAAGAGTTAGTATTTGATTATGATTGTTGATGTAAAAAATTAGATTATCTCTATTTTATCAATCACAGATAAAAATAAATAAGACAAAAGATTTTTAAAGTGGTTCAGCCTTGTAAGAATGGCCTACGTCCACTGTATTTGTTATTGTTGACTGTTTGCAGAATTCTCGATAATGGGTTTACCAAGAAATTCTGAGTCCCCTGCTAATGAGGAGGTTACAATGTATTTATAGCCTTGAGGCTGTACAAATGAAAGGACAATGCGCTGTTATCTAGTAGACATATACATATGTACGATAACAAAGGGTATTTAGTGCGCAGTCGTCTCTCTTGATCCTCTTGATTTTGGCGCGCTGTACGCTAAGTAGCTCGGACCCCTTAAGTTGCTCGCACCGCTTAAGCTGCTCGGGGCTCCTCAGTTGCTCGAGCCTCCTAAGCTGCTCAGACCACCTAAGTAGCTCAACACGCTTAGAGATGCTCGGGTCCCCTTGAGTTCCTCGTGGCTTCTTAGTTGCTCGGTGGTCTTGAGTTGCTCGACCCGAGGTAAATGTAATACCCCGTACTTTTTGGCTATATTTATTTTTGGGATTAATTAATTAAATGCGTATTAATTGGAAATTAATCCGGGTTATAAATACTAATATGATGCAAATTGGTATTTGATTATGTACATATATGATTATATATGTATTTGGTATTATAAAATTTGTCGTGGGATTTATATACGGCGATTTGGAAATTTTGTTGAGACGCGTGGGACCGCCGCGTCACGGTATAATATTTTGTCAATAAAAGTGAGTTTAAAATCTATAATCCGTATGGTCGTTTTGAGTGCACCAACGCGTCCGGAAGGGTCGAGATAGTCAGAAAATACTAGCCGGGGGTATAGTTTGGGTCCCGGGGTATCTTTAGGCCATTCCGGCACCATAAAGGGTATTTTAGTAATTTGGTATTTTTGGGTAATTAAAAGTGACGAAAATTGAGAGTTGTAATCTGATAAGGGATTGACCCAACCAACCTTTATTAACCCAACAAGCCACGGAGGTTTATTAAATTAGGCTTTCATAGGTTCCCCAAAGCAAACCCTAGCCACCATAGCTTTTTGAAGAAGAAAGCTTGGAGAAGGAGAGAGAGAGAGGAATTCTGCAGAAATTTTACACCGAATCCACACCAAATTCAGAAATCAAACCAAGGCAAGTGACTTTATTTCATTTAAATTCGAAGAATGTCTTTTCCATGTTAGAAATTGAAGAATCTTGATTGTTCTTGAAAGATTAAAAGAAAACCCATGAAATTAGAAGTTATTATTGAATGTTGGGATAGGTTTGCATGTAGAAACATTGTTGGGAGATTTAATTTCGGAGATTTCATATCTAGGTGATGTTTAAACGAATTAAAATCTGGGAATTTATGATGAGAAAAAGTTAGGGTTTATGTTCTTGAAGAAAATTGGGAATTAATGTAGAAATTGTGATTTAATGATGTTTAGAAGATATTAAACCCTTTAATGATGTTAGTATAGCCCCTTAACATGTTTGAGGATGATTAGAGAACTCAATATATTGTGGGAACGAATTTTAGAAGAGGTTTGAGGAGTAAAAATGGTGAAAAACGAATTGGGGAAAAATCTGGGCCGAAACTGGCCACTCGTTAGAAGCAGCCCCCAGGTCGTTCGAACGAGCTCGTTCGAACGAGCTTCTAACGAGTTGACCAGTCGTTATTAACGAGTAGGAATTTTCGTTCGATATCTCGTTCGAACGAGATATCGTTAGAAGGGTCAGTTCGTTCGAACGAACTGGGATCTCGTTCGAACAGCCTCGTTCGAACGAGACTTCTTACGACCTGACAGTCCAAACTCGTTCGAAGCCTCGTTCGAACGAGACTTCTAACGAGTTGACAGTTTGGTCCTTTTGGACTGTTTTGACTTTTGAAGTCCCGGGAACTGGTTCAAGGGTAGAGTTAGTATTCCTTTGATGATATAGTGATTGATTTGGGACTTTTGGGTTATTGAGATAAGTAAATCATACACTAGAGTTATATTCAATGAACCGTGTGGGTTGAGACGTGAGTGTCTTCTACGATGTGAGGATAAATTATGGCACGTATAATTATGAACCGGAATAAAATAAGTTGTGATAATTATAATTGGTACGAGAGTGCAATATGTACTACGAATATAATACGGTATTACTAAGATGTGTGTTTACTTAGTATTGATATATGGATTGTATGTATGACATACCTACCATACTTGCTATCACGGGAGGTTTCGTTCGCTTAGGACCCTCTAATCCTTGTGTACCTACGGGGGGGATATAGACTGGTACCTTGATGAACATAGGTCATAGAAAGACTTATTGTGATATTAATAAGTCCGCTGACCATGGGAGCGTAGGTATGTGCGTGACCCATGTGATGGTGACTGTGTTCGCCTCCACTATTTATGATTTGTGTTATCTGAACTATTCCTGAGAGATTCGGAATATGTGATCCTTATGTACGTGATGTACCGGGATGGATAGCAGAGTATGTGTGCACTACAGCTTAATTTGCGGGGTGCTTGTATTGTATATTTATGAGATGAATAATATACATTATATTAATGGGAATCCTCATGTTAATGTTGTAAATATATTACGGTGTTGTTTTGAGTTATATAGTGAGTTGACTAATAGTAATATATATATAGTGTATATTGAGTATCTGAGTTAAACTAAACCCTATTTGATTAAGAGCGTTATATGATAAGGGAACCATGTATTATGGGTAGAACCTTTGGTAGTCTAGCTAGTTACGTTGTCACTTAGCTAGTGGAAAGGGTAGTTATAGATGGGTACTTACGTTAGGAGTGCACAGTTAGACGAGAGGTGAGAATATCATGCGAGTGTACGTCCTAACATGTACTTTGCATTTAATGTCTTAAATGTTTTTAAAGCACTTGCAGGTTTTTAAAATATAACACATTCGGGCTCTGACCCGTTTGCTTTTCAAATCTCTTTTCTTTGTAAAACCATTTTTAGGTGCCCAGCAACAGGGACACCAAGCATAGGATACTCATTCAGGTGACGAGATGTAGCTGTTTGTGGAAGCTACAGGGATTTGTTCATAGACGCTTCTATTCTTTGGATTCCAGAGTCACTATCTATCCATTGTAGGACATGTTGCCCATTTCTATTTAGAGACATCTTTTATACTTCAGTTTTCAGACTTTAGCACGTTTTATTATTGTTTCAGTTTATTTATTTCAGTTATGGGATTGTAGTGAGGGGTTTCCTCCAGACTTTATTTACTCTATTGTGATGGTTATTCATTTCATTTCAGCATGGTGAATGGTGTTATTTATTTCTTCATTACACTTGTTGCATGTTAATCAGACTTAAATTAAAATTTGGCAACTTGATTTTTAAATACTAGGTGGTTAGATATAATAAAATGTTTTCGACAGTGATGCTATTAACTGAGCCAACTTGGCATTTTGAATTAATTGTGTAAAGGAGTAGCTACCCGGTATTTAATTAGTCGGGGTGTCACAGTAAAGTATTTAAACGCGGCAGAAATCCTATCGTCTTTCCCTTTTTAAATATGTGTCTTTCAACTTTTCATTTCTTCTCTATCTTGTGCGTTCGTTTCTTTCCTTGTTCGTTGTCAACTGGTTCACTCTTCTCCTGTAAGATCTTTTTCCTTCTCTTTTATTTTGCTCTGATCATCATGGTTTATGTTGTTGAATCGCTTAACAAATTTCGTTCTGAATTTTCAATTCCTTCATGGGTCATTTTGGAGAAACTTTCTGAACCTTCTGACTATTTCTCTTTGGCCAAGGGACATTGGTTCCCAAGTCTCTTTGTGGCCAAATGTGGATTTTCTTTTCCTCCAAATCCTTTCTGTTTGGATTTCTATCAATACTTTGATGCTGTTCCTGCAAAAATAGCACCAAATACCTGGAGAGTAGTTAATGGAGTCCATAGGTTAAATCAAATTCATGAAACCCGTTTAGGAATTCCAGAAATTATGTTTTGTTACAGATGGGTTGTCAGCGATAGTACTTTTTATTTAAAAACTAGGTTTTTGAATAGGGCTTTAGTTGTCAATCTTCCAGATGCCAATAGGGATTATTTTGAGCATGGGATTGTTATGAAAAATTGGCAACATGCTCCATTAAATGGAGATGATGTATATCAGGGTCCCAGGTGTCCCCTTATGGCAATGGAATAGGTTGTTCTTTATTTTTTGAAATCTCATTTTCTTGATGTTTGATAAAATGTATCACTGACATTTAACTTTTTATTATTTGCAGTTGACAGCAAACGAAAATATCCAAAGGAGACAGAAGTTAATTTAAGGCATTTGAAACTTATCTGGAGTTTGCACCAATCTGTTGCCGAAGAACATATTAGATCGGCCTCTTATTTGTTGCAGTACAAGAGTTACACGTCATCCTTTACTGCTCGTTCAGTGGTGGTTGACATTGGCCAAGTACCAGCTGCTGATACTAGTGTGGAAGGTTCTTCTTCAGAGTCAAATATTCCTATTGGTGACATAATGAAGAAAATAAAATTTCCTGCTTTCTTTGATAAGTCTGCTTCTACTGCTAGAGAGGCAAAGAAACGTAAGCAAAGTGTTCCAGAGGAGGGGACAAGGAATATTGATGCACCCCCTCCTGCTACTGCTAAGAAGGTTGCTGAGAAGCCCCCAGTGGCCTCGAGCAAGGTTATTGCTATTTCCCTCCACGTGAGGTTATCATTATATCACCAACCAAGACAACATCTTTGGTTGAGAATGTTCCTGCTCCTATGAGGAGGTTAAAGAAAAGTTCTTCTGAGAGACCAGCAGAACATGTCTCTCAGTCTTTAAATGTTGAAGGTGGTATTCCCACTTTTGTTCCTCCGAGCTCTGCTATGAGCTCGATGAAGTCTTGGATTATCCCAGAGGTCCAAGGTATTGAAGACTCTCTTTCTCGTGACAGGGTCACTACCTTGGTTGCTCAACATATTGCCTCAGTAAGTATTACTAATCTAAACTTTCATTTTTCAATGCTATGTCCCTGTACTGACCCAAAGTTATTTTCTTTTTTCAGCTGGTAACATGTTTCAACACTATTCTGAAGAAGGATGAAGCTATCAAGGCTTTAGTCTCCACAGGAGGTGTAGAGGAGGATTTTACTGGATTAACCCAAACTTTGAAAGATTCTCATCAGAAGTATGAGGAAAATAAAATTGCTTAGGAGAAGCAGGTTAAGTCCGTTGAGCAAATGAGGAATCAAGCTGTGGAAGCCTCCAAGGAATCGGAGAATAAATTGAAAGAGTTTGAGAAGAATAATAAAGAGCTTGAGAAGAAGCTCAAGAATGCTGCAGAGCTTGAGAATAAAATCAAAGTTGTTGAAGAGGAGGTTGCTAGACTCCATGATGTTGATCGCCAGAAATAGGAGGTGGAGGAGAAGTTGAAAACTGTCGAGGAGCTCCTTAGGGAAAGGACCTCCTCGGAGAAGGTTAAAAGGAAGAAGGATGTTAAAAAGTCATTCAGCGTAGGTTAGGATAAAGGATGGAATAAGTGTTTGGCTGCCATGTCCTCACAAATGGAATACGCCAGCCTTAAATACTTTAGGGATGGATGGGTGGCAGCCCTACAAGAGCTGAAAGGTGCTGAAGGTTCTGAATTATTTCAGCAACACACTCATGGCCCTCCTCCCTCTTCTGGAGAAGAAGAAGAGGACGAAGCCGCCTCAGAAGAATCTTCCATGATAATTGGAGATCAGTCCCTTTCTATTCCAGCTGTTCAATCGTGCTTTGAGCAACCCCAACCAACCATTACTCCTGCCGAGCAACTACTCTTGTCCACCGAGCAACCAGTCTCTTCCTCAAAACCTCCTGAGGAAGTTATAGGAAATAAAGAGAAGGTGTATAGTAGTTTGGGTGTTTATTTTGTCACTTTATTGAATGTAACCTCGACTTTTGTATTTTCCTTTATGATGAAATGAAAATTCAAACTTTTGGTTGTTTGTCTTAACTTTTTCTTCTACTTGCTCTGTCTTCATTCTTATTGATTCTTTCTATCTCTTCTCTTTACTAGTTTATGGTTAGGATGGAGCTCTTGTCAGCTCACAATACTGAACTGATGAAAAAAATGCAATGACTACTTCAAGGCTGGCCATACAGACCTAAATGAGGCTCAAATCATTGACATCCTTGGTCCAAATACTTCTAAACGAGCAGTCGAAGCCTACCAATACCTGAAGTGCTTGCTCGACCGAGCTGTTGCCAATAATGTGGCATATTATGAGATGATTGAGGATCTCCAAGGAACTATAGAGGAACTCCAGCAGCAGTATAAAGAGTCTTCCACACTTCTGCACCAGGGGTACGAGAAGAAATATCAACAAATCAGTGCTGAAAAAGGATATGATAAATTTATCTCTGTTTATGAGAAGAAAGAGAGCATTCTAAAGCTTGAGGTTGAAGAACATAGGCATATCGCCAAGTTACTGGAGCAAGAGAACATTGCATTACAAGAGTAAGTGAAACATCTTAAGTCTGCTGTGTCTTCCTTGGGAGCCTTGGTTCCTGTCAACGATGAAGGTTTCTCCTTCTTGGAGGTTGAAAATGCCAACTTAAGCGATGAGTTGGAAACTTTAAAAAGAATTGGACCTTCCACCTCTACTCGCGGACGAGCAAGGTCTTCTTGGGGACGAGTAAGGGATGCTCGGGTTACTGTTAAAGAGGCAAGAACTCAAGCATCCTTGGAGAATCAAGCATTCCAGTTGATGGCGTAGAATCAGGCTTTGTCAGAGATGTCTAAAAAATTCTGAACTTCAGCAAACAACTCTCTACCCAAAGTTCTGCCTTGGAGAATAAGGAAATTTTAGTGAAGAATATCCACGATCAACTGGAGAGGTTGACCTACCAATTCCACAAACAGCCCATAGAGTTTTGGATGGTTGGATATAATGAAGCCCTTTATCATCTCGATGATCGGATCCAGCAGTCAAATAACGAGGGTTATAAATAAGGATGGCTGAATGCACTGGGGGTGTTAAAGTTGGAGCAGGGCCACTATTTATGGGATTATTATGACCCTGGATTGCTCGAGTTGCTCGTGCCACCTTTTAAACTTTATATGAGTTGGATTTCTGCTCGGGAAATTCCTCAGTGCTTAATCTCCAAGTATCTCGACGACTACAGTCTTCATTCTAATTTCGAGATATCTCACCCGGAGCACTTTCTCGATCGACCATCTGTAATGAATGTCAGGATGCTTCGAGATGTAAATTTTATAAACTCTCCTTATGCCTTAGATGATCCTCCTACTGGAGTAGAACCTGTTTCAAAGGCAGAGGGAAAGAAACCCATAGAGTAGGATTTTTATGTAATAACTTGTACTTTTGACAGCATATGTAATCCTTCTCGATGAAAAGTTTCAGTCTTTCGCTATTTTATTTTCTTCTAAGTATTTTGCAGAATGTCTTTATTTGTGAATACATGCATATTTTGATATACCATTCTGTTTTTTTTTATTATAGTGACTTATCACTCTTTGATTCTAAGCAATGAAACAACTTACATCCCATGATCCTGCTTGGTTTAACCAACCGGAGTTGATTGTATATGATTTACCGACCAATCAGAGTTGGAGATAATTGATTCCCGACCAACCGAAGTTGGAAGAGATTAATTTGCCGACCAACTGGAGTTGGTGGATATTATTTTATCGACCAACTGTAGTTGGTGGATTTTGTTCCCGACCAACTGGAGTTGGAGGTGATTTTGTTCCCGATCAACCGGAGTTGGAGGAGATTCTTTTACCGACCAACCGTAGTTGGTGGATTTTATTTTACCGACCAATCGTAGTTGGTGGATTTTGTTCCCGACCAATCGGAGTTGGAGGAGATTATTTTACCGAACAACCGTAGTTGGTGGATTTTATTTTACCGACCAATCATAGTTGGTGGATTTTGATGCGTAGTGTGTAGCACTAATACTCCGAAAAATTTCATCAAAAAGAGAGAACTGGGTAAAAATTTCAACACTTTATTCATACTGAAGAAAATTGCATTTACATAGGAATCCCAACTACTGATAATACTTTCGTAGATGCTCTGCATTCCATGCATTCTTAAATTCTTATCCCTCCAAGGTTTCAATTCTATATGTCCCTGGTCGAACAACTTCTATTATTCTGTAAGGTCCATGCCAGTTAGCTTCCAGTTTGTTGTGCTTTTGAATTACTTTCTTCAGCACGTAGTCTCCTTCCTTCAAATCACACTTCTTTACCCTCTTGTTGTAAAGGATTCTTGGCCTTATCCATTTCTCCTAACCTGTCTTCCAACCTCTGAATATATCCCTTCCATGCGTCATTTCCCTCCTCGGGCCTATTTTTTCGAGCAATTGATCGCGTTGAATTTACCTCGTGGGAAGTATGCAGCATTCCTGATTGCTGCTTCTTCCTTCTTCGAGCATATCTAGATTTAATCACCCCATCAAATCACTGATAGGAGAATTGAAATTCAGCACTCTGTGTGTGGGTAAGCCCAACTCAACAGGTATAATAGCTTCACTTCCAAATGCCAGCATGTATGGAGATTCTCCTGTTGCTGCTCGCGGTGTAGTACGATAAGCCCACAGCACAGAATATAGCTCGTTAATCCAATTTGCCTTTGCATTGTCCAGTCATTTTTTCAAACCATTCAGCAGCTAACTATTTGTCACCTCAGTTTGTCCATTGCTCTGGGGATGGCCTGGTGCAGAATGGGTCTTCAATATGTTTAACTGATGATAATATGAAGCAAACTCCTCGTTGTCAAACTGGGTTCCATGATTTGTGATGAATGCGTGGGGAAGACCATATCTACAAATGATATTCTTCCAAATAAATTGATACACCTTGTCATATGTCATATCAATAAGAGGCTCAGCTTCCACCCATTTAATAAAGTAATCCACCGCGACCACGAGATATTTAAATCTTCCCCTAGTCGTTGGAAGTGGCCCGACCAAGTCTATTCCACACATGGAAAATGGCCAAGGGGACGTAATGGGTGTTAAGAATGCTTGGGGAGTTCTTCGGATAGAAAAAAAGCGTTGACATTTGTCACATTTCTTAGCATAAGCTACACAATAAGCTCTCTTTGTTGGCCAGTAATACCCTTGCGTTGTCATTCTTTGCAAGAGTGTCCGACCTGCTACATGGGCTCCACAAGACCCTTCATGGACCTCTTCAATCAAAATTTTCACCTCATAGGGGTGGACACATATTTGCAAACCTGCTATAATTCCTCCTCTATATAAAATGCCATTAGTCAATACATAATGAGCAGCTTTAAACTTTAGTTTCTTGGATGCGAGTTTATCAGTTGGTAAATCCCCCTCTCAATATAGGCCCTGATGGGATCCATCCAAGATGGTCCTAAATTAAGGGCAATGAAGTTCATCCTTAGATCTTTGTCAATACTTCGACTAGCCAAGATTTCTATTGGGATTGCTCTTCGTAGCTCGGTGCGTGTGGCTGAGGCTAACTGAGCTAAGGCATCTGCTCTTGCATTCTCCAATCTTGGTATTCTAATCAAATGTACTGCGTTAAAGCTATATACCATCTCCATTGCTTTCGCATGATATTGGATCATTAATTCTCCTTTTGCTGTATACACTCCCAACATTTGATTTATAATCAACTGTGAGTCACTAAATACAACGACCTGCTCCACTTTCATAGTTTTGGCTAGACTGAGACCCACGATCATAGCTTCATATTCAGCCTCATTATTAGAAGCCTTAAATTGAAAACGCAGAGCATACTCCACATCGATCTCATCGGGGCTATTTAAAATAACTCATGCTCCACTACCTGTAGTGCAAGAAGAGCCATCTACATATAAATTCCACACAGGTACCTCATTACCAAATTCTTGGTCAGACAGAGTTCCTCGATGGAATATTTGGTGCTTTATTTTATCCTCCTCTAGCACTTCTCGTTGATCGTCAATCACCCTCTCTTGCTCATTTACTGACTTCAGTTGATCGGTGTTAAAATTTGATGATCCTGTAACATCCACAGGCTGGTCGGTATTCAACTTCTGCTCTTCGGAGGTGTCTGGATAGGTGAACTCTGCGATAAAATCTTCCACTGCTTGCCCTTTGAGTGACGACCTAGGCTCATAAATTATATCGTATTCACCCAATTCTACAGCCCAATACATCAATCTTCCTGATTTCTCTGGCTTGTGCAGAGCTTACCTTAACGGCATGTCTGTATACACAACTATAGTACGAGCTTGGAAGTATGGCATCATTCTTCTACTTGCTTCGATCAATGCCAGTGCTAACTTTTCTAGCCTTGGATATCTGATCTCTGTTCCCTGGAAGGCCTTGCTAGTGTAATAGATTGGTTTTTGCACTCCATCCTCCACTCTTATCAACACCGAGCTTACTGCATTTTCTGAAACTGCCAGATACAAGTATAGTCTTTCTCCCATCACTGGTCTGATTAACAATGCAGGTGCTCCCAGGTATTTCTTCAATTCTTGAAAGGCCTTCTCACATTCATCATTCCACTCAAAAGTTTTTCGGAGTGTTTTGAAGAATGGGAGGCATCTATCAGTTGCTTGTGACACAAACCTGTTAAGTGCTGTAACTCTCCCTGTGAGGCTTTGTACTTCCTTCTTTGTCGTTGGAGATCGTAGCTCCAATACAGCCTTGATCTTTTCAGGATTCGCCTCAATTCCTCGTTGATTAACGATATATCCGAGAAATATGCCTTCTCGTACTCCAAATATTCATTTGGTGGGATTCAGCTTCATTTGATATTTTTCTAATTGATCAAAGGTCTGGCCCAAGTCGATTAGATGATCATCAACTTTCTTGCTCTTCGTCAACATGTTGTCAACGTAAACTTCCATGTTACAACTGATTTGCTCTGCAAACACCTTATTCATTAGCCGCTGATAGGTAGCACCTGCATTTTTAAGTCCAAAAGGCATAACATTATAACAATAAGTTCCCCTAGGGGTAATAAAAGAGGTACTCTCCCTGTCTTTAGGTTTTATTTTAATCTGGTTGTAACCAGAATAAGCATCCATGAAACTTAATAGTTCGTGCCCCGAGGTAGCATCCACCGGTTGATCAATTCGGGGCAAAGGGAAATGATCCTTTGGGCATGCCCTGTTAAGGTCGGTAAAGTCTACACACATCCTCCACTTATTCTTTTTTTTTTCTTTACCATCACCACATTTTCTAGACAGTCAGGATATTTAACATCCTCATTGAAAGAGGCTTTTTGTAGCTTCTCTACTTCCTCTTGTATAACTTGATTTTTTTCAGGGCTGAACACTCTTCTTCGCTGCTTTATTGGCTTGATTTCCTTGTTCACATTGAGCTCGTGACACAAGAAATTCGGATCTATTCCTGGCATGTCTTCATGACTCCACGCAAAAGTCTGCTTTCTTCGCCTTAAAAATGCTATCAATTCTTATTTTATTGATTCATCCAAGGATGCACCAATTTGAGTTGTTCGTTCTGGATGCTTGTCGTCCAGAATGACATTCTCAGTAGCCTCCATAACCTGCCCTTTCACGAGTTGGGACTAATCTCTAGGGTCTAATGTTTCAATCTCCGCATCTTCTATTTGGTAGGTAGTAGTCTTCTTTCTGGATTCTTCATGCTCTTCTTGCTCGGCAGATGAATAGTAGCATTCCCGAGCTACTTTCTGGTCGCCTTTCACCACTCCTACTCCAAAATTAGTTGGGAATTTTAAACATTGATGTACAGTAGATGGTACTGCTTCAAATTTCTTTAGCCCTACCCTTCCCATAATGATGTTCTAATCTGATTGGACATTTTTATCCATTACGAAGAAGCGGACTCTTTCCGTTCGACAAGCAGGCCATGTACTAATAAGCATATCCAACTTGATCGTCCGAAGTGGAAAAACCTTTTCAACAGTGAAACCAAGGAGGGGCATATGATATGGTTCTAATTGGGATAACTTCAAATTCAAACTATCAAAGCATGGATAGAACATGATATCTACCGAGCTACCATTATCCACTAGTACTCGTGAAATTACCACTTCCTTCATTCTCATCTTGATTACTAATGGGTCATTATGAGGATATAGTACACCAACCAAGTCATTCTTATAGAAACCAATGACCAGTTTGTCCTTATTCACCTTCCTTGGGCGATCATCTTCAGCCAAATTTATTCGCTGAATGTACGAGCAAGCTTGAGCCTCATTGAGGTAATCTTTTCTCTCGGCAGTCATATCTCCACCTCTTGCATCTCCACCTGTAATGATATTACATTCAAATGATCCAAAATGGATATAAAATACCTCACGCTCTGGTTGTTTTGGTCTTTTGGGGAGATCGGGGTCGTCTTGGTCATCATCTGGGTCTTCTTCATGACTTATTTTCTTATCTTCTTTTGCTCGACGAGGAGATCTAGACCTCTGCCTTGCTCGGTCGTTGCTCTTTCCACCATTTTGGCGATCCACATACTTGTTCAATTTTCCCTGCCTGATGAGCTCTTCAATTTCATTCTGGAGAGCTATGCAGTTTTTGGTCGTATGACCATGATCCTTATGGAACTCGCAATATTTGGACTTATTCCTCGTATCAGGATCTGTCTTCATTTTTTCAGGCTAGTTTAGCTCCTCGTTGTTCTTGATTTCTTCTAGAACATGGTTTATATCCACTTTTAAAGGAGTATAGTTTCCAATTTTCTTCAACTGTTCCAATGCTTGCTTTGCTTTTGACTGCTTGTTACAACCATTGTTCTTCTGCTTCTTCTTCTCAGCCTTATCACCCTCAACCTTGGTCTTTTTGGTGTCTATATTCTTCTTTGTAGCCATAGCTTCCTCGGCGTTCATAATTTTGGCTGCCTTTGCCATTAGCTCTGCCATGGTTATAGGCAGATCTTTGGCTAGAGTGTAGTACAATTTATTTGGCAACAGTCCACTCATCAGAGCAGTGATTGATGTCTTCTCCTCGCAATCAATAGCTTCGAGCTTCTCATTATTGAAATGAGTAATATAATCCCTGGTGCTCTCACTTGTCTTTTGTCTAATACTTAACAAGTGTGCTACTCATTTAACTGGTTTTTTCTCCAAAATAAAAGTTCTCAATAAAGAGCTCGGCCAGTTGAAAGAAAGTTGCAATCTTCCCATGAGGAAGATTGTTGTACCATATTTGAGCAAATTCGGTAAGAGTTCCTAAAAATTCCCTGCATCGCATCTCGTCTGGAACAGCATAGATATCAGCAGCTGCTTGGTATTGTTCTATATGGAGAACATGATCAGTTTTTCCATTATATTTTGGTGTTACTACCGGGGCTTTGAATTTTGACGGTGTGGGGAAGTCCACAATTTCTTGTATGAATGGTGTTCCTCGGACAAAAGACCTTTGTAAAGGATTCTTGGCCTTAGCCATTTCCCCTAACCTGTCTTCCAACATCTGAATAGATCTCTTCCATGCGTCATTTCCCTCCTCGGGCCTATTTGTTCGAGCAATTGATCGCGTTGAATTTACCTCGTGAGATGTTTCATGATGAGCAACTGGTCGTGATTGGGCAGATCCCTCCTTTAAATCAGATGGTCGTTGAGAGTTCCTCGACACAATCCTAGGGGGACTTCTATTCCTCCTAGAACCCAAACGATCAAAAGGAGAGACTTTACTTAATCTTTTAAGAGCACTGGTCCTTTCTGGAGATAGAGTGATGTTTGTTGAGTGTCTGTAGCTCGTACCAAGGAAGTCCATCCAGGTTGATAAGAGGGATCATTAGATCTCTCAGTACGATATGAATCAGTGCGTCTAGATTGAGATTCCTCTGGGAAAAATGTTCGCCTAATTCACGAAGAAGGTAATCGGGTATTTCTCTGAATGCTTTGTTATTCTGAATGGGCTGGCGCTCCACCCTGGATAGTTTGCATGAGTTGTCGCATAGTTTCTTGCATGGTCGTCTGGCCTTGGGCCAAATTAGCCATTATACCAGCCAGATCTTGGACATTTGGGGGAGTAGATGGATTTGGAGGGATTCCAGCGTTTCGATTACTGGATTCAGGATGATCAGCCATTGGTGATGAATTATTTTGGTGAAAAATAATAATTACAGTCGTTTCCCACAGACGGTGCCAATATGTTGATGTAAAAAATTAGATTATCTCTAATTTATCAATCACAGATAAAAATAAATAATACAAAAGATTTTTAAAGTGGTTCAGCCTTGTAAGAATGGCCTACATCCACTGTATTTGTTATTACTGACTGTTTACAGAATTCTCGATAATGGGTCTACCAAGAAATTCCGAGTCCTCTGCTAATGAGGAGGTTACAATGTATTTATAGCCTTGAGGCTGTATAAATGAAAGGACAATGCGCTGTTATCTAGTATACATATACATCTGTACGATAATAAAGGGTATTTAATGCGCAGTCGTCTCTCTTGATCCTCTTGAATTTGGTGAGCTGTATGCTAAGTAGCTCGGACCGCTTAAGTTGCTCGCACCGCTTAAGCTGCTCGGGGATCCTTAGTTACTCGGGACTCCTAAGCTGCTCGGACTGCCTAAG
The DNA here is from genome assembly GCA_949130495.1 of Sambucus nigra. Lineage (NCBI taxonomy): Eukaryota > Viridiplantae > Streptophyta > Magnoliopsida > Dipsacales > Adoxaceae > Sambucus > Sambucus nigra. The sequence goes on from OX422208.1 coordinate 337,318,579, forward strand.
TAGCTCGACACGCTTAGAGCTGCTCGGGGCCCCCTGAGTTCCTCGTGGCTTCTTAGTTGCTCGGTGGTCTTGAGTTACTCGTCTGGAGTATTCGTATTTACCATGTAAGTTGACACGTGTCTTCATGTGATTGGTCCATGTCAGCAGACTAAATTTGGTATCAATAATGATAATTGTGTTGAATATTACTGAGCGAGTATAGTAATATATGATTATGAACTTATAAAAAAAATTCATGTGTGGAAAATACTACAGTTTTGGAAATTAAGTTGGGACGCGCGTGTCAATCGTGTCGAGACCAATTTAATAGATTATAAAGTAGTTTATTTTTATGTCATCCTTATGGTCATTTTTAGTTCGCCAATGTATTCAGAAGTATCGAGATAGTTAGAAAAGTCTACCCGGGGGTTTAGTTTGTGTCCCAGGGCAATATTTGGCCAAACCGACAACCCAGGAGGGTATTTTAGTCATTTTACTATTTGATGAATAGTGACCTACGAAATGTAGGATTAATATATCAGCTAACCCTTAGGATCATTAGGGTTATTTGCTGCTACAAACTTGAGAGAGAGAAGTAGAGAGCAAGGAAGGGTTTCCAAAGGGTTGCTACGGCCAAACACCACCATAATATCACCTTCTCCAAACGATCAAAACTTCTATTTGAGGTAAGTGATTTAACTTGTTATGATTAAGCAAATATATTATCCATGGTAGTTTAGAATTGGAGACTAAACTTGAAATATTGATAATTTCATGAATTGGGAGAATTTAATCTTGAATATGGGTAGGTTCTTGCATGTAGATAAACTTGGGAAAGATTAGAGAATTGAATCAGATCCTAAATGATATAAATCATGGATCAAATTTGAGTAATTAGCTATCTTGAATCAAGAGAAGTTATCCTAGGGTTTAACTATGAAAAATTGATGAACAATTAAATTTGTATGCAATTTTCATGATGATTTGATGATTCTGGAGCATTAGAAATAATGTGTTCAGGTTGTTATAACATCAAGTACGTTTAATTTGGAGAATGGGATTTTGTAATGAATTTTGGAGATAAAACGATGGCCAAATGCTAAAAATTCTCGGCTGTAACTGGTCGATCGATCAATCGACATTCATAGTCGATCGATCGACTGGTTCGATCAATCGACATTCTCGAGTCGATCGATCGACTCCCCTGTACTTGTGATAAAATTTCCTTTTAATGTTTAACCAAATCCCGACTTTTAAGAATTATTAGTGTGGACTATTTGAACATATTGGGACTTAGGGAAGGTTAGTTGGGGTGAATTTGAGTCCTGGAAATAGTAGTTTGGTTTGGGGATTAAATGATAAACTTACTATTGTCCGGTGAGTGAGTTACGGTTGGGAATCATGGGAACTTGAATTTAATTTAAATAAATAATAATTTAAGGTTAGAGACAGTAGTAATGGGACTTTAAATCACTGAAATAACCTTAGAGACAAGTGGGAGACTTAGTAACCTTTCGGGATAGGTTTAAGTACTCAGACTTATATGACGAGAGTTGTCATGCTAAACATTATTACGTAAAATAATCGGGATGAAACTATACTACGTATGAGACTTGTAATATAAGATAGGAGTATACCTATATTGAAATGATGATTACTTAGGTTGTGTAATTACCTAGTATATGGATTATTATATGTATGACATACCTACCATACTTGATATCACGAGAGGTTGTAGGAAGAGGACAATCTTATCTTGTGTGCCTTCGGGGGTATTTAGATTTGTTACCTCAAGAACATAGGACTATGAAGACTTATTTGTGAGTTGATAAGTTAGCTGACCATGGGAGCGTAGGTATGTAAGTGACCTATGGGTATGTGAACTATGTTCGCCTCCAATATGTGTGATTTGTATTGATACGATTCCTGAGTGATTCGGAACTCGTAATCCTTACATACGCGATGTACCGGGATTTGATATCAGAGTATGCCTACACTACAGCTTAGCCTCGGAGTGCCATATTTGTATATATATTATAGTGATAAATTTATGTACTTGTGATGTATTCTATTGTGTAAACTTAGTATATAAGAAAAATAATGAAACCTAAAATAATGCTAGTATGGGAATACTTAACTTTAGATTGTAAGAACTCCTCTTCGAAATACAAGATGGAAAGACATTCAACATGCACTACACCAAAAATAGCAATTTGGCATACCCTGATATTAAAAATCTGGCACAGTTTAAAACTGTGCCAAATTCTGACACGATTTAATGACAATCTGGCAGACTTTAAAACAGTGCTAAAATTTGGCACTGTTTAAAAGTGTGCCAAAGTTGAGAACACTTAACTAAAATATAAATACCCTATAAAATAGAAGCATGAGTCTTTCCCTTCTAATAAAAATCCCAAAATGTTTTCTCCTCACTCCCACACTAAAAAGAATGACCCGCGCATTTTCCCACCCAAATAAATTGACCCAAGATTCGACCATTCTCTCGTGACTCCCAAACCCAATCTTCTATCCCCTTCGTTGTTCTCTCTATGTAAAAGGTAAAGTTTTTTTTTTAATTGATTAATATATTTGTACGATTTAACATGAGCGGTGATAACATTTTTATTGTTATTGATTTGCTCTAATTGATTAATAGAATCGCCATTTTTGAATAAGAGGGGAGCCACTTTTATTGCTCAGGTATGGTTATGATTTTAATTTGTGATTATGATTTTTCTATCCTAACATAGATGTTCTGCTTTTGTTGTGGTAAAAGTATACTTTTTAAGACGATTGGGTGTTTTTTTACTTTTGATAGGAACTAATCATGTATTTTGTGATCCTATCACCATCGTTATTCGAAAGTTCAGGCTCAATTTTGAAGCATTTGAGTTTTTTTTTTTATTTTCCCAAATATGATTTCGTGAGGCTGAGTCTATAAGCAAGGCAGTGTAGTACACTTGAGGATTTAATTAAAATATGTTTTTTTAAAATAAAAATAATGAAAATGAGGATGGAGGTGTTAAGATTTCTAGATTTTCTTTATAAAGTAAGTATTGCTTGTACATAACTTATTATTTAAAGAGACAGAGAGTCCGTAAGCCCGCCCATTTTTTAGATCCTGAATTTCTTCTTTCATTGGAAAAAAAACTTACTTCTATGACAAATAAAAAATAATTTTTTTTACAATAATCTTGCCTCCTTTTCCCTTTATGTTTCTAATTTGATTATACTTATTTCTAGGTTCTTCGAGTTACTGTATCTGCTTCTTGTTACTTAGTTGTTAAGTTATTGCTTGTGTTGATTATCTACTTGGTTTATTTTATAGTTTGAAAATATAATTTGAAGACACTCACTAGTAAATTTTGTGATCTTTATCTACTGATAGTGTCTCAAAGTTTAATTTGACAATATTATATGAATTACTATCTACGATTCTATCTTCTTGAATCTTAAAACATTTATTTAATAATTAGAAAATAACTTACATATATGCGAGAATATACTTATTCAATCATGGGCCAAAGGCATTTCTTCTATGCAGGATATGGATCTGGCATCTTTGACGATAAGATCCAAATCAGACAATGAATTACATCCCAATCATTCTTAATCTATAAACATATATTTTTCTTTCTTTAGAACTATTACTACAAGAACATATCATCTATGCACTAGTTCGGCATGGGTTATTTCCTTGATGAACAAATAAAGAAGTTATTAATCGGGAATTTGACTCGCAACCTTGGTGTCGTTCTTAGAAGCCAATGATAAGTTGAACTCCACTTCATTTATCTCATCTACCTTTCAGTTTGTTCATACGATATCTTCCATTCGTACTATGTATTTTTATTCATCCCATTATGTCTCAAGAACAAAATGGTAAGGTAAATTTCACTACCCCAAAATGCGCTTTTAGTAACGGACTAATATTTTATTACTAACAATATTCTACCATTAGTGTTTCTTAAATTCTTGGTATTATTGATTCTCAAATCTCATTCATATTTTTTACCTTTCAGATTCAAATGGAACCTCTACCTCCACTGAAGATGTAGACAAGTGCATTTTTACTTTAAATATATGTCATGTTTTCACTTTTTTGAGATCTGCATGTTTAGTTTCTTTCTTTATATCATGTCAACATTATGCGTTTTGTTAGTTTGATTAAGTGAAGGTCACCCAACTTTTTTAAAAATTTTACAATTTTAAGTGGTTCATCTGCATCAAATCTCCATCGTGTTACATCAGGTTTTGTCTCTTTTCTTGTTTCTACCTTTAGATCCTATTTGGTTGCAGAGAACTGTAGTAAAATGGGGTTTTCAGTCTGTCTAAACCGAATTGACTTTAGTCAATTTCATAGTTTACTAATATTTGATGTTAGCTCAATTCATCAAGTAACTTAGACTTACAGTGAAGTTGTACATGCTTATCCCTAATCGGTGATTACTAACTATTAAGGTTATTACGAACTATTTTTAAGTACTAGTTTAGTCATTACCAAGTTGTCATTTATGTTTCTTTCTTTGATTATGGTAATTAAATATGTTTCTTTCATCTGTTATTAGTAGCTAGGTTTGAATCCTTAATCCTTAATCCTTAATCCTAGCCTATCCCTATTCCTTCTTAAAACACCCATTGAAATTGTCTTTTCTCATTCTAACCAAAAAGATATATACTTATAGTTTTGCATGTCCAAATCCCCATTATGAGTACTACTGTCAATTTACCTCTGGGAACCCTCACCATTTATTTAGTAGGGTCGCATAAGTTTCCCATATGGGCTTGTGAACCATTTTCAACTTAGTACCATATTTCTAGAATACTTTGTTCTCAATAACTATGTAATTTTAAACCAAAACTTCTTGGAGTACATCGTGGGGCCACAATTAAACAAATGATGTGGGTTGGATGCATCCCTAATATAGTTGTCAACACAAGATTAACATTTCAAATCAATATCTTATGAATCAAGAATAAAAAAAAAGTTGCAGAACCCCCTAAAAAACTACAGGGGAAAAAATATAGCAACTTAACTAAACATGTAAAAATATGGGTCTGAATCACGTATGATCCTATTCATAAATAATACACATTCATCGAATGTGACATAATTATAACAATGATGTGATAATAAAAATCTGAAAAGATAATTAAAAAAGTGACTTTTGGTTTTATTTTTCTTGCCAACAACTTTTTTGTAATGAAGTTGGACAAAGATAAGAACCCGTGAAAGGTACATCGAGGATTCAAAACCCAAGGCACCCAGTCTCGGCATACATCTTTAGCATAGTTCGTAAATGCAACAACATGTTCGTACTTGAAAATCTAGTGTCTCAGAGAGTTGGGTAAGAAGATTTGAAAATATTCTAGTGACAATAAGTATAGGACCTCGAGGAGAAAAATTAAACAAAAACAAAAACAAAGAAAAATTATGCTTATTAAATGGAATAAAATCCATATATTAAATAACCAACCTGATTTACATAAATCATGAAAATAGGACCGTGGACCACAAAGTTATTGTTTAGTGTCAACTTATCACAAAGGGAATCTTTGGAAACTCTTGAGAACTGTATAACATCAAATTTTCAGTGTTAGGACATAAAACATCAAACAATAAATAAGAGGATGAAAGTAGGATATTAGACAACTCTTGAAGCTCTCTTCATCTTATGATAATACCTGGACTCATAATAATATTCCCAAGAATACCCTTCAAAACAAGACTTTTTAGCTTTGACTTGTCTATCAAACTATAACCAAGAAGAATATTATTAGATAGGATGAAAACATATTCACATTGTAGTACAATAGCAGAAGAGTGTACCTCCTTAATAAGTCTTCCCTGGACTGCACCTGAAAGAATTGTAAATGATGTTTTACTATTTCCATTTCAGTTACTCTTGGTATAATATTGAATCTTATTTTTCCATTTTAGGCTATCTACTATGACCTAAAGACTATTATGCCATTCACTGTCAGATGTAGTGTACGATATGCACATAACTTTCTTATTCTTAGTTAAACAAATGCATATATCACATAACTTCCTTTATCCATTGTTATTTAGAACATTCTATATACAGTTTGAAAGTTTCAAGGGCCTGAATTTTATAACCCCAGATTGGGTAATTCTTATTTTTCTTGATACAGTTGGTGAATTCGTCGTGGATAATAAGGGTTTGAGTTTGGCCATATCGTAGTTTTCAAAATTGAAGTGGGAGGGGAGGCCTAATTTACTTACTAAATAGCGTTCGATTTGTCAAATGGTTCATCGACAGGTTAGTGTTTTTCTTAATCTTAGGTTTTGCTTGTATCATTAGATTAAGTCTTAGTTAACCTATGTTAATCTTCATACCATTTAGGTCTAGGTTATTATCTGTTTCTTCCTTTTTGTTCTCTTTTGAGTCCATTGGTTTGGTAGTGCTTTATGAACATAAAAAATACTATGTATACCAGAATACCAGATCCTTCATGTGTAAGAGCAGTTATAAACCATCTAAACAGTGTATTATGCCTCATATTTGCTACCTCTTCTAAACAGTGTATTATGCCTTATGTATCTATTTATATATTTTAGTTATATGTCCAATTCTTATAGTTATATGAGTGAAGCTATGTGCTTAATAGATTTTAGTTATATATCCCAATAGTACCACCATATTTATTATGAGTTCTTTTTTTATTGGTTGTATTGTATCATAGTTAAAGTTAAATAGTTTCCATCCCAGTTTTTTCTACTGTCTCGTTCAACTCAATAAAAGTTATTCTCCCATTCTGAGTCTTCTAAGCTTATGCCAATCATTTTGTGCATTATTCTCATTTTGACGTTCACTATAAAAATGTTTTTCCACATTGCATTCATCAATTAGAAATCTCTCTCTCTTTGCTGTGCAGTGTATTCAGATCGAAGAGATCAGAACTGATGAGTGGTTCAAGAAGAGTTATGTTCCTATCAGACTTTTGAATATAAATATGTTAACTAGGGTGATGTAAATGTTGTTTTTGATGATCCTGAGGTTGGTATGGCTTTCGAAATATATTTTTATGTTTCATATGATTGCTATATAAGATAAGAATGTTTTGTAATATACACATTTAGTTGAGGTTGGTGAAATAGAAATTTTCTTGGCAATAACTTCTTTTTCTAGGTTCTTCTCACAACACACCATGGAATATTGGTAGTTATTCTTTGTCTAATCCATGGTCCTACCTAAACTAGCTTCTAGCTTTCTACTTGAGTACTCTCAAACATAATGTATAAGCTATCTGTTCAGATTGGAATTTAGACAGAATAATAGATAGGGTATAGCCCCCTTCTAATCGCCTTCCCCCAATCTCATTACACACGTAAAAAAACTATGCAATTTCTGCAAGATTATGTTGAGGTTGAGTAAATTGAATAATGATCAACTGTTAATTGGTTTGAGTGTATAACAAATTGTAGTGAAACTTGGAAAATTAATGGTAGCCACCTGTTGGCTCTTTATTTGTTACGCACACACACACGAATCATGTATTTTCCTACAAATTACAAGCTCATATTTGTTTGGTGATGTAATTCGTGCTTTTGATGCAATTATATGCACTTGAATTGGATATCATTTTTGTTTAATTTTATTATTTCTTTCAATTATTGTGACATTAGACCTTAATATAAGCTCATAGTTGTTGGATAATGTTCACCCTGACATGAGGATTGCATGGGCGGGCCTGTTTGGGCCCGTTTTACTCATCATTACGATCAATTCAGTTGAATAAGGAATCCATCACTACAATCCTAACAATTTTGGCCTCCAAGTACAAAATTTCTCTCCCCTGAGTCTTATCCATGTCCATTTGCATTTGGGGTAAAATTTGAAATAAAAAAAAAATAAAAAAACCGCTAAATTATCGCTTCAATTGCAAACACCCATTCACATCACAAATAGTTCTAAAGTGTTTTGTCATATTAGTATTAAACTTCTTGGTAATGACGGTAATGAAGTTCTATTAGGATGATTCAAATTTTATTAGTGCAGCCAGCTGATATGTTTCATAAAGGCCACAAACTACAAAGAGAATTCCGAATTTCTTCTAAATTGACATTTTCTTTCATGTTGCAATGTGATAATTATTGAATGAAATTACAGTCTATTTTGTTAACTGTGTTAAAATAAATAAGTTTAGCTCTTTGATTTTATGAGCCGAGCTTGAACAAGCATCTAAACTAACGAACAAGAGTCGAGCATGACATTTTCTACGAAATTCTAGTTATGGTATTGAAGATATTCTTTATTGGTTTTGAGTTGTTTGGTTTGTGTTTTATCAATTTCTTTGGGGGTTGTCTAAAATTTGTCTGAATGGATGACTTGTAGGGATGCTGCACTTTCAAGCGCTGAGATTGATAGTTTGATGGTGATTGTTGTGAATCCGTGCCAGTTCAAAATTCCCGACTGATTTATGAACAGGAAAAAGGATTACAAGGATGGAAAGTATTCCCATGCGACAGCAAATGCAATGGACATGAAACTCAGTGATGATCTTGAGCATTTAAAGAAGATCAAATTATCCTACACTCCTATTTTGTATTTAGTTTTTTTAAGAAATAATTGATTGAATTATGCTATAAACCCAATGTGCGTTTATAAGAGGAAACGTGTACAAAACATACCAAAACTTTCAATTGAAAATCCCCAGGTATAATAGCGTTAAAAATCATGAAGATGCAATCATAGAATGGGCAGCGTTTCGCACAAGTCCAAGACCCAAACCTAATGGAATCGAATTGGTTTTTCCATGGCTATAAATGGGATAATGAACATGGCCTTGATTTTTCGCAATGTTATTCACGTTGATGGACACTTGATTGTTTCCATTTGTTTGATGAGATTGTCCAACTACAAATTTTGTATCATATATTTGGATGCTATGCAAACACCACCAAAGTGTCAGGTTTATAAATGTCAAGACAATAATTAAACAAAACATTAGTTTAATAAAAAAAGACATATTTTTGCATGATTACGACTATATAATGTTAATCGATTACTAATATCTTTTCTTATTTATTTTTTGTAGGATAATACTCGGACGTTGCATGGTGAGGAGGTGTTTTCGCCTTGTGGGCAAAAATGTCATGCACACTCCATGCAGGCCGCATGCCTAATCAACGGCCATTTAATTGATGTAATTGAATATGCTTGTTGTATTTGATATATATTTGATATAGGTTTCCCAAGTTACATAATGTATTTAGATGAATTTCATATGTATTGAGATGAATTTCCTATTAATGTAATATGAGCAATTAATTTTTATTATTGTCTGAATGTGTAAATGTTATTGCGCACTATTTATATTGTTATACTATTTTTGACATGCGAGCTTTGTATTATTATTGAATTTTTGTTATAGTAAAATAGGTTTCAAATTATCAGGTTGATAAATGTACGAAAGTAGTGGAAATATTGCCAATTTTTTTCGGTAATATTATTTACAATTATTTTTTTAATAATCCAAAAATCTAGCACAGTTTAAAATCAGGCCAAAAACATACCAAATTTTGGCACGATTTTGACTATGCCAGAAATATCAAATTCTGCCACGGTTTAAAAGTATGCCAGAAGTGTTTCTGTTTGGTCAAATCTGGCACACTTTTAAATCGTGTCGAAAAAAAATGGCCATTTTGGAACACCTGATTTTGGCACAGTTCAAAACCGTACCAGATTTGATCTGGCAATGTTTTAAATCGTTCCAGATTGTTATTTTTGGTGTATTGATGGCATATCGTGGGAAATATATGGGGGCAATATGAGTGATAACTTAGGGGAGGAATGTATACAGACTAGTTAGGTAGTAGTGTAACTATGATGGGTTAAGGGTATGCGTCAGGTGTGCACAATAGTTGAGGGGTGAGAATCTTAAGTGAGAGCACGTGACTAACATGTATATAATATTTACTATTTAATACAATTAAACACTTGTTATTTTTAAAAATATTTTGACCTCGGGCTCTGACCCATTTTTTTCCAAATCTATTTTGTTTTGTAAAAGCCTTTTAGGTGCCCCAGCCACAGGGACACCAAGCATAAGAGTTCCATTCTATTCACGTGTTGTAGCTGTTATGGAAGTTACAGGATCTCGGTATTAGACGCCTCCACATATATCTTTGCTTCCTTCAGAGTCATTCATATTAGTTAGGTCATGTTGCCCATTCTTATTCAGAGATAGTAGTTTCAGACTTTCATTTTTTTTTCAGATGTTGGATTTATTTATTTAGACTTTTGTATTGGGATTATTTGGCATTGAGACTGTATTTGGAGTGTTACTCTAGCCTCTGTTATTTCTTTCTATTATTTATTTCGATGAGATTTTTTATGTGAATGTTGAATGGTTGGTTATTCATTACTTAGTTTTATATTAATTTAATTAATAAAATTTGGCATCTCACTTTTTAAATATTAGGTGCCTAGTAACTAATTAAATATTTTTCGATAGTGATGCTAAGACTGAACCAACTTGATATCATGCATTAATTTAATAAAGGAGTAGCTACCCGATATTTAATTAGATAGGGTGTCATAGGTCCCCTTTGGCACTTGAGGTTCCTGCTATGCGTGTCCAATATATGCCCCTCCAGCGGCACTAGCCTGTCGTGCTCTCCTAGGCATAGTTCTATCAATCGGGCTCTATGAACAGAGCTTGGGGTTTATCAACCTCGGCCCGATTTTAATTTACTTGGCTCAAGCTCAAGCTTGGCCCGAACGATCCTGAGAGTGCTTGCCTCAAGCTCAGCTCACAAAGTATAATGGGCTTCGGACCCGGTTTGAGCATGCTCGAATTGGATATTCCAATACATACTTATTTATTTTAATAATAAAAATTCATATTTCAGCAATACAGTCCTTATTTCAGCAATAAAATCCACATTTCCGTAATAAAGTATGATATTCAGCAATAAATCCATATTTCAACAACTAATCCATATTTTAGCAATAAAAATCACATTTCAGCAAAAAAAAAAAAAAATCATATTTCAGCAATAAAATCCATATTTCAATAATAAAAAGCTGTTTTGACAGCATTTAAAGAACAATAAAAAGCTTGGTAGCAATTTGAATATGTAGAAAATAATAAAAAAATTAATAAGCAATAAATAACATATTTCAATAAGAAAAATCTATTTTAGCAATAAAATTCACATTTCAATAATAAAGAGTTTTTTAAACTGCATTTAGACAACAACAAAGTACTTGACATCAATTTAAATGTGTAGACAACAATAAAAATTGATGATCAACAATAAAAAAAATATTTCAGAAATCAAAAAATATATTTTAGCAAGAAAATTCACATTTCAACACCAAAAAGCTGTTTAGACAGCAATAAAATCCATATTTCAAGACCAAAAAACTATTTAGACAACATTTAGACAATAATAGAAAGCTTGACATAAATAAAAAGTTGTTTAGATATATATAAAAGATGTTTATAAATGCTCATAACATTATTTATAAATTTAGGCAAAAGGCCAATATCTGTTTGAAATATGTGCTCAGTAAATTGTACTCAACTCTAAACAAATTTGTAAAGTTTTGGACAGTATGTGCTCAGCAAATTGTACTCAAATCTAAAAAAATCAAAATAAAATATTATGTTACTTCACTTCAACCTCCCAATTATTATCTCCTAAAATCTATGTGGGGCACCAGTTATTGATGAAGTGAATAAAGCAGAGCTCTCAAAATGCATCTTTGGTATGTACATGAATACAATATAATAAATACGAATCATTTTAGAAGAAAACATGGTCTATAGTAAATGATCATTGTTGGTTATCCACGATCTTAGAATGAACAGGGTCTCAAAATAACAAATATTGCGAAATGAAAAATAATATACATTTAGGTTTTTTGAAGAGAAAATTTTGTAAAATCGGACTCCAAACATAACAATGTGTAAAGTTAATTAAAGGGTGTAAGAGATAGACATAGGGAGAGAGATAACCCCAAAATTTCATTTTTTTTATAACTAATCAAAACCATAAAAAACCCATATAAGCAAATATGACGGAGCTACTGCCAACGTACCAATGCTTCTTGTTCCAATGGTTGGAGCTGCTACCAACATATAGAGAAAGAGCTACTGCCAACGTACGAAGAAAGAGCTACTGCCAACGATCGGAGCTGCTCCTGCTACAAAACGTTCGGTATATATATATATAGAGAGAGGAAATGAAATAAACCCTAAAAATCTAAGCGTGTGTGACTGTTGTATGCAAAAATTATACCCCCACGTGGACCAATGATGAACACACACCTGTCATGCAATGTGGACGACTAGCCTACTTGATCGACTCCATAAACACTTATTCGGATGGAATGCTAACCAACCCTAGAAGGCCAACTAACAGGAACATCAAAAGTTACTCGGAAAGAATGCCGACCAGTACTGAATTTCAAGAGTTTTACTTATTGCACATAGATGTAAATGCCTGACAATATAAAGGCATTCCATCTTTAGGTTTTTGGCACCCGTATAAATACAAACTACTCCTTTAGCTCAAGGGAAAACTCAAATCACTCATATGCACACCATACTGAACTATTGTAATCCATATTGAATAACAACAACAGTGGACATAGGCTATTTTACAGCTGAACCACTCTAAAATATTTGTGTCTTATGTGTGTGATTCGGGCTATTTCTTTTATTTTTATATGCGATTATAAAATTGGAGTTAGTCCATTTTTAGACATCAACAGATTGTCACCGTTTATGGGAACGACTGTCTGTCATCATTTTCTATCATCTATTTTGTTTCTTTATTTCTAAAGAATGACTAATCCTGAGAATATCGCTCGAAATGAAGGCAACACCATCATTCTAAGTGCTTCCCCTAGTGCATCATATTTACAAGGAATTATGCTAAACCTTTCTAAAGGTTAAGAAGCCATACAAGAGGTTGTTAAGTCGTTGGCTCTCACTATGCAGTCTAAGTCCTCTAATTCCAGAAGGGATATACCACCACCATCACCAGTTAGGCATGAAAGAAGTTATCATTCTTGTTCTTTTTACGATAAGTCATATCGTCTTGACGAAACTTTTTCATTCAGGTCAACTGATTATTATAATGGTGGATATTTTTATTAAGAAAGACCAAGTGTTTTGGAGAGTCTCGATAGGGAGTCTACCTTTGATCGACTAGGCCTGATACGATGCAAATATTACGTATTTCACCCGTTAACCTACGCATTATTAGCCCCCTCGGGTATCTTAATCCCTATATTTATGCCTGTTAACTAGACAACCTCGGATTTCTATATATACGTGATTTGTAGGGGTTAATTGAGCCTTTGTAGGTATTTTGATGCTTAGTATGAAGTGAGGATGCATTTCGATGAAGTGTCGTACACAACTGCACGTGCAAGGGCATTTTAGTCATTTCATAATTTAGGCAACTGGCCCAATATCTTCACAAAAGTGAAAGCCCTCTAATAAAGCTTCGGGTGGCTGCAAACGGTACGTGAATCGGATCCCTAACAAAGAAGTTATGGAGATTCAAGCGGAAGAGATTTACAACCAAGCCAAAACAGGGGAGAAGATTCAAGACCTATAGGTCCAAATCGATTCGACCCCTCTTAAATCGATTCGGGTGGAGACTGTGTGCTAATCCCCTGTTTTTGAATCGATTCGCTCCCTTTGTGAATCTATTCGCTTCAATCCAGTGAAAGTCTCCTTATGTGAATCCATTCGGATTTCTGCCGACTCGATTCTCCTCTTATGCAGCTTCAAAATATCTCCCATCCAAATCGATTCAGATTTGGCCCGAATCAATTCGGGTCTGCAGTTTTTCTTCTATTTATTTACAAGTTTTCCATTTTTGTGGGATTGTATATAAACTCATTTCTCTCATTTTGAGAGAGATATCTATCTATCTTTTATTTTAGTTTAGGGTTAGGGTTTTGAGAGCTCTTCTTCTTCTTCTCTCTTTGGTTGTGACCCCTTTGGGTGTTGTAAGTTGAATGTTTCATTACCCCTACCATTAATATAGTTGTATTTCTTTGATTATGCTTTATTTCCATTGATTTCATTTAAATTCCTTATATAGATTAACTTGTATTTCATTTATTTATTTCTTTCCTAGTGTTAAAGTAGTTTAATTTATGTATTGCCCTTAGATAAATAGGGTCGCATTTGTGTTCCACCATTAATGGGTTTGACCTCCGAAAACTAGGTTTTGTGTAAAATTGCATTTAATTGAAACTGCGCATATCAAAGTTGGATTGTTATGCATTTATTTTTCTTTATCATGCAAACTTAGAGTTTATAGCGAAAATCCGAATTTAATCCGCGTGTGACCATTTTCAGTTAAATGTTTAATTTCGCAACTTTGGGTTAAATTCCATATTGTGTGATGTTTATGCTTAATTGATTATGCTCGATCAAATTTCTTTCGAGGCTTAGCTCTAATTAGTAGTTTTTTCGATCCGTGTGGTGGAATGCGATCCCGATCCTCGCTTTACTTTTGTGTAGAGTAACTTATTCTTTTCTTTTATCACCATAACCACCCATTACCTTTTCTTTTATTTATTTTACACTTTTATTCCTTAAGTAATTAAACAATCAAAATCTAAAATTCAATCACTCCTTGTTAATTTCTTACGATACCCTACTTATCACTGTGCTTGCCTCGCATGTGTAGTAGTAGCTTAGGTTTTTGCATGTAGAGCGGGAGCCGAAATCAACGACAGTGTCCCTACACGAACACTCGGTTTCCCTCGCATCAAAATGGCGCCGTTGCCGAGGAGTGGGTTTTAGATTGTAATTATTTTATTATTTCGTAGTTTTTTTTTTGTATTTGTATTCTTTATTTTATCCTTTCTTTTAACTTGTGCTAGATTGTTTCAAGAAATTGAAATTTTGGCGCTTGTCGTTTTATTGAATTAGCTTATTTTGAAATGTCTCACTATAACTCTTTAGATAACTTTAATTGTTCTCAGAATAGTTTTCCAAGTTATACTCCCAAAACAATGAAAGAATGCCTACAAATTCTTGAAAATGAACACCTTGAGCATGAAGTTCAAGAAGTTGTAAGTAGTCCCTCATTGCCTTGGGAATGGAATTTGGAAAGTGGGGATCCCGTTAGCTATGAGAAAACCTCACAAGAAGATGTTATGTCTTCTTGTTCGTTTGATTATGAGTTAATGATAACGGAAATAAATGACCGTTTCAAAAGTTCTCAAGCTTGGTTTTTGGAGACTGATGCCATGCTCGATGAGATCATTTCTTTACAAAATTGGGTCGAGGTTGAAACTTGCGTTTCACCTACACCCCTTTTTGATGAAGAAATAATTGAGAGTTATCCAAGCTTTAACACTTTCGAATTTCAACCTCTTATTAATTCTTCCGATTATATTGAGGTTGATGGTCCTTCCTTTCCTTTATTCCATACTATTCCCGAATAATTAAGTTTATCACAAAAATCGATTGAAAGTCTTGAGGACTTTGTCCTGGTTCTTGAACGAGATTGTTATTTTGAGATGATATATCTCATGGGATATTCACTTACACTAGCCCGACCTCCCATTCCGATTGAAGAACCTTGGGGATGTGATTTCAATTTTTCCATGATCAATGTGGTCTTGTCGCCCTTAGCATCCAAATCCCCCATCATCCCTCTCAAACTTTTAATTGATGATGGTTCATTTCTTATGCCTTACACATGCCTTCCGTTGTTCAAACGAAATTAATATTTTTTGGTAGGCATGTTTCCTTTGGAGGGTCCACCATTGATCTTTCAAAATAAAATCCCTTTTTGGGTGGATCCTAAACTATTTAGACTTCTAGTGTATAGTTAGTGTGAAATCCAAAAAGTAGGTTGTAAATAGTTAACTTTTTATTTTATTTATTTATTTATTTTTCTTTCTTCCTTTCTTTAGTTGTTCTTTATTTTTATATTTAGTCTAGTGTAATTAGTTAACTTTTTGTTATTTGTTTTTGCTATGCTCGGTACTAACTTGTTTTGTATATTAGTTTGGACTCGTGCTTATGGGAGATCACTCCAATTTTGGATAATATCATTCTTTTCCTATCTTTGTATTGTGTTCTTAATGCGCATTGAGGACAATGAAAGATTTAAGTTAGCGGTGTAGGATATTCTATCCATTTCATATTTTGTCCATGGATTTTATCACATGTTAGTTACTAAGTATGCTTTCTTAGAAAAAATTGAAAATTTTCATAAATATTTTTTCTCTTTTGTTGGGCATTTGGCCTTGTTTTCGATGATAAATTTTAATAATTTCCCAATCCATTAGACATTCAACGATGCATGTTCTCGATTTTAGAAGTTATTAGACTTTAGTCCTCAAATCATTGATTTATGAATAACTTCATGAATTAAACTTTAACCCATGAGCACATGATCTTTTCTTATTTTATTGATTTGGTTGAAGATTTTTATAACTCGGTAATCTTTTGTTGCATTATATATACTTACAATGAGTGAGCTTTGGCATTTTCTTCGTTTGTGAGTGTGTATACACTATTCTTTCCTCTTTGAAAACGTTGAATTTGTCGGCAGTCTCCCTATTCTTTCATTTGATCGTTCATTAATTAAGTTTATATCTTGAAATGTGTTACTTGAGCATGATTTTCAAATTTTATTTTGACTTGATAATTGCGTAAACTTTATGAAATGATCATAGGCAATCTTTGTTGTATCACCCATATTAGCCTTAACCTCACCTTATTTTTTCCCTAGTCAACCCCCTTGAGCCTTAATATAGCCTTTTGTTTCATTACCCAAAAATCCCATAACCAACTCCATATTGGAGTTATAAACCATACATATTACTTTTCATACCTTTGTTAAGAATGATGCTTGGTATTGAATGATGTTTGTCTTGTGGTCGCAATTTAAGCATGTGAGTGAGAAAAGTAAAGAAAAGAAAAAGAAAAAAGAAAAAAGAAAAAGAAAAGAAAAGAAAAAAAAGAAAGAGAAAGTTGTATATGTTGTATATAGTGCTCATTAAGCTTTTATTACTCCCCTATTGTCATATTTAATGCTTGTTATCGAAATCATATTCCAATTTTGATATTGCCCGCATTTTTCCAATTATTCCAAGTTTTCATTCTGAACACTTTGAATACGTACATACATTCCTTTCATTTTGTACCCTAGCCTAACCGACATTATAACCCTATAAAGTCCTATGTGATCTTAGGGTGATTTTAGTTCAAAATTTTAAATAACTTTGAAAATCTGTGAAAATGCATTTCGCCTCCTTTAATGAGCGGTATCTTTCATTGAGATTACAGTTTTTAATTTCTTATATAGAATTCTTAATTTGTGACATGTGCACGGCCTATTTTCCCTTTACATTTACTCCTTATGCTCGCATGTTCCGTGTTTTACCTCCCTATTTCAAGTGAATTCATTTGATGAGTGTAATGCCCGTAAGGATTGAATATATGCATGCTTTAATGTCATTTATTCGGATTATTTAAGTTCAGACCAAATCATGTTTTGCATGTGCTCTCCCTCCCCCGACTTTTAAAGTTTTAATTCTATGAGGTGCATTCAACCTGCTAATAACAACGGACTTTAGCTTGAATTCGTTCAATATGCTAATAACGCGTTTGAAATCTTGTTCGTTATTTTTGATTTTGTCGCATGTTGGGTTGGGCATATTTTGAGGAAACCTTATGATGTTTGTGGGTTTCATCCCTGAAAACCCTCACGAGACAACACTCGTCCACTAAGGTAACCTAGGGGTTTAACGGCTTATTGCATATGCTAAATGCAATCGTTCGCCCGCGAAAGTGGCCTTATCTTTTTATTTCTTTTTCATACCATTTTTTACTCCTATCCTGCTTTTGATTTACTTATAGTTCTTGTTATTTCCTATTTCATTTATAGGGACTAGCAATGTGTAAGTTAGGGGTGTGATATGACGCAAATATTGCGTATTTCACTCATTAACTTAATCTTTATTAGCCCCCTCGGGTACCTTAATCCCTATATTTATGCTTGTTAACTAGGCAACCTCAGATTTCTATATATAAATGCTTTGCAGGGGTTAATTGAGCTTTTGCAGGTATTTGGATGTTTAGTTTGAAGTGCAGACGCATTCCGGCGAAGTTTCGTACACAATCGCACGTGTAAGGGCATTTCAGTCATTTCACAATTTGGACAACTGCCCCAATGTCTTCACAGAAGTTGAATCCCTCTGAGTGAGCTTCGCGTGTCCATAAACGATGCATGAATCGGAGCCCTAAAGAATAATTTTCGTTGATTCAAGCGGAAGAGATTTACAACCAAGCCAAAATATGGGAGAAGATTCAATACCTGTAGGTCCGAATCGATTCGGACCCTCCTGAATCAATTCGGGTGGAGACAGTGAGCCAATCCCCTATTTTCGAATCGATGCTCTCCCTTTGCGAATCGAGTCACTGCAATCCAGTGAATCAGGTTTCCCTGTGCGAATCGATTCGATTTTTTGCCGAATCGATTCGCCTCTTTATTTAGAAGTTTGTCATTTTTGTGGGATTATATATAAACTCATTTCTCTCATTTTGAGAGAGATATCTGTCTATCTTGCATTTTAGTTTAGGGTTAGTGTTTTGAGAGATCTTTTTCTTCTCTCTTTGGTTGTGACCCCTTTGGGGTCTTGTAAGTTGAACTTTTCATTACCCCTACCATAAATATAGTTGTATTTTTTTGATTATGCTTTATTTCCATTGATGTCATTTAAATTCCTTGCCTAGATTAACTTGTATTTCATTTATTTATTGCTTTACTAGTGTTAAAGTAGTTCAATTTATGTATTGCCCTTAGATAAATAGGGTCGGGGTTGTGTTCCACCATTAATGGGTTTGAGCTCCAAAGACTAGGTTTTGTGTAAAATTGCATTTAATTGAAACCGTGCATATTAAAGTTGGATTGTTATGCGTTTATCTTTCTTTTACACGCAACGTTAAAGTTTATAGCGATAATTCGAATTTAATCCGCATGTGACCATTTTCAGTTAAATGTTTAATCTCGCAATTTTGGGTTAAATACCTTATTGTGTGATGTTTATGCTTAATTGATTATGCTCAATTAAATCGCTTTCTAACCTCAAATCTAATTAGTAGTTGTTTCGATCCGTGTGGTGGAATGCGATCTCGATCCTCGCTTTACTTTTGTGTAGCGTAACTTATTCTTTTCTTTTGTCACCATAACCACCCATTACCTTTTCTTTTATTTATTTTACACTTTTATTCCTAAAGTAATTTAACAATTAGAATCTAAAATTCAATCACTCCCTGTGGATTTCTTAGGATACCCGACTTACCGTTGTGCTTCGATCGCAAGTGTAGTAGTAGCTTAGGTTTTTCCATATAGAGCGGGAGATGAAATCAACGATAGTATCCCTACATGAACACTCGGTTTCCCTCACTTCAAGGACCCCGAGTAAACAAAGGACATCAAAGGGAGCAAGATCATCATCGTGAATATCGAAAAGGTTCCACAAGATCTAGGGCTAGTATGAGGAGCTCTGTGCATGTCGAGCAGACCTCTCAGGAAGAGAGTTCAACACATAGGCACAACAAAGCCTCTATATCTTCCCCGGCCAAGTCTAAACCAGAGGAGCATTCATGGAAGGGATCCATGCAACGGTTGGAAGATCGACTAGGTGAAATGGCTAAGACAAAAAATCCATTGCAAAGGAGTTTTTGAAAGGATAAATTTTCATCCAAGTAACTGTGGAATACCCCACACCTTTCAAATTCTAGCCATCCGTGGTTACTCCCAAATATGACGGGAAAACTGATCCAGTCTTGCATATAGACCAATACCAAGCTGCTGCCTACATTTATTGAGTTCCCGATGAGATGATATGTAAAGCTTTTTCCAGTTCTATCACAGGGCCAACTCAGATTTGGTATAATAATCTCCCTAGAGGTAAAATATCTAGTTTTCATCAGTTAGCTGAGTTGTTCATTGATAACTTTTATTTTGGGGATAAGATGATCAAGAGTGTCACTAAAATATTCACGTGCGATATAAGCTAAGAGAAAGAACTAGGGAATACTTTACTCGTTTTAATAATGAAAAGCTAAAGGTAGTAGATTATGAAGAGAAGACAAACATTACAGTAGTTATGGGTGGGTTACTTGCTAAATATATTTACTATGCCTTAGCAAAAAATCCACCTAAAACCATGACAGAATTAATGGCTAAAGTTGGAAAAATAATGAATACAGAGGAAGCTCCAGAGACCAAAGGTGAAGGTCAGAAAAATTATTCCAATTATTTTAAGAAGGATCAGAAAGATAAAAAGATGGATCAGATCGAGAAGTATGACGAATATACTCCACTCAACAAGGGTTTTCACCATATCTTAGAGGATATCAAGGTAAACAAAGATTTCAATTGGTCAGGAAAGCTAAAAACTCCCCCAATAAGAGGGATAAGTCCAAGCACAACGATTTCCATAGGGATCATGGGTACATGACCAAATAATTGCATTGCGCTAAAGAATGAGATTGAAAATCTTATTCAACGTGGATAGTTGAGCAGGTTTATTGATCGTAATGGCAACATAAATTATCAAAAGAGGTTAGAATCTCTAGCCCGAGTAAGGGATGATAATAAGAGAGTAAGGAATGATGATTTTGAAGAAGATCCAGACTTGTTGAAGAAACCCGATGAACCAGAAGTTGAGGTCATCATTATATCCATTCGGTGCCATTTTATTGTAGGTGGTGATGCTGAAAGAGGAGATGCCATTGCAGAAAGGAAAGCTTATTTGAATGAAGTCAAATCCTACCTATCTGTCAGACAAATTGATATGACTGAATCTAGTGATAGTTGGTCGAGGAAAGTTAACAGAGACATGATAGTAATTGGTTTTTCCAAGAATGATCTTAGTGGGGTTCTCTATCCTAATAACAATCCATTACTTACCACTTGCAGAGTTCATCATAGCAGAGTTATAAGAATCTTAGTTGACATTGGAAGCTCAGTTGATGTAACGTTCTACAACTGCTTTGACAGCCTAGGGCTGAAGATCATCAAGCTAGAACCATACCATAGATCTCTCATCAGATTTATAGGAGATAAGGTATACACATCAAGGACCATCATGCTGGAAGTCTTGGTCGGCACCTGGACAGCAAGCAGGAGAGAAAGAATTCACTTCTTTGTGTTGGATAAAAATGTCCTACCAGCTTACAACATCATCCTAGGAGGAGTGGGAATCAAGAAATTTAAGGTTGTGCCATCTACAGTGCACTAATGCATGAAGTTTCTAATGAACTACGGAATCGGCATAGTAAATGGCAGTCATAAATATGCCAGAGAATGTTATTATATATCAGCCGACGAATAAGAAATGAAAATGAAGAGCATAACAACTTTCCACATCGACACTCTATATTCTCGAGAAGAAGAGGAGCTGGTAATGGGACAAATTATGGAAGAAACAGAGACTGTGGTGTTGGACGATGAGAAGCCAAGAAGAACCACCCGTTAATCACTTTCCTTAGATAAAGGATTTTTTTTCCTAGAGCCATGGAGATATGCCAGGAATTAATACAAAATTCATGTGTCATGAGCTCAATATTTACCCAGGCTCCAAGACCATTAAACAAAAGCGAATAGTAGTTAGCCCCGAGAAGAATACAAAAATCTAGAAAGAATTAGAAAAGCTACAACGAGACCAGTTCATTGAAGATATCAAGTATCCAAGTTGGTTGACTAATGTGGTGATGGTCAAGAAGAAAAATGACAAGTGGCGCGTGTGTGTGGATTTCACAAATCTCAATAAGGTGTGTCCAAAAGATCATTTTCCTTAGCTAAGGATTAATCAATTGGTCGATGCTATCGTAGGTCATGAATTACTCAGCTTTATGGATGCTTATTCTGGTTACAACCAGATTAAGATGAAACTCGAAGACAAAGAAAGTACATCCTTCATTACCAGTCGAGGAACTTATTGTTATAATGTTATGAATTTTGGGTTGAAAAATGTTGGAGCTACCTATCACAGACTGGTAAACCAGGTTTTTGAGGAGTAGATCGGTAAAAATATGGAGGTATATGTAGATGACATACTCACCAAGAGAAAACACGTTGTCGACCACATAGTAGACTTAGATCAAACCTTTGATCAATTAGAGACACACCAAATGAAGCTCAACTTGACCAAATGCAACTTCGGAGTACAAGAAGGAATATTATTGGGGTACATTTTTAATCAAAGGGGGATAGAGACCAACCCTGACAAGATCAAAGCCTTACTTGAAATGCAGTCCTGAGCAGTAAGAAAGAAGTTCAAAGGCTAACAGAAAGAGTAGCTGCGTTGAATCGCTTCGTTTCCCAAGCAGCTGATAAGTGTCTTCCATTCTTGAAGGTGCTTAGAAAGACCTTTGAGTGGAATGAAAAATGTGAGAAGGCCTTCTCGAAGCTAAAGAATTATTTGGGTTCTCCCTCCCTCATTTCCTGACGAGTTCTGGGAGAAAACTATATTTATATTTAGCTATTTCAGAGTCGGTTGTTAGTTTCGCTTTGATCTGAATTGATAACGGAGTCCAAAGGCTAGTGTATTACACCAACAAAGCATTCAAAGGAGCTAAAATTAGATATCCTTGCTTGGAAAAGTTAGCCCTAGATCTTATTGAAGCATCTAGGAGGATGAAGCCATATTTCCAAGCCCATACCATCGCCGTCTATACATATTTACCTCTGCGATAAGCATTGCATAAGCCAGAAAAGTCTGAAAGATTAATGTCTTAGGTAGTGGTGTTAGGAGAATTTAAAATTATTTATGAGCCTAGAATTTCAATAAAAGGCCAAGAAGTGGCAGACTTCATTACTGAATTCACATATGAAGAGGAGCAACATATTCCACTTTTGTCGACCAAGAAAACTTCCACGACAGAGAGATTAACGCAAAAGCGACCAAAGATTATGGCCGATCAACCTGATTCATCAACTGCTCAAGAAAAATTACAATAGAGAAATAAGATATTCATGCATGGGGTACTGGTGGAAGAGGAATTCTCTGACGATTTTCTAACTTGGCAATTATTTGTAGACGGGTCCTCATATGCTATTGGAAGTGGAGCAGGACTCATCATTAACACTCATGATAACTTAGATGTGGAATATGCTCTAAGATTATAATTCAAGACTTTCAACAATAAGGCAAAATATGAAGCACTGATCATAGGATTGGAATTAGCTTCATTATTGGGCGTTGATTAGGTATTGGTATATAATGATTCTTAATTGATTATTAATCAGATGCAATAGCTTTATGGTGTCAAAGGAGAAACCATGATGAGATACCATCAAAAATCAATGGAGATTATCTCTTTGATAACTTTAGTTAAAATAGTAAGAATACCCAGACTTGAAAATGCCCGAGCAAATGCTCTTGCTCGACTTACCTCATTAACTCCAACAAAACTCAGACGAACAATACGAGTAGATATTCTTACCCATAGAAGCATCGATGGGATGGAAATAAGTGTTGTATATGTAGGGTTAGGTCCTTCTTGAATGGACCCAATTAGAGAATACATCGATCGAGGAACATTACCATCCGACCAAAAGGAAGCTAAGAAAATAAGATATAAAGCAACCAATTATGTGCTCAGAAAAAGTGTCCTATACAGGGAAGGATACACTGTTTCATTGCTTAATTATGTTCATCCAAAGGAGGTCAATGACTTAATTAAAGAGGTGCATGCGGGTTCATGTGGTGCACACAAAACTGAAAGGTCTCTGAGATAAAGAATATCAATGCAAGGTTACTATTGGCCGACGATGAAAGCAGATTGTGTTACTTTCACTAAGAAATGCCAGAAGTATGCTACCATGCACAGAAGACTAGGAAAAATCCTAACACCCATAATATTTCCATGGACCTTTGCAATATGGGGGATTGACTTACTTGGACCACTACCGGCTACTAAAGGGAGATTCAAATACCTGATTGTAGTTGTTGATTACTTTAACAAATGGGTGGAGGCTAAACCACTAGTTGATATGCCTTATCAGAGAGTGTTCCAGTTCATATGGAAGTAGATCGTTTATAGATATGTCATTCCTTATGCCTTTAACATAGTACTCAATTTAATAATGAAGAATTTGAAGAGTATTGTATTCAATCTGGCATCCAAAAACTTCATTAATCATCTGGTCATCCACAATGCAATGACCAAATATAGGTCACTAATAAAACCCTATTATATGGGTTAAAGCCAAGGTTGAATGAAGCTAAAGGCAACTGGATTAATGAACATCACAACATACTTTAGGCTTATAGGACTACTTCCAGAACAACAAGAGAAACTCCATACAGGCTAGCCTTTGTCACTGAGGCAGTAGTTCCGGTGGAAATAGGTTTGCCCACTCAGAGGGTACTGAACTTTGATTCACCCAAGAGTGACCTTATGATGTGAATGGATCTGGACATCATAAAAGAAGTTCGATAAGATGCTACCATTCGAATGGTTACCTATCAACAAAATACTGCAAGGTTTTACAATCGAAGGGTCAAGATGAGCAACCTGAAATAAGGAGACCTAGTACTTAGGAAAGTAATCCAAATAACAACAAGATGGAGCCTAATTAGCATGGTCCATAATGTATCTCGACGGTTATATGACCACGAACCTATCGATTGGAGACTTTATAAGGGGAACAATTCAAAAATCCCCAGATCACATATCATTTGCATAAGTATTATTATTAATTCGCTTTGAAAATTCTAGACTTACTGTAATTGCTTATTCAAATTAATGAAATTTTAGTTTTCTCCATTCTTAATCGTTGTTGTGTTTTTTTTCGGAGTATGGTGGCTACACCTAATTACACTATGAGATGAGCAATTTTGAGCAATTTATAATGGATAAGCAAGCAAGTTTTTGATTAAAAGTTTTCAAAAAGTTCCTCCCCATGAAAGGCATGGTTCAAAATTTTCCAACTTTAGAAAAGTTCTCAAAAAGTTCCTCGCCAAAAAGGGCATGGTTCAAACTTATTCAAATGTTTCTAATTTCAGAAAAGTTCTCAAAAAGTTTTGTGCTGAGAAGGGCATGGTTCAAACTTTTCTAAATTTTTCCAACTTCAGAAAAGTTCTCAAAATGTTCCTCACCGAGAAGGGCATGGTTCAAACTTTTCCAACTTCTGAAAAGTTTAAACTTCATATATGATTTGTCTTCGGCAAGTCACGAACAAAAAGTCAGTAAAACTTCTTAATTAGATGTTTTACCCGACTAGGTTAAAATGCTGGAATAATATACATTCCTAATGCACTTGGTCACCACTGATAACAAATTCTGCAACTTAGTACAATAAAGTTATTTACAGTTTTATCTTAGTGCATTAGTCGAATCTAAGGCCGTATACATGATTCAAACATGAATTAAATATTAATATTTGAGCAATTTATTTAGTCTATAAACCGATTGACTAATCTTTATATAATTCACCTAATCGACAAAAAAGAATAACAACAACCATAAACTTGAATAAAAAGAACTCAAATTAATTCCATTTCATTGATCACAATGTATTACAATGGCAATTAATAAGCAAAAAATCAATATAAGAAAAATATCAATTTATTTTGTTGGGTATTTTTCTTGGGCCTTGTCCATTCCTGTAGGAGGATCATCAAGAGTATTGGGAGAATTGATTGTGTTAATGTCCCTTAACATTTATCTTCTACTTCTGCTCGTCCTATTAATTAAGTGAGTAGGGAGAACAATCTCAAGCTCATCATGAAGGCCATAATCCCCTAAGTATTTGATTTCAGACATTGGGGAATCGAATTAGGAGGAATCCATTTGGTATCTAATTTGAATGGAGGCTTGTCACAATCCAAGAAATCGCTGTCATTCCAATGCCACATGTCACTATTTTGATCAAACTTCAGCAAAAGTAGCAAGTTGGTCAATCCCCATTTATAGCCTTCACGACTTCTTTGAGCCGGATTATCATCCATGTGGGCTAAAGCCTCATTATAGCCCTTTATCCAAATTTCTCTAGGCCGTTTGTGAAATTGTAATACAAGTCGCTCCACTTTATTTTGAAGCTTCTTAAGGACATTATCCTTAACTTTTAGTTGAGCAGCCTGGTCAACAATGGCATTATCTTTGGCTTTCAACTGGGTAGCTTGGTCGGTAAGAGTCTTTTTAGTCCTTCCCTCCTCAACAGTTGGTCGGATAACTACCCTTTGCCTAGAAATTTGCCCATGTTTAATTTTCTTTTTTTGCAAAGTCTCCAGTTCTACCACCACTCTTGCATTTTCATTCTCCAAAAAGGAATCTCCTTCATTGGGACTAACATAAGTACCAGTTAATCTCTTCAAGCTTTTGAAAAACGTTGCTAATGCCGTTCAATACAAGATTAAACTGTATAAGCAACTCCGAATTGTTTGTTGGAGAAACCCTTTTCTTTTGAAAATAAAAATTATAAACAACAAGATGTGTTTACAAAAAAACTTATGTACGAGAGTAATCAAGACTTTGTAATCAGTTTTTTTTTTAAAACAAGACAGTTTTAAAAATCAGCACACTATAGACTGAGATGAGGAGATGAAGATAATCAACACACAGTTTTTAACGTGGTAAAACCTCTCCCAACAGAGGAAACATCCACGGTGGCTTCTAAGTCACAAAAACAAAAATCCACTAATAACAAATAATAGTTACAAACAATACAACATACATGCACACAAATCAACCTATTCTAAGTTTAGGAATATACCCCACTTGGTGTCCTTCTAACTTCTCATAGATCTGTTTGTTGATGATGTTCTTCCAGTTTGATAACTTTATTTGCTTTAGCTTCCTTATGTCGACTCAATGATCTTTGATCTTATACACAACACTTCTAGTGTAGTAGTGTGTTAAGTGTTTGTGAAGTGATTCCTATCACATGCATGCACTCACACACACTTAGATTTACAGACAGTCCTAGAAAAATTACATATAAAGTCTATATGCAGTGATTTTGTTTTCTTTCTTTCTTACAGAACTAAAAACCTGTTTGACCTTTAATATAACCCAGATTCCACGGATATCTCGCTTCAAAATCGGTCAATATCTTAATCAATCTCGGTTTTAAAAATATTTTTGAGATTGAAAATCTCCAAGTGTGAATCCAACTAGGTCAAGGTTAAGTTTTGTAAGAACAGAAACCATAAAACATTTTCAAAACCAAATCAGTAAAGATTTTCTTAAACCAAGTAAGAAATATGCAGATCTAGTGAAAATGTAACATGCAGAATGTAGATCTAAAGTTTCTATGAAAAAGAAACACAGATCTTCACACGAATGTTTAAGTTGTAAACAAGATCATAGACAAAGAGGTTACAGCTTCAAATGAACAAACCACTCTCTCTCTCAAACACTCAAGGTTGTGTTTGGGGTTAAGTGTATACGAAGGTTTGATTCAGAAAAATGAAGTGTTTAGGGTTAGGGTTTGGTTTTGGGCTAACAGAGTTTTCTTTCTCCCTCTTCTCTCTTTTCTTTTCTCTCTTCTCTCTATTTTTTTTCTCTCAGAAATGACGAATGCCCAAAAGTCTTGAAAGTCTGAGAAGTGGAGGGTTTATATAGGGGTAAGGGAAGGTTCTGGAACGACGAAGGGAATCAATGGCTGAGATCAAGTCTTTCTAACTTTGACTTGATCCAAGGGTTATGAAATAGCGGTGGTTAAGATGATTGTGGTTGGTTCATAGATATAGCACCAGGATTGACTAAAAACACATGCAGACCATTGATTAGGAATGATCCAACGTTCAGCAATGCACCATGCAATCCTCTCACAAAACAAACACAAATTGATGCAACTAGCAAGTGATAAGTGTTGGCATGTGATACGTGTTCAAACGCGCGTCTAAAATATTTACAAGCAGCCCCCCTGAAGTCTCTAGCGCATTTATATCCTACCCAATCAAACATTTCAGTGAAAGCTGAAGTTTTCAAAATAGAATATTAACCCCACAAATTTTATAAACACATTTTTATTAATGAAAACATTATTTAAAAAATGTTTAAAAATTCCCAAAAAATAATTAAAACCACATTTTAAGAGGAATTAATCACACAATCAATTTTGAGCAATATGTACACATGTATGCACTTCTAATTGTGTGTAGTGTGATTCAATTTATACCTTCATGGATCATTGTAGAGGATTAGAGAGATAAGTTCTGAGGCTTTTTGGATTCTAGGTTAGACAACCAATTTTGTCACTATTTCCAAATTAGATGAACACTTATACAATATAGACTTAAGCAAGTCAAAAGTATAAGGTGCTTCATCTAGTTTATCCCGTAAAGCATTATTCTCTTTCTCCAACATTACAACAATGGATCTAGCATTCTCTAAATCCCAATTCAAGGAAATATCTTTTTTGTTTAAAGAAGAAATGATATCCCTCAATTTGGTTTCAAAACCCTAACCTTCATTTAAAGCTTTATACTTGGCCTCATAGTCAGAATGAAGTAAGGCCAAGTATTGCTTGTGATATCGTTGTAATTTCTCAATCATCTCATAATATGCAACATTATTATCCACAACTATGTCTAATCGACAATGGAGATGAATATATGACTCTTCCACTTGGTTGGATGCATCTGAGCTGAGCAACCCATTACTGAGCAACCCATTCAAGTCTTTTTCAATCATAAGAACATGGTCAACCATCAGGAGATTTTTACCTCGTCTGAGTAGGTCAGATTCAACAGAAATTATATTTTTTTCCTAGCATCAAACTGGAAAGTTACAAATACACGGGTTTATGGAAATCCAAGAGATCAAACAGCATAAAAGGTAAAGCAACACAGTTCAACATAAACTACAAATCATTCTTAAGGAATGGATAGCAACTAAAGAATAAAAGTTTTTCTTTCATTAATTGATAAATGAATCATAAGCGAGGATACATCTTTATGAAAGAAAGTACAAAGAAAAATAAATAGATAAACTTGCTAGACCTTTTCCTTGTCATGGGCTTGATTTTGGCCGGCAGCAGGTTGGTCGGCACTAGCACTAGCACTTAGCACCACTGAGGATTTAATAGGAACCATAGAAGATCCCCAAGATCTCTCCTTATCATCAAACTCCTCATCCAGGTTAGGAGGAGTGCCACGATCATACCCGAGGAAGAGTTCAGAGTTTTCTTCGATGCCGACCACCATTAAAGCTTTAGTCCAACCTTCTTTTAACGACCATTTCTTTGCATACTAAATTTGAGAAGAGGCAACACATATATATTTATACCATCCATTAGCAAAGGCATCTTTGCCTTTGGCCTTTAAAGCAAGCACCTTGCCCTCAGCGATTTATGCCCTAGTTATAGCATCTGACAGTTTATCCTCGACAGCCTTGGCACTGCCTTCAATATTATTTAGTTTTTACTAGGCATATTCATCTCTCTCATTGGCATCCTTTATCATACCTTCAGTAACATTGGCCCTAAAAATAGCCTTCTTCAAATCTTCTTCCTAGGATTTTTAGTTTGCTTCCCAAGCTCGTCGGGATTCTTCTAAAGAATTTTTTAGACCTTCAAAGGCCTCTTCAAATTCTCCTTGAGAAGAATGTAGTTGATCGTCCTTCTCCATCACCTGGTTAAAATCAACCAGGAACTGAAAGAAGGGTAAAAGAATCAGACATCAGAAAAAGTTGATCACCATGGAGGAAAAAGGAGAAAAGTAAGAAACTTACCAGTGCCAATTTATGATAAGCTTTTTTTAGCAGCTTGAACCTAGGAATGGGAATTGATGAAACTCTATCATCATAGAGTGTTATAGATCTAATTAAACCCTGGGCCAACCCAGGGTTAACAGCAACAGAGTCTGACCTAATGTGAGCCTAAATTTTTATCACCAATTCATGTTGGTCGATGGTCTTTTTTACAGCCAAGGCCCGATGCTCGACTGTTATAGTTTGTACCTATTTGAAGGATCAGGCAAACCTCTATTTATTATCTTCAATTGGTGCTCCTCATCTTGAGTCTCACCAACACCAATAGGCCTCTTATCACCGACTTTAGACTTCTTTTCAACTGGATTCTTTTCTATATCGGTAATATTCTAAGGTTGAGGGGATAATGGTCCTCCCATCAGATTGGGAATTTTCCTCTTCGTCATTCTGTGGAAGGAGAAATAAGAATCTCATAAATGTCAAAAGACTCAAAAGAGGAAGAAGTTCCTCCCTGAGTGAAATGAGCGCCTGCGGACTTAGTGGCTGAAGAAGTTGGCACTAAATGTTCTTCAAGGTTGATAATAATTGAGGGCAGAGCAAGTGTGGGTCGTGAAACAAAAGATGTGATGAAACTCTTGTATTCTAATAATAGGGATGCAACCATATGATGTTCTTCTCCAAACTTTTGGGTCAAACCCCACAGGAACTTAAGGTCACTAAGGTTGGTTTCCCATTCCTTGGGGCACTTTTTCTTACTTTCCTCTGCACAAAAAAGAAACAACAGAGTTAGTCGGTGTATATTATAAATAAAAATCAAAAGATAAATGAAAATTAATAGATTGATAACCTATGCCTCGTCCTGATTAGGGACAACTTGGACTAGTATAAGCCAACCTAGTTGGGATAGGGTATATTGCCAGTTCTTGACAATAAGACCATAATCCCAGTAATCTTTATTGGAACCAGGCAAATTTACTTTTAAAGCTCTATTAGCTTTCCTAGTTTTCAAATAGTTGGTACTCTTTCAAATAGTTACCCACTTGTAGCAAAACATCAACTCTAAAACCCCAGTATGGGTCCCATATAGTTCATTTAATCTATGAACCCTATTGACAACCCTCCAAGTGTTGGGGGCTACCCTAGAAAGTACTATATCGAAATATTGGCAAAATTGAAGAAAAAGGGGATTATGTGGAAAAGTGATACCACACTAAGCTATGAATAAAGTTGGGATCTAATGACCCTCGAAAAGGGAATAAATGTCAATGGGACCCCTGGGTATCCTAAGTCTACCCAAGATGGGATTTTACTCTTTTCTCTAAACTCATCTAAAGAGTTCTCATCAACGATGTGAGCCATGTTGAAAAAGATAGAATAGGTGATAAAACAGAGGTAACAAAAAAGAAGGCTTATAGGAAATCAAAGACGATGGAAAAAAACTAAAGAAGGAAATGGTAGTAAACAATCGCATAGAGAAAAACTCGAAAGTAAAGAGATAGCTAAAGTTAAGAAGATTTTAGGTGGAAGGAATGGAGGGAAACACCGTACCTATTTATTGGTTGCCCCAAGAAATGGAAATGGAATGATTAACTTAACGAACAATATATCTACCATCGTCTGTACGCTTTTCGAAGCATAAAAAGATGACTGTGTCCTTTGGCGATTAAAAACATTCAAATTATTTACAGAAATGCCATCATCAAATAGTGCAAGAAGAAATTTTTACAAGTATGGAAGGTCAGCTGCCTACCAGACAATTAAATAGAACACCGAGTAACTTGTTGGGATAAATACTCCATACTTTCACACAAAAATCAAGCATGGAATATTGGGAGCTTTTATTGTATGCAAATATTATACCCCATGTGGCCCAATAATGAATACTCACCTATCATCCAACGTGGCCGACCAACCTACTTGATCGGCTCCATAGACATTTAGTTGGCTGGAATGCCGACCAACCCCAAAAGGACAACTAACAGGAACATCAATAGTTACTCAAAAATAATGCCAACCAATACTAAATTCCAAGATTTTTACTTATTGTACACATATGTAAACGCTTAGCAAAATAAAGGCGTTCCATCTTTAGCGTTTTGGCACCCCTATAAATACATACTACTCCCTTAGCTCAAGGGATAACTCGAATCACTCATATGCACACCATAATGATCTATTGTAAACCCTATTGAATAACAACAACATTGGATGTAGGCTAATTTACAGTTGAACCACTCTAAAATCTTTGTATCTTGTGTGTGTGGTTTGGGTTATTTCTCTTATTTTTATTTGTGATTATAAAATTGGAGTTAGTCCATTTTTAGACATCAACAATGATATTAATCCCAACCCAATAGTTATCTAACTAAAGGTAAGTTACTAAATGACCCACTATACTTTTATAACAAAAAATATTTTTTACATACCATAGAAAACATATATATATATATATATATATTATTTTGGGTCGAGCATAGTTCATTCTTGAGGGTGCTTCGCTCGCGTTAAACTCAAATTATATTCGATCTTAATATCTCGGCTCAAACTCGACTCGGTTTAAACTCAATAAAAGCTTAGCCCAAATTTAGCGGACCGAGCGAGCGGGCTTCAGGCTTGCTCGACTCAATTGGAAGGCCTACCTAGGCAAAATCCGAAACCAAACCGAATTTGTATAAGTCCATAGTTAATATAAATTATATTAGCAGGAGGATGTAAATACGTAAATGAGTATAACAGTCCAAATAATAGGTCTCTATACCAAAAGACGAGACGCTATAATCATAATAAGTCTGCACATATTCTAAGAACTCTAGAACTTGATGCTCTGATTCCATCTGTGACACCCCGCTTATTAAAATAATGGATGGCCAAACCTCTACTAAAATAAAACAGGAATCTCATATGGCTCATTCTTAACACCACTATCGAAAAATAATTAATTACTAGCCACCTTTTATTTTATTAAGCCTGTGTCAAATTTTTTATTATCTTTATTCAAGTGACATAACACAATATAGTAAAAACCATAACTCATTCAAATAAATAAACCTATCTACAATCACATAATAGTCTAAATACTGAAATCTATTACATGCCAAAATTTATGGAATAAACCATCGGTATAACATCCATACAATAACCTCCATAGCTAAAATAAAATCAAATGGAATAAAACTATCTGACATGGGAAACATGCCCGAATAGTAAGGAAAAGAGTTATGTCAACTAAATCAAATCCCGGTAACACTCCACAGCTATCGCAACTTCGATGACCTGGAAAGATGATCATGCTTGGCATCCCTGTGGCTGGACACTTAAAAGTTTTTAAAAATAATTTTGATACGGGTCAGAACCCAGAACCTTTTTAAAAGTACTTTGCAAGTAATTAAAATGCATAATAATTATGAGTGTTTTGTTCCATCTTTAAATTGGTGTTGCATTCACATGAGATAATGTTCACCCCTCAACTATAGTGCACACCTAATATATGCATTTTAACCCCCTAGTTATGCTATCCGCCTAAATGGTTCTCCAACATCTCTAAGTCCATACGCTATCTTGTTCATGCTTATTTTATCAAATTAGTTTATATACAATTAACAATTATAATTCTCAATTATCATCTAATAATTTATTTTCTCACAACTTTCACTAGTTATTATATAACAATTCATAATTATGTCTTAAGCCCGTATATATTTTCTGCACATTTATATACATATGTTCTATAACACAACAAGCACACATATGTCGTGTATAACCTCAACCCCCCAAATTAATAGCTCACTAGATGCGGGTCTCTAAAATACTATCTTGTGTGACACCCCATTAAATTAAATACCGGGTGATAAGTCCTTTATTAAAATAGTGTTTGAGATTAAGCAACCGAGGCAGCTCAAGCGTGGCAACTCAGCGAGGCAGCTTAGCGGGGCAGCTCATACTTTAGCTTGTTGTATTAGTCATATTGCATTTATGTTTATGTTAACTATAAGCTATAACGGTTGTAATGATGTAACGAGAATAATAATGAGTTTTAGTGTGAGGTCAAACGGTACTCGCGAGAGACTAGGCTTGGCAGGGCCTGGGAGAGCTTTCATGCTTTATCGAATGACCTCGCCGTGGGAACTTTAGAGGGACCTGGTTTGGAGGATTGAGAAGTGAGACACCGTTGGGGCTTGTCCTGACCATCTTAGATACACCTGGTAAAAATACCGAAGGACCCTGATCGTGGAAACTCGGGCGGAGTAGCTTGGAGTTCCATCGAGCGTTGATTTGAGAACCAAATAACCCTCTACTTAATGTCACATCTACTGTAGGTGATGTCACTAGCCAGCTAAACAATGTCAGACATGCACTTGAGTAAACCGCCGTGGTATTTGGGGCTGTCAGGCAGTTGGTGAGCCACCTCTGCGACAACAGCCCCCTGACACACAGTGGTTAGGCAAAAGGTATGCCTTGGCATTTAATGTTTATGACATGGAGACAACTAGTGCATCAGGCATTTAATGTTGTGATATATAGTATGAGGGATGTCTTTCATAATCTTTAATGACTGAGTTGCCTTGGGGGTGGTGTGTGTGTGTGGGGGGGGGGGGGGGGGGGGCTATTTAAGGAACCTAACCACCTTTGAGGAAGGGGATCTTTTTTAGGGTTGAGGAGTTATTGCTAGAGAAAATACACATCAGAAAAGGAGAGTTATTGCAAACCAAAGGGTTCACTCACTCACCATTGTTATTTATTACGAAGCTTTTAATGCTTGACAGGGATTTCTTGAGGGTGTTTGGTGTGTTTCTACCTGCCTACCAAGGTGTATCTAGGGTGCTTACTTCTCTCTCCCTCTATCTAAGTTACTTCTAAAGGTCATTACTATTTCCTGAGTTATACACGAGAGTTTTGAAAGTTTAAACAAAGTTTATCTTCATTGGGTTTGTGTCTGTGTGTCCTATCATTAATCCAAAGCTTTGGACAAATTAGCTTATCATTACCATACTCATATAGGGGTTACGCCTCCATCTATAATCCAAAGTACCCTCTTACATTTGGTGACTCTACTGGGGAGGCATTCTTCAAAGAAAGGAGTATGGCGCAAGATAATGCTAATCGAAGGCACAACTTTGATGACATACATCATAATGAAGAACAAGCTACGAGAGAACTGGAGGCTCTAAGGGATGGAGCTCTTCGAGTGGAGGTAGCTCCAGTTCCGACGACATCAGGCGTCCCGGGGGTGACACAAGCTTTCACGAGTGCGGGGTTGGAACCCACTCAGGTCTCACTCCTCATGAGTAAGTTTTATGAGTTTTTACAGACTCCAGTAGCTTTAACTATGCTGGGAGGAGTGGAGGCCAATGCCTTCGTAACACCAGGGGTAGCTCCAACGGCCCTACCAGGCGCAGGCGTAGCGGGAACAGTCCCACCGAGCGTACCCTCTATTGTGAATCCAGCATAGGGAACATCAGGAGCATCGGCGACCGTAACCGTGGCGCCTGCTCCAGCTGCAACGGGCGCTCAGCCCGTAGTACCATTGGTTGTTGCCCCAGTAGCATCACCCATGGAGGAAATGAGAAAGGAGATGTAAAAGGAGATGCTGAAGTTCATACAGGCCTCCTTGCAATCTACTGGCGAGGGGGCTTCGGTTTTTGATGACTTTCGAATGCCGTATCCCCATGAATACAATGATGAGCCCTATCCAAAGGACTATATTCCTCCTATCTTTGAAAAATATACAGGGAAAGGTGGGAACCCAAAGGAGCACATTAAGCATTTTGTTGAACACTTGGGAGCGCATTAAAATAACAAGAACCTTAGGTTGATGGAGTTTTCCAAATCCCTAACTGATAAGGCGTACACTCGGTACTCCCATTTGACTCCCAACAGCGTTTCTACGTGGGAGGAGATGCACGCATTTTTTGTCCAAAAGTTCTTTCTGGCAGAAGATGAGTACACCTGGACCTAACTTGGTAGGGATAAGCAAATACTTGGGGAAGAAGTGGTGGCCTATGTTCGAAGGTTCAGAGAAAGGTCCCTCTATGTAAGGGAGGAGGCTAAAGAGTCCAAGTTATTGCAGATTTGTGCTGAGGGACTGCTTCTTGAATACATCTTCCATCTTATCAATGAGACGCGCGAGGGGACTTTTGCGGCATTCTTGAAAGCGGTGAGAAACATCTCTTTGGTAGTGCGACCCAACCTGGTGGTAGCGCCCATGATGTTCAGGCAGCCGATGCAACCCGCGAGGGGGAGGTCTCAACCCCCACGGGTGGGGTACGTCGAGGGGGAAGATAGGGGAAAAGCACCGAAGAGGGATAACAAGAGGAAGTTCGAAAGAGACAGGGAAGATCCGCTACCATTGCCTTATACGGTGGAAGGAGCTATCAGCTGTTACAACGTAATGGTCCAAGGGGGATGGTCTATAAACCAAAGGATGTCCCCATCGAAGATCCCGATGCGATAACGAAGGCGAATCCAAGGTATTTACAGGTTCATCGGAGGATCCAGCATCCGACAGAAAGTTTCTTCACACTAAGAAGGATTATTGACAAATACGTGAAGGCAGGGACATTACAAATCCCTCCGTAGGACGTCAATAACAACCCACTACTCATACATGGGTCTAATCTTGTGGTGGCCTATGATGAGGAAGCAGAGAAAAGAGGTAGGGATGATTATAAGGAAGCTTTGGAGATTTGCACCAGGGGAATGGCTAATATCGTGTTAGCTTACGATGAAGCAGGCGCTAAGGATGTGGAGGATGTACAGGATATCCAAGGCGAAGAGGTAGACCCAACCTAAGAATTTTGGGCAGTTTCAATGTCCCCGAAGTTCACTTGGTTCTTCGAACAAGTGGGGATTCCAAAGGAGAGTAGGTTGGAGATAACCCATGCGATATTTGATATTTTGAGAAAGAACACGGTCCCTTCGCTGAGATGGAAGGGACCTATGGCCAGGTTGGTGAGAAGGTTTCTATCAGAGGTAACCTTCAGCGATGCAGATAGGGCTGTAAGGTTCCCTCACAACAGGCCATTGTATGTGACCTCCAGGGTCAACGGAGTTAGCTTCGCAAGGACTCTTATGGATGGGGGTGCTTCTATAAATATCATGCCAATCAACTCCTTCCACACAGCCAGTATTCCAAAAAAAGGCTGGTACCCATGCCTTTAGTGATTTCGAGGTTTGATAATCAATCTTCCAAGTCCATTGGGTACGTTAACATTGGGATTGTAATGGGAAATCTGAGTTCCCATATCAAGTTCCACGTAATAGAGAGTGAAACTTCCTATCATCTGCTAATAGTAAGGGTGTGGATGCACAAACAAGGCCTAGTTCCTTCTAAATACCACCAATGTGCTAAAACGAATGTCAAGGGCACAGAGGTGACCATTAGGGATATAAAGAGGCCCTTCGCTGTTGAAGAGGCTCACTTGGTGGACGCAGCGTTTTACACAGAATTAGAGGAAGATGTTCGGGTCTTGACAAGAAGAATGGATGGGGTATGGGTTCCCTCGATCAGAGAAAGTCGTTACTATCAGCAGGCAATGCAAGAAAGTCGTTACCGAGGAAGGAAAGGTGGTGTTTCGATTGTAACGGTGTGAGCGGGCGGTCGAAGAAGCTGAGGATGAGGTTGACCCGATATATGAATGTTTCTTTGTAGATCAATGGGGGTAGTGCATGGTGATAGATAATTCTAGCATACAGGAATTCGTGGAAGAAGTTGCCGAGGAACCAGATTACATGGCAAATCAGCCAAAGCCCCAGGCACAAGAGTTGGAGCAATTGAACCTGGGAAAAGAAAGAGAAGATCCAAGACCCATCTTCATCTCGAAGGATCTCGACAATCAGAAGCGAGAGGCCTTGGTCGAATTGATTCAGAAGTTTATAGATGTCTTCGCATGGAAATACACGAAAATAGAGGGGATGGATGAG
This sequence comes from Sambucus nigra, assembly GCA_949130495.1. Lineage (NCBI taxonomy): Eukaryota > Viridiplantae > Streptophyta > Magnoliopsida > Dipsacales > Adoxaceae > Sambucus > Sambucus nigra. The sequence continues at coordinate 337,356,172 of OX422208.1, forward strand.
TAAGTAAACTACCACAAGTTGAACGTAATGCCTTCAACCATTCCAGTGAAACAGGCAACAAGAACGTACAACCCCAAGTTGGATCTGAAGATTAAAGAAGAGGTCCAGTGCCTACTAACGGCGGGGTTCATCGTACCGATACAACACCCACTCTGGCTATCCAGTATTGTCCCAGTAGGAAAGAAGGATAAAAACTAAATAAGGATCTGTGTGGACTTCAGAGATTTGAATAGAGCTTGTCCTAAATATGAGTTCCCTCTACTCTCCATCGATAGCCTGATAGACGCAATGGCTTGTCATGAGATGTATAGCTTCATGGATGGATATATGGGGTATAATCAGATCAAGATGGACCCTTCGAACGCAGAGAAAACGACATTCAGAACCCCATTGGGTAACTTCATGTACAGGGTGATGCCGTTCAGCCTCAAGAACACTGGGGCAACTTACCAGAGAACGATGATGGCCATTTTTCATGACTTCTTCCACAAATTTGTAGAATTTTATGTGGATGACTTGGTCATCAAATCAAAGGCGAAGGGGTCCCACCTGAGCGACTTGATGAAGGTGTTTTCTCATTGTAGGAGGTATAAGTTGAGGATGAACCCGTTAAAGTGTGTTTTCAGAGTGATAAGTGGGAAATTCTTAGGTTTTGTGGTTGATCGACAAGGGGGTACAAATGGATTAGGACAAACAGCGGGCGATCTTGGAAATTCTAAGCCCTAGAACGGCGAGGGAGTTGAAGAGATTCCTCGGTAAAGTCTCCTACCTTAGGAGATTTATGCCTGGATTTACCGAAGTAACACACCCGCTGATGTCGTTGTTGTGAAAGGGCACGAAGTTCAGATGGGAGGAGGTTCACCAGGAGTCTTTCGATGGGCTGAAGAAGTTGTTGATTTCACCACAGACCATGGTTCCCCCACGGGCAGGAACACCATTGCAGTTATATCTCACATCTACCACGAGGTCCGTCGGAGCTTTGCTGGCACAGGAAATTAATAGGCAAGAACGACCAGTTTACTGCCTCAGTAGAATCATACATGGGCCAGAGATTAGATATAGCAACCTAAAAAGGCATTGTTTAGCCTTAGTCATTGTAGCACAAAAACTTAGGCAATATATGCTGTCTTTTACAATCCATATTGTAACTAGATGCGATCCTATTAAGTATTTATTAGCAAGAACTATATTGGTCGGAAGGCAGCTAGGTGGTTCCTCATCCTCTCCAAATATGACTTGAAGTGTGTAGTACCTCGTGCGATCAAGAGCTAGGCGTATGCCGATCTATTGGAAGTTTTTCCATCAGGGACGTTTGAACCACCTAAAGAAGACATTCCAAGAGATGACCTACAAGCCAATTACCTGGATGCAACTGAGGAGGAGTGGATGATGCAGTTCGATGGATCTTCGGTAGAAAAGAAGGGAGGGCAGGGGTTATTCTTTCAAAAGGAATGGAAGAGATTTGCCGTTCCTATAAGTTAGATTTCCCTTATTGCAATAATGAAGTAGAGTACGAGGCATTAGTGTTAGGGTTGCTGGAGGCTCTTCGAAGGAGAATTCGTTCACTCTGCATTAAGGGGGATTCGAACTTAGTGATCCAGCAAGTAAACGGAGAATATGCGTTGAAGCACATGAACCTGGCACCATACAGAACAATCATTCAGAGGCTCCTCAGCCAGTTCCATCGAACTAAGATCAAGAGACATCCCATAATGATGAACCGCCATCCAGATGCGTATGCAACTATCGCCACGAAAATGGTCATGAGGAGCGATATAACTATCATCACGATCCAATGAAGAATAACTCCTTCGATGGTACAATCAATTCTACCGATGGGGGAGGACGCGAACTGGAGGGGAGAGATTAGAAAGCAACTGGAGTCTGGCGAAGGGGTAATGGGGCTAGAGAGTTGGCCCAATATTTTACAAACTAGGGAAATCTCCACTTCAGAAATTTAGGGGGATGGTTATCAAGATGGATTGGCTCAGAAGAAGCAGGGCGAAGGTTAAAGAAACCACACGAGGAGCACTATGAAACAACTGAGGTACCTCTTTATTGGAGAATTCAAAGAGAGGGATATTTTTGGCCTAGAATGAAGCAGGACGCGGTGGAGCTACAACGGAGGTGCGATAAGTGTCAGCTTTTTTTAAAGCATCTGAATATCATTTCGTTAAAACTCAGGCCGATTGGAGGCAACCCTATATCGACTTCATTCAATATGGAGTGATCGCAACAGAAAAAATGGATGCAATGGGATTAAAGCGTAGGGCCCCAAGGTTCTATATCCAGGAAGGGCCACTCTATCGAAGGGGATACTTTAACAGACCATTACGTTGCATCACGAAGGAAGAGGCAACTGAGGTTCTCAAAAAGGCTCATGATCCAACTCACATAGGAGGGGCCAAGTTGTATGATCAGTTGATGATGTTGGGGTATTATTAGCCAACAATGGAGAAAGAATCTGCTGAGTTCGTTCGAAAATGTAAATCTTGCCAACTACATGGAAACATGATCCATGGCCCATCGGTGGACTTACACTCTCTGGCAACGCCTTACCCTTTTCACACTTGGGCGTTTGACCTGGTGGGGGCAATACATCCTTCTTCGAGAGGGAAGATATGGATACTAGTTACAACGGAGTGCTTTACAAAGTGGGCTGAGGCAATACAACTCAGAAGGGCGATGGCTGAGGTGGTGAGCAACTTCATTAGAGAATACATTATTTGTCATTTTGGGATCCCAAAGGTTATTCTCTCAGATAACGGGACGCCCTTCGTCAATTCATAAGTAACAATGCTCACAGACAAGTATTCCATTATTCACCATACTTCTACGGTGGCATACCCAAAAGGGAACGGTTAGGCCGAAGCGACTAATAAAATGCTGGTTAATATTCTAGCCAAGGTAATGGAGGACTTCCCAGGATCGTGGGATGATAAGATATCAGCTATGTTATGGGCTTATCGAACAACCAAGAGGAAACCCACGAGGTACACTCCATTCTCGCTTATTTATGGGGCGGAGGCAATCCTTCCAGTGGAGTTAAAAGTTCCCTCTGCTCGATATGACTTGCGAAGCAGCATGCTCCCTCAGAATAGACACGTGCCGTTGGAAGCGTTAGACCAACACAGAGATAATGCGATGCAACACTTTCAAATGTATACGAAATAGCTCTCCATGGCATATGATAACTTGGTAAGACCCAGGAAGTTCGTGGAAGGATACCTCATTTTGAAAGCAGCAGTAAAACACATTAGATGGCTTCCTCTACCAAAGTTTGCAGCCAATTGGGAGGGACCTTTTGTTATAAAAGAAGCTCATGAACGGGTTATTGGTTAATTTCTAAGATGGAGGAGGACAAACCATTCAAAATCAATAATAAATGGTTGAAGGTTTACCATGTGTTAGAAATTATGTTTGGGCCAATGATGTATCTAGATAATTATGAATATACAAGTTTTTTTATGGTGAGTATACAAGTTCTTTTTATTATAACTCAAGCAGAGATGAAATAATTACGGAACTTCACACTTCACAATCTATGTAAACAGTTGTAACATCAAGAAATGGCATGAGAAAATTGATATCTTCCTTCATTCATAAAGTTTGGGGCATTGGAAAATTGGGAGCTATTGCCCAAGAATTACATGAGAAGAAGAACAAAAGAAAAATATATACAAAAGCTCATGGGGTTAGTAGAAACCACAGGTCTGGGGAAGAGAAAAAGTCTCCAAGGAGTCCTGATGAAGCTGCTTGACAAGACCGTTGGGCATTCATAGAAACCTCCAGTCTCATTTGCACTTGTGTGCGCTCGATGAGGAGTTTCTCTCATTTCAACTTTTCCACTCGTAGAGCTTCCTCGAGGTCCCCCACCTCTTTGTCAATGGTTTCCAGAAGAGCTTCTAGCTCGGCCAGCTTAGCTTCCTCAGCCCGTTGGTCCTCCTGATGTTTTCGCATTAGCTCCCTCTGGTTGATCAGTTATTGGCTCTTCAAAGTCTTCAAGTGTACTATAAGCCAGTCAAACTGGAAGCCATCATGACCCAACTCCCTTAAATAGCCCAAAAATCGGTTAAGGAGGGGTCTGGTAATGTCTGCAGTAGGAGTACTAGTAATTTGAGCAACAACTGTAGCCATGCCTTGAAGCGTATGGCTCATAACTGGGATGTTTGAACGCAGGAAGTCCACCGTGAAAGTCTCAGGATGATAACTCACAAGTTGCTCGATGACCAAATGGTGGTTGGCAGGCATTTGGGGCGAACGTTGGAGTACTATCAGGCAGAAGGCCGGAGGAGCCAAGTTGGGAAGAGGAAGCTCACACCCAGATTAGTTCTCCGCAGAAGCACCTATCATGGAACCTTGATCATCATGGCTCGATTCCTCAAAAGAGATAGGTTCACTATGTGGCGAGGCAATGGGGGAAGGAACTGGTGGAGAACCCTCCCGAGTAACCTGAGAATAGGAGAGAAGAAAAATGAGCTCACGAAAAAAATCTTAACAAGTGTTTGCGTTGTTAAGTCACCCTCACAGGTGGATCTTATCAAAAAAATCTTAGCAAGTGTTCACGTTGTTAAGTCACCGTTATCGGTTGAGTTTATGAGAAAATCTTAACAAGTGTTTGCGTTGTTAAGTCGCCGTTATAGTTGCAGATTATTGAAAAATCTTAACAAGTGTTCGTGTTGTTAAGTCACCGTTATAGGTGAAGTTTATGAGAAAATCTTAACAAGTGTTTGCATTGTTAAGTCACTGTTATAGGTGGAGCTTATTAAAAAATCTTAACAAATGTTTGTGTTGTTAAGTCACCGTCATAGGTGGAGTTCAAGAATCTGAAAAATATAGAGACATTAGAGAGGTACCTCAGCAACAGCAGGCGCGAGAGAGGTAGTTATCACAGGAGCCATAATACTAGAGACCATGGGAGGCGGGCTCTTCACCTCAGCAGCCTCAACCGAGACCCTGGATTCAGACGCTTCAGGGGAAGGGACACTCCCCTCGCTAGTCTATAGTACTATGGCTAACATGGGTGCATCATCGGAAGGAGATAATGGACCTTCTAAGGATGCCCCAACGAGAGCATCTATACCAACTCGGAGCTGAGGAGGAATAAGGCCACTCAGTGCAGAAGGTGGGGCAAGGCTGGGAGAAAGCTGCAACAATTAAGCTAAGTGTTAGAAAGAAGGGCTAAGAACAGCAAGATAGAGAAATACTTCTAGGCATTACTTACCTCAGTTAGGGCACAAAAAAGGGGGATCGCGATCAGGGGTCTCGCCAGCGCCGTTGTAAGAATAATGTTAGCTAACAACGAGGACACTTTGACCTAAGGCACCCCAACATATTAAGGTTCATCAGTATAAAGAGAAAAGACGTCAGATCAACCAAGCTGTAGACAAAATCTTACCTCGGGGTCACTCCTTGCAGATAGAACGACAGGAAGGTCTATGGTTGTCTCTAGGGGAGATAGGTCAGAAGAAGCTAGGGAAGTTAATCTAGAGGGGACTGAGGAAGTTATCTCGGGTTGAACAAAGACCCCCACCGAAGCAAGAGCATCACCATCCATTGTAGCGCCCGTTGCACGTTGAGAGGTTGAGCAGTGAGAATAGGTAATCCCGGTCATGGGCGATCGAGGAGGAGTCACATCGGGTGGAGAAACACCGAAGCGTCCCCCCACGAAAAGGCTCACGGGAGGGCTAGTGGGATTGGAACTTTCTTCTTCAACCTCCTGCATCAAAGTTATCAATAAAAAGAATAAGAAAATGTAGTTTTCCTGAAGCAAATGGGAAATGAGAATAGAATTAAGTGTGTATACCTCAGATCTGACATGAGAGGCAGAGGATATAACCACCGACGAAGTAGGAGGGGAGGCAATAATTGAGGGGGCGAGAGATAGGCGCACCTCAGGAGTTTTTTTCCTCTGGGATTTGGTACCCAGAGTCTTCTTCCTCATTCCTAATGCAACAGTGCCAATACTTCGAAGAACACTTGAACTTTTTCTCCTCTTCGCCGTGGGCTCGGTGGGATCAACTAGAATTATGAGGAAATATCCCGGTTGCGGAACAATTGTAACACGCCATTGGAACTTAGCGTCTATGCGTGCTGCCTCAGCATGAACTTTCTTTCTCAACTCCTCAGCCTTCTCTACAGGCATGGGAGGAGGAACGAAGCCAATGGGGAATGCCTATAAGGGAGATCGGGGTTTTTCCTGGGACTGGGGCTTGGAAGAAGTCCCACTCTTCATCTTTGAAGGCCCTTCGTCGGTAGCATCTTTGGTCGAAGGGGTAGCTATCTTGGAGGCTACAACGCTTTTGGGTTTGGGCGTGGTGGTATGGATCATGGAACAAAGGGGAGGGAGCTCAGTGGGATGTACCTTGGGCTTTTTACTCAGGGGGAACTCAACCCCAAGAATGTAGTTGCCTTTTAAACCCAGCTCCAACGCAACAAAGGAAAGAACTGGAGGATACACGGGATCCCCCTCGATGAGCTCTGAAATATTAGCCAACTGTTTCGGCCAGTACCATGTGGAAAATAAGTCCTTTGAAAGGACTTATTAACCTCTCGAACTAGGTCACTATCTAGTCAATACAGCCGATCAATATCCTTTTCCTCACTAGTTAAGATCTTACCTAACTTAGCTTCAAATGACTTTATTTGCTCGCTAATACCATCATCTACTGAATGGCATCGCTCGATCTTGACCATCTCGAAAAATTTGGCTCTTATAAATCTCCTAGCAACTGGGTAGATGAGGTGGTAAATATAAGCATTGAGCCAGTCAAGCTTTAAGTGTTAGTATTTCTCCAAGTCTTTGATGGTAGCCAAAAAGAGTCTAGCACTCGCACTGGTAACTTCAGCTGGAGGAGTGGAAGTGAACTCACGAACATGACTAGCGAGGGTCTTCAGGTTGTGGATGGTCAGACTATCAACGTTACAAACACTCTTGACTGTGAAAGTCTTAAGGTGGTGCTCGAAAATCAATTCCAGAATGATGTGATCCACAGATCTAAACCTGTTGGAGTAATACTCGTGACACATATCCCTTCTGTAAGTTTCCAGAGAACCCATCTCTATTGCATTAACTCCAGTGACTAGGGATCTAGCTCAGAAGGTGGGGAATCCTCGCCAGATTGATCACCTTCAGAATGTGTGGCCTTAGAGTCACCATCCCCTGCCTCTGCCTCCTCGACACCCCCTGTCTCATTTGTCTCCCCCTGAAAATAAATAAGAAGGAGAAAGAGAAGAAAGTGAGTAAAAATTATAGCTCAAAAATGGTGCCAAGAGCAATAAACTAAAAAAAAAGATGGATACTTACTCATAAGCCAAGAGGAGTTAGCATGCTACCAGAAAGACGGCGTTGCTCCCTTTGGGTAACCACAGGCTCCATAGAAAAGGGAGCACCGATGAAACTAACCTAAAAATAAAGAAAAGGGAATTGGTCAATCGAACACTTGCACCATATAAAATGATAACTGGCTCTTTGCGTGTACGGGTGAAGAGAGAGAGAAATGGGTGTGCGGTTGTGAGTTTTGGTTAAGATAGAAATGGGTTTTGTTGTGTTAATGGAGGGTAGGAGAGATGAGAGAGAAAGTGGGTGTTTGGATAAGGAAGATGAAGTTGGAAAGAGTTGGGCGTGGTGAGGGTGTAGGGTAATTAGGTGAGGGTGAGGTAGTATTTGTTGGGTGTAAATATTGTGTATGGGACTTGTGTATCTGTGTGTGTCATTTGCACCTAAAAAATAAAACTAAAACTAAATAAAAATAAAAATAAAACTAATAACTAAATAAAATAAAATTAACTAAAAATAAAATCCTAATATATATAAAAAAACTCAATTAATAAAATAAAAAAATAAAAACTAAAATCCTAATAAAAACACAATCTAATTAAACGAAAAAAATTAATTAATTCTTAAAGAAAACTAATCCTAATAAAATAAAACTAAAAAGTAAAAACTAATAAAAATAAAAATTGAAAATAAATCCTAAAAAATTCTAGATAAATCTAAAATAAATCCTAAAAATAAAATGACTCAAAATAAAAATCTAGAAAAATAATAAAGGTACAAACGCAACACACACAGACTCGGGTGATGGATTAGGCTCAGTCTGGGCTAGGTGTAGGCTTAGATTTGGTTCGGACAAGGTTAGGGACATCAGAACTCTTCTGGGCAAGCTCAATGTGGACTTAGACTTCGCGATCTCCTTTGATTTCTTCGATGCAAGCTTTTAGCCGCTTCTGTGTCGTAATTGACTGGATTTAGCATCATTTAACACTGTAACTGTTGATTGACCAGCAATATAGATAAATACGAACATAAGGCCATTTTTAATTAAAATGAGCGACTAAAATGCATCTATTCGGGGTTTAAATTAGATACTTTTGGGTGCTTATCAGACCACCCCGAAACAGAACATTGCTAGTCCTCGAGCAAAAATTAGAGAGAAAATAGAGATAAGTATCCAAAAGCGTGCCACTTTCGTAGGCACTGGCGATTGCACTTAGCATGTGCAATAAGCCGTTAAACCTATAGGTTGCCCTACAGGACGAGTGGGGTCTCGTGAGGGTTTGCAGTGAATGTACCCACAAAATTCAATTTTTTTAATTGAAAAGCAGTCTTTTATTTTGACGATAAAATGCTATACAACCCAACTAAAAAGGATGTCAAGGAACACCGTACTCAACTATCAAAATAAAATATGCAATTATTTAATATCAAAAAGCGTAATCCTTCTTAAAACTCAACATGTATTAATGTGAAACAATCTTAAGTATCATTATAGTAATTCTTAGATCGCCTTTATAGAATCAAAGCTTTGACTTCAATTCTCACTACATATATCTCTCTTAATTTAACTCTCTGAGAATTGGGTAAGTGTATCTCTCTAGTGTGTGAGGATGTGAGTAAATGTAAACAAGTTCAAACGTCTCACACACTTTATAAGAAAGGACAGATACATGAAAAAAATCTGATCTCATGAAGGAATGCTAACCATTATGTCGAGAATGTTGAGTTATTCACCATATATTCTTCTCGTTTGCCCGAACATTTTACCAAAGGTGAAAATGGGATTTTATGTAAGGGGTGAAGGGATAATGAAATGAAAAAGATGAATGATAGGGTTTTTGGTAAGAGTGTGACATACTTTGAATGACTATTGTCTTCATCATTTGAATTTATGATCGCATGATTTCTTTTTCTTCTTTTCTATTTTTTTGGCTTCTTTTCTATTTTATTTTCCTTTTTTATTACGATACATTTTTATTTTCATAACGAAAATGAAGGCAATTTACATTGATAGTTTCAAGCACTCTTTTTCTAAAAAATAATGGTAATGATGGGAAATGACATATGGATGGTATCTGGGATATATATGGATAAGGAAATATGGATAGAAAATGTGATATGGAAAATGCCAAGTGTATTGTAAAATTGATTTAGTGCTCGGGACGAACTACAAGACACATATTTCTTATAACTCGAAAGTGATGTCATTCTCAGTGATTATGCCAAGATTAAAAAAATAATGAGACCATGCAACGACTAAGCGCGGTATCCAAAGATAGTTGAGTCAACTTGTGACTCGAAGATACGTAAAAATCCTCAAAAAGGTGAAAAGCTCAAATCTCATGGGCTTAAGTCGCTACTATTGATCTTTAAGGCTCTCTTGAGAATATAGTTACTCTTCAAATTTTGATTGTAAACGTGATAGTACAAATTGCTGAGTCCAGAAATTCATAGTGCAAGTACGCTTTAAGAGGTATTATTTGATTTTACTTGTAAAAAGCGTAGGGTCGAATACAGGCATTCCGAGATTTCTAAAAGAGGGATGATAGACAAATCTTGTCATAAAAAATTAGTTTTAACTGCACAAAAAGTTTAAAATCACTTGTTTCTGATTTTTTTTAAAAGAGGTATGATTTTGATAAATTCCCCACCCCCAAACAAAAGTGAACATCGTCCTCGATGTTTAAAACTAGATATAAAAATAAAAAGCACAAGGGAGGAAAGATATTACCATAATGAACTACTTATGAAATTGTACTGTACGGTGGAGCAAAGATGAAACCTGAAGAATAAATGCGACATAGAAAAATGTACAAGTCTATAAAGCATGTGAAAATCAGTAGGTGGTGTGAAAAAACACCCCCAAACAGGATAAGACTCATACTCAGAAATAATGAAGGACGGGCTACCTCCCGGTAGCGCTAAGTTTAACGTCTTCAGCCAGACCAAACCCTTCTCACCCTAAGGATAAGATCTGTGAAAGTGCGGGGCGACAGAAAAATTGGGTGATGAAAATCACCCCTAAACAAGACTGAAGCGTCAGTCTTATTGGATAAAGGCTAGAAGAAGTCAATGAGCTTGTATGTCAAAGTGCATTATGTGATACAAAGCATTGGTGGACCTTGGGTGGGTGGGTAGAAAGGGATATGTGAGAATGGTAAGGGAGAGGGTGAACAGGCACCGGTCACGGGCTTTATTGAGCGTAAATGTGAGGGCAACAAGGGCCCTGTAAGCATGATGCTCAAATTGTATAGGGAGGCAAAAAGGTTGGCAATAGTGAAGGGGTTGGCCTCATAGAAAACACACGAATGTTCTATAAATGAACGATGATAATGGTCGTGCCGTGACACACCAGGGAGCGGTAGCTGGAAAAAATCAACACCACATGGAAGTGGTGTGCATAGAGTAACAAGCTTGGTGTCACGTAAGGGTAAAGTAGCATGCATACTCACACGAATGGTGGGGTCGATGAAAAGTGCAAAAATGGGATCTTGGAGCACTAGGGTGGAGGGTGGGTGTAGGTGAGGACCAGAATTCTTAGATGTCAACAGGGAAATTATAATAACAAGGTCCGAATCAAGTGGTGGTGTGGTATGGACAATATGTGGGTCGGGTGAGATAAAGGGTGGGGGAAGATGATCTAACTCACGAGTAGGATAGACAAACTCCTCATGATGATCGGAGTGATCCTCAAGGGCACTCGTAGGAGGAGGTGTGAAATTGAACGAGGGAGTGATTAACTTAGCCACCCAAAAGTCACCATTCGAACTGGTGGAAAAATGTAATGAGCCCTCCAAAGCCGAGATAGATGAATCAACAATAATATCTGACTTAATGGAGCCAATCATGGTGGGACAGGATCCATAGTCAGAGAGGTAGAAACCATATTGGACTCAATCTCAGGACAGTGGGAAGCATTCGCAATCGGAGCTAACCTATTAATAATGTGTTCCTCGAGAACACACATAAAAGGGTCAAAAGGTGTAGACTCGAGCATGATTAAGGATTATGTGGAAGGGGAAAGCGAACCTCAATGGGGGGTTCAAAAGGATACGGCAGTGTGGGATCAGTCTCACAATCAGTGGATAAGTCAACACAATTGTCAACTTGGGTCCCGGACCACAGAGTGGTCTCAACTTTGAGATTCTCAGTATAATAGGGTTGGTCACACTCAAAATCAGTTGAACAAGACGACAGTGAAATCCGACTCTTTCGCACACTCAAAATCATTTAATCGTTGTTCAACCCTTTGAAAGGATTCAGTTTGAGATTGAAGAGTGTGCGCGAACTTTTGCAAGAGGCGTTCGAGAGCAGATGTGCAAGGTGGTGGTGGAGTGGTAGTGGGTGGCGGTGGTGGTTGAGGTGGACATAACTCACTATAGGCACCAGGATATGGAGAATACTCATATGAACTGTTGGGAATGGCGTTAAGTTTGTCATACACAGGAGAAGTATCTCCGTGAGAGACAAAAGGTTGATCAATATGAGGAGCATACTAAGGGGACTGATAGGGATGAGGTGCACGAGGTGGAGATGACAACTGTTGGAAACCGTAAGGATCCACAACATGGCGTTGGGATTCATACTGGCTGGAAGGATGATCAGGCCTCCATGAATAACTTGGGTACTCATACCCATCGGACGCATGTCAAGGCGCATTTCAAGACAAATTTGTGCACTTGATTACGAAAAGAAGACTAAAAACTAAACCTAAAAATTATTCTAAATCTAAACTTTTTTTTTGTATTTTTCTGAATTTTTTTCATGACCCTAAACTGTACATAATATACACACTTGCTCTCTGTCTATGTGTCTCCTCTGTTTTTTTTTCTCTGATATGAGAGTCTTTTTTTATGAGTTCCCTTCTTTTACTTATAACCCACGAGTGTTTTGGTGGAGATATTTTTGGGATTTGAATGTAGCCAAGTCAAAGATAATTTGGAGGTTCCTATAATCTTGGTTTAGTTGGGAGGTGAGAGAAGGTTTGGTCGAAATGGGTTTATTGCCAGGTAGATAACCCGAGATGGAGGTGCGGGTTTCGGAGGGTTTGAGGGCTTAAGGCCGCGATGGAAGTGGGGTTGGGTCGCGAGTTAGGTTTCAATAGGTGGGTCGCGGGTTGGGCGAAATGGTGGAGGGCTGCCATGGGGTGAACTCGGGTTGAGTTCGGGTATGGGGCAACAAGGTTTTGGGTAGGTGGTGGTGTAATGGGATGAGTTTAGATGTGGGTTTAATGGTGTAGAGGTGAAGAGAAAGAGAGAAATGGGTGTGTGGTTGTGAGTTTTGGTTGAGATAGAAATGGGTTTTGTTGTGTTGATGGAGGGTAGGAGAGATGAGAGAGAAAGTGGGTGTTTGGATAAGGAACATGAAGTTGGGAAGAGTTGGGTGTGATGAGGGTGTAGGGTAATTAGGTGAGGGTGAGGTAGTATTTGTTGGGTGTAAATATTGTGTATGGGACTTGTGTGTGTGTGTCATTTGCACAAAAAAAAAATCAACTAAAACTAAATACAAATAAAAATAAAACCTACAACTAAAAAAAAATCAACTAAAAATAAAATCCTAATATATAAAATAAAACTCAATTAATAAAATAAAATAAATAAAAACTAAAATCATAATAAAAACACAATCTAATTAAACTAAAAAAATTAAATAATTCTTAAAGAAAACTAATCATAATAAAATAAAACAAAAAACTAAAAACTAATAAAAATAAAATAGAAAAATAGAAAATAAATCCTAAAAAATTCTAGATAAATCTAAAACAAATCCTAAAAATAAAATGACTCAAAATAAAAATCTAGAAAAATAATAAAGGTAAAAATTCAACACACACATACTCGGGTGATGGATTGAGCTCGATCTAGGCTAGGTGTAGACTTAGATTTGGTTCGGGACAAGGTTCGGGACATCAGAATTCTTCTGGAAGAACTCAATGTGGACTCAGACTTCGTGATCTCCTTTGATTTCTTCGATGTAAGATTTTAGCCGCTTTTGTGTCGTAATTGACTGGATTTAGCTTCATTTAACACTGCGACTGCTGATTGACCTGCAATATAGATAAATACGAATATAAGGCCATTTTTAATTAAAATGAGCGACTAAAATGCATATATTCTGGGCTTAAATTAGATACTTTTGGATGCTTATCATAAAACAAGTTAAAAAAAGAGGAATGACAGTATAATACCTAAGGAGTGATCTCAATGATACTCACAAAAGGTTTTGTAGCCAAAGGAACGCTTGTGACGCTAGCTTGGAAATAAAGAAATATGCAAGTGTCATTTGAGCACCTGGGGAGTAAAAGCAAGTTAAAAAATGAAAAAATTCTGGTATGATAGAGTAATACCTGAGGATAACCTACCTCTATGCCCACAGAAGGTTCCATAGATAAAGGAGCACTCGAAGCACTAAGGGAAGTGTTATTCGAGTAGTTACACATAAAGGGAAAGTTATAGAAGCACCGGGTATGCCAGAATAGTACATAAGAAGAACCAATAATAGTGTCCACAATATGTTTCATAGGCAAAGGGACATTGGTATCACTGACCTAAAAACACAGAAATAGAAAAATAGTGTGAGGATGTTTGTATAAATAAAGGAAAATAAAATAGGATTCAGGTATGATAGAGTAATAACTCAGAAGTGCTCATGGAGTCACTCATAGAGGGTTTGCCAGTCGAAGGAACACCTGCAGTACTAGCCTGAAAAATAAGAGCAAATAAATTAGCATAAGAACACATGCATAGTGATAACAAGGTTTGGAAAGCTAGGTATGACAAGATAATAACTGAGCCCTCATAGGCATGCTCGCAACGGTATTGGCTGGAGATGCAACATGTGATGAGGTTCTAGAAGTGCTCGTCTAAATTAAAAAAAAGAATATGAAATTAATAGCAAAATGAACACATGAAAATGAAAATTCGTAGGTATTGAAAGAAAGTGTAAGAGTACACTAGTTTAAGTACCTGAAATCCAAGAAGGGGAAAAGCACTCAAATCCACAATAGGAGGTGGAGGGATGCTCATACTAATTTGTTAGTGGAGAAGTTGTTAATAGTAAAAAAAAGCGAGGAAAGTTATTAAAAATGACATAATTATATAATTATCTCCATGTTCTAAGCAGGTAATGTAAATAATAGGCCCACTCGTAGCCACACTAAAAATGAGTCGAATGGGAAGAGTCTGAACATGGAGAATGTTGTCAAAAGAAAGATAACCTCTGGAGATAGGTATCCTCCCAAATGGAGATAACCCAGGGATAACTACCCCCATTGGAAGGAGTACACCCCGAGTGGTAAGAGGGTTTCCCAAGAGAGAAACCTGCAATAAATAGGTTAACTAGAAAAGTAGTTACATTTTTTTATTCATATCACAAGTATTAGAGAAAAGGAAAAGGAAATAATCGAGGGGTACCTCTCCAGAAGTGGCCACAGTGTGGGCTGGGGGCTGAGCCAAAGAACTACTCACAGTAAAATAACTGAATGGCTTAGTAATTGGTTTGAGAGGGGCCATAAATACCTCTAAAAAATAAATACAAGTATATGGGGAATACAAATAATGACTTGATAAAATTCACTTCTAAAGTACCAAATACCTGCACAAAATAAGAAGTCACTTAAGAACTCCTCGCGGTAGTGAAGAATATAGTGGAAAGCTGCCAGAAAAGAAAGCCATGAGTATAAAATCCCCCCCAAAAAGTGAAAATAGCAAAGAAAAAGACTAAGTTCATTGAATAGTTTTATGTGCAAACCTCTCAGGAGAAGCTTAAAGAAGATACGAGGATGGAAATCCCCTCGCACTGAAATGGAGCTCGAGGAATAACAAGAGAAGAAGAGGAAGAAGTCACTCTCATTTGGATAGAGCCACTCGCCCTAGTGAAAGAAACCTACTTAGTATATGATAAATGTTAGTAATACAATAAAAATATAACCAGATATATGATCCATATATATGACAAACAGAAAAAATATGTGATGAACTAGATACTTACAGGATCATCATGGTGAGCTTGCCCATATGGCTAAGGCATAGTGGTAGGGCAGGTGGAGGATGGTGAGTAAATTATTGTATCATTATAATCACTAATATAAGGATCCAAGTCTATAATGACCCCCTCGTGGCTGATAAAAAAAAGAGAAGCATCAAACAAGTGATCTTTGTTAAAACCATGTAAGCTAGTGTCAATTGAAGAAGAACTATGATGATAATAAGGAGTGGTTCCATAGTCAATAAGTCCCACTTAAGATGGAAAAGGTGAGGAGAAATCACTCGTAATTCCATCACTTATAGTTTTACTAAGTAAAAAAGGAGTAACTAGAGTACCTTCCACTGAGGGAGTAGATAGTGAAGAAGGGGCTGGGAAATGGTGGGTTTTAGGGCCTCAAATCCCTGCTTGCGAACGAATTGGAATGTTTCTTCAATCACCAAAGTGTTAGTCTCTAAACTTTAGTCTTCCACTGCAGAGGGGCTGGTGGGCTTATATACCTTCTTTTTCTGCCTGGCCGCTTGAGTTTTGATAGGCGAGGGAGGGGAAGCAGTTCCCCCAACTAAAGTAGGGACAATATTGGAAACGTCAGTGTCAGGGTGTTTTCTTTTTGAAGGGACTTTGGACTTTTACTTGCCCTTAACCTTACCCTCTGTTTGCTGAGGTTTAGGTTCTGGGTGCTTGGAGTATATACTCTCTACATAGAGAGGATTCATGAGAATGGGGACTACCTATTGTGACACCCCGCCTAATTAAATATCGGGTGATCAGTCCTTTAATAAATTAAATCAGAATATCCAGTTGGTTCAGATTATGCATCATTGTCGAAAACTTTATTATTAAACACTAACCACTTAATATTTAAAAAGGTTGATGTCAAAATTTTATCTTTTAATTCATATAAAACTAGGTTACGAATCATTAAACATTCACATCAATCTCATATGATAGGAAATAACTACATTACTAAATTAAACTGGAGAAAACATTTCCAGTCTAAGTCCCAAATACAATAATGTAACAGAAATAAACCCAACAACTGAATGAAGTAAATAACTAAATCCAAAAATATCTGAATATCTGAATATAAAAGGGGCAACATGCCCTAACTAATGAAATAAATCAAGAGGGAGAAATGATAGACATAGAGGCGCTTACTATCAATGTCATGTAACTTTCACAGCAGCTACAGCTCGTCGAGTGAATGGAACTCCTATGCTTGGTGTCCCTGTGGCTGGGCACCTAAAATAGTTGACAAGAAAAAGAGATTTGCAGAAAATGGGTCAGAGCCCGAGTTGAAAACAGTTTAAAAATCAACAATTACTTAAAATGTGCTTATAGAACATATATTAATCATGTTAGATTATCGTACTCACTTGATATGCTCACCTCTCATCTAATGTGAACGCCTAACATTCAATCATACCCTACTAGTTTCTATTCCCATGCTAACTAGTTCTTTCCCTTCTAACATCTCATCATAGCCCATTATCATTCCCAAGTATTTCCCTTGTAATATACATAATACCTATAATCAACTTCTCTTTAACATGGATAAGCTCCCTTTCAATTTAATATAGGTAAAGTGTTCACCAACTTAGTTCATTTCATATTTCATTATTATAAATGTATTCTTAATTCACACAGTAGATAGTATCACAAGTATATATGCATACTCTGCGGTGCATGCATACTCTGCTATCATGTCCCGGTGCATTTCTCATTGCATAAAGAACTAAAGGTTAAATCTCTCGTGAACCATAAAAAAAGTACACATATTGGAGACAAACGTAGTTCCAAGACGATGGTCTACACACATACCTATGCACCCATACAACTGTCATCACTATCATTCTCACAGATAGCCCGTACCTAGGTTCTATGCTCTAGTGGTACAAATCAAAATCCCACCCGAAGGCTCCTCAAGGAATGATTGTCCACAACGCACAACCTTCGTTCGATAGCAAGCAGCGTAGGTATGTCGTACACATAATAGATCAATTAATAAGTATACACATAATTTATTATATTCATTATGTATTCACGCAACCCAAGTCCCCATATTTATATGTAGTATTATCATCTCTACTACTAACAATAATTTAAATGTACGACTTATCTCTCTATCGTATATACTCTTTAAGGTTCCCTCATTCCAACACATTCCCTTAGTAGTTACACAATTCACCTTACTACTAAATTATGAAAATGAAGCTACTCCATAATAGTGTAGGTCCTATTCTCTCACTTAAATGAACCTAGAAGGAATTTTAACTCGTTTGGGCAAAATTAGGATTTCTGAAATCTCGTTAGAACCTGGGGATTCTCGTTCAAATGAGGTCGTTCAACGAGGACATTCGAACAAGATTTTCACTTTGAACGAACTCTAAAATCTCATTAGTAATCTCGTTGGAATTCTCATTCGAACGAGGTCGTTCGAATGACATGGGCTGGTCTTCAAATGAGAATTCTAAGAGGTTCCCTGTCTTCCAAAAGTTTTGTTTTTCCAATTCATTCAACAACAAAATCACTTCAAAACTCATTCTAATCCAAATCCAACAACTCTAAATCATATCGCCTAGTATTAGAACACTTTCCCATCTATTTTTAACATCAAATGCCTAAAATTATAACACGAATTTTGATTAATTTCTCAAATCTTCAACAAGCCCTAATTTCACAGAACCTCTATTAACAACAATTTAATCCCAGATTTAATTTCATGAAACCAACATATAAAACCCAGAATTATCATACCCAGAAAATGGTTATTCAACTACATGCAAACCTATACTTCCAATTAAAGATTAATACCCAATTTCAACCCCAAATTCATAATATCGTGGTTATTCCATTAACTAAATTTAACATGAATCATATATGCTCTAAAAATTCAGCAAGATAAACACTTGCCTTTTTGTGAACTTCTGATTCGCTGGTTGAAATTGGTATAGGGGTGATCATCTCTTCACGATCTACACGTTGGTGTAATTTTTGGTGTGAGAGCTTGAGTCTTTATCCCTGGGCTCCTACGGAGTTCTTCTTCTTCTTCTTCTTCCACTTTGGTTTTCTCTCTCTCTCTCACGTAGGTTTGGAAACTCACAGATAGCCAATTACCCACATACTCTTCCTTTTCAATTTTCTATTTTCATCCATTTTAATTCCCTAAAATCTCAAAAGAGGAAAATACCCCTCTGGGGTGTCGGTTTGGCCTAAATTGCCCCCAAACCCAAATAAAATGCCTGAGTAGAGTTTTCTGAATATTTTGACCCTTCTGGACTCGTCGGCGCACTCGAAATGGTCATACAATTTACTTAAAAATAAATTATCTTTTTAACCCAATAAAGTAATACTGACACGACTCATATGCGCGTCCCAACTAAGTATATTGTAACTACCGTATTTTTCAGTCTCGACCATAATAATATTTTCTTAATCATATATTACTTTACTCGCTAAGTGATATTTAACATAATTATCATCAATAAATACTAACTCTCGTCACGCTAGTAATTATTACATTTAAATCCGAATTAATTATAAAATAAATTTTCTCCATTTAATTTAAATAATCTTAATTCCATAATTAAAATAAAATCCATAAAAAATTCAGGGTATTACACCTACTCTAGTGGAGTTATCTCAACTTCGCTGTGATGTTAAACCTCTTATTAAGTGCATTTAGTCAAATATTTATCATGATTGAGGACAGGCTTGAGAGCAAACTCGTGAGGAGCATCTTAAATGAAGTTATTTATTAACCAAATTTGTCGCTGCCACAAACAGAACTATGAGCGCCTGAAGGAAGGGATGTAATTACGAGCAGGTATATAAAAATTCTGAAAGTTGGCAGAACTGCGCACCATCCCCTTAGGAGTAATTTTAGAAAAGGCCTATGGGTATAATTTTGATGGTGATAGGATAGTGGTAAACTGTGGGGTATATATGCCTTGATCATACCCAAATTGTCTTCTTACCTACTCGGAGTGATAAAACTCAACTCCTTGCCCATGTTCTGTCAAAGATGGTAATATACAAGGGAGGACAAAAGCCGTTACAAAGATGTGAGGGAAGTCACTCAAAGACTAAACATTGGTCGGGGAGAAGAAGGTACTAGAAGAGGCAGAATGGAAACATCATGAAAATATACCATTCACTCACCTTGAGTAAGGGGAAAATGAAATTTCATATGTATCATCTAAAAATAAAGCTATTGAGTGCTAATGGGCATTCTTATGCCACCTAGCAATTCGAGCATACTAAATGTGAAGCGAGCTGGGCTCAGGGGTCAAGTTGGGGAACCTCCAGAAAAGAAAACCCATTAATCAAAATGAGTTAACAAAATTTACCACATTGAAGTAACCATGAGAACACTCCATGTCAATGTGAGTACGATCCAACCAAGTGTAAATGGATCCTATAATAAGAGAAGCGGGGGGACATTCTCCCCACGAACAAGTCTAACATCTAGGTGAAAAATTAAATCACGAGGGGAGTCATTAGGTCTCCCTTGGAATCGAAACTTACTAAAAAACGTAAGAAAGAAGGCAACCAAGTGGGTCCTCAAATTGATTTTTGGACCCTTTTAACTCTTGGGAGCTCTTCCTTGGGCACTGCCTCAAAATCCTTGAACCAGTTATGCTCTCATTTGGCAAATGAGTACTTGCACGCCTAAGTTTGGGTGAGAGCAAAATAACGAGAACAATCAAATAGCTCTTAGTGGAGCTCCTCATACATCAACTTATCGAGGGAATCCTTATAACCATCAGTAAAGACATATTTTTCAAAAACATGTAAACCAATTAGCTTACAGATATCCTCGAAGGTAATATTGAACTCCCCTAACTTGTGATAAAGGTATTGTTATCCACACTTCAACGAGATAGTATAACATCGTATGAACTAGTATTTTTGAAGATGGCACAAGTCTTGAGGCTAGTGATAGCTCGAGTTAGCCCTAACTCCTTAGTGATTGTGCTATAAGTTGGGGCGTTAATAACATAATCTACTTATAGGGCCCACTTTTTTGTCTCCCTCGCAAATATCAATGTTCACATTTGAAAAATGGAAGTCACACCTATTCACTTGAACGCACAAGATGCTCTCAACGAGGACTATGAAGGTGCTTTTAAATTCCATAAAGCCCACGAGCGGTCGCTCGTTAATTTTCTCCACAAACTCAACCTCAAACTATTTGAGCGAGGACGTAAAGTTATTGTCCTTGACAAAGAATGGAGAAAGGCGATAAATTAAAAAATACATTTCTAACTTATCCTCCATAAATTGCCTTTGCCCCTAGGGCAAGGCATAAAGGCACTCATAGAAGGGACATATCCACCAAATATGGTGGAGACAGTGGTGGGGATGACCAACAAAGAGGTAGTGGTGGTGGAACTGGTGGTGACGATGACTTGGATGGGTAAAGACCCCACTAAAACCTCACTCATAGTGGTGGAAGAGGAAAATATGAAATAATGAGAAAATGAATCCATGGAAACACGAAATGTTTAGAGGAAGAGAAAAGATGGGGAAAAGGGTTTATGAAAGGGACGGAGTTTTTAGCCCTCTCTCTATAAAGTGAAAAGAAAATGACAAGTAAAGTTTAAAAAACCCTTGGGAGGGGGTATTTATAGTGTGTAACACATGCACACTTGATGGCAAAAAGGTTTGGGTAATCATTACCCAAATCATAAAAGAAGAGCTCCTAACGGGACACATCTCCTCGAGACACTAAAATACATCTAGGCACGCCTATGACAGAAACATTAAATGAAAAATAGAAATAACAATTTCCTTTTTGGGTTCCCCCTAATTCCTTAAAAACCCTATGAACTTGTATAAAACTCTTCATTTTCCACCCAAACAAACACTTTTGTAGGGGGAAATATAGAGGGGTACCGCCTCAACCTCACATGATAAAGAAAAATGGATCACAAGTGGGAGCCAAGCCAACTGAGGAGGTTCCAAGTCATAAGGGTGCCAAGCGAGGGGATACCTAAACATAAGTCAACACAAGGGGGATGAAAACAACCCTAAGTGAATGAGGTGGTTCTAGACAAATGGACCCAAGTCAGTGGGGGTGCCATATGAGCAACCCCAAGTCAGTGAGGTGGTGGCATACAAGCAATACCAATTCTATGAGGGGGTGCCAAAATAATAACCCAAAGTCTTGGAAAGGGTGCCATACGAGAAACCCCAAGTCAGCGAGGGGGTGCCATATGAGGAACTCGAAGTTAGTGAGGGGGTGTTATACGAGCAATACCAAAATAGTGAGGTGGTGCCATAAGATAAATCCCAAGAAAATAAAAAGATACCAGGAAAGAAAACCCAAGTTACATAGGGATTTCCATGTGAGTGGGTCGAAGTTAGCGAGGGTTTGCTAGGCGAGATACCCCAAAACAGGAAGGAGGCACTCTGAGAGCAACTCCAAGGCAGTGAGGGGGCACTCTGCGAGAAACCCCAAGCCTATGTTAGAAAGATATTTACATAGATAATATTTGCTAGCATTTTATTATTTTTTTACACATGAATGCTTAGTAATAATACTTAGTTGAGCAAGCAGGGCTCGAGTAGATGACTAGTTGGGATTCCTTGGTAGTTTTGGTTTGGAGGATGAGAGGCACGTCTTGGTGGGAAAGCTAAGGCCCAACTACTTTGTTACATGAGTAAATAGAGAATACTAAAAGGAGGGACCTAATAGGTAATTCACACACTTACACAATTCACATAGGTGAGCAGTCAAGGCACTGCTCAGAAAGTCATTTTGAGTTTCAATAATTGGCGAGTGGTCTCCAAGGCCGCTTTTAAGTTTTCAAAAGTTGTTTACTAAGTAACTGTTTGAAAGTATTCATGAAATCATACTTTTTCTCACTACGCATGACATATTTTCTGTATGTCTTTGAGTTGCACCAGATGTCATCTATCAGAGTGATATACAATACATAATAAAATAGGATAAAAATTACAACTCAAATATTGTTGAAAATAATATCCTTTTTGGTATGCACACACCACAACAACCCTAATATTTGTCTTTAAATAGGGCACCCAGGCAAGGCAAAAGAATAACACAGTTTAAGCATAGTTACTCTGCACAAATTTACACATAAACTATTATCTCCTTACTCTCTCCTTGGTACTTGATGTGCTTGTGTCTATACTCCCATGAATCATCACTTCCAAATGATCCCTTTTATCTTTTGTTCTTACTAGAAATATCATAGTCAATCATTGTCTTTCTCATTCAGTAATCATAAAATCACCATTTTAACACAAAAGTTAGTTTTCAACCTCTTGATAATCTTGAAGATTTGAACACCATGAAGGTTGCTTCTATTAGAGTGGGTCATGCCTCACTAGATCCACTATATTCATAGACCCCAGTACCAATACCCTCCTACAAGAGGGGTGAGTTGGATAGATTATTTGGGTGTGAGAGTTATAGCCATAGAGTAGATGAGTGTCCCACTAAGATAAGGAAAGAGAGTAAGAAATTGATTGCACACAATTCTACCCATAGTGATAGTGAACCAAAAGAGGAACTCGATTCCCCAATTATGCACAACTACACCGCGTTCATGGGTAATCATGTGAGACTTGATGTAAAATCTTTCGATGAATATCATTTTATGCATGTAACTTCCAAGTCCATTATTAATGATTCTCTAGTGAATTCTGGTGGAGAGAGTGGATAAGAAGAAGAAGAAGAAGAAGAAGAAGAAGATGATGATGATGATGAGGATAGTGAATTTCAAATTGCCTCTGGTGAGTTGTAAGCAAAAATGATGAAATTGAAAATGCTAAATTGATGTTGGAAGATTGGTTGAAACAACATTATGTAGGTAATAATGAGAGTATATTGATTGGGGATCTTAGGGCTGTGAGAAGACTCTTAGGGAAAATCTTGCGTTTATTAAGGGGCGAGATGAATTTCGGTGATTAATGGAGATTTTAAAGAAAGATTACCTAGTGTTTGATGAGTCTTATCACTTTCTTGAGTCTAGGATAATGGAGTTAGAAGAGAGATTGAGATAACCGAGTAATGTCAAATTTGATTTGTAGTCTAGATTGGAAAAGTTAAATAATATGTTAGGCATCATTTGAATTAAAAATGATAATCGTGGTATTGGCTTCGATATTTTGAGTTTTATCACACCCTATTTTTGGTATGAATGTACAAGATAGTATCAAAGTAATGAAATTAAACTTAAGGAGGAAAAACAAAACTTTATTCATTGTAGCGATACTAATATCATATTACATACATTGTACTACCACCCCAAGGGTTAATTATTCATGTTACATTTTATCCTAAAACTGAAAAATGACGTAGGCCATTGAGAAATCCCTTATTTCCTTCCATCTTCGTTAATCTTATTCCATATAGTTATATAAGCATACATATGATACGTGTGTATCACAAAAAAAGAAGGGGTACTACTTACTTATCCTAGAACATTTGGAGGAAAAAGTAATTAGGAAAAGTATGATAAGTAGATTTTAACCAATTCTCAAACAATTATATGTATATGGAGATTGGAGTGTGTATGGAGTTAACTATTTGCTAAATGAAGCATGAGTAATATTTTTAGTAAAAGAAAATCAAGGATTTTTAAATGGATAATCCCATAATTACTAGTTTACTAATGGGTATAGAAAAAAATAAGCATGATCAGTATAACTAAGTAATAATGTCAACCTAACACTTTTGAAAAAATAAACAGTGAGGCACACTAACTAAAGTGGCACTCATCAGTATCTAGCAATAAATACAGGCTCTCAAACATCTAAAATCCTAGTCCAGATAGAAAAATTCCATGGGATAACACAACAGTATACTCCCTAGTTAATATTGATGCTTATAACCAATACATTTAACATATAAGTGCATGGGTGGCTATCACAGTGTGATATCAATTGCAATTATATCAAATACATTAAAGTTACCATTCAAAAGGCAAAACCTACTGGTTAGATGTGAAGAATGTGATTATAATTGACTGAAGTCAGGATCCATAGGGCTAGGTGCTTGATTATCTGTCAATCAACATAGTTGTGAGTGTATACTGTTTGGAATAAGACTGGATTTGGAAAGAAAATGAGAAAACTGTATTCTTTGGAGGTTTAGGGGCTAATATTTAATTACATTTTAGATTTTAAAATGTAAGACTTAAGGTCATATTTGTAAAATGGTATAGAAGACTTTTTGGCTTAAAACTTATCAAAGAACATGTAGAAAAAAGTTGGGGTCAAAAATAAAAAAACTAGAAGGGGTCAATTTGTAATTTTTAAAAAATAATTTTAACCTAAAACCTTGGTTTTCAATAATTTGAGAGAGGGTTAACCAATCACTACCTTACATTATACATTTTGACAAAAAAATTTACTAAAAAGTTTTTTAAAAAATCTGAAATTTTTGATTGGTCACGCGCCAGGTCAAGGTGTCTAGTTGAAAAGTTCATCTTCAGCCTCTTGACAGTTGACCTAGGTTTTGACAAAATTTTAACCTTAAATATCTTCTTACTTCCTAAACCATTAAAGATTATTCCTAAACTAATCTAACCTTATTTTTCATGAGGAATCCAAATATACAGGTTTCATGGATTGAGGTTCAGAATTCATCGAGTTCTAACTATTGTGTTTTTTTCAGAACATTTTCCAAAACATTCATGGATTTACAGAGTAGGTCAATGGATTTTAATCTTATGATTGGGTTCATTCTATCCTAAGTAGGAGTTTGGCTTTGGTTTGAAGCATTAAGGTTTCCTGGTTGAAGAGAATTTTAAAATTAAAGTTTTTGAACTTTGAAAATACATTTGAGAAATTGGTATTAAAAACTCATTAGTTTTTTAAAATGGCCATTGCACTCGAGATCCTGGGATCATGAAGAACTTAATCCTCACTTTGAAATAGGTTCAAAGTCAAGTAATGTAGTTTCACCATTAAATCTCAAGCTTTAGTGGAGTTTTTGAAGGTTTGAGCCTACATGGGCTATTCTACACATAAGAGCTTGGCTTATTTGATCGGTTTGTGTATTATGATAGCGCAAAAAACCTTTTAGATAATAAAACCAAGGAATGATGCATAAAATCATTGGTTAGCAGCTTGGAGTGAAAAAAATCAAGTTTTTTTTATTACTAAACTGCTGAGGTTTAGGGCTGGATTTCATGGGCTATTTATACTATGTGCTAGGGGCAGTTGATTGGTGCATTAAGGAGGTGGATTCTCCCTGGTTTTAAGAAGATAAAACATGGGCATTAGGTGCTCACATGGAGAAATACTGTTATCCATGTGAATTTTGTTATTTTATTTTAATTGGGATGCTTTGTTGGTAGGGGGAATTCTAGATAAGTTGGTTTTGAATTTGGTCCTTAAAGAGAAAGTTTTATATTTATTTGGTATTTAATATAACATATTTTAATGTTTAAGGGGCCTCTGTGTAATTTTATGAAACGTTAAAGGTTAAAATTATAATACTAATTTATTTGAGTTTTAAATGTTCAATTTGATATAAGGTTTGGGTCTTGGGGTGAAATAGAGGTTAAGTTATATTTCTTTCCAAGTTTAGAGAGGTAATTTGGTCATTTTGTAACCTTGGGGGTACTTAGATAATTAAGCAAAGTTATAGAGTTTCATGTGTAGATTTAACTTTGTTTAAAGTGTTTTGAATTTGACTAAGTTATAAGAGGTATATGAGATAATATATATAGTTATTGGTTGTAACTTAATCGTTCGAGGGTTTGATACTATGCAAACATTACAGTCTACCAACCTAAAAAAATTTGTCCTCAAATACTCCTGCAAAAAGCTTGGGATATTATTTTTTTATGGTCTGTTTTGGTTCTCACGTGGATTCTTACTGATTTTGGTGTTCCCAGAGTTCCTTTACCGAAGGAACTTCTCTTTGTCTAACAACTTTTACCTGATGATTTGAAATTTGAATAGGATGCGCTTCAAACTCGAGATTAGGTTGAACAAAGATTTTGTGCCACGTAATCACATGTATCGAATATGGAATATATCTACGTAAATTAGACACATGGAATATAATATGAATAGTGGATAATTTCATAGGTAAGTTTAATTCATAGGCTTCCAGGCCAACACATTTAATAATGGTAAGGGGTCCAATGTATCTTGGTTCTAACTTCCCTTTATTTCCACATCGTATAATTCCTTTTCGACGTGGAACTTTCAGGAATTCTTGACCAAAAACATTCAATTCTAAGGGATTCTTTCGATGGTCAGTGGGACTCTTCTATTGATCTTGGGTCGTCTTTAGTCGTTCCCTAATCTATTGTATATTCTCGATAGTTTTTTGAATTATTTCAAGACCAAATTGTTTGTTATTTCCTGATTCGGTCCAACATAGAGGTAATTGGCATGGTCTTCGATAAAATGCATCGATTGGGGGGGGGGGGGGGGGCTTTGATACTTAATTGATAACTATTGTTATTTGAAAACTCAATTAATTATAAGTCCCCACTCTAGTTTTCGGGAATATCTAAAGAAAAAGCTCTCAACATATCGTCCAA
Organism: Sambucus nigra; assembly: GCA_949130495.1. NCBI lineage: Eukaryota > Viridiplantae > Streptophyta > Magnoliopsida > Dipsacales > Adoxaceae > Sambucus > Sambucus nigra. The sequence goes on from OX422208.1 coordinate 337,382,968, forward strand.
TGTTTGGATAGTTTGTTCAGATTGTCCATCGGTCTGGGGGTGAAATGTGGTACTAAAATTAAGTTTAGCACCCATTCCAGTTTGAATTTCTTGCCAAAATCTTCCCATGAAACAAGAATCTTGGCTTTGTACTATAAAAAATGGGAAAATCATGCAATCGAACAATTTCTCGAATGAAGAGTTTACGAGGTTTTTTAAAAGAATCAATAGCTTTCAATCATAAAAAATGGACAGATTTTTTGAGTCGATCTACTATCCCCCCAAATAAGATTGTATCCTTAGGACGTATGAGGCAATCCACTGACAAAGTCTATTGTGATGCAATCCTATTTCCACTCAGGGATAAGAAGAGGTTAGAGAAGTCCACCAGGACACTGGTGTTCTATCTTTACTTGCTAATAAAGAGACATCTCTTTATAAAGTTGTCAATATCATTCATTATATTTGGCCACTAATACTATTTCTTCGGTGTATCATACATTTTTTAGCGTTCGAGATTTATCATAAATTTGGAATGATGAGATTCTTGTAACACCTCTTTTCATAATGACCACTCATCAGGTACATACAGTATATTTTAAATCGTAGGTCACTCTCATTCTCGTATGACAACTCTTTGGTCTTGCTTCCGATATACTATTTCATCCAAAATGGGTCTTGAAGTTGTTGTTCTAAAATCTTCCTCAAGCATGGTTAAGCAATGATATTGGTGAATTTTAAAAAGAGAGGAGTTGGCTAAAGATTATATTGATCTATGGTCCAATGGGGTTATGGCTCAAGGCGTCGGCTACAACGTTTCCTTTTCTAGAATGGTGGTCTAACTTGAATCTATAATCTTCCAAAAATTCCATCCAACATCTTTGACTTCAATTCAAGTTTTTTTGAGTAAAAATGTATTTGAAGCTTTTTTGATCTAGAAACACTCGAAATTCTTCACCGTACTGATAACAATGTCATGTTTTTAAAGAAAAAACTACAGCTGGTAACTCAATATTATGCACAGGATAATTACATTCATAGCTTTTAAATTGTCGAGATCTATACTCAGCTACCTTTCTTTCTAGCATCAGGTGCACAACCTAAACTTTTCAACGAGGCATCGGTATAAATATCATAGCTTATGTTACTGGAAGGAACATTTAGGACGGTGGCAGTGATCAACTTATCCTTTAAAGTTTAGAATGCTTGCTCATACTCGAAATTCCACATATACCGCATTTCCTTCCAGCTAACTTCATCCATGGAAGAGCAATTTTGGAAAATCCTTCAACAAAACAGTGACAATAACCATCTAATACAAGAAAACACTTAATCTCGTTGACTCTCGTTGGATTTTTCCATTCTAAAATAGTTGCGATCTTTGCTGGAATGACTTGGATTCCACTTTCAGAAATCACATGTCCTAAAAATTTCACTTATTTGAAAAAGAAGTCACATTTACTATTTTTAGCATACAACAGGTGGTTTCTCAAGTTTCCTAAATCCATCTCTAAATATTGGGTATGTTCTTTAGGATTTTGAGAGTAAATGAGAATATCATCAATGAATATGATAACAAGATCAAGAAAAGGTCGGAATATCTGGTGCATTAATTTCATTAAAATTACAGGGACATTGGTTAATCCAAAAGACATCACAGTAAATTCGAAATGTCTATATAATAAGTTTAAAATTCTTTTTTTTGGAATATCCTCTTCTCTCACCTATAATTAATGGTAACCACATCGTAAGTCTCTCTTTAAAAATATCCTTGCACCCCTATGTTGATCGAGTAAATCTCCAATTCTAGTTAACGTACACCATTTTAATTATTATTGAATTTAACTTATGGTAGTCTATACAAAATCTCAATCTACGATTACTATTTTTCGTGAATGACACAGGTGCTCCCTAAGTAGATGAACTAAGGAAAATAAAATGAATTTTTAGGTAGATCATCTAGTAGGGTAAAAAGTCCACAAAGTTTTAGAGGATCCATTTAATATGGAGGTGTCGAAATAGGGTAAATATTTGGGAAAATATTAATGGAAAACCTAATTTCTCGGAAGGGTGGTATTATTGGAAATTCTTCTGGGAAAATATCATCAAACTGTTCTAAGATTCTAAAAAACAAAGGGGAATTGATTTAGGAAGTCGAAGGTTCAAAATGATTGGTTCCTTGGAACAAAAATGGTGATTTTCTTGGTCTCGAAAGTATACTCGCTCCAAATAACAATTGATATAAGCGTGGTGTTTAACACATCCATTTCAATAATAATATGGAGTCTACATATGTCTAAGATTATTAAATTCACAAAGAGTGTACCTATACCTAGCTAAATTTTACATTTATCATAACTTTGAGTATTTATTATAACCTCATCGGTAGGTAATTCTATTTCTAAGGGAATGTCCAACGATTTCCTTAAAATTTGCAAAACGTTACATAGTTTAAGACCAATGAATCAATGAATTGAACCAGAATCAAATAAGACATGAATGAGATAATTATAAATGAATATTATACTTTCTACCACGTCATACAAATTTCATGCGGACAATATGGCACTATTCTTCCCATGACTGGGCACTGCTCAGGCTTTCTACTAGTGTTATAGGTCATGCACTGATTGTAGGAATGAATTATTCCTCTGGGTATTGGGGAAGTACCAGGTAAGTTTTGGGTCACTGAGGGTTATAACTTAGGATATTACGAACGTATATGTCCTACCTCTCAACACTCATGACATATAATTACTGGATATGTTGTGCTATGGTGAATTTGAGAGTAGACTTATCCACTAAATCTAGGATAAGGCTAGACTCGGGGTCCAGGTAAGGTTCTAGCAACATAGTTGTTCCTATTGATGGGATTAGGCGGGCCTATATATTCACCCAATGTGGAATTACGATTAAAAATTGAAGCGACTTCAATGAGTTAGGAAAAATTTAGAATTTAGGAAGGTGTGATGAAGGTTTTAATCCTTAGGTACAATCCTCTCTCAAAGTGCTTAAATATTTTTACTTCAGTGCTCACAAAATCGATTGCATAACGGGATAATTCAATAAACTGGGCTTTATAATGAGCTACGGATAGGTAAATTTGTTGTAATTTAAAAAAATCAGTGGTCAACTGGTCTCTTTCGGTCTCAAAAAAGTAATTTTTGAAGAAGATTTCTTCAAATTGTTCCCAAGTTAGGGTGATTATATTACAACTTCGGGCTATATCTTGGCACTAGAAATCAACTTTACCTTCAAACATATAGGATGCTAAAATTACTTGAAGATTAGCAACAACTACTACCCTGTTGAATATCTTTGTGACTTGGTTTATCCACTTCTCAGCCTCACTTATTACTGTCTTCCCAATAAATGGAGGGTGTCATTGCCTCAGAAATTCCTTAAGAGTACTCATTTGGCCTGTTTCATCTGTATCTTTTTCCTAATCCAGGTATGGAATCAATGCTTGTTGATGTCTAGCGAGAGATGTTAATTCCTGAAGGAACTTCATAATTCCTTTAGTGTGAGTCTGTTTACTTTGGGTTCTGGTGGAAGGAGTGAAAGTGTTAACCATCCTAAAGCATAATATAACATTTACATAATAAAAATTCATAAGAATAATATTTTTAGAGAGATCATGTAGAAGAAACTTTAAGTAAGTTATATTATACAAATGGGTTGTTACAATTAGCAGTTTATGTTAGCATACTATCATAAAACCTAAGAATATATTAATCATGCTAACTTTTTGTATAATATAATATTAGCTTACTCTATCATATAACCTAAGAATATATTAAGCATGTTAACTTTTTATATAATCTACTATTAGCTTACTCCATTTATATTTGTAGCACTGCCATGATATTTATGTCTAGTTATTAATTATATTACTACTAGGAGGAGGTATATGATTCTTACTTCATTCTGGAATCACGACATCGGTTTCGAGAGGGTCAGAGTTGGGAATGAAATCAAAGTCATCAAGTTCAGATAGGTCATCATCAGTGGAGCTATTGAAGGAACCTGAGGAAATCTCACTGAAAAGTTCTCCATTAGAAGTGTCTTCGATTTGGAGTGGGGTGGAGAATAAATATTGTTTCATGCAATATTAATAGATTTATGGAGAATAATCGGCTCGTCCACATATTTCGCATCTTCTTCATCACTTGTGCCTCACCAAAAATTTGATTAGTCAACACCAAATGTTTCACGCCAATACTGGAGTTTTTCCAATCATCATCCACCTCTCGAACCATGGTACTCAGTATAAGAAAGGCCTTTTCTTTCACCGTGTCTTCCTATCTATTGGTTAGAACTATGTCAAAAGTAAAAAGCTACTAATCCCCGATATTCATGCTGCAAAATAGATTTAGTATGTGAAGAAAGTAAAGAAGTTACAAAAATGTAAAATAGTTAATATCTTATGTTATTCATGTATAGGAGTCTAACCCGATGCATTTTAGAATCACGCTCTGATACCAACTTGTCACACCTTCTTTTTGGTATGAATATACAAGATAGTAACAAAGAAAGGAAATTAAAATTAAGGCAGAAAAATAAAACTTTATTCATTGTAGCGATACTAATATTGTATTACATATGTTGTACTACCACACAGGGGTGAATTATTTTATTGCAAAACTGCAATTGACGCAGGTCATCGAGAAAGCCATTCTTTGATTCCATCTTCCTTAATCTCATTCCATATAATTATATAAGCATACATATGATTCGTGCATTTCACAAAAAGGGAGGGGGTAAGAGTTCTTTATCATTGAACATCTGTAGGAAAATGGAATTAGCATAAGCATGCTAAGTAGATTTTAACAAATCTTATAACCATTATATATATAGAGAGATTGGCGTGTGCATGGAGTTAATTGTTTTCTAAATGAAACATATGCAATATTTCTCATAAAAGAAGATCAGGGATTTTTAAACGAATAATCCCATAATTAACAGTTTACTAATGGGTATATAAATAATTAAGCGTGATCAATATAACTAAATAACAATGTCAACCTAAAACCTTTGGGGAAAATAACTAGTTAGGAACACTAACTAAAGTGACACTCATACGGATGTAGCAATAAATCCAGTCTCTCAAACATTTAAGACCTTAGGCCAAGTATAAAATTTTCATGGGATAACATGGCAGTCTACGCATTAGATAATATTGATGCATATAACAAATATATTTAGCACATAGGTGCATGGGTGAATTGATCCAATCATTACAATAACGTCATGAAATCATCTATTATATGAGGAAGGTTTAAATTAATCCAAATAATCCACATTCAATTATCAATGATATTTAACAACATACGTAGCATGGAAATATCATAACATGCACATACTATGAATAATTTGTGGCCATCATAATGTGATATCAATAGCATTTACTATTGTAAAGGCAAAATCTACTTGTTAGTTGTGAAGAATGTGATTAGAATTGATTGGAGTCGGTATTAGGAGAGTCAATTGCTTGATTATCTATCAATCAACATAGTTGTGAGTGTATACTGTTGGGAATAAGACTGGATTTGGAAAGAAAATGAGAAAACTTTATTCTTTAAACGTTTAAGAATTTATTTGTAATTAGTTTTGACAGTTTAAAATGTAAGGCTTAAGTTCATTATTTGAAAATGGTGTTGAAGACATTTTGGCTTAAAACTTATCAAATAACACGTAGAAAAAAGTTATAATTTTTGGAAAATACTTTTAAGCTAAAACCTTGATTTTCTGTAATTTGATCTACGCTTGACCAAACACTTCCTTACCTTATACCATTTTGACAAGAAAAATTTAATAATTTTTATTAAAAAAAATCATAATATTTTGATTGGTCACGTGACCTCACACGCTTGGTTAATGTTTCTAGTTGAAAAGTTCATCTTCAACTTCTTGAAAATTGACTAAAGATTTGAAAAAAATTTGATCTGAAATATATTTTAATTTTTTAACCCATTTAAGATGATTCCTAAACCAATCCAACCTAATTTTTCACGAAGAATCCAAATATATAGGTTTCATGGATTGAGGTTTAGAATTCATCGAGATCTAACTACTATTTTTTTAAAATAATAATTGACCAAACATTTGTGGAGTTACGGAGTATAGAAATGGATTTGAAGTTTATGGATGGGTTTCTTCTATCCCAAGTAGGCATTTTTCTTTACTTTGAAGGATTAAGGTATCCCGGTTGAAGAGAATTTTGAAATTAAAGTTTTGGAACTTCGTAAACACTTTTGTCAAATTAGGGTCCAAGACTTATTAGTTTTTTAAAATGGCCATTGCACTCGATCTACTGGGATCATAAGAAACGTATTCCTCATTTTGAAACTGGTTCAAAGTCAAGAAATGGAGTTTTACCAGTAAAGTTGAAGTTTTTGAAGGTTTTGCATATACAGGCCATTTTACACGTAAGAGCTTGGTTTCTTTGATTATTTTGTGTATTGTGATAGTGTATAAAACCTTTTGGATTATAAAAATATGCAATGATGTATAAAATCACAGGTCATGAGTTTAGAGTTTAAAAAAAACACATTTAGTTTTACTATAATTGGTGAGGTTTAGGGTTGGATTTTGTGGGGTATTTATACTATGAGCTAGGGGAAGTTGATTAGTGCATCAAGGAGGTATATTCTCCCTCATTTTAAGAAGATAAAACTCGGGCATGAGGTTTTCACTGGAGAAATGGTGTTATCCAAGTGAATTTTGTCATTTCATGCTGATTGGGATGCTTTATTGGCATGGGGAAGCCTAAATAAGTTAGTTTTGAATTTGGTCCTTAAAGAGAGAGTTTTATATTTATTTGGTATTCAATATGATAAATTTACATATTTAAGGGACCTTTGTATAATTTTATGAAAATTTAAGGGTTATGATTGTAAAATTAATTCAGTTGTGTATTTATTATCATTTTCAATGCTTAGATAGTTCTTAATCATACGTGCTTGGAGTAGTTCAAAATGGACTTGCTTAACGGATTCACTTTGCATATGCTTCCTTATAGACATGCAGGAGCTCTTTTGGATTTTAACTTTATTTGTTATATGATCTAAGAGATATGTTCTCATAACAATCTTTTCATATTCATATCTATTTTATTGGGGAATTTGTTCACGTAATAACCATTGTCCACGAGTTTGTTCTTTTATTGAAAATATGAGTGTGCACGGAAAAGGGCAACATAGGGAGAAATCTTCCTTGTATGAAAGGCCACCATTGGCAAGCCTAAAATATTGAGAGGGAAGAGAAAAGAAAAAAATTCAAGGCCAATTTTATTTGATTGCTTCTTTAATTAAATTGGTATGTTAAAAATGAGAGTGAAAATAATATATCTATTATTTTTGAGGATGTTATAAGTAAAATATCAATGGATTTTCATAATGATTCCTAGTTATTTCATGTTTAGTTCTATTGATTTGAGAATCATCAATATTTTCTAGGCTAGTGTGCATTGTGATTGTTTGTCCATTTATGAGTTCACTTTATATGCCACTATGAGGCTAAACCTTTGTTTGATAAAGTTAATGTGGTCAAATAGAACTCGTTAGGCATATTTGGGTGATTGGGTTATAATTCATTTGTTTCTAGGTCACGCCCCTTCACTCCACCCCATATGTTTAGACACATCGTTACTATGATAGTTTTGTATTTGTGGTGTTTATACACACACACACACACACACACACATATGTGTGTGTGTGTGTGTGTGTGTGTGTGTGTGTATATATATATATATATATATATATATATATATATATATATTTGTATTTGTATCTATGTCATTGGTATATTTTCCATATTCATATATATGATATCTTTTTTTTGAGTATTTGCATTGGCATTTAATCCATATTTACCATATGCTTTGTCTTTGAATCAAATCCGTACCCTATTTGACCATATTGGTATCTATAGTTGCTTGTTTACATTGGTATCTCGTGATTAATTTTGTATTCAAGTCAGTATAATTTATTGCATCAATATTGGTATCGATTGATCATTGTTTGGAATATTTATGATTGTGTTACGATGTTGTGTTTGTTGCACTTTATACCATTTCATGATATTATTGTTTCATATATATTTGCAATTAGTATCACATGTTCTCACTTTTTAGGGGAAAAATTTCATATGGGGGAGAAATGGTTTATTATGTATTCTTTTTTTATCTATTCCTGAACAAAAATGGGGAGAAATGGTATCTTCAGTTTAGTGTTAGGAGGAGATCTCTTTCTTAGGGGAAAATGTTTTACCTAGGTCGGGATAATTAGATATAGGTGGAGTTTTATTCTAATGAAAATTTATATTTGTTATATTCTCTTTCCATTTTAAGGTGTGTTTAAATGTGCAGGTTTGCAACTTGCGACAAAGTTACAAGGGAGGAAAGCTACTCCAGGTTCATGAGTTTGTCAAGTTGTACTTTTTCCTTTTAGGGTTAGGGATTGAGTCTTAGATGAGTTTAATGGTACATAGGATTTTTTATTTTTTGGTTTTGTCTCGGAATAGCCAAAAGAGGAGATTTGTAAGGGCAAATTTCTGAATAGAGTCAATTTATACGTTTTAGCTTATTCTTTGTTTGAATAAAACTATTTGAGTTATAGGCTCGGACTTGAAAGTGTTGACCTTTCAAGTTTATGATATGTTTAATTGAAGACGATAGTAACCAACTTAGAACATCTACATCATCGTGTCGTGTTTAGTGGAACATTTTGTCTTCGACATCCGAGGAATCTTAAAAAGATATGGATGCATTTGGGTTTGATTTTTAGATAACATTTGGTGTTTGTTTTTTATGTTTAAGGCTATATTACATAAAGTTTTTTCGAAGAAAAATTTAATTTTTAACAAAGTCGTTTGAATGAGTTTTCAGAGTTATTCAAATGAATTCATGTAATGCATTCGAATGAGATTTTTTATAAGTTCGAACAATATGGATACGTCATTGGAATGACATTCAAATGAGGTTCAAGCAAGGAAGTTTTATCAATAGTGAAAACTCCGTTCAAAACTCCTTCAAAGTAGTTTGAATGAGATAGGCATATTCATTTAAACGAGGTTTTATTTGGCTCAAACGAGATTATGAACTTCATTCAAATGAACCTCTGTTTTCCTTCGAACGATATTCCAACACTTCAAAAATATTATTGTCTATAAATAGGCGTGTTGGGAACTTTTTTGTTTTATAATTTCAGAAAAAAATCACTTTCCTATCATAAACCAAAAGCCTTTGAACCGTAGTTTCCCAAACCCTAGAGATCCAAGCTTCAATCTTTATGCGAGTTTGAGATCCCTAATTTATGGGTACCAAAAAGGTTTTACTTATCATCATCTTTGTTGAGTAAGTTTCATACAGTGGATTTCATATCTCCTATTTACGACTGTGGACTCCAAATTTTCTATTTTTTGGTGAGGAAATAGTGCACCCATGTTCCACATATGTAGATGCTAGTTGAGCCTTATCGGTGGATACCGAGGCGTGTGTGAACTCACATGTTATGGAAGTTTCGTGGGTGAAATTATATAGGTCACTAGGCAGAGGTTGAAGAGTAAAGAGCATCAAGGATTAGTAGGGCATTGAGTTTGGTTGTAAGTATTCTGTCATGTCCTTTGTAATACCAAAGTGGATTTTGTGTGGCTTGGTCGTCTAAAGTTTTTACCATTTGAGTTTTCCGCGTACATCGTGTATTATATGTTATTTATTTCACTTTATCCCGATATCCCAAAGATGAATGCTTTAGGATATAAAATAGGTTAAAATTGGTCTATAAAACTTTCGTTTATAATTGGTGCTTAGGGTTACTCTATTTAGGTTTTATATTTAATTTGAAAAAATTAAAATTGTCTTTTGTTTATACCATTTTTTTATATCCTCGCAACTTGAGGATGAGTTATGGCCATTTTTGCATGCAAATACAGTTAAAAAGATGAAGTTGTAAACATATATCGGGATTAATCCTGAGGAGGGTCATATCGATCCGGTGCTAGGTCAGATCGATCCAATGGTGGCAGTCACTGGCACTGGTTGCTTTTTATGCTATTTTTCGATTGGTTTACCTGGTGGCTTATCCCCATCATTCTTCCCGGACTAATATGTATTATTTCGAACTGGAAAGATCATCAAGAACTCCTTTTTTCATTGATGTTTACTTTGAGTTGGAATCTACGTCAAGAAGAAGACTTCTACGATAAGGATTCTTGGGCTTTAAGAGTTTTACTTCAAGAAGAAGTTAAGCCATGATGGAAACAAAAATTTAGTTCTTTTACTTTTTATTTATTTATTTATTTACGATGTATTATTATTATATTTTGTTGCATGATTTCGTGTGATAATTAATTATATAATTAAAGACACCCAATTATGTGGAAAATATATTTTTTAGACTAGCCTATATAATTGATTTTCTTTAAAAAATCGTGTAAAAATATTCCTTTCTAAATTAAATTAAGTTTGGGTAATTAATTTTATGGTGTAAATTAAATTTAGATCTCCGGGTTTTATTGCATTGATAAATTTTAATTCTTTTTTTTATTTGAAAAAATAAAAAAGGATATCAATATATTTTATTTATACAAGTGAATTAAAAAAATTAAGTCACGCTTTTAGAATTGAATATTTTTTTTCATAAACCCTCAAGTTTATGAAATTACTAAATGGGAGAGGGGTTTCAACATAAAACCCATGATATTCATCGATGTTTTATGAATGTGACGTCATTAATTCCTTCCATTGGCTAGTCTGGTCCCCTGACGGATGAAATTAATTTAAGGTGCTCGAAAATTTTAAAACTATTAAGTGATAATTCTGAGAATTAGAATGTGCGTGACTTCAATTCCACTAACAGGGAAATCATTCACGATCGGGTTTTATTCCAAGGAATGATCTGATGCTATACACTTAGACATATTTAATGATATCCTCCCCAAAGGAGTCACTACCGTTAATTATGGGCCCAAACGATGCTCACTATTCAATTATGTTAGACAGAGGATCCTGAACTGTCCGAAGTACATAATTGAAGGATGAAGTTTGTCTATGTCTATTTCAAGGTGGGGTGATTTAAGTTTCCAACGAGAAATCTTACTTCATATGGGAACTAGGATGTTCCAATGAGTTTTTACTTTTAAATGGCGGTGAGGGATGCAATTTTAAAATTAAAACGAAGTTGAATTATCATATGTTTACTTTAAAGTAATCCATTTTTCAAAATTTATGGCTCTCATATTTAAAAATGGTATCTTAATTGAATCTAGTTTCTTCAATCTTCAGGCTGACAAGTTAACTGACATGAACTATATAGATTGGAAAAGAAACCTAGACACTATCCTTACTTTTGAGGACTTTAAGCATGTTTTGTCTGGGACCTGCCCTGCTAAGCCCGAGGAAAAGGAATCCGAAATAGAAGTCCAAGCCTACTAGAGGTGGAAAAAGTCCGATCGAATGACTTATTACTAATGTGATTCAATACCAGCATCTACATATGTCGATTGCTTATTGTTGGGGTTTGATTCATTAAACCATGTAAATACATTTATTATTTGATAATAAAATTATTCTCGCGAGATTAATTTTAAAATGAGAACCATGTTAGTAGGAACGTCTTATATTTGTTCATAAATATATTATTTATTCAGAAGATTATACAATGTAGGAATTCTGGTGAAGGCAAAGAGGACTTTAATTCCAAGTCTAGTATGATTGAACAATCCATAATTTAGATAGTAGGACTGACATCCTATTGGTAAAACTACTAGTACAATCCTAATGGTTTGTCTTGGCTATGGTATCCTTTCTAATGGTTGAGAAACTTCACTAATAGTTCAAAGAGGATTATACCGGTAAGTAGAGAATGTATTGACTATGAACAACGCCAATATTAAAGCGTGGGTACTGACTAGATTATACTTGTACAATCTCAGACTCTTGATTATAAAGATTATGAGGATCAGAGTATTTACATGATCATTGCTTTGATTTGAAGATGGACGTGATTTGATTTTATATCGGGCCAATAAAACTTGTAAGTTGGGCAATGTTTGTGCGAGTATGTGAGAGATTATACTCTGTAGGAATGCACTCTTAGAAAGTATTATGGAATGTGATACCCTTTTGATATAGTTATAAGATTTGTTTCTACCAGTAAACCTGGTCAGTGGCTTTATATCCAATAAAGTATCAAATAAGTTAAGTTTGGGATTAATGAATAAAAAAATTATTGGTGTAAACTGATTATTAGTAAGTTAATTTCACCACGAGAATATTGTATACTTAATGTCGGGAATCACATTATGTACTATATAACTTCTCAGACCAAGCCCTCTTTTATTGTAGTTATTTTTAAGGTAATTAAATTAGAGTGTAGTTGTAATTATTTAATGGAATTAATTACAATTAAATGTAAAAGAAATCAATTTTGTAATTTTGATTTTTTTTGTAAGGCAACTTTAATTACTACCCTTGGGTCCTTAATGTATTCCCTAATTACTTTTTAGCTCAAAAAATTCGATTTAGACCCTTTTGCCTCTTAATTAACTAAAGGCACCTTTTTAGAGCTTTTGGATGAGTCCATACTTGGTCCAACTTTTCCCACCACATTTTTGGGTTGAGGAGGAAAAGTATGATTCAGATAAAGGAGTGGGGTAGAAGTGAAATACATTTGGAATTAGGCCAGAGAGAGCAAAAAAGAGAGGGAAATTTTTTTTCTAGGAAAAATCTGTAAGGCTTGCTTTCAAAGGGAAGGCCACACTTTTTGCTGAATTAAGGAGAACATACATTAGAACATCTGAGGTTGTTCCAACATCCATCTTATCCAAATTGACTCCATTTCAGGATCCTTAGAAAAGATCCGGAAAGGTATCAAATCAAAACCCTAGGTTTTTTTAAAACCTAGTGTTTTGGTGATTTTGAATATTTTTATTCTAAGAATGATCCAAGATTGTTGGGAAATTATTTTAAAGCAATCCCTTCTTTTATGACATAATTCTAAACCTCGGAGATATGTTTGAGGATCAAAATCATGTCGTAAGGTTATATGTTATGATAACGATGGTTAACACCAAGATGTCAGTGGGTACTCCCATATCTGCAATCATCTTTTTAAGATGATGTCCATCTTGGGAGAGCTACAGGTGCTTGTATCTAGAATCGATCGAAAACCTAGGCCGATTTTGTGATCCACTCACTACAAGAGTCCTTCAAATAGTTTCGCCCGAACTATTAAATGAATAAGTTTCAATACTCTTTAGAACAACTGCTTAAAGAACTCTAGGCGACGGAGAATGTCAACATGCGTAAGGGTGTGATTAAGGTTACTGTGAAAGGACCATCTTATTTTATCCCAAAATGTAAGAATAAGAATAAGGGGAACTCTCATACACAACTTATGATGGTAAAGATGAAGTTTAAGCCTCAATGGATGGGTCAGAAGCCAAAAATCAATTATTATATCGGCAATAACAAGGACATTGGAAGAAGTAGTGCCTAATATTTTTAGCACGGTAGAATAGAAGTGGTAATTTGTCCTTAAACATTGAGACATATTTTGTGGTGCAATTTACCGGTACCCGGTGTGTAGATTCGTGAGCCACTAATCTTTTTTGTAATTCTTTACAGGGGTTCTAGGTAACTAGGGATCTCAGTGATGGAGAAATGTTTATGTTCACAGGTGATCGTGAGAAGGAAACAGTAGTAGCAATAAGAAATTTAGTTTTAAATTTTGGTGAAAATAATAAGTTACTATTAAAAGATTATTTTTATGTTCCTAGAATTAAAAGAAATTTAATTTCAGTTTCCAATCTTGTAATGAATGGATATTTGTTTTATTTTAATAAATGTGTTTTTATAAAAAAATGGAAAATCTCATATCTGTTTTGGGACATTAGAAAATAATCTTTATATTATAAGACCCATGTCACCACTTCTATTTAATACTGAAGTGAATAACATAGATGGAAATGACCTAGAGAGAAGGTAACCTTCTAGGTTGAACCAGACATATCTTTGGCACTTACGCTTAGGTCATATCAATTTAAAAAGGATAAAATGACTGGTCTCAAATGGACAATTAAGTTCATTGGAAGTGGATGAATTTCTAGTCTGCGAATCTTGCTTTCAGGGTAGGATGAACAAGAGGTCATTTATGACCAAGGGATATAGAGCTAAAGATGTATTGGAATTGAATCATTCTAATTTAATTGGGCCTATGACTATCCAGGCAAGAGGTGCCTATGAGTACTTCATCACTTTCACCGATACCTCGGGATTTGGATATGTTTGTCTTATGTATCACAAATTTGAAGCATTAATAAGTTCAAAGTGTACAAGGTTGAGGTTGAGCATAGGCACGGTAAACTTATCCATACTCTACGATCTCATCATGGAGGAGAATACCTTTTATGGGAGTTTAGGAATCACTTATCAAAGTTGAATATCACAACCTAATTATTTACACTGGGTACCCCACAATAAAATGGTGTAGGGGAAAGAACGAATAGTAATATTTTAGACATGGTTAAGTCCATGATGAGTTATTCGGATATGTCAGATTCCTTTGGGGTTTCTCACTAGTGACATATACATATTTATTAAACTTAGTTCCTTATAAATTTGTTTCAACGACTCTTATAGAATTATGGATAGGGTACAAGCCTAGTCTAGGACATATTCGGAATTAGAGTTTCACAACACATGTGCTATAAAAGGAGCTAGGGAAGTTGGAATCAAGAAATAATATATGTGTTTTATGGGTTATGTTAAAGGAACGGATCAGAGTGTATTTATTACCACGAATGCTCAGTAGAGGAAGATTATATGATTGATCACAAGCCCAAAAGTAATATCACCTTTAAAGAGCTAAGATGAAAAGACCAAGTAACAACTTTGAGACCACCCATATAGGATGAAATACAACTTGATATCGATAATACATTACTTAACGACGGTGGGATTATTACTGGTGATTAGGGTACATATGTCACTTCTATTAGACCATAAGTGTATCCACATCGTAGTGGGAGAATTATGCATCTGCCTAATAAATTATTATTTATGGGTGAACACTTCGATGAAGTTCTAAGGGAACACGAACTGGATCTCGAAAACTAAAATGAGGAACTTCAAGATAATGGTGCCGATCTTTGGCTAAAGACTATTAATGTCGACATGGATTTGATTAATTCGAATTAAGTATGCAATTTTTTATACCTTTTGGATTGGATAAAACCCATAGGTTTCAAGTAGATCTAAAAGAAGAATAGAGAGGTAGATGGAAAGGTGGAAACCTTCAAGTCAAGGCTTGTATGGAAATGGTTCACTCAAAAAGTGAGGATTGATTATGAGGAAACCTTCTTGATATTATTCATGGTAAAGTCTATCTGGAGTCTCATATCTATTGTGGCTAATCTCTATATTGATATTTAGCAAATGGCCGTCAAGACTTCCCTCATGAACGGTAATCTTTTCGAGTTCGTCTATATGATGCAACTCATGGGATTCATAGCAAAGGGATAAAAAACTAAGGTGTGCAATCTTAAGAGGTCTATTTAAGGACTTAAGTTGGAGTTAATGTCTTAGATCAATCAATTTAATAAAGGAGTCAAATATTTTAGTTTTGATCAATGTTTGGATGAAACTTGTTTGTATAAGAAGCATGACAAAAACTGGGGTATTTCTAGTAATTTATATGGATGATATTCTCCTATTCACGAAGGATGTGGGTGTATTATCTAGTATAAGGGTGTGGTTGTCTAGTTAATTCGATATGACGGACTTTAGAAAAGCTAGTCACATCCTTGGGATTAAGCTTCTGCGTGATGAGAAAAATAGTATGCTGGGCTTATTATGAGCCACTTGTATCGCTAATATACTCACAAGGTTTAGGATGCAAGATTTCAATAAAAAGGTTTCTCACCTTAAGGTATGGAATTACTTTATTGAAGTATTGGTGTCTTAAGGCACTTGTTCAGATAGAGAAGACGGGGAATATACATTATGATTCAGTGCTAGAAATCATGATGTATGTTATGGTATGTACATGATCAGATATTTACTACATTGTTGGCATGGTAAGAAGATTCCATCCTCACCCAGTTCAGGATCACTGGATCTTTGTTAAGAAAATTCTCAAGTACTTGAAAAGGACTAGAGATTATCTGCCGATTTACTCGACGAATAGTGCAGTTCCCATTGGGTACATGGACTCAAACTTTTAGTCAGAAAAGGATTTCACGATATTGACCTCAGGATATGTGTCACTCTAGGAGTTGGAGCCATAAGTTAGAGGAGTATCAAGGAATAATGTATTTCTAAATTTAACCATGGAACTCAAGTATATTGCCACTTCAGAGGCAGTAAAAGAGGTTGTTTGGCTTCGAAACTTCCTAAGTGACTAGGGTGTGTTTCTTTAAATCCAGTTGATGATTACACTTTATTGTGGTAATAATATTCAAAATAACCTAGAACTCATAAGAAGGAAAAGCACATTGAACACAATTATCAACTCATTCGGGAGATTATACAAAAAGGTGATGTCATCGTGACAAAAATTGTATCTTAAGTGTGACACCTCGCCTAATTAAATACCGGGTGATCAATCCTTTATAAAATTTAAAACAGAATGTTCAATTTGTTCATTCTTAGCATCACTGTCGAAAACATAACAACCTTATTAACCGCCTAATAATTAATTAAGCTAGTGTCAAAATATTATTTTCCCTTTTTAAATTGTAACCAAGATCATTTATTTATAAAGTCCAAGAATTTAAATATAATCCATCCACCACACAACTGAATAAAATAAATACTGAGTCTGAATTACGTATTGAAATAATTAACAATGGATAAAACATTTCCAGTTCAAAACTCTAAACCAAGAACCATAGTAAAATAAATCCAACTAAAATGACTGAACTGAAATACTAAATCTGAATTACGTCTAATGCAAAGATCTGCAGCTTCTATAACAGCTGCAGCACACCAAGCAATCCAAGTCTCTAAGTATGGTGTCCCTGTGACTGAGCACCTGATAATATATATATATATATATATATATATATATATATATATATATATATATATATATATATATATATATATATATATAGTAAGAGAGAAAAGAGGTGTAAAAAACGGGTCAGAGTCCGATGTGTAAAAATATTTGTTTTAGCAAGTATTTAAAATTTGCAATGAAGCAAGTATCGGATGCATGTTAGTTCGAGCTCTCACATGAGGTCCTCACCTCTCGTATATTGTTCATGCCTAACGTACATCTATTATAACCCAGCCATCTGTAACACTTATAACTAGATAAAGACTTATACTTCTAGTTATACCTCGTGGTAGCAACCCGTGATTCCCAACTTTCAACATTATTAATATCATCATTTTTTTAACTCGGTTAAGTGTTATCACACTAAGTTAAGTATTCACAACTTACGTTACTTAAGATTGTACTATCTTAATAACCTACAGTTATCTCACAGTAGGAATAACACAAGTATACATATATATATATATATATATATATATATATATATATATATATATATATATACTAATACAGTACCCCAAGGCTAAACCTGTAGTTTATTGTATACTCTGCTATCATGTCCCGATACATCTCGTACTCAAATAAGGACTATTGGTTCGGAAGTCTCCCACGAACCATATACACAAATCACACATAGTGGAGACGAACATAGTTCACATACTTATGGGTCACGAACATACCTACGCTCCCATAGTCAGCTGAATTATCAACTCACAAATAAGTCTTCACAGTCCTATGTTCTGAGATACAAGTCAAATATCCCCCCAAAGGTCACCCTGGATAAGACTGTCTCTACACAACCTCCCGCGATAGCAAGCAGCTAGGTATGTTATGCACATAATATTAAGCCCGTAATAGCTATCCACACATCCTATTAAGATCCCTTAGGTATCTACCCAACCTAATCATATATATTCCATACGGATTATTTTCTCATTACAACGTATAATATATTTACTTTATCCCAAATAATCTACGTAGAGAATTTCTCCTCACTCGAAGGGTACTACTCCATTCACATATCAAGAGAGTAGATAAGGTCTCGATACTCTAGCGGTCTGGTGTATTTTTCTCCACAAATCTCACAATTTAGGATTCCATAGGTTTCTCCAAAGTTCTACAGCAACACTGAAAGTCTACAGAAAAACGAACCGAACCAATCCCCCAGAAAATGAACCGATCCTACTAAAATAAAGAACGGATCACCCCAAAAATGAACCGATCCCCCAGAAAAATGAACCGAATCCACCAGAAAAAAAATCGAATCCCCTAGAAAATGAACCGAATCCCCCAGAAATGGAACCGGTTCTGTTAGGTCAGTTCTTCAACAATTACGTTTTCATCATTTTCGCACCTAAAATCTCATAGTTCTTATCCAATCTTCAATGTAACTATTTTAATTGATAACCCAACATGTTTACACAATTTCTAACATCCAGAGATCATTTAATCATTATAAATCACAAGGTAAAAACGAAATCCCCAATTAATATCATAAGAACCCTAGTTTTCCAATTTTCCATTTAAGAACTTAATTAACCCAGATTTGTTCATCGATTTGTACTCCAATTTTGTATTAAATTCTCTTACATACATGA
Source organism: Sambucus nigra (assembly GCA_949130495.1). Taxonomy (NCBI): domain Eukaryota; kingdom Viridiplantae; phylum Streptophyta; class Magnoliopsida; order Dipsacales; family Adoxaceae; genus Sambucus; species Sambucus nigra. The sequence continues at coordinate 337,401,605 of OX422208.1, forward strand.
AATAATTAACTACTGAACCATTTGCCCATAATCATAAGTTACTTCTCCAATTTTCACCCAAATTTCAATGTAATTAATTAACAATTTACCTACACTAACATGAACATGACTATTGCTAAATGAAAAGCAAGTAATAAACAGTTGCCTGATTACGAAGGTTTGATTCATCGCTTGAAATTGGTATAGATGTTATCTCCTATTTTTGATCTATGTGTTGATGGTGTTTTTGGTGAAGGATAACTGGGTTTGGCCTTAAAACTCCTAGGAACCTCTTCTCCTTCTTCCCCTAGGACTCTCTCTTTTCTTTCACAGATGAAACCCTAACAGTGACTACGTAAGGGATAATAAAACCTTCTAATTTTCGTCCATTAATTAACCCCAAAAATACAATTTACTAAAATTCCCTCCCGGGATGCCGGTCAGGCCTAAGATTGCCCCAGGACCCAAACTAAACCTCCGGATACACTGTTCTGACTATCTCAACCCTTTCAGACTCAATGGCGCACTTAAAATGACCATACGAGTAGCTACAAAATAATTTATCTTTTTATTTTATTAAATTAGTCTCGACACGATTCACATGCGCGTCTGACTACATTACCAATTGTCGCATTTCTCATTCCCGATAATTTATCAAATTCAATAATTCCATATTACTTATTCTCTCAGTAATATTCAATCAATAAGTATTAACACTGGCACGCTAGTTAATATCTATCTATTTAATCTGGATTAATCAACAATGAAATCTCACATTTTAATTCAATTAATCCAATAATAATTACACATCACATAATTGTTTAAATGCTAAATAATACGGGGTGTTACATACTTCCCCCTTAATAACGGAATTTTGTCCCGAAATTCGAAAAGTAAGGCATTTCTGGTAAGGACAACTTCGGGTATTTACCTCACATCTCTTGTAATCTATGATGTATCGCCCATATAGTACATTATCGAATACCCATAATAATAAACACCTCACTGATATTATAATTTACTCTCCAAGACTTACCATTTAAGTTTCACTACTTAAATTTTAGATAATTACTATCTATCCCCCTACTACTCGCACTAGTAGATTAACCAGTATTTAGAAATATACGAATTCGTCTTACTACCATATCGCATCCGTAGTTTATTCTTGTTTATATGGTATATACTTTACACATAATATATATTATCCATGTTAACACATTTCCACCATACTTCTTCAGCAACGGACTACGTAACCTAAGCCTGTAAGCTAACGTTTCCAACTTAACAATAAAAGAAAAAAATCCCACAGTAGTAATTTCCTCATTCCAACATGCAACAATGCGACCCTAAATCATTTCAATCCTGGCTAAAGGGCCCTAAATTCCTTTGGCCCTAGTAGCTCATTGTCCTCCACCTCTATCCAATAAGCACACGGATGACAAGATTTTACATATGAAGCCTCAATTGGAGTCGTATCGATATTGAGCTAAGGGGAATCATCGTGCACTAACTCCACTAGTGGAAGATATTAATCTAGACCTTCCCATACTTGAAAATACAACATATTTTTCAATACATAACTAAACTCTCAGCTACCCGTCCACCCGCGGGTGTGTTAGTCCGTATACATTCTCATCTCGATACTCATGGCCTCCCGAAAACTCTTCCTGATAATTGAGTCATAATTCTCTCAACTCTATTAGACAAAATGTCTAAGTGTACCCTATATAACCTTACTATCTCGGGAATAATGGTTGGGGTTTACCATCACACATTATGACTAGTCCTTACTTGGTGTAACGTGAGTTACTCCAATCACCTGACCCATTTGCACCCGAATAGAGTTGTGATCCCGTTACGAAGTAATTTACTCTGTTATGGTCTGGGGATACATTATCCCATTACTAACAAGGAATTTCTAATGGTGAAGGAAACTCTATTTTTTTCCTGATGGTCCTCTTCCAATTTGAGCTTAGAAATGTCTTGACTCTTTTATGCCCTCACTATTACGATTTTATATCATGATGCATTTTACCGTTCTCACAAATGCATCCACATCCATGACTCGTGTGACAGTTGTCATCGCCATGTGTCGTAAGTCCTTCCCCATGTCTTTAAAGTTTCAGGTTCTCATGAAACATGGTCTCTACATGCCTTACCAGGTAAGTTTCAACTTTCCCGAGTTAAACTTTATCGAATTTTTTTCCTATACCATCCTCGTGGAAAATTAGGGAAGTATCAGGCCGAACTGACCAAACCCATCAATCGTCTAAGTCCTGAAGTCACCACTTCTACATTCATTTACCTTGAAAATACGCATTTTGTCTCAATTTTCACTTATGGAAAATACAATAGTCCAACTACCTAGGGCACCCATACACCCTATGTTTTGTGCATTATAGTACCACTATACTAGACGTGTTATATATATCTCAATTTTTTCCCCACGTGCTTGGCATGACTAAATGGTAGGGTCCTAATCAGATACCTTACCTTTTCCACCTAATTATATCTTAGGTTGTCCCACTGGCTTGTTCGTGGTGTCAATAATTGGGAACATTTTCACATATTAACCTTATATGGCTTTATCAGACTTAATATGTAACATAACCATTATCTCATAGTTATAACTACATATACGTGTAACCACTACGATACTAAATCCATGTACTAACGAAAAACTTCTCCCTACTTCCAACGGTGGCTAAGTTTCATGCATGGTATGTCTCGCAGAATAAAATCCAAACAAGGAACCCCCTCCGATACACTACTACCTAACACTGCTGGTCGTCGAGATTTGTTATGTCCTTAATCTATAACATATATCCATGAATTCCCATCTACGAACATAAAAAGTCTACTCGTCCACTCTCATGTCACTAAAGACGGCATACATTGTGGCGCTCTGACTATCACAAGTTATTAGTGCTCTATAATTAACGAGCTATCTCTCCCTTCTCTACAACAAGTCAATATACCCTGAATCACATCAGTAAAACATCCCTGCTCCCCGAGATTAAAATAGTAAGACAACATACTCACTAAAGTCAATAAAATAATGCAACATACATGCAGGCTCAATCGTCTTTCAGGTGATGCCTCGCCAAAACCATATTTTTAAACTGGATATATTAAGTACGATAGTCTTATCACACAATTTACTACTGTTCGAGCCCTCTGCATCTAGTAACCATACAATATAATAATGATTTCTTCTACTATCATAACAATCAAAGGATCACGAATCATTATGCTATACCATATACAAAGTCTTCTTATTACCCACTCTTACTACTCCCCACAGGTGGCACAAAAATCTTGCTACCAAACGATAGTCATTTACATAATAAGGCAGTTATTGCCAATGCATCCACTACCAGATGTACACTCGAATCCATAGTGTTAACCATTCACACATGTTATGACGTTCTCATGTCATTGAATCCATCATTTTCTCATAAGGATTGGAAAAATCTTCATCAGACTATCCTGATCATAGGGTCCCCGCACATACGTTTTGTGACCCATAATTATATATCATCGTTATACCTTTCGAATTCCATTCATTAATTTTCCCCTTTCTCATTGTGGGTAAATTATTCTGTTCTGCGTCTTACATGCCTCACATTGACATATTCGTCCCATATCTCCAGGCCTCAATTACGTCCTTACTGGCCTTCGTTTTATTTCCTAGGCCCCGTCGACCCTGAAATATAGCATACTAAAATCATTGAGGACTACACTGGTCCTGCCCGTACCCACTACTCTTGGGTCATTAGTTTCCTCGGCCCAATTCTTTTGGCCCAAATTCTACACATGATATCTTACTTCTCCAATGTTATGCCTTACCGGTATGATTTAATTTTCCCGTTCTTATCAATTCCACTTCTCATGTGGACGCATTCAATACTGGTAACCCCTCTCTCTACAAAAAGGGATATTTCCCTTTCCCTCATCCTACTGTCCTTTTTAAGATCTCCTTCTCTCGAACCTGGCAGTCTTAGCTCCCAGTTGTCATTTTCATTGTTCCTTTGGCTCTACTAGACTCATGGAACACGTGGTCGACCTCGCTGGTCTTGGCTGAATTCATCACCACTACGTTGAAATGGAATCATGTCCTTTTAAATAGTCTTCCCCACTAGGCATACCTTCTGGTGGTGTTTCACTAACACAATTGAATTCAATCTTGTCCTTCGGCTAGGTATCACAACTCTACTGACTCCCTTTCTTCTGGGGCATTGACGTATTCTCTTAAACGTTTAATTTTGACAACATTAGTCGCACCTCCCATTCACGAATGGGCATTCCACTCACGAGCCCATTTTCAACTTGTGAACTCTTTTTGTCTTCTGTAACCCCTACTTTGGTTATGAGGTTCGCTTGTCAAGTAAGCTTATTTTCTCACGGTCGGTCCCTACCAGACCTATTTGTGATAAGTTCGAAATATCTTTCGTATCTCCGTCTGACCAGTAGATGGAAAATTACATAGTCAACCCACACCCAATATCTCGATGTGATTGACTATTCTTACTCTTTATACTGCTTCTCTGAGCTAGAAAAATTTCGTCTGAAATTTAAATTTTGAGTGTCACTTCACTCTACCTTACACTATTGCCTTTGGATTATCTCCCTCCATTGGCCTATCATGCTTAGATAATGCTATCGGTGACTTCTATCACGATCACCATTCCCCCAATGCTTCACAACTTTCAATTGTTTCCCTCCTCCTGCAGTTCCGCTAACGGCCTTCACCGGTCGTCCCATATTTTTCGGTATACAAAATCCAATCAAACTCGCATATGAATTGGATTCACTAAACTTAATCGCAGGAGAGCATAAATCGTATACACAATGGAATACAATAATCCTATAATAAGGATCTATATCAATGAACGCTAAGCTGAAAAGCAATAAGCCGTACAGATCCTAAAGGACTCTAGAACCTGATGTTCTGTTATCACCTGTGACACCCCACCTAATTAAATACCGGGTGATCAGTCTTTTATAAAATTTAAAATAGAATGTTCGGTTGGTTCATTCTTAGCATCACTGTTGAAAACATAACGACCTTATTAACCACCTAATAATTAATTAAGCTAGTGTCAAATTATTATTTTTCCTTTTTAAACTGTAACCAAAAATCATTTATTTATAAAGTCCAAGAATTTAAATATAATCCATCCACCATACAACTGAATAAAATAAATACTGAATCTAAATTACGAACTGAAATAATTAAGACTTGATAAAATATTTCCGTTCAAAACTAGAAACCAAGAATCATAGTAAAATAAATCCAACTGAAATGACTGGAAAGTAAACTGAATACAATCTCTGATAAAAATGTCTAAGGAGTGGGCGACACATGCCCTGAATGAAAAGTCTACAAAAAACTTACTGAAATGATAGAGGCATCTAATGCAAAGATCTGCAGCTTCCACAACAGATGCAACACGCCAAGAAATCCAAGTCTCTATGTCTGGTGTCCCTGTGGCTGAGCACCTGATAATATATATATATAGCAAGAGAGAAAAGAGGTGCAAGAAACGGGTCAGAGCCCGATGTGTAAAAATATTTATTTTAGCAAGTATTTAAAATTTACAATAAAGCAAGTATCAAATGCATGTTAGTTTGAGCTCTCACATGAGGTCCTCACCTCTCGTTTATTGTGCACGCCTAATGTACATCTATTCTAACCTAGCCATCCATAACACTTCTAACTAGATAAATACGTATACTTCTAGTTATACATCGTGGTAGCAACCCGTGATTCCCAACTTTTCACATTATTAATATCATCGTTTTTTTAATTCGGTTAAATGTTATCACACTAAGTTAAGTATTCACAGCTTACGTTACTTAAGATTGTACTATCCTAATAACCTACAGTTATCTCACAGTAGGAATAACACACACACACACACACACACATGTATATATATATATATATATATATCCACCACTATAATATACATATACTAATACAGCACCCCAAGGCTAAACCTGTAGTTCATTGCATACTCTGTTATCATGTCCCGGTACATCTCGTACTCAAATATGGACTATCAGTTCAGAAGTCTCCCACGAACCATATACAAAAATCACACATAGTGGAGGCGAAGAAAGTTCACATACCTATAGGTCATGCACATACCTACGCTCCCATAGTCATCTGACTTATCAACTCACAAATAAGTCTTCATAGTCCTATGTTTTGAGATACAAGTCAAATATCCCCCGAAGGTCACCCAGGATAAGACTGTCTCTACACAACCTCCCGTGATAGCAAGAAGCTAGGTATGTCATACACATAATATTAAGCAAGTAATAGGTATCCACACATCCTATTAAGATCCATTAGGTATCTACCCAACCTAATCATATATATTCCATACAGATTATTTTCTCATTACTACGTATAATATATTTACTTTATCCCAAATAATCTACGTAGAGTATTTCTCCTCACTCAAAGGGTAATACTCCATTCACATAACAAGACAGTAGATCAGGTCCCGATACTCTACCGGTCCGGTGTATTTTTCACATCAAATTCCACAATTTAGGATTCTAAAGGTTTCCCCAAAGTTCTGCAGCAGCACTGAAAGTCTGCAGAAAAATGAACCGAATCGATCCCCCAGAAAACGAACCGATCCTACTACAATAAAGAATCGATCCCCCAGAAAATGAACCGATCCCTCAGAAAAATGAACTGAATCCACCAAAAAAATGAACTGAATCCCTCAGAAAATGAACCGAATCCACCAGAAAAACGAACCGAATCCCCCAGAAATGGAACCGGTTCTGTTAGGTCAGTTCTTCTACTGTTACGTTTTCACCATTTTCGCACCCAAAACCTCATAGTTCATACCCAATCTTCAATGTAATTATTTTGATTGATAACCCAACATGTTTACACAATTTCTAACATCTTGAGATCATTTAATCGTTATAAATCATAAGGTAAAAACGAAATCCCCAATTAATATCATAAGAACCCTAGTTTTCCAATTTTCCATTTAAGAACTTAATTAACCCAGATTTGTTCATCAATTTGTACTCCAATTTTGTATTAAATTCTCTTACATACATGAAGAAATTAACTAGTGAACTATCTGCCCATAATCATAAGTTACTTCTCCAATTTTCACCCAAATTTCAATGTAATTCATTAACAATTTGCCAACACTAACATGAACATGACTATTGCTAAATGAAAAACAAGTAATAAACACTTTCCTGATTATGAAGGTTTGATTCATCACTTGAAATTGGTATAGATGTGATCTCCTCTTTTTGATCTACGCGTTGATGGTGTTTTTGGTGAAGGATAACTGGGTTTGACCTTAGAACTCCTAGGAACCTCTTCTCCTTCTTCCCCCGAGACTCTCTCTTTTCTTTCACTTATGAAACCCTAACTGTGACTACGAAAGGGATAATAAAACCTTCTAATTTTCGTCCATTAATTAACCCCAATAATACAATTTACTAAAACGCCCTCCCGGGATGCCGGTTAGGCCTAAGATTGCCCCGGGACCCAAACTAAACCTTCGGATACACTGTTCTGACTATCTCGACCCTTCCGGACTCAACAAAGCACTCGAAATAACCATACAAGTTGCTTAAAAATAATTTATCTTTTTATTTTATTAAATTAGTCCCGACACGACTCACACACGTGTCTGACTACATTACCAATTGTCGCATTTCTCATTATCGACAATTTATCAAATTCAATAATTCCATATTACTTATTCACTCAATAATATTCAATCAATAATTATTAACACTGGCACGCTAGTTAATATCTATCTATTTTAATCCGGATTAATTAGCAATTAAATCTCACCTTTTAATTCCATTAATCCAACAATAATTACACATTACATAATTATTTAAATGCTCAAAAATACGAGGTGTTACATTAAGACAATCTGGTGAATCCTTTTACAAAGAGCTTACAAGCTAAGACTTTTGAGTGCCATGTAGAGTAAATGGGTATCAAGTTCATGGCCGTATGGATTTAAGACTAAGTGGTACATTGTTGGGGTTATATTCTTTAACTATGTAAAGACAATTTATTTTAATCGATACAATATTATCTTATTCATTTTGAAATGAGAATCATGTCTGTGAGAAGAATTTAGACTTAAGATTTAAATATATTATTTCTTATTTATGTCGATTAATAGTACATAGTAAAGTCGGCTTCGTCTTGATCATAGGAGATCAAAATTATGGTTCTAGTACTATTGATATCAGAACGATTGTAGTACAATCCTAGTAATTTATCTCAAATTCAAAGAACCTGTCTAATGATTAGAGAACTCGTATGATAGTTTAAAAGATAATTTTGATCGGTGCCTCCAGTAATGTATTGAATATGACCAATCGTGAGATTTAAGTCTAAGGGTTTTCTAGATTAGACTTAGCCAATCTCACACAATTTGCAAAGGTTGCATATATTCTTAAGGATTTGAATGCTTGCATAATTATTATTTTTATTTATATGGGTGAGATTAGATCTTGGATTAAATCAAATGATCCCCGCATATTGCGTAACAATTGTTTGAGTAGGACTGAGATCACAATTCGAAGGAATTCGTGTGAAGGGATACCTTGGATTATGACACCCCTAGATAGAATTACAAGATTTTCTACCAATTAAACTTTATTGGTTGATTATTTCATAATCTAGCAGAGTTGAAAAATAAATTAAGTCTAAGAATCAAGGAATTTATTAGATGTTAGTTATAGTCAATTAGCAATAAAGTTATTTGACCAAGCGGGTATTGGAAGCCTAATACGGGGAATAATACTGTGCACTAATATCAACTTTTCAAATAATACCTCATTATATTCGAGGGATTTATGTGATAATTAAATTAGAGTGCATTCATAATTATTTAGTGGAATTATTATAATTAAATAAAGATAGGAAATAAATTATGGAATTATAATTTGGGATTTTAAAGTATTAATTTGGAAGTAAATTCAATTACTTGTCTTGGATCCACATACCCAAGTAATTAGACACAGCTTCTCAACAAACCTAGTTTGGCCCAAGCCCACTATTTAAACATGTATTTATTGGTTTAAGTTGGGGTTTTATGCATCATATTCATTATTAGGATTTTGATAGGGGTGATTCATGTTTTTATAAAGGGGCATAAAGAGAGAACCATATCACACTAAAAAAAAGAGTTGTCTTCTTCAAATGTGACCACACACATACCTAGATTTGGGTGGAATATACTAAAAGTTCCAAGCATCTTGGAGCCAAGGTTTTGGAGGATCAAAAGAAGGAAGCCCCGAATAGTCATCAAATACCTTTCTCTCCATTGAATTGCAATTAGATCCACAAAGATGTTATATTCAAAACCCTAGTTTTGTTATTAAACTTAGTCTTGACTTTTCTTATTTCTATTATTTGATTAATCGAATATTGAAGGGCTGAATTTTTTTTATTCCACGTATATCGATCCCCTAAAATCACAAGGCACAATATGGTACTGTAATACCTTGTATTTTTATCTGCATTAATTAAATAATGAAATTATTTATTTGACTGCAGTGACATATGATGTCACTATCTATATTTTACTTGGGGTTATATATGTTATATTATTCATATCTAAAATCGAATTTAATACACAATAATTTATTAACTAAATATTTGGAAGTGACTTAGTATTATGGGCAACTACATAATGGTTAGGGAGTTGGTATTTAGGGTTTACAACCCGATCATTAGGTAGTTTCTTATAATGTTTCTATCCCTCTTAACTAATAAATAATGAAATAATTAATATTTTAACTCATGCCAATTAATATACTAATTTATTGACATAATTAATTAGTTAGTTTCTATCATATATCGGCTTGACTTTTGGGACGCGTAAAATGTTCGTATTTGATTTAAAATAAGGGGATTTAAGGTTATTGGTCCAATATATGGCTTGGTAGAGTTTTGGGTTATTTAGAGGTGTATTGGGAGTCATTGGGTTGAGGATTGTATGGGATCTATAACTAATTCTATTTATAACACTATTAGGGAGTCATTAGGCTAAACGTAATTTACATTGGTAGCTTTTGATAGAGACCCTAAGGCTTAAAGAGAGGAGGAACTCTAAATAGAAGAGGAATTGGAGGTTTTTGGCTAGGATTCAACCTAAAACTCTAAGGAAAGTTTACTTAGTGTATAAAGGTAATTTTTTTTGTGTTATAATATTAATTATTCATGTGAATATAAATCAGTTGATGTAGAATCTCATAATTGAAATCAAACCCCTAATTTTGTAATTAAATTAAGTATTAATTTAAAGTTAATGTTCACGTTAATGATATACACCAATTTTAGTTGAAAACCACATGAATCTAAGTTAGATTTTGATTATAATTGTTAGGATTAAGTTATATACCTTAACGAAAAGTAAAGTCCCCGATTAATTTAACGACTTGTTGTAAATTTGAGATTTAATGGTTGAAAGTTTTGAAACTAGGGTTCTTATGGTATAATATGAAATTAAAACTTTAATTCATGACAGGTTAGTAATGTTGTTAAAAAGCATATATCTAAAGGAGGATAAGTTGGCGAGTATTAGAGTACTCGGATTTAGGTTTTTATTAGCAATGGTGAATTTGGAGTTTTGAATAAGATGAATTTATTTCACTCGAAAGAGGTTAACAAATCCTTTGAACGAGATTGGAGTTTCATTTGAATGAGTTTAGAATAAGATATGGTTTCTCGTTCCAAAATCTATAGTAGGTCGTTCGAACAACTTGTGGAATCTCATTTGAACGAGATAAGGATCACGCTTAAATAACTTTGTGATTGATTGGATATTTAATTCTTATTCAAATGTGATTAATTAAACTAATAAATCTAGACTTAAAACTTAAAAATATTCTAGTGTATATGATTGTTACGCTGTGGACTTATGTGTAGACATACTTTGTGGATGCTCGTGGGTTACTAAGATGAATTTTAATGGGGCGAGGATGACGTATAGGATATTTCCATGGGATTGGTGTGAAGATGTTATTATTATCCCTTTGTTGATGTTATGATATGATAGGTGTGGGACAACCTATAATTATACCTAATGCATATAAGTGTTCCTAGAAGGATATAGGGTTAGACCTTCATTATACAAGGGCTCGTGTATAGCCCATTTGCTTATACGTGGTAAGGATCATACTTATGTGGATGCTATACGTAGAGACTTTGTTTACGTATTGATATTGTACTAGAGAAGTATATACTGATATTGGTTATGGAACTTTTAGTTATATTTAATTGAGGAGAATAGTAATTAATCATTGGGTTCACTTTATCTTGAGATTAAATGCACGATATATATAGGGTTGCTTGGGTTGGATTAACTTAAAACAACTCAAATATGAGAGGAGTATGCATAGTTATTATTTTAGACCAAACTCCATTAAATTTGTACTCTTTATAGGCTTCTTTACGGTGTTGTTGATACAGTTTTTTTTTTACCTTGGTCACTATTGCCACCGCAACCCTGATCCATCTATTTACATTCTCTTTGGTTGCTGATTTGAAAGGATATAACTGTCGAGCCCGCATGCTCACTCACTTTGTTTCCTTAATATTCCTATCGCGTTGGATTTTGTATTTAATTTTTTGGATTCAGTATTACTGTTTCAGTTACTGTTAGATTTATTTAAGACAATTATATTTCCTAAGTTGGGTTATTACTATTGATTGTATTGGCATTCAGATTCCTCAGTTTTTTATTTTACTTACTTTAGTTTTATTTCAGGCATGCTTAGAAATGATATACAATTATTTTAGACTCGTGTATTATTTATTTTAGACATGATCGATGTAGCTTAGATTCTACATAATGTCACAAGAGCTCCCCTCATCTTCCTACCATAATGACTTAACATCCCTAGGGGCCAAGGGATGGCTCATGAGATAAAAGGCAAGAGAATAGTCCAAATTCTCACCATGTCTAATAGGTGGTTTGGCCAAGGGATGCCTACTCTTCCTCCAATAGCAATGACAATATCAATATTTCAAATGTAACATATATATCAAGATTTAAACAAATTAGGTATTATTATTCTATCCAATATCTACAACCAAGCATATGCATAAAGTAATCTAATTATGGTTTTCCTCAACTAATCGACATGAAAATAACATCAAATCTATATACTATTCTAAAATGCTTTACAAGTATTTAGTTTTTCTTTTCACATAGCATGTCCACATGGTCACTAAATCAACAAAGATCCGCCTCCTTCTTCTAACTGTTCCTTAGCCTAGACTGTTTAGATTCATCTCCCTTATCAATAAAGACTTAAACCCAAAAAATATGTAGTAACGTATTTTCCAAATGGCTTCCTGAGGTTTTTTCAGCAACTCTTTATGGCTCTCTGTATCCCAAAGATCCTTTAATTTCTTTCACACTCTATATTTCTTCCCCTCCCATGAAAGATTCATCCATTTATATTATCTAGGTTAAAGTGAATCGTTAGTTTAGAGTTAGTTCAATAGAAATGGAGTAAGGAAAGGATTGTTGGGTGAGGGTCGAAGATGCGCCATCGATTTCACAAACAATTCAACCTCTCGTTATATCCCTGATCCCCTTAGTTTCATTCGTGCTTCTCAGTATCGGGATGATTTTACACTAAGTCACCAAAAAAAGGATGCTAAATCCACTTGGAAATCTAAGAAGGCATGGTAAGTTTTACAAGACCCATTCAAGAACTTACTAGTGATGGGTTTCATGATGTGAACTACTTCATAGTAAGTTTTGTGGCTTACGCTTCATTAATGTTTTTTTTCACATTTTGACACTTTTCAGTTGAGAGTGATTTATCAGAAATGACAAATTTATGTTAGGAAATGGTTTGAAAAAAAAGAACCAACCCTGCCTCCATAATATTCTTCCAAAAATATAACCCACACATATAGTCACAACTAAGATTTATTCCGCACAACTGAACTCTAAGTCTTTTTTAGATGTTTTAACATTGAATCAATGACTCCAATTTGAGATCCAATGTAATTATTTGAAAGTGGAAGTTAGTTTGCGCTGGTTCTCAGTTTTATTTGATGACTCACAAATGTATTAGCTAATATTGTTTTTTAACCTTAATTTTTCATGAACATTTGTTTGGTTGGTTTGAACATGTTTCACATGATAGAAATTTGAAGTACCATGTACTTGATAGTTGTTATATTGCATGTATGCCCAATTTCTATCACAAATGTACCTCAGAAGATAGATTGAGATTTTTTTAAATATAATTATTATGTTTTAGCTAAAAAAAACCCTTTTAATTCTCATCGGAATATTTTATTTCTATCACAAACGCCTTGAGTTTTAATTATGTGTTGCATTTTTTCCTCTAGGGGTTATAGTTTTTCACGTTGTTTGCAAGCAGTTTTAACGGTTTGAGTTTAAACTTAAAAGTGAACGTGAACAAGTGGCTATTTTTTTACGATTCACAAGCTCTACCCGAAGGACATCCATAAGAAGTCTTTAGCCGCTGAAGGGAAAAATAGGTTGTTTCACAATCGTCTAACCCGTGCATCACATGACTTTACACCTACAATATATAAGATGTAACATATAACATGAATACAAGTATATAGAAAAGGGTGAATACATTCACTACACAAAATAACCACGGGAGGACTAACACCTACCTCAAAATAATTAAAATACACCAAGCCATTTAAATAGGAAATTATGAAATATTCTATCTTCAAATTTTGATCTTGAATCTATAATCTCCTTTAAATTCTGTGCAACTCTCCTTCTTAAAAACTATAAAAATGTAAATTTTGAGACTAAAGCTTTTGAGTCGGTTAAAATTGGAGTTCCTAAAACCTATCTATTGGGAATGGTATAATTAGCAGTCTTAAAAAACTATAGTACTTAAAACCCCTCGTGTTACCCATATTATATAATAATATTAATTGGGCTGCTTATTAGTTTCTATCCCAAATAACTCACCTTATGAGATGGATAAAAATTATTTCCCACGCTTAACTTTTTCACATCCTGTTTCTTCAACTTTTGTATTAGCAATCTGCATTGAAAACAAAAAAGGGGAAGAGAAACCCCAAGACAAAACCTAAGTTGTAACCTTCATCAAACCCCAAAAAATAACCCCCCAAATCCTAAACCAACCTTTCTTCTTGCTCGTTCATGGGATAAGCTCGATGCTAGTACGAGCTCCCATGGCATGTTTACACGGATGCTGTTTGAGTCAACAGTGCATGTCGCCCAATGTGAGTAGGTTTGTGACAGACATTAGTGGAGGGGCCTTATTTGAGATGTGAAGTTTATCATACATCAATGGAGAATGACTGGGATTTGTATGTTATGCTTATTTCTTCATTATCCCCTCTTTTGGGGATGTTTCGTAGGTGTAACTTACGTTCAGTCATGAAATTCATCAGTGTAAACAACATTTTGAATCTCTTGGAATTATTCTTTGTCAATGGTAGCTATGAAATTTATGAAAGTTTGGTCGATTAATTTATTTTTCGGATTGAACTTTCAATATACTAGTATCTTAAAATAATATTCATGCTTCTACCAAATTTCATATCATCCGCTTCTATAATCCAAAATTTCCACTATTTGGGAGTATGACTAGAACACTAGGTCAAAATCTTATTTGATTAAGAATATGAGTATCATGGATTACATAAAAAGAATATTGCTGCAAAATTTCTATATAATTTTTTAAAAAGTTTTATGATTAATTCATATGATCACTGAAACTTTAACGTGTTTTCTTAAATTTGGCCTTCTCAATTTATACGTACAGGTACAACCATCAGTGTGGACGAGGTGTCTGGAGCAAGAGAGTAAGATCTCATGAGAGTGGAGGTGTTTTCGTTTATGTATGGTTTGAGAGTTATATATGATTGGGATATTAGGCTTAAGTATTCAGAGGATAGAATTTTTTTAGAGGATAGAATTTTTTTAGATCTGGACGAGAGAGAATGAACAAGCGGACTAGCCATCTCCACTGGTCTGAGAAATACACCTTTTTTTTGTTGGTTCATCTATTTATGATTGGGATATTTTGCAGATTATGGTTGTTCTATTTACCCACTTTTGTTTCATGAATATGGTACACTTTATGGTTTTATGTTAATTAAGAACTTCATATGATTTTATCTTGTTGTGTCATCCGTATTATTATTTTTATTTTCTAGGATATATTCTGATTATGAATAAAAACAATTCTGCTAGATATTAGGCACAAACTTTTTTATCTCCGCTAATATGCCACATAATGGCTGTAGACCTCCGTAAAAAGATGTGTGTAGAAATAAACATTGAAGAGATTTTAAGAGAAATAAGGGAAATAAATGATTTATTGATATGATTAAATAATATTACTATGGTTCGAGAGAAAGTAACAATATCTACTCAAATACTACATTAAAAGCGCGTTAATCAAGAATAAATTCCCCAGTTAAGTGCTCAAGCATTACTATAGGAAATCCTAATTCTCTGGAAAATTCAACTTTTTTCATCTCGACGCCTGACCCTGAGATGTGGATCATCCAAGGCACATTAGCATGGCATACTCCTCCTGTTCGAACTGGGGTTTGGAACTAATGTACATCCAAGGCACATTAACATGAGTATATATGGGGCAATTCCGATGAGATTCAATGTAGATCCAATTTTTGATTCCCTAATGCCTACTTTGCATTTGCAGGTAAAAGAGTAATTGAACAAACATTGAATAAAAAAGTACCTAAAGGCTCATGCATTTTTCATTGCGCATGGCTTGGGTTTGTGATAATTTGTAAAATACATATGCTTGTGACAAGGAAGATAAGTCAAAAAAAATTAGTGAATTCTTCTTACCATTACTAATATTATAAAGTGATATTTTAATGGTCAAGATAAAATGAATTGTATTGTTTGCATTGTCGGTCCCAAACATAGATAAAGGAGAATGGAAATGTTTTTACAAGCCATTTATTAGTAAGAATTTATTGTTATAACCTTGATATGAATTACTATTATACCGTTTGTTAATATGATGTCCAATATGTGATTTTTACAAAGCAAGGACTATATGCCGCCTATTGAGTGCATGCCTTTTGATGAAATTGTCTGCTTCAAGAATGTGGAAGAGCTTCAATTTTTAGGTACTTGTAGAATGTCTACATTTAGTATCTTAGAAATTTACTCGAATCTCTACAATAATGAATGGGAAGTTTATAAGTTATGTGTGGATTTGGGTATTATTATGGTAGATCCATGAAAATTATTTATTTGATAGATTAAATATCATTTGGATAAGGATTTTGAATTTTATTCTTTTAATGTAATTGGGGTAATGTCATTTAGTAGTTGTAAGTCATTTGTAATATCAATTTGGTAGAGGATTTTACAATTTCATTAGTAATGTACTTGGTGTAATGAATAGATTGTTCATTTTACTTGTAATGTAACTTGGTTCAGTAATGCAACCAAAAAATTTCATTTGTTAAGGCAAGTTGACCAATTGTACCAATTAATTCTAGTAATGATTTTTATGAAATATGGACTGCACTATATATAAATATTTATGTATTCACTATATGTATATACGTCTTTTGTCCAATCTTTTGTTCTTTATAAAAATCATCATCCCATCCTCATTCGCAAATAAAAACACGTTATTTAAAAAAACTTTGTAAAAGATGAATACAATATCATATGATTATCTTAAACAATATACCTAAAATTTTGCATTTACTATATAAAAAACATTAAAAAGTGTGTCTACTTTCATAAAAATATGTATAATTTTTATTTAATTCTAAAACTTTCCCAAAAATGTATGCTCCGGGAATAAGCTTCAGAACAGATAATGAACCATCTAAGGTTATCTTTCACTCTTTTCTATGTGTATATTGTTTATGAAAATTTATCAATGGAACTATCTTGAAGTGATAAATTGTTTTGTTTATATGTTTAATTTGATTATGTGGTAATGTAGATGGCTATGAAAGGATTTACTGAGCAAATTGTCAATTTCATGAAGAGTGAAAGTATGTTCGAGTTTTAAGGTGGTCCTATTATCACTATAACACCTTGTCTATTCTAATACCGGTTGATCAAGCCTCTATTAAAAATTTAATCGGAATCAAGTATGATTTTATTCTTATCATCACTGTCGTTACATTTATTTAATTATAGTAGTAACCTATTAAGTCCGGTTTCATTTCAACCATTAACCTTTTCTCTATTAAATAAAACCATCATAAATGCACACCAACTAAAGGAATAATAGAAATGAAAAGAGAATAATCATAGACAACATAAACTGAATAAACCATTGGTGACCACCAATAAAACCAATATGAACATGCAACGGAGAAATTACAGTAAGTGTCTGTCTTAAAAGAAATGTCCTAACAATCTACTAGCAACACCCATAAATGGAAAATACTGAAATACTGGATCCTATCTAGATAGAAGGAAATAAAGCGATTATAATCAAATTTTGCAATATCCACAACTATTGCATGATGGGAAGACTAACCATGAGGTCCTTGTCACTGAACACCGGGGATTTTGAAAATATTTGACAACATGTTAAAGCCCAAAACATTTGAAAAACATTTGAAAGTATTTAAACGCTTTATATGTATTACCTTCATTTTTAACTTTTACTAAAATAACCAATCCTTCTAATACCCACTATTAACCAATATGCACTACCTTCACTAGGTATATGTTCATAAATGTTATACAACTACACACAGGCTATGGTTTTATATTTACATATACATATACATATACATATACATAAACATATACATATATATCACTTAGTATATACATATATACAACATCCTCAGAGTAGGGCCTCAAGGTTGCAAACCTAGTGTGATATAAGGCTCTAGTCACACCACGTACCACAACTGAGCCACTGGTTTGGAATCTCACCATCGAACCCAAAATGTAAACACAAACAACGAAGACGGTGATAAACATATGTTCGAAGGTCGTAACCATACCACATCGCTCCCAACTGGTCTCTAAACCAATACCTACCCTCACTCATGGATAGTGGCCATGAAATAATACTATGACCTGGGGAAACAGACCAACACTTGTTGGTCAATTCCAGGAAGGGCTACCCACTATGAGAAACCTCTTGACGATGGCACTGTTGATTTACATATGTTTGAAAAATAATCTCTCTCTCTCTCTCTCTCTCTTACACACACACACACACACACACAGATATAATAATGCTCATGCGTATCGAACATGTGTCACCTAACGGTGCACCCAGAAATTATCACCTAAAATATAGGTACACTCTCTCTTTTTTTTGGGCTCACCGCCAGGTGACACATGTCCAATCCGTATTCTTAAAATGCGGACTAGTCCGCACAAGATCAGGACTGTATATATATATATATATATATATATATATATATATATATAACTGACTATGTACACAAACCCCATACTGTACTAGCCTACCCATCCCGAAGTTCGAACCGATTTCCTAATTCCAATTAATTATTGTAAAGTGTTCACCCACTTATTAACTGATTCGTCTCACTTGAATCTAATGAATAGTTGGCCTAAAACATGCACTAACCCACTAATAATGTTCTAAGGAAATCCAAACCCATTCTGGGAACTTATACACTGATTTATCCAATTCTAATGGTTAAAAACTAACCAAAATTAATAATGGTGCAGGCCAGCAAACCGAACCAATTCACTTGGCAGGCCGAATCGATTCGGTCAAGCGAACCAATTCACTCTCCAAGTGAACCTGTTCAATTTTTGGGGCTATCCTTCATCTCCAATTATGGGTTTGCACCTGAAACGTCCATCAATGGAGGTCCTAAGCCTCCCAAAACAACCAATTATGATCCCAAACATATATATTATTATCATAGGTGCATTGTCAACTCGATATAAATCCAAATCCAACATTTAATCAACCAAAGTTTCTTATTTATTGAATTAATTCACCCATTCTAAGACCAATCACGTTTTTAATCCATTATTAAAAAACGTCCATCAAATTTCATCACTAAATTTTTTCATATTAACCGTCAATCAAATTAATATCATTAAATCACAAATCAATACTCCTAATTGTCTCTATGATGCATTATGAATTTTAAAGTCAACTTTTGTTAAGTATGAACATAACTAACTATAATATGTAAATTTAAAGCAAGTAAACACTTGCCTTGATGGATGGTTATCTGAAGCTCTACTTATTCTTGTTGATTTGATTTTGAAAAGGACTTATCTTTCTTCTCAAAGCCTTCTTCCTCTTATTTTTTCTCTTTTTTTCTCCCATCTCTTGGTCTCTCCCTTGATCTCACTAATCATAGGTTAATGGCAACTGCTATTCACCCCACTAAACCACTAATACCCCTTTTTAAAACTTCAATTTTTGAATTAGGGATAAGCCCTTAGTGTAAAAAGATGACTACGCCCTTATACGAGCCTAACACAACCTGAAATCTCTACTAGAAGTAAGACACAATGATTTTATCCCGATCAGAATCAATGTTGAGCGGTAGTCCATATAGTCTCCTTATCTCTGCAATGAAGATTTGTGCATACTTCCCTGTCATGTGGTCGACTCAAAGAGGTAAAAAATGACCTACCTAAGTCAAAAGGTCCATAATAACCCAAATGTAATTATGAACCCTTTGTGACATCAACAACTCCACGATGAAATACATCGATATGCACTCCCACTTCCACACCGTAATATCCAACGACTGTAAAACCTTGGTTGATCTATAATGACTAACCTTCACCATCAGGCAAGTTGTGCACTTGGAGATAAACT
The DNA here is from genome assembly GCA_949130495.1 of Sambucus nigra. Taxonomy (NCBI): domain Eukaryota; kingdom Viridiplantae; phylum Streptophyta; class Magnoliopsida; order Dipsacales; family Adoxaceae; genus Sambucus; species Sambucus nigra. The sequence continues at coordinate 337,421,429 of OX422208.1, forward strand.
CTGTGACATTCATCTTCATACCATCCCATAAATACTGACTTTTTATATTATGGTAGATCTTGTCCCCTCCTAGATAAACGGAGAATTGTGACCCGTGCGACTCCTCCATATCTACGTGTCATAGGTCCTCATCATCTGAGACACTTAACCTTCCATTAAAGTGAAAGCCACCCTCAAAACTAACTGAGCAGGGCTCTGCTCCATCTGCCAATAACTTCCACACCTTCTCCTGATAAGAAGGATCTTCTACCTATGCCTTCACAACCCTCAAAATGATCTCGAGTGTGATGATTATCAGTGTCATATAAGCCTTGATGACCTCCTTCGCTTGACGAAGCATATCCTACTTCTTTTTCCAAACTTCCACCAACTTCCCCGTAGGCTTACGACTCAATGCTTCTACCACCACGTTAGCCTTTCCTGAATGAGACTGGATGTCGAATTGGTAGTCTTTCATGAATTCAAACCACCTACACTACCTCATATTCATCTCATTTTACCTAAAAATATACTGAAGCGAATTGTGGTCTTTGAACAAATGAAACCTCTCCCCCAATTCTAATGCTTCCAAATCCTCAGTGTAAAAATAAGTGTTGCTAACTCTAAGTTGTGCATAGATTAGTTTTTCTCATGGGGATTAAGCGTGCGAGATGCAAAATCTATAGCATTCTCCTCCTGCTGTAGAATTCTCCTAAGTCCTTGTAGGGACATGTCGATAAAAAAAAAATTTACACTCCTCCTCCAGGCAATGAGAGCACTAGTGCTGAAGTCAACTTGTCCTTTATCTCATCAACATCCAACTCTTAGTAATCATCCCACAAAAGGTACGTCTTTACGTGTGAAATTAATCATGGGACTCATAATCTTCGAAAAACCTCTGATAAATTGATAGCAGTATCCCATTAAGCCTAAAAAATTACAAACCTCTATTGGTGTTGTGGGCTCTTTCCACTCCCTCACCACTAATACTTTACTCAAATTCGTCAAAATTTCCTTATCGGAGACTATATGACCCAAGAACTGTACTTCCTATAACCAGAACCTAGACTTCTCAAGCCTGGCATATAACTGAGGATCCCATAAAGTCTGAAGAACAATTCATAAATGATCTGTTTGCTCTCCTTCTATCCAATAATAAACCAGGATGTTGTCTATGAAGACAATGATAAACTAATCCAACAAATCCATGAACAATAGGTTCTTGACATCCATGAAAATTATTGGTGCGTTAGTTATCCCAAATGGCATAACCCTAAACTTGTAAGACCTGTATCTCATAAAAAATGCGATCTTAGGGACATCCTGCTCCCTGGTTCTCAACTGATGGTATCCCGACATTAAATCAATCTTCAAGAAGGAGGTTGCTCCTTTCAAATGATCGAAAAAGTCATCAATCCACGATAACATATACTTTTTTCTGAATTATGACTTTTTTCAAATCATGATAGTCTATACACCGCCTCAATGAACTGTCTTTCTTATTCATAAATAATACTAGAGCACCCTAAAGTGAGGTACTCTTATGGATAAATCCATGCTCCAAAAGCTATTGAGTCTGATCTCTCAATTCTCATATCTCTAACGGATCCATACAGTATGACACACATGTTATTGGTCTAGTCCCCGATGCTAAGTCTATTATAAACTTAATATCCTGAATTGGCTATAACCTCGGTATCTCCTTAAATACATTAACAAAGTCCCTAATCATAAGGATTGAATCTAACAAGATGATGGTACACTCTGAAGTATCCTCCTCGAAGTAAAATAAAAGAGTGCTCGACCCTCCCTTGGGAGGAGGAATCACCATAAGAAACATATCCCGCCTTTGAATAACGAACACGAAAGTCCTACTATAACAGTCCACCATCACTCTATACGTCACTGACTAGTCCTTTCCAATATAATGTCATACTTGAACATGTCCAAAATGATCAAGTCCATTACTAAACATAGCCTCTCAATGTCAACACCCACTCCCCAGTAGATGGAACGAATGAAGCCCCTTTACCCAATAGTGAATCTATGCACATCACAATATCAAACTTCGTGTCAACTAATATGCGAAATTAGTGCTAATAAAGGAGTGTGATTCTCACATGTGAAATAACACTCATCCTATGAGATCAAGAATAGGAAACATACCCTCAATTAGTGGCGACGCCTACGGTACAAATGCCTTACAAATGTTGTAGACACACCCATACTGAAACTGCCCCTGTTGAGGTGGCACTATTGGAACTACTAGTAGGCCAATAGTTGTGGTTGTTACTACCCCAACTGGGCATCCTGCTATTGATCCTGGCCCTATTCGAGCAAGAAAACCTCATTTGTCCTTACTCCCCACATACGAAACACCTCCCATTAAAGTCGGTTGTCCTCTGGCTCTAATGAGGCTTCTTTGGTCACTGGCCCTAATGGCCCTGATATCCTCGACCCTGGTGACCTCGACTCTGGTTTCCCTGTCCCTACTAATCCTGAAGAGCATGTTATTGGCCTCGATGGCCCTGTTTGTACCCACCATCACCCGATATGAACCTCTTAGTTAATTCCCTTGCTGAAGTCCCCACTCCTACTACCTGCCCTGCTATTACGCTGCCTGTCGACACCATCCCCAATCTTACCCTGCTGGATCGGCTTTCTATAACTCTTTACTCCCTCAGATGGATGTGATGATCCCACTATTGTAACAATGTTGCGTTAACGGCATTAGTGTAAGTGTTTAATGTTGTACCTAGTAGATGATGCCGAATACTCCATGTGAGCCCATATATGAACTTCATTACTATCTTCTCATCTGTGTTCACCTCATTTGGCATAAAGTTTTCGAGATAAGTGAACTCCTAGTAATTAGTCACTATCTATCCCTCTATTGTGAGGTCCATAAATATCCTTCCTATATCAGTATGCATAGCCAATGGGAAAACTTACGATCGAACCACACCTAAAACTCTTAAATGGGCATCATGTCCCTCTCCTTTGACATGGTGATCGAATTCAAGCACTGTAAAACTGCCCTAACTATCTTAATCATAGGTAGTACCTGCTTCTGAGTGTTGTTTCACTCAACCAAGTAAAGGTGCCTCTAGTTAGCTTTTTTTCATTAGATTATCACAACCACATTTGAAGTCCCTTGAACTAGAGGGGATGGCCCTTTTAAAAGGCCTCCCTAACTCGTTCCCACATGGAAGACAGTGCGTGAGTCTGCACTGGTATTTCCACTGGTGGCTGTGGCTACGCCGAGGCGGGTGCTACACCATGGATGTCATGGCAGCGTTAACTGCCTCCTATAAGATGAATGCAACCTGTGTTATGGTCATAGTCCCCTAGGCATCCCGTGGCTCTGGCTAAGCCGCGCTCTCTATGAACCTTCTTACTGCCTTTCTTGGTATCCCTCTACTAGTGATTAGCATCTAAACCCAAATAGAAATTGTGTGAGATTTATATAAATATATTATAATAGCAGAAGAACATAAATGCGCAATATGGAAACAATAGTCCTGAACATAGGGTCCTATATCAAAAGAATGCAAAATTGGAAATATAGTTCGTCCTAACAAATCCTAAAGGACACTTGAACTTGATTATCTAATACCAACTATCACACCCCGTATATTCTAATACCGATTGATCAGGACTTTATTAAAAATTTAACGGGTATTAAGTATGATTTAATTCTTAGCATCATTGTCGTAACATTTATCCAAGGAAATAATTCCAACCAACATACTAGAGTCAACAAAAGGGAAGAATACAACTCAAGCTTGGGTTAAGAAAGATAATACCAATAAAGATTTTGTTGCTCTTGAGGCTCAAAATACCTCTAAATGGTATTTTGATAGTGGTTGCTCGAGACATATGACCGGTGATAAATCTTTTGTTTACCACTCTTGAAAACTATAAAGATGGTAAGGTCACCTTCGGGGATGGAAGCAAATATCGAATCATGGGTAGAGGATCTATTGAAATTTTTGGGTTTCCTAAACTTGAAAATGTCCTTTATGTTGATGGTCTCAAGGAAAATTTGATAAGTATTAGCCAATTATGTGATGAAAATCTTGATGTCAAGTTTAGTCAATCGGAGTGCACCGTTTATGATAAATCTGGTGAGTCTATTTTATAAGGTGTGAGAACTAGTGACAATTGCTACCGAATAGTTCCTAAATCCTCTTTAGTTTGTAATAGTACAAAAGCCTTGTCTGTCGATCTTTGGCACCAAAGGTTAGGCCATGTTAACTTTAGAGATCTTGATCGATTAGTAAGAAAAGAGCTAGTTTAAGGTTTACCATCTCTAGGAAAACCAACCTCCACTATTTATGAGCCTTATCAATTAGGAAAGCATATTAAGAATCCTCATAAAAAGTTAAACTCAATAACTACCTCTCGTGTCTTAGAATTGATACACATGAACCTTATGGGTCCTACTCGTACCGAGAGCATAAGAGGAAAGAGATATATTTTAGTAATGGTGGATGATTTCTCAAGATACTCCATAGTAGGTTTTCTAAGAGAAAAATCTGAGACTGTTGATTTTCTCACTGTTAAATGTAGAATTCTTTAAAATCAACACGATGTTACCATATATTACTTTAAGAGTGATAATGGAACCGAATTCAAGGAATCTGGAGTAAATGGCTTTTGTGATGAAATAGGGATTAAGCATGAATTCTCTTCTGTTCGAACACCACAACAAAATGGTATAGTTGAAAGAAAAAATCAAATGATCCAAGAAATGCCAAGATCTGTGCTCCTAGGAAGAAATGTGCCTCGTAGGTTTTGGTCTGAAGCGGTTAACACTACATGTCACAACGTAAATAGGGTTTAGTTGCGTCCTAATACTAACAAAACACCATATGAATTGTGGACTGGCAAGAAACCTAATCTGGCCCATTTCAAAGTTTTTGGTAGTCCTTGTTATATCCTTTGGGATAGAGAACTCCTAGGTAAATTTGACTCAAAGAGTGATGAAGGTATTTTCGTAGGATATTCTCAAAATAGTAGAGCTTTTAGAGTTTTCAACTTAATTAGTTCAAAAGTCATGGAATCAATAAATATTAATAAAAGACGATGCTCCAGCCATATCTATTAAAAATGAGGAAGATTTTCCATGTGAGTGTGATGTTATTTCTGGTGTAGAAAATATTGAGTCTCAGACTGACTTGGTTGTTCCAACTAATGAGAGAAAGGATCCTTCTTCTTGGGTTCGTAAAATTCATGACCATTTAAAAATTATAGGAGATCCCGAGGTAGGTGTCAAGACTAGGGCTCAATTAGAAAATGAAGTTATATATTTGTACTATACTTCTAAAATTGAACCTAAAAACTTTAAAGAAACGTTGAAAGATGAACATTGGATTAATGCCATGCAAGAAGAATTGTTTTAATTTAAGAAAAAATATGTTTAGGAATTAGTCCTTAGGCCTTCTAATACTAACGTCATTGGTACCAAATGGATTTTTAAGAATAAAATGGATGAAAATGGTGTCATTGTTTGTAACAAAGCTAGGTTAGTTTCCCAAGGATACACCTAAATAGAAGGTGTGGACTTTGAAGAGACTTCTGCTCCAGTTGCTAGGTTAGAATCGGTTCACCTTTTACTAGCCATAGCATGTCACCTTAAATTTAAATTGTATCAAATGGACGTCAAAAGTGCTTTTTCAAATGGTATTTTTCAAGAAGAAGTCTATGTTGAACAACCTAAAGGGTTTGAGGACCCGAAACATCCTAACCATGTCTTCTTTCTAAAGAAAGTGCTATATGGCTTGAAAAAAGCACCCCGTGCTTGGTATGAAAGACTCACTTCATATATCCTTTCTCGTGGCTTTTTGAGAGGGGGAGTAGATATGACACTATTTTCCCATCGTGATGAGAAAGTTATTCTAGTTGCACAAGTGTATGTCGAAGACATAGTGTTTGGTTCTACGTGTGATAAACATACTCATATTTTTTAAAAGAAATGCAAGATGAATTTGAGATGAGTATGGTCGGTGAACTTACCTTTTTCCTAGGTTTTCAAGTTTGTCAACTCAAAAGTGGGATATTTTTATCCCAAACTAAGTATGCTAAAGACCTTATTAAGAAATTTAAATTAGAATCCACTAAGAATGCACGTACTCCAATGAGCTCATCTATTAAACTTAGCAAGGACATCGAAAGAAAGGATGTAAAGAACACTCCCTTTAGGATTATTATAGGTAGTCTACTTTACCTAACCGCTAGTCATCCGAATATTTCCTTTAGCGTAGGAGTTTGTGCCCGCTATGAAGCTACCCCAAAAGAGTCTCATTTACTTGCATTAAACGTATCATCAAATATGTTAGTGGGACCCTATCTTTTGGGATTTGGTATTCCTTCGACATAAATGATTGTCTATCGGCATATTCGGACGCCGATTGGGTAGGAGATGTTGATGGATGCAAAAGTACATTTGGTGATTGTTTCTACTTCGAAAGTGCACTTGTCTCATGGATGAGCAAAAAACAAAATTCTATTCCTTTTCCACAGTGGAGGCTGAATACATAGCCGTCGGGAGTTGTTGCACTCAACTCATTTGGATAAAACAAATGTTGGAAGATTACGGTATTTGTCAAGTCACTATGACTATCTATTGCGATAATACAAGTGCAATTCATATTTCTCGTAATCCTGTTCAACATTCTAGAACCAAGCATATTAGGATCCGTGAACATTTTATTCGTGACTTGGTTGAAGAGAAAATCATTTCTTTAAGCTTCATTGTCACCGATCAATAATTGGATGATATCTTCAAAAAACCTCAAGATGCCCTTAGGTTTGAAAACCTTAGGAAATTGATTGGGGTTTTCTCCATTAATTGAGATCGAAGTCGCCTATCTAGTTTTGGTTGTGTTTATTATCTATATTTTTACCTATGAACAAGATTATCTTTGTAAATATTTTATTCAAAATTTCAAAAATATTTTCTTTTCTTTTCTTTTCAAGGAAAACGAGAATGGTTAGAAAAGCTTTCACAAAATTTTATCGAAATGGTTTTGTGTTCGATGTGTTCGGATCACTATTCTATTTCATGTCCACGTGGCTTTCGATGAGTAGTTAAGATGGACTTCGTTTATCTTGTACACTATAATGCTCTTTTATCATATGTATTTCTGTGATTGCTTCATATATTTGCCTTATTGCACACACTTTTCACGAAATATTGTGGATATCTTTTTCACATTGCACTCGTTTGGTGAGATTTGGTGTTGTCTTTTCAATCTTAGTCACATCTTTTATAAGCAATCGAAAGTGTGCATGATCATCCATTGCTCGGATTTAAACAAAAAAATGTAATTATATTCATCTGGTTGTTTGTTGTGTCTAGCAATGGACTCGGGCTGCGAAAAACAAAAAGGTTTTGCGTGAATAGCCTCCATTTGCATTATAGAATAAGTGCCTAAAATTGAAACATTGAAAAATGATATATATAATTCCAAGGCCAACATTATTTAGCTTGATTGGTTCTTTAAAAGAAAAGTCTCAATCTAAAGTTTCTATTGGAAGATATAAGTTGAAGGTCAATGAGCATGGACATTTATTCGATACATTTCTTTCTAATTATGACAACATTGGCGAGAGAATCATCTATCTTGTATGCGTGTTGCTTTAGTGTTTGAGTGTCGTATGGTATTTATTTATTGACACAAGGATGATGTGAGTGCATATTGCGTCTATATATTGTTTGGCATTCTGCACTTATGCGTTGTCTTAGGTAAAAGCTCTCAATCGTATTATTCACACCCCTACATTTCCTCTCCCATGGTTTGGATATGTCTTCACAACCTAGGATAGTTAAAATTTTCATTTTCGCAATTTCCTAGCCTTCCCAACTCCTTCATATATGTTATTTTCTTTTTATTTTATTTTTCTTATTTTTCCAAACTGTTTGAATTTCATCAGAAAATCTCATTCAAACGAGTTTTTGAATGACATTTACCAATTCTAGACTGTCATGTCATTCGAATTATCGCTCGAACGAAAATGTCATTCGAACTAACTTCTAACGAAGTTTCTAAAGAGGTTCATTAAATGCTTCTGGTATATCATTCAAAAGAATTCGTTCAAACGACATTTCTCGTTCGAACGAGCTGGGTTTATTTTGGGCAATTTCTCTTTCCCATTTCTGCTGCTTAATTTTTTTTGGTCCTCTCTCTCCTCGTTCCCCACGATTTCCCCATTTCCCCCAAATTTCCCCATCCCCCTCTTCTCCCATTTCTCCTCTAATCCTCTTCCCTCTACTCCCATTAACCCATTTCCCCACTACACCCATACCCCATTTTACCTACGATTTTCCCATCACCTCCATTAAACTTATTTCATCCTCCCACAACACTCATTCCTCTTCCATTTCTCATTTTTCGCTAGGGTTCCAAGTTTGGTTATTCCTCTTCTCTTTTCTCGGTATCTTCTTTCTCTCTCTTCTCTTCTGTGTATATATATATATATAGCTTTTACTTTGGGGCTATATAATATTTCATAATTTTTTTTGTTGCCCCTAATTAAGTTGAACTCCCTAAACATTATCATTTTTTTAAATTGTTTTTTTTTATAATTTCGTGGAACTTCACTTAATTATTTTATTTTTTTATTTTATATTATTTTTTTTATCTCTAACGCGGGATGGGAATTGTTGCTGTGTTGGTTTGTTGTTGTTGTTTGGCGGTTTGGATGGATTTTGGTTAGGTAGGTCCTAGTTTTAGCAATCTCAAATGGTCCCTCATAATCGTCGCACCCGTCACATAAGTGACTCTCCCGAGGAACACTCTTACTCCTCATCTTCATCCTCATCTGATGAGGGCACCAATGTTAATTCGTCTATTCCCGACCTTAAATTGTGTTGGAGGACTCTCACCAGTAATACCCAAAACCATACATGGGGTTTTTCCACTAGGTCCATTATCCACAAAAAACTTGTCCATGTCATGTCTCTAACAAGCACCACAGTCCACTCTTGGATATCTGACATAGGATGGGACCCATTTTTCAACCTTACTGACACAATTTTTTCCGACCTTATTCGAGAATTTTATTTTTGGATGTCTGCTCGTGAGGATCATATTTTCTCTCGCGTGCGAGGTAGGGAAGTCATTATCAGTCTTGACTCCATAGCCCGTCTCATCACTTTATCCCGAGTCAATAATCCATCCGACCCTTGGGCTCCCCACTCTCGTCCTAACATAAATCTAATTATGAGTACTGTGTGTAAGATTCTCCAACCCGGTACTGCTATCATTTTCCATAAAAATTTACATCCAGATTTTATGGTCTTAAATTGGATTGTGTGTGCTTGTCTCATTCCACATGCAAACTCAACTCAACTCAAATCACTAAGATGTATGTGGACCTAATGTTTTCCATTAGCATTAGGGTTGCCATCGACCTACCTGCCTCCATTTATCTTGTCATTAAGTCTGTTAAAATCAACCCCTTTGGTCCCGCTAGACAAGCTCTCCCCTTTACCGTTATTATTACCCACCATTATCTTACTGTCGGCTGCACTCGTCTTCCCACCAATGTCCCAGTGACCCGTTACCAAACCATTGATATGTCCTCTGTTGGTAGGTCTCTGTAATACCCCGTATTTTTATGCTATATTAATTTGGGGATTTATTAAATTTAATGTGAATTAATTATTTAATAAAAATCCGAAAATTAATTATGTTATAATTATTAACGTGATGAGATTTAGTAATTATGGAAAAATTTGTTGAATATTACTAATGAGCAAAGTAATATATAATAGTGTCCATATTAAATGTCACGAGTGAATAAAATGATAATTTTAGAAATTTGAGTCGGGACGCGCCCGTGTCGCATCGGGACTAAATATTGATAAATAAAAGTAAATATTTTATAAGTTGTTTATATGGTCGTTTTGAATGCGACAACATGTCCGAAAGGGTCGAGATAGTCAGAAAAAAATACCTGGGAGTTTGATTTGGGTCTCGGGTCGTTTTTAGGCCTAATTAGTACCCTGGGAGGGCATTTTAGTCATTTTGTATTTTTGGGTAATTAAACCCACGAAAATTAAAGGGGTTATATCAGATGTTTAGGTTATCTCCTAGGGTTAGATAACTCAAAACACTAGAACGGCCATTGGAGAGGAGAGGAGGGAGCTCTCAAGGCATTCTAAGGCTCAAAACTCACCCGTTTGCACCGCCGCCGCCGCCAGCGCGTAGATCGCGAGACGGGGAACGCAACCACACCAAATTCAACACCAAACCAGATTTCTAAAAATCCCAGGCAAGTGTTTATCTTGCTTATTTTGTTGATGCATCATCCATATTAGTTTAGGAGTTATTAGGATGAGATTTATGGAAGAAAAACCCAATTTGAGATGGGAAATTTTCATGTAGTGATGATTTATATGATATTCTGGAAACCCTTTGTCATGTAAAGGATTAAGAGTTTAATTAAGAAAAGAGTTCTAATCAGATACAAACACTAAAAATAAAATTTAATCCGGACGATCGGACCGTTGGAATTAGATGAAAACAGAGAATTAGCTGAAGACGAGAGGAAGCTACAGAAAAAAATTCAGCTCGATCGGACCGTTCAATATTTTTTAATATTTTTTTTGCTAGACAGTTTATGTTTTGAGGACTCTTAGAGATAATAAAAATTCAATTAAAACTTCATTTTAATTCCGATTTCGAAACCGTTTGAAATTCTCATCTTTGAAAATAAAATTCAAAATCCTTTAATGTAAGGCGAAATCTATATTTTTGGGATATTTTGCATAAGGGATAATGTAAGTATATATTAAAGGGGAGAGACACGTAAGAGAGAATTACATTGGAACATAAATGGATATCTACTGAATTGTACATTTGGAAGAATAAAGTCCATGAGGGTTACGTAGTAAGTTGGAAAAACCCTTCGAATTAAAGTTAGAAACGAACCATTATACTTGATAAATAATAATGGGAAAATAAGGATAAATGTTGTGAATGTGGGTTATTGGATAAACCTAAATTGATATAATAAAAGTGGTATATTTATATGATTGTGTATGCATATATTATATACTTGTGAAAATCATGCCCGCGCTACTTGCTATCCCTGAGGTTTCCGCGCTGGGACGATCTTATCTCGTGTGCCTTATGGGGGATATTGACTCGTACCTAGGTACAGGCTATCGAATCGGTAGTCACGGTCCTAAGAGACGTGAGGGTATGTACTGACCTTTTGGACTTGGAAACTATGCTTCGCCTCAATATTGTTTGTGTATGTATTTATATAGTTCGAGAGTGATTTCGAACTTGTATTCCCTTTAGTACGATTGATACGGGGATTGGATAGCAGAGTATGCCCGCACCATAAAATTTTATGTGGGGTGCTGTTAGAATATATATATTATATGAGTATTTAATATATATATGAACTTCTGAAATAGGGGAAACTGTCTACTGTGTTATGGTAAGTAAGACATGTATAATGACTCAAATTGGAAATACTTGTTTTGAAAAGTATAACATGATATTGAAAAAAACTTTATGAATCAATAAAGTTAAAATGAGCGTTTTGTACTAAATGAAATTATCCTTTTTAAACCATGATGTTGTTAAATCTTAAATTTTGAGAGTCACCTAAGATAAGTTAAATCCTTGGGGAATGATAGTGTGATATATGATGAGATAAACCATTGGGAAGGTTAGTGCGATAGGAGTGCACATTAGAAGAGAGACGAGAATTTCTCAAGAGAGTGTTGCACTAATATGTTGTTGCATTGGCCTGTATCAATTCAAATACTTGGTAAACGAATTTTTAAATCATATACACTATCGGGCTCTGACCCGTTTCTATTCATCTTTCTCTCTTGTATATATATGTATATATTACAGGTGCCCAGCCACAGGGGCGTCTTGTTTAGGATCCCTTGGAAGGAACGTGCTGCAGCTTAGGTGGGAGTTGCAGGCCACTTGCTTAGACGATTTCATTTACTTGATTCCACTTCTATCATTCTCCTTATTGGGCATGTGTCGTCCTTTCCACTATTTATCTGTTTTATTGGGACATTTGTATTTCAGTTATTTCTAGTACTGTTACTTTGGGATTTATTCAGCATGTATGTTTTACTTTAAGTTTTAAATGCTGGGATTGGATTGTTTGGATTGATTGTTTAATAAAATACATAAATAAAATTGGAAAGTAATGTTTAAAAAATGGTTTTGACACTTAGCTAAATTAAATAGGGTGTTAAATTTGGAAATGTTATTTTTACGACAGTGATGCTAAGAATGAACCAACTGTTCACCTTGATTTTAATTTAATAAAGGAGTGATCGCCCGGTATTTAATTAGGCGGGGTGTCACAGGTGGTATCAGAGCATCAGGTTCTAGTGTCCATAGGATCTGTACGGCTTATTTTCGCTTTTAGCTTAACGTTTTTGCTATAGAGCCCTATTTTTAGGATTGTTGTATTCCTGCTTTTACGTTTACGTCTCTAGCCATTTGGGATTTGATAATGACTGGAGACTAATAAACTTCTTCACGTTTCAGATGCCTCCGAGACATGCACCGAAGGATAGGCGTGCCCAGGCCGAGCATCCAGCAGCTCCGGCACAAGGCACTGTGAATGCTAGTGAAGTAGCTGCCATTGTTGCTCAGGCGGTGAATGCCACGCTAGTGATGGTTCAGCAGGCTCCACCCCAGATTCAGGCAGTGGCGCCAGTACCAGCACAACTTCCATCGACATGGGAGAGGGTTAGGGACTCTTTTCAGAAGGCGCATCCCCCTGAGTTCTCTGGTAGCTCAGATATCGTCACAGTCAGCCAATGGAAGAAAGACATCCGGCGGCATCTTCGTATGTATGAGTGCAAAGACGTGCAAAGGCAGTTATTGCTTCCTTTAAACTAGTGGCGACCGCTTTGCAGTGGTGGGAGTCCACTACCACCTTGGAGGAGAGGGACACGAACCCTATTCAGTCGTTTTGGGAGCGGTTTGACTGCAAGTACTTTCCACCCGCCGTGCAGACTGAGATGAGGCGGAAATTACTGAATTTGAAACAGGAGAACTCTACCATTGCTGAGTATGAGGAGGAGTTCACGAGACTTCTCACCATAGTGCCAGATGAGGCACCTACTGATAGTAAGAAGATAATGTTGTTTGTGGACGGGTTAGCTTGGAGGATCCGTCAGCATCTTATAGGGAATCTATCTATGAGTACTTTCACTGATGTACTCAATGCTGTGTTACTACATTGCCAGGATCACCGCTTCCATCTGCAGGGAAGCAGGAGATCAGGAGAGTCCAGTCAGTAGGGTAGGACCGGGGGTAGTAGTGCTAGTGGGGCACCATCTCATGGACAGACTCGTCAGCACGAGCAGAGTTCCCATCAGGGGGACCCTGCTAAGCAATTCCGTTCAGGTGATTCTAGACAGGGATTTGGGGGTTATAGGCAGGGCCAGCCTAACCAACAGGGCCAACAGCGTGCTAATCAGGGCCAACAGGGCCAGTGGCGGGGAGGTAACGGCCAGCAGGGCCGTGGTCAGCAGGGTCAGAGGGGAGGTAACTTCAGAGGCCGGTGTTTTGTATGTGGCAAGCATGGTCATAAGCGCCAGGATTGCCCAGAGGGTAATAGGGGCCCACAGCAGCAGGGTGCCCGTAATGAGCCACAAAGACCACTTTTTCCAGCTGCCCTCCCAGCTCTAGCCCAGGTGCCAGCCCTACTAGCCATTCCAGCTGCTTCAGTGCAGTAGGGACAGTTACAATACGGACGTGTCTATAACGTCCACCAGGCAGCAGCTCCACAGGCACCACCCGCGATTGAGGGTATGTTTCCTATCCATGGTACTATGGGTCGGGTTTTGTTTGATACTGGGGAGACGCATTGTTTTATAGCTACGCATTTTACGAAGGCCTTAGGATTGTTAGCCATAGCAGAGAGCACAGTGACGTTTGTAGACTCACAACTGGGGAGTGGGTCGCTTATCTTCTTTATATGCCGGGGAGTGGGGGTAGAGATTGGTAGTTTGGTATTACGTGCAGACATGTTAGTCTTAGATATGCATGAGCATGATGTTATTATCGCTATGGATTGGCTCGCAGCTTATAGAGCCATGATTGATTGCTTCGGTGGGAGCATTGTTTTTACCATTCCGGGGCAAGAGATGTTTGTAGTGGCGATGCCTCGCCCAGAGGGAGGTTCGAACGCTCATTTGTATTATATAGAGGAGGATGCCTCTAAGGAGGTTGTGATTCCTTTAGACTCGATCCCAGTCATTCGTGAGTATTCCGATGTATTCCAGGAGATACCAGGCCTACCCCCCAGTCGAGAGATAGACTTTGTCATAGATTTATTGCCACATACGAGACATATAGCACGCGCTCCATACCGCATGGCTCCGACGGAGATACAAGAGTTACGAGATCAGATAGAGCAGCTATTAGGCCAGGGCTTCATTTGCAGGAGTAACTCACCTTGGGGCGCTCCAGTCTTGTTTGTGAAGAAGAGAGATGGTTCACTGAGGTTATGTGTGGACTACCGGGAGTTGAATAAGGTCACGATACGGAATAAGTATCCGTTGCCTCGAATCGATGATCTATTCGACCAGCTGAGGGGATCAACTTTCTTTTCGAAGATAGATCTGAGGTCGGGGTACCATCAGCTACGTATTAGAGAGCAGAATGTTTCAAAGACTACCTTCTTGACGAGATATGGGTCTTACGAGTTCAGAGTGATGTCATTTGGTCTCACAAATGCTCCAGCCGTGTTCATGGACTTAATGAACTGAGTATTCAGAGAGTTCTTAGATCAGTTTGTCATCGTCTTCATAGATGACATTTTGATATATTCACACTCCGAGGAGGAGCATGTCGAACACTTGAGGCAGGTTCTTCAGACTTTACGAGAGCATCAGTTGTATGCTAAGTACGAGAAGTGTGGATTCTGGTTGCGAGAGGTACAGTTTTTGGGGCATGTTGTTTATGAACAGGGGATAGCAGTTAACCCGAGTAAAGTGTCAGCGGTGAGGGAGTGGGGACATCCCACGACACCGACGGAAGTGCGTAGTTTCTTGGGGTTAGCCGGATACTACAGGAGATTCATTCGGGGATTCTCCAAAATAGCGGGTCCATTGACGAACCTGACTTGCAAAGGGGTACCATATGTTTGGGATGATGCTTGTCAATTGGCTTTCGACGTGATGAAAGACAAGCTTACTTCAGGACCAGTCCTTGCTTTACCAAAACCGGGTGTGGAGTACCTGGTCTACACCGATGCCTCTTTACGGGGACTTGGGGGAGTAATTCAGCAGGAAGAGAACGCTATAGCTTTTGCCTCCCGCAAGCTTAAGACGCATGAGAAGAATTACCCCACCCACGACCTGGAGTTAGCAGCGGTCATTTTTGCACTGCGGATATGGAGACACTATTTATTGGGGGAGAAGTTCCGTTTGTTCACAGACCACAAGTCACTGCAGTATCTGTTCACTCAGCGAGAGCTGAATATGCGTCAGCGCAGATGGTTAGAGTTTGTGAAGGACTATCAGTTCGACATACATTATCATCTGGGGAAAGCCAACGTAGTTGCTGATGCATTGAGCCATAGACCGGTAAATGAGGTAGCGGACGTCTAGAAAGCGAAGTGGAAGGAGTTGGGTCACCAGGACGCAGTAGCCCGTTCCTTCATATCTATTATGACAATCACACCCGAGATTGTTACGAGGGTAATACAGGCCCAAACCACAGACCCGTTTTGCCAGGAACAGATTGTATGACTTTTAGCCGAGGGTACTGAGTCCTATTCTGTTGGGTTTGAGGTTTAATGGGAGATTAGTGGTTCCAGAAGGGGCATAATTGCGTCATGCAGTAATGACCCAATCTCACGGGTCCAAATTTGCAGTACATCCTAGAGGAGATAAGATGTACCAGGATATGAGGAGGCAATACTGGTGGAGTGGGATGAAGAAGGACATTGTTGAGTTCGTGTCCAAGTGTTCTACCTGCCAGCTGGTGAAGATGGACCATCAGAATCCGCCAGGATTGCTTCAGCCATTGGAAGTACCCGCGTGGAAGTGGGAGAGTATTTCCATGGATTTTATTACAGGTTTGCCTACATCACAGTGGGGCCACGACTCCATCTGGATGATTGTAGACCGTTTGACCAAGGTGGATCATTTTCTGCCGGTACGGACAGATTATACCACAGGTCAGTATGCTCAGTTGTTCATTGCTGATATTGTCAGATTACATGGGGTGCCCCTGAATATTGTGTCAGATAGAGACAAGATTTTCGTGTCACGTTTCTGAGAAAGCTTTCAGAAGGATATGGGTACTGAGTTGAAGTTGAGTTCAGCTTATCACCCACCAATAGATGGACAGACAGAGCGTACTAATCAGATGTTAGAGGATATGCTACGCATGTGTGTTCTTGATTTTGGATGAGGTTGGGAGCCACATCTTCCACTGGTAGAGTTTTCTTATAATAACTCTTATCAGTTTACGATTGGTATGGCTCCATTTGAGGCTTTGTATGGCAGGCCTTGTCGTTCTCTAACTTGTTGGCTCGAGGTGGGGAGTAACAAGTTGCTAGGACCATAGGTAATTTAGGAAACCTCCGTGAGGATTGAGATGATTAGGAGTCGCATTCGAGTAGCCCAGGACAGGCAGAAGATCTACATCGATGCGAAACGGTTCTTCTGGGAGTTTAATGTGGCGGACCAAGTGTTATTACGTGTATCTCCTATGAAAGGAGTGATGAGGTTAGGGAAGAAAGGGAAATTGGCCCCGAGGTACGTAGGACCATTTCCCATTATCGAGAGGATTGGGCCGTTAGCATACGGATTGGGACTACCAGAGCATTTAAATCTCATTCACGATGTATTCCACATCTCGTCGTTGAGACGGTATCTTCGGGATGATGTGGCCCATACTCACATCGCGATAGATGAGATAGACTTGCCCCCTGACAGCTTTAACGAGGAGAGACCGGTGGCTATCCTAGACTATAGTGAGAGGAGATTGAGGTCGAAGATAGTTCCACTTGTACGGGTCCAGTGGGAGCATCATAATGTGGAGGAATCCACTTGGGAGCGCGAGGCCGATATGCGCGAGAGATATCCAGATTTGTTCTTACTATGTATGCCTTATTTTTCGAATTTCGGGACGAAATTTCGTTATTAGGGGGGGAGTATGTAATACCCCGTATTTTTATGCTATATTAATTTGGGGATTTATTAAATTTAATGTGAATTAATTATTTAATAAAAATCCGGAAATTAATTATGTTATAATTATTAACGTGATGAGAGTTAGTAATTATGGAAAAATTTGTTGAATATTACTAATGAGCAAAGTAATATATAATAGTGGCCATATTAAATGTCACGAGTGAATAAAATGACAATTTTAGAAATTTGAGTCGGGACGCGCCCGTGTCGCGTCGGGACTAAATATTGATAAATAAAAGTAAATATTTTATAAGTTATTTGTATGGTCGTTTTGAGTGCGCCAACGCGTCCGGAAGGGTCGAGATAGTCAGAAAAGTATACCCGGGAGTTTGATTTGGGTCTTGGGGCGTTTTTAGGCCTAATTAGTACCCGGGAGGGCATTTTAGTCATTTTGTATTTTTGGGTAATTAAACCCACGAAAATTAAAGGGGTTATATCAGATGTTTAGGTTATCTCCTAGGGTTAGATAACTCAAAACTCTAGAACGGACATTGGAGAGGAGAGGAGAGAGCTCTCAAGGCATTCCAAGGCTCAAAACTCACCCGTTTGCACCGCCGCCACCGCCAACACGTAGATCGCGAGACGGGGAACGCAACCACACCAAATTCAACACCAAACCAGATTTCTAAAAATCCCAGGCAAGTGTTTATCTTGCTTATTTCGTTGATGCATCATCCATATTAGTTTAGGAGTTATTAGGATGAGATTTATGGAAGAAAAACCCAATTTGAGATGGGAAATTTTCATGTAGTGATGATTTATATGATATTCTGGAAACCCTTTGTCATGTAAAGGATTAAGAGTTTGATCAAGAAAAGAGTTCTAATCAGATACAAACACTAAAAATAAAATTTAATCCGGACGATCGGACCGTTGGAATTAGATGAAATTTTACAGAGAATTAGCTGAAGACGAGAGTAAGCTACAGAAAAAAATCCAACTAGATCGAACCGTTCAATATTTTTTAATATTGTTTTTGCTAGACAGTTTTATGTTTTGAGGACTCTTAGAGATAATAAAAATTCAATTAAAACTCCATTTTAATTCTGATTTCGAAACCGTTTGAAATTCTCATCTTTGAAAATAAAATTCAAAATCCTTTAATGTAAGGCGAAATCTATATTTTTGGGATATTTTGCATAAGGGATAATGTAAGTATATATTAAAGGGGAGAGACACGTAAGAGAGAGTTACGTTGGAACATAAATGGATATCTACTGAATTGTACATTGGGAAGAATAAAGTCCATGAGGGTTACGTAGTAAGTTGGAAAAACCCTTCGAATTAAAGTTAGAAATGAACCATTATACTTAATAATTAATAATGGGAAAATAAGGATAAATGTTGTGAATGTGGGTTATTGGATAAACCTAAATTGATATAATAAAAGTGGTATATTTATATGATTGTGTATGCATAGATTATATACTTGTGAAAATCATGCTCGCGCTACTTGCTATCCTTGAGGTTTTCGCGCTGGGACGATCTTATCTCGTGTGCCTTATGGGGGATATTGACTCGTACCCTAGAAGATAGAAATCCTAGGTACAGGCTATCGAATCGGGAGTCACGGTCCTAAGAGACGTGAGGGTATGTACTGACCTCTTGGACTTAGAAACTATGCTTCGCCTCAATATTATTTGTGTATGTATTTATACAGTTCGAGAGTGATTCCGTACTTGTATTCCCTTTAGTACGATTGATACGGGGATTGGATAGCAGAGTATGCCCGCACCATAAAATTTTATGTGGGGTGCTGTTAGAATATATATATTATACGAGTATTTAATATATATATGAACTTCTGAAATATGGGAAACTGCCTACTGTGTTATAGTAAGTAAGACATGTATAATGATTCAAAATGGAAATACTTGTTTTGAAAAGTATAATATGATATTGAAAAAAAACTTTATGAATCAATAAAGTTAAAATGAGCGTTTTGTACTAAATGAAATTATCCTTTTTAAACCATGATGTTGTTAAATCTTAAATTTTAAGAGTCACCTAAGATAAGTATAATCCTTTGGGAATGATAGTGTGATATATGATGAGATAAACCATTGGGAAGGTTAGTGCGATAGGAGTGCACATTAGAAGAGAGGTGAGAATTTCTCAAGAGAGTGTCGCACTAATATGTTGGTTCATTGGCCTGTATCAATAAAAATACTTGCTAAACGAATTTTTAAATCATATACACTATCGGGCTCTGACCCGTTTCTATTCATCTTTCTCTCTTGTATATATATGTATATATTACAGGTGCCCAGCCACAGGGGCGTCTTGTTTAGGATCCCTTGGAAGGAACGTGATGCATCTTAGGTGGGAGTTGCAGGCCACTTGCTTAGACGATTTCATTTACTTGATTCCACTTCTATCATTCTCCTTATTGGGCATGTGTCGCCCTTTCCACTATTTATCTGTTTTATTGGGACATTTGTATTTCAGTTATTTCTAGTACTGTTACTTTAATATTTATTCAGCATGTATGTTTTACTTTAAGTTTTAAATGTTGGGATTGGGTTGTTAAATGTTAAATTATTGGATTGATTGTTTAATAAAATAAATAAATAAAATTGGAAAGTAATGTTTAAAAAATGGTTTTGACACTTAGCTAAATTAAATAGGGTGTTAAATTTGGAAAAGTTATTTTTACGACAGTGTTGCTAAGAATGAACCAACTGTTCACCTTGATTTTAATTTAATAAAGGAGTGATCGCCCGGTATTTAATTAGGCGGGGTGTCATAGCCTCGTGGTCACTTATCCCCTGATACTCCTTAACTCACTCCCTCTTAATCCGCATCTTATCAATCTGTCACTTCCTCCACTCCTGCTCCTACTAGACCACCACCCTCTCGTGTTACCCCTAGAATATCATCTTCTCATGCTCCCTCACCCATTGAATCGGCAGATCTTAGGTTTGTGCGCTCACAGGTGGAGAAAATTCATGAGGACAACCGTCAAGATCGGGCTATTCTATAGGAGCTTCTGATTTCTATGCAGAAAGATAGAGAGGCTCAATCTCGTCGCAAGGAGGCTCAAGCACGTCGGGATGAAGCTCAAACACGTAGTGATTCTATGATTCTTGAGAACGTTGAGGCAATTTATCAGATGAAGATACGCCATGGTGTTGGCTCATCCGGTACCGGGTCCCTTCCAGATGATTCACCAGATGACGACCCAGCTCCTTGATTTCATTTTTGTTTCAGTTTATTTCATCTTTTGTCCTTGTGAGGGCGAGCAGAACATCTTTATTTACCTTTTCTCACTTGTAGCCTTTTATTTGGTTTGATTACATTCTATTTATTGATATATGGATATTTTTTATGGTTAATGATATTTATCTTATGTTTATTCCATTGTTTCATATATGAATCTTGGTTTGGGTTCCATATTTGTCTATTACTTTTATTCCTCATATTCTTTTTTTAACCATGCAGGCTATGTCTATCCCTTTGTCTCTTCCGGACAAAAAGGGGGAGAAACATTGATAGGGGGAGTTCACATTGATACGGGGAGTTCGTAATTTAGGTTGAGTTAATTATAATATAACATATGTCATTCTCATGATTAATTAACTTTCTTTATATTCTCATGATTAGTTAACGCTTTATTTATATTATCTATTTCCCCAAGCGTTTTATGTATTTGTTGTTTAATGTGTGTAGGATATATTGCCTACTTTTCTACAGCATACCGTCAGTCGAGTTATTTAGTCTGTCTTTTTATTTGGGTTTTTGGGACGGGCTTTAGAATCGGCTTGACGGCTGACTTAGCAAAATTTAGCCTTTTTGTTTATTTTTTATTATTTTGTTTTGTCCCGGAATAGCCAAAGGGGGGGATTTGTAAGGAAAAATGTCCAATCGAGTCATTTGTAGTATTGGCTACATTATGTTGGACAAATCTCTTTTGTGTCATTTCTAATCAAGCTTCATACAACCTTAGAGAATCGGGCATCCAAAGTTCACGCGACACCAATATGCATTTCAATTCCATTCTCCTAAAAGAGTATATGACCAAAATCATTCTTATGTGTTGGAGTAATTTTCACAAGAATTAATTTTCATAAAAAACATTTTAGAAACTATTTTTAAATCTTTTATAAAGGAAAAAGAATTTTCGTTCGAAGTATTTTCCAGGTCGTTCGAATGACCTGGATCTAACGACGTAGCCCAGACTGCACTGGTATCTCATTAGAAGTTCATTAGAAATGTCATTCCAACAAACTCGTTCAAACGAGATTTCTAAAGACTTATCTAACATTTGTACTGTACTATCGTTAGATATCTCGTTCGAACGAAAGGTCGTTTGAACGAGATCTATCAGTTTTGAAAATTTTTAACTGTTTTCCTCCAGTTATTTTAAAAAACTACTATTGTCCACTACTTTTCCAGTTTTAATACATGGACGAAAATCAGTTCTTTTGACATGGAAGTTTTTACACATTCTTGATAACAAAAATTTCCATGTCTTCCTTTTTGATAAAAAAACCCTTCTCCAACACAATTTAACCTTTGAACCAAAACCCCCCATGCCATCAACCTGAAATTTGACAAGTACACTTGTGGTGGATTTCTGCGTTCAAGCTTTTTGGAGACAGTTGTTTCGGCTTCGGTGGATACCGTAACACAAGCAGTGTCGAGCAACGCTTTGGAGCTTCGAGTACTACAAATTCGTAGGTAAAGGACATCATCAGCTTGTCTTGTTGAGTCAAAGTCTGTAAGTCTTTTGAGTCCTTTTTAAAACCTATTTGTAGTGGATTTGTCAAGATCTCGATGTCCGAGGTTTTTCCCATTGGGGTTTTCCTCGTACATTGGCGAGTTGTGGTTGTGATTTTTGCACTTTACTTTCTTTAATTACATTGATGTATGCATAGGATAAAAAGGATAAAATTGGATAATTTTATATCTTAATCAAGATAACAATCCCATCATTTTAATTGTTAATTGTTCATGCTAATCTTCAAATTTGCAAAGGAAATTAAAATCAGAATATTTCTCTACTTAGAAAATTTTTATATAGTGTAGTGTGTGTATTCTACGAAATAACCTCAGTTCATATAACCTTACAACTTCACACACACACACACACACACACACACACACACATATATATATATATATATATATTATAATTCAGGCTAATCGTGCATTAATACCGTAACACTAGCCTAAAAATCCCATGTTTATAAACCGACTTGATACTTAAATAATTCCCACAATTATATATTTATCACTCAAGTTATGTCTCCCAACTAAATCACCCAGACTTGCATCATTAGCCCGACATCTCATCATGTAGAACTTATTCTTCAAATTCCGCACATTAGGTTATCACCCTTATTATTTTGAATATTCCATAGTTAATTATATAACCCTATAATAAATTAATCCAACCAAATCCATGCATAAACACTCTTAGCACTAGTCTAAATTTCACCCTAGTTAATATCCCGACTCAATTGAATTAATTCACGCATTAATTTATTTATTATCTTGGCGCTCAACCAACATACTCTAACTCACTCACTTGGCCCGTTATTTAATATTTAGAATGTATTTCACTAAATTCCTTGAAAATGTAGCACACATTTACCCTTTCCAAAACCCAATTATATCAACCTATAATTGTTAGGGAGTAAGTCCACAATTAATTTTCACTAATAATTAATACCAAAAATTAAACCCCAAATAAATCTAACTTATATAATAAAACAGGAGAATCTATGCACCATCGATCGATCGATGATCCCCATCGATTGATTGATCGATCGATCAGGTCCAGTCTCTTCTCCGCCCCAGTTTTCCACCATTGACGGAAGTTGAAGGTTTTCTTTCCCTAAATTCCAACCCAAATCAAGCATCTTCATCAACCATTCACTACTAAAATAACTTATAATCATCCTCTAACTGTTTTAAGATCATTCATTCTTAAGAAGTCACAAATCCCAAAAGTGGGTTTCTATGGTTTAATAGCCAATTAACACTAAAGTGTTTATTCAACAATCCCCCAAGTTCAATTATAGAACTAACCTTAATATCTTAATCAATTCACACATTCTAGAATATGAGTAGGAAAAATGCCATTAATCAAAATGCAAGTTAAACCACTTGCCTTAGGGTTTGTAGAATCAGATTCTTGGATAACAGGTTGCTTGAATGGTGTCTGCTCTCTTGTTCTTGGTTTAATATCTCAAAATCTCTTCTAGTTGCTCCCTTATTTGGTTCTACTTGATTTGGCCTTCTAAAGATGAAATAAGGTTCCCACACCCTCTCATAATTATGGTTATTTACTTAAATCCCCTTTTTGGGCTTAAGGGACTTATAAAAAGGGCCCAAACACTTATTTGGGAGCTCAAATGTATCTAGAAAAGTTTTGAAATCCATATTATACCTATGGACACTCTTTCCAACTATTTCGTCTCATCCGGCCTCAACCATGCACTCCGAATTGCCATCCGAATTAATTTATAACATTCTTCTGATTTTTTACCTCAAAATCCAACAAAAAATAGTCCAAATAATTAAACCTCAATTCGCTAAATTAATAAATTTCTCAAATTTAAAAACTTCCCAAATCACGAATTTAATTCCTGCCAATAAAATAAATTCTTTTTCTCCCAAATATAATTTAATTAAGGATCCTTAAATTTACGGGGTGTTACAGGTGGGCTACCCACTACGAGCAACCTCCTAATGATAGCACTACCGAGTTATGCATGCTTCAAGCAGACGAATAATAATCACACCCACACCACACACACACACACACACACACACACACACACACACACACACACACACACATATATATATATATATATATATATGTATAGAAAACCCTACAGCGTACTAGCTTACTAATCTCGAAGTCCGAACCAGTTTCCCAATTCCAATTAATCATTGTTTAGTATTTACCCACTTGTTAACTGATTCATCTCATTTTATTTTAATTAATAGTTGGCTTAAAACATGGATTAAAATTTAAATAATGTTCTAAAGAAATCCAAACCCATTACAAAAACGTATTCACCCATTTGTCCAATGCTAATGGTTAAAAAATAACGAAAATTAAAAAAGGATCGCGCCAGCAAACCGAACCCATTCGTTTGGTAGACCGGACTAGTTTAGTCAAGAGAACCGATTTGCTCCCCCTGTGAATCGGTTTGGTTTGCTGGGATACCCTTCATCTCCAACTATGGGTTTAAACCTTCAATGTCCATCAATGGAGGTTCCAAGCCTCCCAAAACAACCAATTTTGATCCTAAACACGTATGTTATTATCCTAAGTGCATTGTAAACATGATCTAAACCCGAATCCAATATTTATTCAATCAAATATTCTTATTTACTAATTTAATTCACTCATTCTTAGACAAATAAAGTTTATGGACCATCATTCAAAATCACCCATCAAAGTTCATCCCTTTTATTGAATACTCACAGATTCAATCACTATTTTTTTTTTCATATTAACCCTAATTCAAATTAATATTGTTAAATCACAAATCAATACTCCTAATTATCTCCATGATGCATTCTAAATTTCATATTCAACTTTTGTTACTATGAACATAATTAACTGCAATATGAAAATTTAAAGCAAAGAAACACTTGCCATAATGGATGATTAACTGAAGCTCTACTTGTTGTTGTTGATTTGATTCCGAAAATAACTTCTCTTTCTTTTCTAATCCTTCTTTCTCTTATTTCCTCTCTTATTTTCTCTCCTTTCTTGTTCATTCCCTTGATCCCACTAATCATAAGTTAATGGAAGCTGCTGTCCACCCCACTAACCCGCTAATAACTCCTTTAAACCTCTGATTTTCTGATTAGGTTTAAGACCTAAGTGTAAAAGAATGACTCTATCCTTATACGAGCTATTCTATGTCTAAAAAGCCACTGTAACCCAACTATAACCCCCGAGTACCTATTTTAAACTATTTTGACCCATTTTGAATCACCGAAACACTCGAAAAGGCTATCTGAGTTTCCTAACTAAAAATGATCAACCATTACATTAATCGGGCTCAACACGTACGTACAGTACGCACCACTCTTAAACCCTTAAATCTATTATTTTCACTCTTTAAATGGTATAATATTTCCACATCACTATTTACTTACTACACGTAAGTAAGTAATTTTAATCCTAAAACTCACTAATTAAAATTTATCAAAACCAATCAATTTCCCAATTAAATTAATAATTTAATGCACACGTGGAATAAAATGCACTCAAAAGTACGGGTATGAGATTCTCCCCCTAATAACAAAATTTCATCCCCAAAATTTGAATATACCTGACATGAAGAGATTAAAATACTTTTTCACATCTAATCCTCGTGCTCCTAAGTTGACTCATCGGTATTATGATTCCCTCACTGTACACGTACAAATGGTACCATCTTTGACCGAAGCTTTTGCTTGCTACAATCTAAAATATTAATCGACCTTTCCTCAAAAGTAATGTCTGACGAAAGTCTATCTCCTCTAATGCAATATTTCTATATGTCAACTCATCCCTGAGATACCTCCTCAATGACAACACATGGCATACATCATGAATTTGCTGTAAGTGCTCTAGTAAGGCAAGTCTATTCGCAACGAGCCCTACCCTCTTAATGATAGGAAAAGGCCCCATGTATATTGGTTCCAGCTTCCTTTTCTTCCCAAATTGTATCACTACTTTTATGGGAGATACAGTTGATCACCCATGTCAAACTCCAAGTGCTATCGGTTTGCATTGACATAACTCTTATGATGGTCCTCAGCTACTCAAATATGAATCCTAATCAGCTTAATCTTTGTCAAAGTATCCTAAATCTGATCTAGCCTGACAATCTAGTTATTCTCCACCTCTAACCAACACGAGAGAGAACGAAAGGCCCCCCATACAAGGCCTCAAAAGGTTCCATGCCAATAGTGAACTGGTACGAGTTATTGTATGGAAACTCCACCAATGGTAAGTAATACTTCTAACTACCCTTGAAATCAAGAATATAGATCCTCAAAATATCCTTCAGCATCTGATTCACGTTCTCCATTTGCACATAGATCTGTGAGTGATATGTCGCGCTCAAACACAATTCAATTCCTAACACCTCCTAAAATTTCTGCCAAAAGTCAAACATAAAAGGTCTCATCCTGGTGAGAAATAACGTTGGGAAATACTTCGTGTAGTATCATTCTCTCTGTAATGAAGAGTTAGGCATACGCCCTTGTAGTGTACTTGACCCTAATAGATAATAAATGAGTTACTTTAGTAAAAAATTCCATAATAACCCAGATGAAGTCATGACCCCTCTGTGAT
This sequence comes from Sambucus nigra, assembly GCA_949130495.1. NCBI lineage: Eukaryota > Viridiplantae > Streptophyta > Magnoliopsida > Dipsacales > Adoxaceae > Sambucus > Sambucus nigra. The sequence continues at coordinate 337,447,930 of OX422208.1, forward strand.
GTTTGTAATACCATGATGAAATCCATCGATATACTCTCACATTTCTACGTCAAAATCCAATGACTGTGAAACTCAAGGTGGATTTGACAACCAACCTTCACCATCAATCAAGTGATGCACCTGGATACAAACTCTATTATGTCTTGCTTCATACCAGCCTACTAATTCCTATTTTCTCATATCTTGGTATATCTTGTCCCTTTTAGGATGAATCGATAATCATGACTCGTGTGACTCCTCCATAACTGTGCACCGTAGGTCCTCGTCATTCAAGATAATCAACCTCTCATTGAAGCATATGCCGCACTAAAAACTAAATAAGTAGGACTTCATTCTATTTGTCAATAACTATTGCACCTTCTCCTGACAATGCCTTCACAACCCTCAAAATGATCTTAGTATGATGGTCATCACTGCCATATAAGCCCTAATGACTTCATCCTCCTAATGAAGCTCGTCCCACATCGCTTTCCAAACTATCGCCAAATGCTCCATAGGCTAATGGTGCAAGGCATCTGCCACTATGTTAGCCTTTCTCGGATGGTACTGAATGTCAAACTTGTAGTCTTTCACGAATTCAGGCCACATGTGCTACCTCATATTCAACTCCTTTTTAAAAAAAATACTATAATGACTTATAGTCCATGAACAAACTAAACTTATCCCCCAGTAAATAATGCCTCCATATTCATTCTTATATACATCTTATACATTCCCAAGGGATGAACTTTCTCCCCACTTAATCCTATGAAGGGATGATGGTATGGTACGAGCTTGGCTCGACTAAGTCCCAATCCCTTGAAACATGGCTAGACCATAACATCTGTCGAGCTTCCCACATTAACTAAGATTCTCATCACTTCGCATCCATGCACCCTGGTTGTGATGACGATAGGGTCGTCATGTGGATCTAAGATACCCTTAAAGTCTAGCCTTGAAATGCTGACTACAAGGGTGTCCATGTCCACTTTTTTCCTTTTCTCTGATTCAACATCAATGAGGCTGAGTGCACAACCTCGACCTTTGTTATTACCTTTGCCTCAACCACATAGTCTTTATAGTCGTCCACTTTCGAGCCTCCTCCATCTAGGCCACCATAGATCATTCCTACCCCCAAATGAGATCATATTAAGCCTCTTCACTTGGACATTATCGTCCTTTGGTGGAAGATCTGGATCATCACTGTCATCGTCTGAAAGATCATCTCATCTGGTCGGTCCATCTTCTTGGTATTTATCATTCCTCCTCTTTCTAGGGTTAGCTCGGCCACCCTTAGAATCGCCTTTTTTCCACATACTTTCTTAATTTTCAAGCCTTTAACATTTTCTCAATCTCGTCCTTAAGAGCAAAGCATTTGTCAATCAAGTGGTCGTGGTCCTAGTGGAATTCACACCACAAGTTCTTGTTCCGCATATGGGGAGGAGATCTTAATTTTTTAGGCCACTTTAAAGATCGATAACTCTTTATCTCATTTAAGATTTGCTCACAACTTACAGTCAAAGGAGTGTAGTCTACAAACTTATCATAATTCATCCTTTTCTTCCCATCTTTATTATTTTTCTGAAACTTGCTTCCACTGCCACTTCCTTTCTATCCTCATACTTAGCAGCCATTTCCTCTTCAGCATTCATAACTTTACCAGCTGTTATAAGTAACTCGACCATTAAATTAGGAGGGTGTTCAGCAAGCTTCCACAATAACTTTCCCTTATGAAGGCCTCCTATGAGGGCTATCATAGCTATGCTTTCGTCCTAGTCTTCCACTTATAACTTCTCTTTGTTGAACCTAACAATGTAATATCTTAGACTCTCATCCTTCTCCTGCTTGACATAAAGCAAATGAGTCATCTTTTTTTGAGGTCTGACCACAAAGCAAAAGTTATGGATAAATTGCTCAGCCAACTGTCTGAAGCTCTCGAAGGAATTCTTTGGAACTGAAGTGAACCACATGTGTGAAACCCCGATAAAAATGCTTAAAACATCACGGAATAACATATCATCTCATCTAAGATGGAGTAGATATTGGCTTTCGATTGGTACATCTCAATGTGATGGAGAGGATTAGTGCTTCCATTATACCTGGGAGTCACTACAAACGACTTAAATTTGGTCGGGGTTGGGAAGTTGACTATCTTTGCAACGAAGGGTGAACCTTCTAAGTACCCCCTCTGCAGAGGGTGAACCCTCTAAGTACCCTCTAAGTTGACAATCTTATCTTTAATTCTTTGAATTGAATTATTCAAAGGTTTTGCAACATCATCCTAGCCGATGGTATCCCCTGCCACTTCCAATGGTTGTACAGAGGGTTCTCCTGTAGTTGACCTTCATCGACTATTTACTTCCCCATGACCCCCATCTTGGCCATGATGGGGTCATCCAAGATGGGGCCGACAGTAAGTCCCTTATCTTTGTCCCCTACAAGGATTCTTGACTTTAATAATCTCTCCCTTAGGTCATTGGCTGAGTCGAGCCTTTCAAAGGCTGACCCTCTGCTCAAACTATCAAATGCTGAGCCTCTCAGGCGATCTTCAGAGTTCTGTCTCCTACACCTTCCTCGGCTCTCTTGGAGGGGTCGTATAGTATTATTAGAAATCTCATATCCCTCCCAGCATTCTATTAGAGAATTATCAGCCTCCACATCGTCATACTGGTCCTCAGGGCAAGGGTGTCCTTACCTCGCCAGGTATAAATGCCTAGGGTCAGCAACGTCCCTCCATCGTTAGGGAGGAGGCAAATCTTTTCATGGTGCCTGGGGTGGTCCTCTGGCCACCTGGTGTTATTCTTATTCAGCTGTCGTAGTGACCATCTCCAATGACATTCCTGGTGGCCTCCTCATCATATTTAGGCTGAGTGAAGCGAACTACTCTTGCATCACTTATTAGCTGGCCACCAGTGATTTTAAGGCTGCTGCCACCTCAGCCACCTCGAACAGCGATGGTCATGACTGTAACTAGGTCCTCTACCACTAGTTGGTGGAGGAGGTGGTGGAAATTCATGTGCCATGTGTTTCCCTGAAAACTGAGATCTGATTTAGAAGACTTGAGAGCTTTAGGACCTTGCAGAACCTCTTTCAATGGCGAAATAAGTCCACATAAGGGGCAGGATTGGTTCACCACCAGAGATTTCGGTGAGGCCAAGCTATAAAAAGGAATAGATGAAGATTCTCGTTCCCACAGATGGTGCCATACTGATGATGCTAAAAATATCACCACCAGATCAAGGAGTTGGAGAGCTCAAATAGGTATAACAATGGCAACACATAAGCAATATAAATGTAGAATTAGATGAGGATAAGAGGAGAAAGATATCAATATACGTGGTTCAGCCTATCTAGGACTACGTCCACTGTGCAGGTGAGTGATCTTCACTATAAAAGAAGGGAACTAATAGCCTGGTGATATAATACCCACACTCTATCTCTCTACTGTATATTTTAACAGAGCTTTCGCTAGGGTTTGTAATATGCGATCCCCTTCAAGGAAGAAGATAAATGGTATATATAGTGCTTAAGAGGTGTAGTGTACCCCCCAAGCATGCAATGATCATATGTAGGATGATTTAGCCAATCTCATGTGGACACCTAGCTATGCCACATATAGATCATAATGACTAAATATTCCCTCACGTTAGGGAATGATCCAGTTATAACAGTTTTGTCCACGTGTTCCAGGTCTCTTTGTACTTGTATATGCTCGAATTGGTGACATTATACATTGGAACCTTGGCCTAGCTGGGTACGAGGTTGATGACTCTGATAGGACCATTAATCCTCCAACCACAAGTATAACCTCGATCGAATAAGCCAACCGAGGTTAGGTAATCGGGCTCATTTGTGCTATCAGCCTAAGCAGAGTATGAGACTGGGTCAAGTTGAACCCATAAAGTTGTTGCTGATCTCGACTGCTACCCAGCTGAGGTTTGTGCTTATGAGGTCAGCCTCATCAGGGACGACCTTATTGTTAATCAGTGGGGCTCTTCTGATGACTCATCCATGAGATAGGATGACGGTATTGCTCATAGTACGAGGGTGAACTTTGATGATATCAATGACAACCCCAATATGAACTTCTTTGGTTATATCCCCTACTTTGATGAATATGGTGATCAGAGCCTTAGTAGGCTCATCCTTTACTATTTCTTTTCATCTATTGGGATTGAGTTATCCATCCTTAACCACTTTGCATCTGAGGAGAGTCCTTCTTGTTAGGCTTTAGTTTCATTGAAAAATTCGGTCAAAATTGCAGTAATCAACATTTTGAAGAGAGTTGGACGAGTATTTAAAATAAATGGAACTTGTCCTTCCCACAGATGAAGAAATATTGGTGGGCATAGAAAATGTATATGACCTCAAACCCATAGTTAATCCCTTTTGACCTCAAGCATGCCAAAGAAAAAGAGTGTGAAAATGTGAGACGACGATTTAAGTTGTTCGGACCTCAGTACGGGTACCGAAATCCACTCTCAAAGATGTTTATAATGTTTATTATATCAAAAAATAGTTATTGTAATCTAAAAGACCTTTTGAGCTTTGGTCTACTTAGTTCAAGGTCTTGTGATCTTTGTTAACAATCCAATGTATCTAAGAAAGTAAAAGATTGAATTCTCTAAGGGGTTGTAAGTAATGATTTAGGGATAAAAAATATATACAAGGTATATGATAATTGGTAAATTACCCATATTATGTATACAAGCTCTCAACGATGGGTTATGAATATGGAACAAAGAGTAAACACCTATGGATGTTAAAACTCTTTATTCCCTCTAAATTCAACTGCTCGAACCTCAATTTTAACCTTTCACTAGCCTCTTATTAATATGAAAACTTTACGAGAGAGAATGAATGAAATATCAAATCATGTATGGAGACAGTATGAGGTATGATGGTGTTAGCAAGGTTGTGGAGTGTTGGCCAAAGATTTTGCAAGTGGTGTACCATAGTTGTTGGTAGCATTATATATAGATGGGATCTTTCAATGAAAATGGACTTGAGTTGTGGTGATAGATGAAATAGTGTTGTGCTATTCACCTACCCACTAAGCTGGTTGAAGAATATTTGACGAGGATTTATAGGGTGGAAGTGTCATGGAGTTACCATGAATTTTTATCGAGATATTACACAATGATTTACATTAGTGTTGAGGTATAGGTGACATTAGAAGGCCATTTATCTTCTATCCGAGGTATTATATGAGCATCATACATAGTGATACCATGGTATTATGGTGTTTGATCTTGTTTAAAGGGAGGTGTTAGAACGATTGATCCTCCTAAGTGGATTAAAGTGCAATTGAGATCTGCTAGAGTATTATGACCTTCCCTTGATGGCAATTGAGGTCTGGTGGGTTAGGTAATCATTTGTCTCAGGTCTGAAGCTAGACCTGGGAACTCTAGTCTTACTCGAGGATGGTTAAGAAGTCCAAGGGCCATTAGAAGTCTAAGTTTCAAATAGGGTATAATCAACCATAAATAAAAAAATTTGTGATTCTATGATTAATTCCACTCGTTAGGGGCAAGAGAAAGCTCACACAAGGAGTTAATCACATTATAATTTTACATCATTGAAGGGAATCTTGGGTTAAACAAGTTTATTATCCCCTTAAGCTAGAACAATGTTCAATTACATTTTCAGTCCTTAAAATTTATTCTATTTGAACTTTAAGACTAAAAACTAGTGAGTGGTAGTTGAATTCATTTTGGAAATCTTAGAATCATCAGTGAAAAAGTTAATTTCCAATTAAATATTTGATAATTAATTTGATTAAATTACCATTTGTTATCCCTCTATCAACAATAAACAAACTAATCCCGTACAACATCCTAGTTCCATTGTGAAGTGAGACTTTCTTTTGGGATCTTAAATCACTCCACCGTGAACTAAACAAATTTTCATCTTTCAGTTACTTTTTTGAAAAGTCCTAAAATCTCATACCCCACATAATCGAATAGCCAATGAGTTATAGTTCCACAATTAATGACAGTGACTTAATTTGTCAGGATATCGTTAATTTTTTTAATTATATACCATCGATTTGCTCCTTGAAATTGAATTCGCTCATGTAGAACTACCTCGATAGGAGGATCAAAATTCCTCACATGATAATTTTAGGAATTATCACTTAAGAGTTTTAATAATACCAGATGTCGTGATTTCATCGCCTTCATTGGGGGCCAGACGATGGTGGTGCAAGGAATTAATCACATCATATTATTAAAACATAAATGAAGACAGTGAGATTTATGTGGAAACCACTCTCCCACTTAATATTTTAAACTCGGGAGTATTTTGAAAATTAAGTCATTCAATTCTAAATTATTGAATTAAATCCTTGGTAATTCCTATTTACTTGTACAAATTAAAATTTTGCATCTCACTATTATAATTTTCCAAAAATATAATCTTTTTAATTTAAAATGAAACTTGGAGATCCCAATTTAAATACCTAAATTCAATTTATAACATAATAAATAAAAACCAAATTTTTAAAAATCAATATGACCAATGGCGATCACAATAATATTACATGGTGTCCATAATAACACGGTATCCTAATTAATCAATTAAGTAATGCACTATAACTATCAACATGAGCAAGATGGTAGAATTATAATCAAATAGAATAATTAAGCATTCTTAATTCAAATAGAAATCAAATTCCCCTTTCCATCATGTCCTAGAGTTCCTCTTGAAGTATCACTCTTCATGATCAAGAATTTCATTTTAAGTAGACTTCCTTTTGAATAAGAATACTCTTTGAAGTAAACTTATTTATACACTCTAATTCTTCACGTATTAAACCTATATAAATACTCTTTTTTGTCTCGTGAAAGATCGAGACGAATATCCATTGCTAAACCAACTAAAACTACAAAACTTGCCCAAGGACGGATCAATCGAACTTGGGTCCAGATTAATTCGAAGCTTGTAAGGATCGATGTGATGGGGTTCCGAATCGATCTGGGTCTATAGCCCTCCATCTTCATCCCGGGTTCTTCATTTATTAAGTTTCATAAAGAAATCACCCTTTATGCCTGCAATTGTGGACTATCTCGCGTCTGCCAAGGTCAGGCCACCCATTGTAAACCTAAAATATGATAGTAAATTAGATCAATTTCTTTAAGTGGAACAATATCAAGCTATTTCTAAAATATATTCGTCCCCTGATGAGGTGTTTTTTCGATCATTCTTTAACACTATTACTAGGTGAGCACAGATCTAGTATAATAATTTATTGCGAGGACAAATCTCCAGCTTTCAACAGTTGGTTGATTTATTCGTTTGTAACTTCTGCTTTGGAGCCACATCAGCCAAAAGGGTATCTCATCTACTAAGTATTTGCAAACGAGATAGATACACCACACATGAGTACATCACTCGATTCAATAGTGAAAAACTAGAAGCCGATGATTATGATGAGAATATGGAGATCAATATAGTGATGAGTGGCTTACTTCTCGAGAAACGGTACTATGTCATAGCCAAAGATCCTCCTAACACCATAATCAAATTACTGGATAGATTTGGTAAAATCATGAACATCAAGGAGGCCATGACTGCTAAACAGTCTAATAACCCAAAGGATGATGGCAATAGGAGCTCTAAGAAGAAAAAGCAAAAGATAAAAAGGTAGAAAAACCAAAGAGGTATGACGAATACACTCCTCTTACCATTGGCGTGCATCACATTCTTGAAGAAATCCGAGGAAGCAGGGATCTTAAATGGCCTGAGAAGTTAAAATCTCCACCAAATCGAAGAGATAAAAGTACGTATTGCAAAATACACAAAGATCATAGCCATAACATGGGAAGTTGAATAGCCTTGAATAATGAGATAAAAATACTAATCTAAAGAGGGAAGCTATCAAAGTTAGTGTATAAAGAAGGCTGAGTCGATACCTTCGAGGATCGAGAAATCGAGAGACGATCAAAAACCCCACATAGAAAGGGAGATGACAATAAAAGACGTAGGGATAATGATGCTGAGGATAATCTAGATCTGCTGAGAAGATCCAAAGAACCTGTGTACGAGATGAAAATGATCTTTTTTTGCTGTAATTTTATTATAGGTGGCAATGCCAGTAGATGCTATGAAATAGATAAGAGGAAATCCTACCTCAATGAATCCAAAACATGTTCCTATTTTCAGCAGATCAACCTATCCAGTGACATGGATAATATCCTTAGGAAATTAAATAAAGACTGATTGGTGATAGGATTCTCCAAGGATAACCTGTCAGGAGTGATCTATCCTCATAACGACCCCCTCATTATCACGATGTTAGTTTATGAAGGAAGAGTGTTTAAAGTGTTGATTGATAACTGTAATTCAGTCGACGTCCCATTCTATAACTACTTTAAAAGGATAGGGCTACGAGATAACAAGCTTGATCCCTATCATAATCCCCTCCTTAGTTTTTTGAAGAGAATGTATATCCTCTAAGAACTGTTAACCTCAAAGTCATAATTGGTACCTGGCTAACATGTCAAACTGAGAAGATCCATTTCTTTGTCCTTAACAAGAACGTTAACTTATCATACAATATTATCCTCGGCTTGGTAGGATTGATAAAATTTGAAGTTATGCCTTTTACTATGCACTAATATCTGAAGTTCCCCTAATATTATGGGGTCAGCATAATTGAAAGGAATCAGATTGAATCCAAGGAGTGTTATTATACTTCAACCGACCAAGAGGAATGGAATAAACTCACCACAACCTGCCAGATAGATACCATATACCCTCACGAGAAAGCATGATTAATCAAGGGATAGGTTGTGGAAGTAGTAGAATCCATTATCCTAGATAATGAACAGCTAGAGAAGATAACACATATTAGCTCATCGCTAAAACCTACTATCAGGAAGGAATTGGTGGATTTCCTGAGACAAAGGAAGAATGTATATGCTTATAGTTATATACAAGGGATTAATCTAGGGTTTGTGTGTCGTGAACTCGGCATTATGAAGGATACAAAGATAATTAAATAGAAGCGATGTGGGTTTAGTCTAGAGAAGAACATGACATATAGAAGGAAGTGGAGAAATTACATAAGGCAAGATTTATTGAGGATGTCAAGTACCTCGAATGGATATTCAATGAAGTTATAGTTAGAAAGAAAAATGATAAATGGTGTGTGTGTGTTTTGATTTCACAGACTTGAGCAAAGCTTGCCTGAATGAGCATTACCCTCAACCAAGGATCGTTCAATTGGTCGATGCTACTGTTGGGCATAAACTACTCAGCTTCATTGATGCATATTCGGGCTATAACCAAATCAAAATGAAGCCAAAAGATAAGGATAAAATTTCATTCATCACCAATCGATGTACCTACTTCTGCAACATTATGCCTTTTGGGCTAAAAAATGCTGGAGCACCTTACCAAAGGCTGGTGAAGTCATCGAGGAACAAATTGATAATAACATGGAAGTATACGTAGATGATATTCTCACTATGGTCAAGAGAAACGCTGATCATATTAGACTTGGGCAGATGTTTTATTAGTTAGAGAAACACAAGATGAAACTCAACCCCAAAAAATGTGTCTTTGGCATGCGAGAAGGAATGTTTCTTGGCTTCATAGTAAATCAGAGACGGATTGAGACTAACCCAGGTAAGATTTAGGAACTGATCAACTTATAGTCCCCGATAAATAAAACTGATATATAGAAGCTGACAACAAGGGTAGCAGCGCTTAATAGATTTGTCTCGCAAGATACTGACGGTGCCTTCATTTCTTTAAGGTGCCGAGGAAGATATTTGAATGGAATAAGGAATGTGAAAAAACTTTCTTTGAGTTAAATAAATACATAGGATTTCCATCCCCACTCATAACACCACTCATGGGAGAGAAACTCTACTTATACCTGGTTGTCTCCGAAGCAGTAGTTAGCTCAGCATTAGTCCGACTAGAAAATAGGGTACAAAAAACAGTTTACTACACAAGCAAAGATTGTCAAGGATCTTAAATTCATTATCCAATATCAGAGAGATTATCTACGGCCCTAATTGAGGCTTCTCGAAGAATGAAGCCATATTTCCAAGCTCATACCATTGCAGTCTATACAGACCTACCCTATGTCATGCTATTCATAAACCAGACAAATCAGGTAGACTAGTGGCTTGGGCTGTAGAATTATTAGAGTATGAAATACAATATGAACTTTAACAACAATAAAAGGCCAAGCAGTAACTGATTTTATAGCATAAATCACTTATAAGGAAAAAAATATCGAGCATACTTCCATAGAAGAGACCTTAGTAGTGAAATCGATCGAAAAGACTTCTCTAGAGGATAGCTAAAAAATTCAACAAACTGACCAAACTTATTTAAAACATAGCTCAGTGACTAGTGAGGTCGACCCAATTATAGACTTACCCTAATCATCGGCTAATTGAGAGAAAATTGCTCTCTACTTAGAATAGAGAAAAAAGTGTACAATAATGGGACCTTGACAAACGGAGATTTTAAGGAAAATATCCTATTTGGAGGATGTATGTAGATATCTCATCATGTGACTCTCGTAGAGTATACATCTTGATAATCAATGTCCCAAATAACATAAACGTAGAGTATTCCCTCAGATTCTAGATCAAGGTCTTCGACAGTGAAGGAAAGTATGAAGCCCCTATAATAGGATTTAACCTATCACTATCAATAGTTGACGAGAAGATACAAGCACCCGATGATTTCCAATTAATTATGAATCAAGTATTGGGTGTCTATAGAGTCAGAAAGGAGTTCATGATGAGATACCTAGCCAAAGAAAAATATATTATATCCAAGTTTCTAGCAGTTAGGGTGATCAGAATCCCTAGAGCTAATAACGTCCACGTAGATGCACTTCGTCGAATCACTATTACAACCAGAATAGAGTTAAGAAGAACCATCCCAGTAAAGATCCTCCTACACTGGAACATTAATAAAGACAACCTCAACATGATTGAACTAGAATTAGGCCCATCTTAGATGGATCCAATATGTAATTACCTACAAAACGGTAGTGTGCCGAATAATCCTAAGATGGCCATAAGACTACGATACAAGGCAGCTAGCTATGTTATGGAAAGAGGGATCCTATATAAAAGAGGATTTATTATTTCGTTTCTCAGGTGTGTCCATCTAGCTTAGGTAGCCAACTTGATAAATAAAATACATGAAGGCTCATACGGGGCACACTCATCAGGAAGATCATTAGTCAAGCGAGTAGACATGCTAGGTTATTACTAAAACACTATGAAGGCAGATTGCACTGACTATGCATAACATTGTGACAAGTTCTAGAAAAACGCTATAATCCATAGAACATTGGGGGTTTCACTAGCACCGATCAAATCCCATTGGTCCCATGCCATATGGGGCATCAACTTAGTCGTCCCTCTGTCAAAGATAATGGGGAAGGTTCAAGTACTTAGTCGTTGCATTGGATTACTTCACCAAGTGTGTGGAGGCTGAACCTCTGGTGGATATGCCTTATGAGAAGGTCTTCCATTTCATATGAAAGAATACCAATTTCCATTACGGAATACCATATGCCTTTATCACCGATTATGGCATACAGTTCAATAACCAAGAATTTAAAGATTATTGTGCTCAATTCAAAATCCAAAAGCTACATGCCACTCCTGGGCATCCACAATGAAAAAAGAAGATAGAAATGACGAATAACACGTTGCTCGATGTAATAAAGAAGAGATTGGACAATGCTAAGGTAAATTGGATCAATGAACTACAAAATGTACTCTGGTCTTATAGAACTACGCCGAGGATAGCCAATGACAAAGCCCCGTACATGTTATCTTTCGAGATAAAAGCATTGGTCCGAATGGAAATTGGCATGCCTAGTCACAGGGTTCTTAATTCTGATTCGTTGAAGAGTCATCTCATGAGAAGGGTAAACTTAGACTTGATTCGAGTAATCAGAGAGAACGTAATGCTTTATATGGAAGCATATTAGCAGAGAACTACTCGGTTCTATAATATAATGGTAAACTCGAGCAACCTCAAGGAAGGATCCTATGAGCTAAAAAAAGAACTGCAGAAAGAAAAAAGTTAGATCCAATTGTATTGGTCCTTCCCCCATTTCTACATCGTCTTCCTAAGAACCTATCGGATTGAAATCTTATAATGGGAACCGTTCAAAAACCCTTGGAATTCTGAGCATTTAAGGATGTAGTATAAGAAATTGGATGAAATGTAATCCCTTTTATTTCTTATAACTTGTTTTCAATTCTCAATAAAGATTGTCAATTTTTTGTAAAGATTATCGCCCTTTTTTTGTTTTTCCTGAGCCGGAGATGTGATAAACTCAAAGCAATCTCAAATAACAATAAAAAACCAAACTGCAAAACTTCACATAAGACTTTACCTTCAGACAAGCCATGAATGAGAAGTCATTGACTTCATGTATGACCCCATAAGTTCATGAACAAAAAGTCTAAAATACAAAACTTCATGTACAACCTCAAGGTCAAGAATAAAGAGTTTAACCATTTCAAACTAAAGACTTATCCTAACACATTTGGTTTCCATTAGTAACTAACGCCAGCACTTAGTAAAATGACAAGATCTATTCAAGCGACCTCAAATAATTGTGCTTTAGTATAATCTAAGGTGGGACTACCTAGGTTCATCCAAACCGATAACCAGTAAGGCAAATTAGTTGAACAACCATCGACCATACAATCATAAGACTAAACTACTAGTAGTCCATGATTGCATAATTAACAATCAGTGTATTAATCCAGAAAACCAAAAGGTGAAAGTTTTATTATAGATCATAGAGAATTATAACAAGCCCAACAAAATGAAATGAAAATAAGATATCAACTATTTAAGACTTATCTGAAGGTTATTTTCTCGATGCATTCTTCACTTCAGACATTGGAACATCCAAAGCATAAGGAGTAATAGTAGTGATCATGTCCTTAAGACTATATTGGCTACTAAAACTTGACACGTTCACCAGATGCAGTGGTCGGTTAAGGGTGTCATCGTAGTGAAAACCTTAATCCCCAAGGTATTTCTTGATCAAACTCGTTGTAATAGCATCTGGAGGAATCCAAGAGGCATCCAAATTGAAAGTAGGATTAGGATGGTCCAAGAAATTGGGGTCATGCCAATACCACAACTTATTTTCCTTTGATAATTTTACTATTTTAAGGGCATTCAGATAACTCCACTTATAGCCATCTTTATGGGCCTAATCAAGTTCTTCACTCACGTGTGCAAGGTCCTCATCAGAACCAACCATCCATATAATACTAAGGTATTTATAAAAGTGATAGTTAATACAGTAAACCTTCTCAGTTACCTTCTTAATAGTTATTGATTGATTCTTTATAAGTGCTTCTTGGTCAGCCAAAGTTTTCTTGGTTCTCTCCTTTTCCACCGGTTGACAAACCTCAACCACTTGTCGAGAATACTGACATATGCCCCTGGACATTATCAACTGCTCCAACTCTTGTATTAAGCGAGCATTCTCCTATTCCGAAAAGGAGACACCTTTACTTTGATCAGTCGTACCTGACATTTTGAGGCCCTCCAGTTTATCGTGCAATAAATTCTTCTCCTATTTAAGTAGACATAACACCTCCTGAGCACTTTTCATATCTAATTGTAAAATATACTCCTTTTTAGAGTACACCGAAGACAAAGCTTGCATCTTCTGATCAAATCCATTATCACTCCACAAAATAACTAACTTTTCCTCATAATCACCTATTAGACTAGAAAAAGTGTCCTTATGATCTCATTGGAGATTAAGAATCATCGCATAATATGACACATTGGTCACCACGACTAGATGACCCGCGCATGACGAGATAAGCTTCTTTTATTTGATTTAATACGTCCAAGACGAGCAGTTCCTTCAGCTTTTCCTCATCCACTTCTTCATGACCAGTGTTGAACAGCTGATTACTCCTCTGCTAAATCCTAATTTCGATGGCAACCACATAGGCCATCCTAGTGTCAAACTGAAAGAGATATGATGGTACATAAGTAACAATTAGATAGAAGGAATGTTTCACCAATGTTTTGAAATTTGTAATAAAAACGATAAAACTTCATTTATTAAAATCATGAAAATGTTACAAAATGAGGAAATACAGGAGAGGTTCACAAAACACAATCATCGAATCCTTACAACTACTAAAGCCTTTTTCATACCTTCTCCTTATCAGGAACCACTTCACCTTCTGTTCGGTCATCAACCATCATCTGACCCTTGGGCACTACATAATCCTCCACCTCTTCATCATCATCAACCTTATCCTTTATTTGGGGAGGAGTGTTTGGGTTATATTAAAAAATTTAACCTTACTACTGTGCTGACATGAGTCTGGGCAGCATCCTATCCCTTCTTGAAAGAAAATTTCTTTTGGTAATCAACTTGAATAGCAGTAGTAGAGAATGCATTGTCCCATCCTCGGGTGAAGGAATCCTCCTTGTCCTTCTTGGCCTTAGCCTTTATCTCAGCAACCTGCACCTCATCCTGGTTGGCTACCTTCTTAAGTCCTCAGCCATATTCTTAGCATTGCCCCCACCCACCTCTACTAGAGTCTTCCCCTACTCCAGCTAGTTAATGGTATCTCATATTTTCTTCTTATCCTCTTCATGGGCTTGGCCAGTAACCTCTAAGGACTTGAACATCCCATTAAAAGTTGCTTCCATATCATAGGAAGACTCCTTTAATTTATCAATCCTTCTTAAAAGTTGATTATAGTCAATCGAGAACTGCAAAAATAAAAATTTGAAGAAGAGGATTAGTATAAAATAATAACAAGTATGATAATTAGGAAAATAATAGGTGATAGTTATAATATCTAAATTATGGTTGGCCCAATCAACCAGCCTTGAATGTGAAAGGGAGGATGTAGCAGCTTTGTCGGTTGAAAGAACTCCTACCCAAATCAAGGCCCGAGCGAGATCAGGGTTCACAACAACGGATTGAGAAGTGCATTTTCCCTTATCGGTGGGAACTTTTCCATCCAACTCCAAAGTGGGGGTTAGAACCTTCTTAAACCTCTTAAATTGAGGCTCTTAATTTTTCCTTGGGGAGATTTCCATAGCAATGGGTTCGCTGGAGACCCCTACATCAAGCTTCTTTCTTATAGGGAGGGGAGACTTGGAGCCAGCCATAAGGTTTGGGATCTTCCTCTTCATGATATCTACATAAGTGATGTCATTCGGCACAAGTGATATGTCCACGGACTCAAAAGATGACGAAGTACCCTTCGATGAAAAATTCCACTTTGCTTGTGGGAAAAACTCAGACTCAGCCCCAAAAGATGAAAAAGCAGGGTCTTCTAGGGTGATGGGGGTTGGTGGTATGTCTTTTATTGGGAGAGAAATAAAAAAATGCAATGGAACTATGATAATCAAGAAATACTAAAGCTGAATGAGGATGATCTTCACCAATCCTTTGTTGTATGGACCAAACAAACTTTAGGTCGGTGAAATTAACTTCTGACACTCAAGGAATGTCTCTTTTCCTTTTCATTGCAAAATAGAAAGACGAAAATATATAACTAGTAATAAAATCCAAGGCATATTCAAAAAAATAAATATATAAGTTGTGTGTATTTGTTGGGCTGGAAATTTTTGACACGATAACCCGTTTATGTTAATAACCCGAAATAACCCAAAGATGACGCAATTAACTTGTATAGATTTAAGAGTACTCAAAACATATACTCAAATAAAAAGCAACACAACTCGAAAATGACACGACTAACCCGAATTGACACCCCTTTGTGTAAGTGCCAACCTATGTCTTGAATGTTCTGAGGAAAACAAGGTCTAGTTTACTCCTCACCCTCACAAAGAGGGGTACATTGCCAATCCTTCACTATCAAACCATGATCCCAATAGTCCTTATTAGACTCAGGCAAGTTCACAACAAGGGTTTTGTTTAAAAATCCCGTCTTCAATTAATAAATATTTTTATTGGTAGTTCCTTAATGATAATATTACATCAATTCATTTAGTTTATATTTGTACCATACCACTCATTAATGTGGTATACTCCATTTATGACTCTCCAAGTGTTTGGGTCCACTTGAGAAGGGACCACATCAAAGTACTGGCAAAACTCAAAAAATAAACGATTAGGAGAAAAGGTTACCCACACTCAATAGTAAATATATTAAGGATCCAGTAACCCTTTTTAATGCACAAATATCACAAGCATTAGTTAACAACTCCATTTTTACATAGTGAGGGATTATATGTGTGGTCTTAAAGAGCTCCAATAAACTCTCATCTACAGTGTGCACCATATTTGTAGCAAAAAAAAAAAAGAAATAAATACAATGAGAGAGAGATAGATTTCTTACAGTGAATAAGACAATAAGGAAGAACAAGTCTCATAAATGGTGAATGAAAAGCTTGAAAGAGAAGGAAGAGATTTGAAATTTAGGGTGAAGTGAATGAATGAGTTAATTGATGTATTATAGAACTCATTGACTTTTGTTGAGTTGCATGAAATGGGTATGATTAAACATACCCACCACTTCCATTTTCGATGGTGTTTCGATTCTCAATGAATAAAATTACTGGTGTGCCCCTGGACGCTTCGCTATTTTTTCCATTATTTACAAAATTTCCACTGCCTCAAGGAAAAAAATCCAAATTTACAAACACTGAGAGATTGATTTCTGAACACATGCCTCAATATATTAAAACCATCGTAGGAGGCTGATGACTAAAGCTTTCATGAATCCAACCAATTCCTGATGGTTAATTCACCATCCTTTCACTCTACTAGTCACTGCGCACTCCAATCAAGAATAAAGTATTGGGTGCTTTTATTTCAACCTAAAATAAGAGTATGATGGACCAATAGGAGTGTAACACCAGTGATCATCCAAAGGGGACCTATCCCCTGATATTATTACGGTCGATTTGTTATCTCCCACTGACCGAAAGAGTGTCCGATCACCTTTATGAAAGCCAACCATCAACATAATGAAACATGCATACTATAGACACCACATTGTTACCCACCTAAGTCCGTCGTTAGGTCTTCAGAACCTCCCCAATTCACTACCAACCTTAGGTCGTACTCTGAGAACCGATCTAGAGGCCATCAACTCCCGAGCCCCATTTAACTCTAGTTAACTCTATAGTCAGAGTGAAAGTTCAATGAATATCCAAAGGTCTATATATACCCTTTCCATAGGTCTACCCTATGCATGAATTGGCATAATGGCTTGGACAAAAGGTCCATTTTACTATCAAAAATCGATCTGGAGGCCATCGGGCGCTCCAGGACCCCGATTTGACCCCGACCAACTTCATCGTCAGAGAAAAAACTCAATGAACCTTCAAAGGGAACTTAAACCCCTTTCCAAAGGTCTGCCTCATCCATGAAACATCATAATTTTTCATAAGAACGATGCATTTTCCCTCAAAAATTGATCAGGAGGCCACCGAATGATTTGGGACTCCGTTAGACCAAAGTCAGCTCTTCAGCTCGAATGAGATTGAAGTAATCTTCAAAATCCACTCAATAACCTTTCAAACGATCTACCTCGTGCATGAATCATCCTTACAGTATGGACGAACGATCCATTTTACTCCAAAAGGTCACTAGGCACTTTCGGGCCCCGTTTGACCAAAGTCAACTATCTGAATCGAGTAAAGCTCTTTGGAACATATAAGTGCCTCACATAACCTTTCCAACATTCCTCCCTATGCGTAATTCAGACTTATGGTTTGTACGAATGATGCATCGTCGTCCGTTAATCTCTTGTCCAAAGGACCGGCGGGGGCTTTCGGGCCCCGTTTGACCCAAAGTCAACTACCGAACCTGGGAGCTGCCAAAGGATTCATAAAGGTCTCTAAATTGAATTTCTAATGGTATGCCCCATGCACAAATTAAACTTATGGATTGCATTTTATGACCATTTTTTGAAAAATCTACTCGAGACTGCCAATTGGCAGGCCTTTGGACCTGCCTATCGACAATGTGTCTAGTGTTACCTGCCGATAGGTAGGACAAGGAAAATTTCGTTCGGCAATCCCCATATTTATATAAGGAGAGAAGGAGTTCACTTCTAGAGACACCTCAGAGAAACATCAACTTCAGTGATCTCAGCAACATTCTCCTTAAGTCAGATAGGTTTCCTTATTTTAAACATTTTTCCACCTTTCATTCCCATCACTTTCACACCCAATTTAGAAAAAATCCTTATACATTCTTCAGTCACTTTCAATTAAGATCATCATAAATCAAGATCAATCTCCAAGTCTCCAAATAAGGTCCAAACATTATCCTCTCTCTTTAAATTTCTTTACTTTTGCATTAGTTCTATAAATTCTCAATTTAGCTTTAACTTTAGATCATACACATATTAATATTCAATCCCTTATTAGTTATATTGCACACAATATATTTTCTATAAATAATCCAAAAATAAGAAAAAGAGTGTTACATCTATAAATTTCCACGAGATTTTTCACCACATTCTCTAAAAACTAAAAAATAACTTTTTCTTCCACACACATATAATAAAACCCCCATTTGAAATTATGGGATAAACCCTACCATCATGCCTCATGTGAACTACGTGGACTTTGATGGCTTTATAGGATACATAGACATCTCGAGCTAAAATCCAAGACTCGATTCCTATTTTCATATTTTTCCTATTTTATCAATATATTATTCATATATATCATACTTTTGATTCATACATGCATCTAACACACATATTATCATTTCCTCATAACGATCAATATCTCGATAAATTCACATATCATATTTTTAATTATTATTTTGAAAAAATTCCTATGGACGACCTCACTTCATCTTTTTTATGATGCGAGTCAAGTGATTCGAATCTCCACTTATATATACACGCACACACACTTCATGGAGATATGAAGGAAAATAGTATATTGAGCCCATGAGAGACCGAAAGATCAGTATGGGTGCCTAACATCTTCCCATTTCATAACTTTTCCCCCGAACATCTGATCTGATCGGTTTTGCAAGCATCAGTTTGTCTTTGATGTCATTCTTTCAAGGCGACAACATGTTATTTTGCCTATTTTGTGGAAAATAGGATGGTGAATCTATCTCTTTATATCACCCATAATCGATGACAGTCAAAGAATTCCTAGATAGGGGGCGAGACCTCTCTCTCTCCATCATGCGCGCAAGAACCAATCCCTGAGAAGGAGATAAAAAGGGAAAACCCAGAAATCACACCATCCCGGGGATAGGTGGCCACATGAGGGACTCTGCTGGGGACTTACTTAAGAGGGATAGATTTTGTTTGCATGGGTGTTATCCTTTTCTTCTTGTGTGCAATGCACATTCCTATATGTTCCCTTTCCTCCTTTATTTCTTCTTATCTATATATCTACCTCATTCTTATATAACTTCTCACTCACTTTTCACTTCACCCACTTATAAATACTCTCCTTGTGCCCCTCACACTACCTACACTTGTATATAGGTTCACTTATATACATATATTGCACACACCACTTAGAATATCCATGCTTAGGTGTCACTACACACACCTCCACTTACCACACTTGCATATATTCTTGCTCACTAGCACATATCACACCACTTGTAGTTGATCCATTCTTAGATTCACTACCACACACTAAATTATAGATATTCACACAACACTCACTCTCACTTGCCCATGCTAAGTGTAATATTCATGCTCTATATGATATTTATTTTTCATGATACTTGTACATTCTTCCTTATTAGCATAGTGCTCATCATGTCAAATAAAATACTCTCTCCATAATATACTAATCAAGAATCATGCATTTTGCACACTACATCACTAAGAGCATGGCTATTGACCAAAATTTTATCTTGTAAAGGGGGTCACTTTGTGATGGGCGCTAGTCTGGCTGGGCGCAATCATCCTAAGCAATATTACTCTCACCTTACATTGGGCAAATACTTTCGACATATATCGAACGGTTCCCCTCGCATCGTACTGCTTGACCGAATTCACATTAGGAGGTATATAGTAGGGAACTCGTTCACGTACATCGAGTATATCAAAATCACTCTCACACATATTGTCCCCACGAGGTATATAGTGAGGCAATTCATATACACTCAGGTATGTCAAAAGGCTTATCATGTATATCGTGGAAGTCATACCAAAGAAGATAAACTTTCCACTAACCCAACAACTACATACCCTTATATAGGCATCAAACTTAGGTCACTCATATTTAGTGTGTCGGTTACTACACAGAACCCTGTCGAAATGTCGGGTCGTCATGCCACCCAAATTTTTGTGTAAATTCATCATTTTTTCAAATGGGACCCTGTCCACGAGCTTGGCAACAAGTCAGATCATGTTTTACATATTTTTCAAACCTAATTTCTTCCAGACTTGGGTCCCATTCGAAATTTCTTTTTTCATTTAGGTAAACCTAATACAAGTGAGAACATAATAATAATAATAATAATAATAATAATAATAATAATAATAATAATAATAATAATAATAATAATAATAATAATAATAATAATAATAATAATAATAACAATGAGACTCTTCCCTCATTTTTCTTCTTTCTTTACCAAAAGTGTCAAAAAAAATTTCCCCCCTCTTTTATCAAAATACCAAAAAAACACTTTTCCTCTTTCTCATCAAAATACCAAAAACATTTTCCCCCCTTTATCAAAAAATACCAAAAACATTTTTTCCTCCCCTTTCCAAAAAAATGTCAAAAACATTTTCCTCTTTTCTAATCAAATATTCTTCCATTTCTCTTTGAAAAAATAAATTGGAATAATTTTCCTTCTCTGGTCGATCGCATACCCAACCATTGGCCTGGCTCCCTATTATCTTCGATCTTCCGCCGAACCACCCCAAAGTTCCGTTAGTTATCGTGTTGTTTCCCCCAAGCCTGGAATCCACCTTCACGAACTATTTAAGGAGAACATGTACCAAGTACCGAATGTGCAACCTGATTTGATGACAGTCCTAGTCCAATTTGTCACCAAGATTTGCAACCTTCTAACTGAGGTCCATGAGATAGAGCAAAATCGGGTCCCTATGACCGAAGAGCCTGAGGTCCTATCCCCTCGCGCTATGGTTCCACTCGCACCCGAGATTATTTGAGTACCAAAAGAATATCAACATATGCCACATATGCCTCCTGTCAATGGGCCACTACCAGCTGAGCTCCCTGTGCTAAATCTTTCCCAGCCAGGGGTAACTTACCAATACCCATCAATATGAAGGAAGAAGAGTTAAACAGGGTCAAGGAGGACCTTAAGTTGTTAACCAAGAAGTTTAAACAAGTCCTAATCTCCGGTAACTACATGGATTACACCCAGCTGTCTCCCTACCCTAAAGCTAGGCTGTCGAAAAAGTTCAGGATGCCTAACATTGAGAAGTTTGGGGGTAGCGGTTCCCCAATTGTTAGTCTTCGAAGATACTACTGAGACCTGAGTCTCTTAGGTGACTTTGAGGAGATAATGACCCAACTGTTTTGATAGAATTTGAATGACAGCTCTCTTTGTTGGTTCATATCCCTCGAGGAATCCAAAATTCATAGTTAGGAAGATGTTGGCCATGAATTTATATCGCAGTACAATTACAATGAGGAATTTAAGGTTTCACATCGTTATTTAGAATTTCTCAAGAAGAACCCCAGAGAAACTGTCAGTAATTTCATAGCAAGGTAGAGAGAGAAAGTGGCCACTATGACCAACCAGCCTTTCGAAGAAGAGCTAGATAGTATTGTGAATAAAAACTTCTTACCCCATGTTCGAGTGACGATGGGAGGACAGTATTACCCAAATTTTTTATCCCTTCGAGAAGCAAGAGTGGAGATTGAAGAAAGTAGTGCCAAGACAGAAGCTAAGCAAAAGAAAGTATCCGGACAGCTCGCTCCAAGAAAATATGAGAAGCCTACTATAGTCTCGACCATCAATAACATCCCATAGCCCGCTACCTCTTGGGTACCAAAAATTTGTGCTAGTACAGTCAGAAAAGAATAAACCAAGCTCCATGATCCCCTATCTAAAGTCTACCAAGTCTTGTTGGTCTAAATTTTCCTCAAACCGTTGAACCCTCGTCCACTACTAAACCCACTTCCTAAAAATTTCAAACCCGAGGCCCATTGTGATTTTCATCGAACTACCAATTATACCACTGATCAGTGCTTCCATCTCCAGAATGTAATCTATGATTTAATTGAATGACGTGTCATCGCCCCACTGGCCAAACCCAAGGATAACACCACTCAAAATCAACTTCTAAACCGTACAATTTTCATCTTCCTAGAAAATGACCCGAAATTCGATCTATCTACCCATATTATACCCAATACATCATACCCATATTTACACCCAAAACCCTTAAAGTCTATCCATATTTTCTCTTACACCTTAATTATTTTGTCGACCAAGCTTTGTTACTTTTCATAAGAGCATGTATTGTCGTTCGTACCCGGGATATGGAATTACTAGGAGTACTAAAACAGCTTCTAGAGTTTGGGCTGAAATTACCTTTTGAAATTACCATTGACTGTCTGTAGTTTGACACCTTGTTCATGGAAGCCCGGAAGTGGGATCGAGAGTCAGATAATTGGGTGGTACCCTTTGACCAAGTCAGTTAACACGAGGCGGTACAGATTATGGAAGATATGTTTCAATAAACCATTCAGATTTACAGTATATTCGAGTTACTTAATGACTTAAAACTACAAGGGCAATTGGTACATTCACTTATGCATCTTCTCGCTGAGTGGTAGGGCCTATATGAAGAAGTCGTGGAAGTTGTGGGATGCATTGAATTCTCATGGCGAGATGAAATCATTGCCACCAGATGGGAGGATGAGTTTGATAATTCAGATGAAGAGACAAGCCAGTAAAAGGTTAGCCCAGTGATCAGTATGTGTGGGATGATATTGTTTGGACATCTGTTAGGAGATATCAATAAAGTGGTTGTACAGCCCGAGATAAATAAAGAAATGGGGTTTATGTTCTTCCCCTCCTCTGTGAACCACGTGATAAGATTTGGTATGCACTACCAGAGTTAGGATCCTCAATCAGCAGTAACAGATAAAGGAAAGGGTGTTATTGGGGAAATCCCCATGCCAGAAATGACTATAGAGGAGAGAAAGATCATCGACCAATTGAAGAAAACTTAGACTGACATCACTTTATGGGGGCTCTTCATGTCTTCCCAACTGCACCAAAATACCTTGACAAAATTAATTATCGGGCCCATATGTCTCTAACCTCTATAATATTACTCTCCTTTTCTGAAGAAAAAATCCTAAAGTTTGGTACTAATCATAACTATGCTCTCAACATCTCCATTGCGGTGATGGGTAAGATAGTCCCACTCTCACTCGTAGACAACGGATCATCACTCACAACCTTTAACGGCCTGGGTTTAAAAGTAAGTAACCTTGCTCCAACTTCCATCATAGTGCGTTCCTATGACAACACCCATCAGGAGGTGATGGGCTCTATAACACTGATAATAGGGGCTGGCTCTATAAATATCAATACAGAGTTCCAAGTTATCTACCTAACTGCTTATTTTAATTTATTTCTTGGTTTACTGTCACTTCACATCATCAAGGGGTATCTTGTTCTCTTCATCAGAAATTGAAGTTCTTCACCAATCGGTAGGTCATTATTATCTTGGGCAATGATGATAATACTGAGAATGCAAGCACTAGTAATTCGGTACTAGAAATACAGCATGAGGCGAATGACACGCTTATGTCTCTCTTTCGAGTCGAACCACATCCACTCCTAGCAGGGAATAATTTTAAAAATTGAGTTTGTTTAGAGCACAACCCTCATGACAATGTCAGTGTGATACATATGTTCAAGAATATGCACTTCATGTGCGGACTGGGTCTGGGAGGAAGAAAATAAGGGATAATAAAACCCATAGCCTGAAGATTGCCTTTCCTGCATTTAGAGGAACTCAAAATGCTCCGCCAACCCTGGATGAAGCTAAGATTAGAAAATACAACAATTGTTTCAAGGGATTTCTTGAAATGAATATTCATTAAAGAGGGTGAAGATTTTCCCTTTTGTGGATTTCCTGAACCATGGTATGATTATGTAGACAAGAAGATGAAGATAAGGATGTAGATATTCTTCTAAGACAACTACTCATTGGCCTACAGTTCCCAGCATCATGTACCACCACTCATGGAGAAAGCTATAGTTGTTGCCAATGATTCCTAAGGAAGTGACTCTGAAGGCTCATTCGATCTGCAAACACTGGGCCTGGAACCCAGCATGATCCATTCAAGCACTACATTGTCAAACCCATACACTCTAATCAAGACTGTTGATGCACCCCTCCTCAAGTGGAATGTTGTACCAGTTCCACCCGCTTAAATGTAACCCAACCCATATGTTTATCATATTTCTTCCTATTTTGTTGTTCCTCCCTTTTCTGATAACAATACAATCGAGACCTCCTTCAATGAGGATCTCTATGCTATTTTTCCCAAAATGAAATAAACGAAGATTTTTAGCATCTTGTTGTGCCTTACATTAATTATCTTGATTCTAATCAAACTCTTGATGGTGATGATTTTGTAAATTAAAAATTCTTAAGTGATCTTAATAAGGTTAATAACAAACACCCTAATCGCGTTCAAGTTAATGAGGATGAAACTATTATTATCAATCTCGGTTTTAGTAGCCATTTTTACAAAATTAGGATAGGATCCACTCTTGACAATCATAAGTATGCACAACTCCAAGAACTATTGAAGGAATTGGTGGATGTCCTCACATGGTCTTATGACGACATGCTCGGCATCGATCCCGATATCGCTCAGCACAATATTTCGACTCTCTCGAAATGTGAACCAGTAAAATAAAAACTTTAAAATCTCCATACCAAAAGGTCGCTTAAGGTTAAAATAGAGGTAATTAAATAGTTAAACATAGGCTTCATTCGGGTGATCAAATATCCCACATGGCTAGCCAACATTATACGCATTACAAAATTAGGAGGGAAAGTCTCCATGTGTGTCAACTATCGAGATTTGAACAAAGTATCTTCGAAAGATGAATACCCAATGCCCAACGTTGACATGATTATGGACAACACATCCAGTCATGCTCTCAAGTCATTCATTGACGAGTTTATCGGATATAATCAGATCAAGATGCACCCTGATCATTAAGAAAAAACCATATTCATCACCCCTTGGGGAACCTTCTGTTACATGCGTATGCCATTCGATCTTAGAAACGCAGAGGATACCTACCAAAGTAATGGTACAACAATATTGGAGGATATGATAAATAAAGAGGTCGAGGTCTACGTGGATGATATGATCATTAAGTGTAAGACTTAAGAAGGTCATGTTCCCACCCTTCAAAAGTTATTCGAATGGATACGGTGATATCAGATGCGACTTAACCTATAAAAATGTGACTTCGGCATCACCAAATGAAATCTTTTGGGATTTATGGTTATCAAGAAGGGGAGTGAAGAAGATTATGCCAATCTAAAGGCCATACTCGAAACGCCACCACCCCGAACGGAGAAGGAAGTGCGAGGATTCTTGGAAAAATTACAATATATCAGTCGGTTCAACAGCTAATTGACTTTTTTTTGTGAACCCATCTTCAAACTCCTTTGAAAATATTCTACCAAAGTCTAGAATGAGGCTTGTCAGGAAGCCTTTGATCGAATCAAGATATACCTTACCCGACCTCCGGTATTCATGCCACCGCAGCTTGGTCTCCTGCTACTCCTATACTTGACCATAACAGACACTACAGTTGGGGCTTTTCTAACCCAATAGTTTAAAGAATCCCACAAAGAATGAACCATCTATTATGCTAGCCATAAATTGGTCAGGTACGAAGTCAACTATATTGCCTTAGAGTAAGCATGTATCGCCCTTGTCTGGGTCACTAAGAAATTATGGCACCATATGCTCACGTTTCCCATCAGACTTGTGTCTTGAATGTACCCTATCAAATACCGGATCAAGAAATCTTCCATCTTTAGAAGAATGGCCCGAGGTTTGATGCTACTAGCAGAGTTCAATATTATGTATGTCGCAGAAATATATGAAAGGAAGAGATTTCTCTGACTACCTTGCTGACTACACTATGGAAGAGGTTAATGTTTGGGTTTCTAAATTATCGGACAAAGACATTCTTTGCACCTCTCAGGAAGACCTCCGATAGCATGTGCTACGACGGGACTACCAATAAGAAAGGATACGACATTGGGACACTCTTGATCGCCCCTAGTGATTCTCACACTCCTATTGCCATAAAGTTAGATTTTCCCTGCACCAAAAATATAACCGAATGCGAGGCATCCATTGTAGGCCTAAAAGTCGCTCTCAAGAAAGGTATCCAGTTCCTAGATGTCTACGGGGATTCTACCCTCATCATTGTCTACGTCTTTAGAAGATGGAAAGTCAAAGATGAAAAACTCTTACCCTTCCACACCCACCTAGAAGAACTGGTCTCCCAGTTTTGAGATATCACCTTGCACTACTTGCCCCAAGTAAGGAACTGCTTAGCCGATACCCTTGATACGTTAGCGTCAATGATCTACATGCCTGAGGTAATAACGTTGGCCCCTTTCATAATATAAAAACATATTAAACCGACCCACTTCTACCATAGTGAGCTCATCACAGAAGAGGACTCTGATATGGCCCACTGCTGGTATTATGATATTTGGTGCCTCCTTAAGCACGGTAGGTTCCCCCAAGATGCCAACAAGAAAGACCGAGCAACCCCCGATAAACTGGATGCCCCATACATTGTCTGTGATAAAGCATTGTTCAAAAGAAATTTTGATGGAACCCACTTACACTGCATCGCAGGTGCTGACATTGAAGAAAAGATGAAGAAGATCCACGGTAAGGAATGAGAACCCCACATGAATGTCCATATGCTCGCCAAGAATATTGTCTGATAGGGGTACTATTGGACTACTATAGTTCAGAATTTCACCGCGTATGTTCGGAGATGCCTTAAATGCCAATAGTTTTCCAATCTCCCGCACTTGCCTCCATAAGAATTGTATCATATTACTTTTCCCCGGTTCTCTACAAAGCCATTGATATCGTAGGGAAAGTCACACCTAAAACCTCCAATGGTAACGAGTTCATCTTGGTTTCCATTAATTACTTCACCAAATGGGTTAAAGTCGAGTCATATGCAGTGATGAATGCCGAAAAGGTAGCCAAATTAATCCGAAAGAGCATTATCTACCGTTATGGGGTTCTACATGAGCTAGTGTCAGATAACGGGTTACGTTTTGTGGCCGAAGTCACAGAATTGGTCGATGAGTATAGGATCCAGAGACACAAATTTTCTCCCTACCAACCACAAACCAACGGTGCAATTGAAGCTTCCAAAAAGAACCTCAATGTAATCATGAGCAAGATGATCGAGAGTGGCTAAAATTGCATCGATCGGATCCCTTATGCCCTCTTGCGCGATCATTTAATAGAATAGTCAAGGACTGTGGTGTCTAAAAAGGGTACTTAGCCCTCAAAGAAATCATATAACCCATTTGCAACCCTAGAGGGAAATTCAAGACAAACTGGAGTGGCCCCTACATTATGAAGAAGATCCTGTCCAGCGGCGCAGCTATGCTCACAGACCATGACGGAAAAAAAATATCACATAGTGTTTTCCTAGACCGTCTTAAGAAATTCTAACCTTTGTTCGAAATCTCGGCGCCCTATGACTCGTCTCTTCCCCATTTATTCAAAAAAACTTCATTTCCCTCTACTCAGAACTATGTGGGGACTGATCCTCTAAAAAGACTTTTCTCTTTCAAAATTTAAACTAAAAAAATTTCAAAATCTCCAGAGATATGTAGGTAGCTCACACGCTTTACATGGGCACGGTCTCCTTCTTTTTCATAAAATGCTATTCTATTTTTTACCTCCGAGAGCGATGGTTTATTTTATCATTTACATGAACAAAAGGATTATGTTTGCCTTATGATTGGTATAGATAGTTCAAATGCAAAACTCATCAAGAGGCACAGTAAAATAATTAAAACCTTTTTTTCATTATGGGAAAATTTGGTATGATTACTTTAAATATCAGCGTAAGTAGTCAAACAACTACCCCCGCCAACCAAACTTCCCTAGACTAAACCCAACCAAACCTGCCCAAATCTATTCCCTAAAACTAAAAACATCTCCATCACACAAGCTTCATAAACAAACACAAGCTTCATAAAAGACCCTATCTGTAGCTGTCGAAAGACCTAGCCCCATCATCATCTGCTCCTTGAGGCCCCCAAACTCCCCCTTCTTAGATGGTATACCGAAGGCGCTCCATATAACTATAAGACTAGGCCAGCTTAGATAAAACCACTACACCCCCTTCCATAGTGTCAAACATGAAGAATCATCTTTGCCCGGTCTCCTCTGTCAAGATCTTATCCACTACCCTTTTCCATAATCATTTTATATAGTCTGCTAAAACATGATAAACCCTTCCAACAGATTGATAAGGAAAATTTGATGGCCGATGATTCTCCGATAGAGAGCCCAACTGCATGCGTAAGCCTTCAGCGAAATCCTCTATAGGAAAGAAATATAGGGTAAAAGAAGGAACAATTTTCTCCCATTCGACTTGACACAAGTGCCTCCAAGGTAAATAGAATGAGGTCTGTCGAAGTCTAACTAACCAAACATATCGGTATTCACCTAGTTCTAGAATGGGATGCAACTCCCTCACCATGAAACTTACTAGCGCAAACATCGAGCTCCATGCTCCATAAACCAGTTTACCCACTTCTCTATGGATGGATCAGAGATTATGAAATAATGAGTGAAGAAATTCAACACAGACGCTAAGGGATATTCATGGGGACCATCAAATGGAATCTCTCAGCTAATCATATGAACAGCATAATCGGGATTCCTCTTAGAAAATTAGAACTTCCTTCCTACCAAATATCTAGACGATTTAGGGTATCTACTAGTATCACCATTGTAGGATTGCGACAATATGATATTCATATTGTAATATCATCCAATTGAGGGTCCACCATCAGGTCCCCAGTCACTAGCACTAGCTTTAAAATTAAGTCCAGGGAAATGGCTATGGAATGGACCGTATCATTGAAATCCCATAAACACACAGAATACAATACAGTTGGGAGAGAAATCATTCCCCTAGTGACCAATGGTCGAGCCACTGAAGGAGAGATGTGGAGAAATCCTTCTAACAGCTCCCGAGGGGACTGAGAGAATTCAGGCGTGGCCGCTGCCACACTGGGATTAACCCCTAACATAGCGAAAAAATCCTCATTGGGCGAACATTTCACGTCCAAGACAAAGCGAAAAACATAATCCTCGGGATACCAAAACTGTCTTGTCATCGCCAACATGTTCTAGTTGATGGGCCAATTACGCCACAAAGAGACCCGACGCAAGTTAAAGGCGTCTAAATCTACATTGTACATACACATAGCTTTAAAATTCTTGAGATATGAAGAAAATTATGCACTCATGGGAAAGTCCATTTTGGGAAATGAGACAAAAGGCAATAAATAAGTAAGAAAGAAGAAAAAGTGTGAATGAGTGGAAAATAACACCACCTTATCCCCCTTTAATAACTGAAAACTTTGGCTAAAAATAAGAAGTTTGCAGATCAAATGAAATACCTGCCCCACCAAAGGACTCTAAGCTTTAGGAAAGTGCAATAAAATCCCTAGAGTCATTTGACATGACCCATATGTCACTAGGCAGGACAAGGGGTATGCCAATCGGCAACCCCCTATTTTTAGAAAATCCTATCTTTCCTTTTTAACGAATTATAAATACCTCAAAAATAAATCTTTATTTCAAAGAACCCCCGAGTTATTCCTTCTTGCATTATACATTTTCATCCATCGTATCTCAAAATTAAATCTTTTTCTCGAGTTATTTACACTCTCTCCTTTATAAAAATAATAATAAAAATGACCCATCCTTTTACGGTCTCAGAAACAAAGTAAGAGTGCATGTAGAATAAGTCATTTAAACAAAGATAAAATAAAAATCTCATTCATTTGTATATATATTGCCATTAACATCTTTTTTTAGGAAAATGGAAGAAAATAAAAATAATGGGATTCAGCCCGAAACTCCAAACTCTCTCTTTATCTCTCTCTCTAGGATCCCCCGTCCCTATGACGAACGCACTTCCCCGACGACGAGATGAGGAGCTTCCACTACCTTATCCATATCCCTCCTCAGAAATAGCAGACGACACCAAGAAGGAAGGAATTGGAATTGAATACCGAATATGGGTCATCGCAGAAGACACCCAATCTCAAATGTCCCTCAATCAAGTAGTCGACACCTGAACATGCTACTAGAAAAAACAAAAGGTAAAATCAATCAGTCTAAAGAAAAAGAAGAAATCAGAAGGACAAAGGACAAAGAAATCAAAAGATATATCTCTGGCTGAAGGATGTCCTTCGTCAGCCCTAACACCGTCGTGTCCACTTTAGGCCCGCATAATTGGCCTCGACCATCAGAATGAGAGGCCAATTGGATATCTCTCCGGCAATGTCTCTAAGAAATAAACTCCCCATTGGAATCACATGTGAAATATACAAAGGAAAAATCTCCCCAGAGTGCAAACCCCTCGCATTTACAATAAAAAGGTCCTCAGAATTAACTTCGGCCCTCATAATTGGTCACCACTACTTAAAGCCCACAAAATTAGCCTCAATCCTCCAAATTGGTTGCCTCCACTTTAGGCCTGCAGAATTGGCCTCAACGTGCAGAATTGGTCTCCACAACTTTAGGCCCACACAATTAGCCTCGACCCACAGAATTGGTTGCCATAAATTTAGATCTGCAGAATTGACCTCAACCCGCAGAATTGGTCGTATCAACTTTAGGCCTACAGAATTGGTCGCCATAACTTTAGGTTCACAGAATTGGTCTCGACCCATAGAATTGTTCGCCTCTACTTTAGGTCTGTAGTATTGACCTCGACCCGCAGAATTGGTCGCCACAACTTTAGGTCAATAGAATTGACCTTGACCCGTAGAATTATTCTCCTCTAATTCATATCGACGGAATTGATCTCGACTCGTAGAATTGGTCACCACAGCTTTAGGTCCTCAGAATTGACTTCGGTCCATATAATCGGCCATCCCCAGTATTACCTTTGGTCTTTATAATTGACCTCAACCCTCTAAAATGATCATCTTTGCCCCTTTGGTCTGCAGAATTATCGTTTTTTCTAAAACATCATGTAGTGTATATTCGATGACTTTCATTTTTTCCAAGCTCACCTGTCAAAGGAATCTATAGACACCATTTTCTAAGACCCCTCTAAGTCCCTCCTTAGGTCCCTAGAACCTCCATAATTGACTATAAACCCTAGGTCGTACTCTGAGTATCGATCTAGAGGCCATCAGGCACTCCTGGGCCCCATTTGATTTTCTTCAACTCCATCCTCAGAGAAAAATATCAATGAATCTTTAAAGGGATCTTAATACCTTTCTATAAATATGCCCCACATACGAATCAACATAATGTCTAGGACACGTGGTCCATTTTATTATTGAAAACCGATTTGGAGGCCATCGGGCGCTCCCAAGCCCCAATTTGACCCCAACCAACTTCGTTGTCAGAGCTAAAGCTCAATGAATCTCGAAGGTCATTGAAACACCTTTTAAACGGTCTACCCCATGAGTAAAATATCATAACGGTTTGGACGAACGATCTGTTTTCCCCTAAAAACTGATTAAGAGGCCACCGAGCGCTTCAGGACTCCGTTTGACCAAATTCAACTTTTCAGATCAAATGAGACTAAATGAATCTTAAAAGGGAACTAAATATCCTTTCCAAGGGTCCACCCCATGCATGATTCAACTCCCCAAAAGTTCACCAGTCGCCTCTGGGCCCCGTTTGACCAAAGTCAACACTCCAAACCAAGAGGAGCTCTTTGTAACATCGAATTACCTTGCGTAACCTTTCCAACAGTCTTCCCTGTGCATAAATCAGACTTATGATTGGGACAAATAATCCATTACAGTCCGATAATATCTTATCCAAAGGACTGATGGGTGATTTTGAGCCCCATTTGACCCAAAGTCAACTCCTAGACCCGTGAGCGGTCCCAATTATTCTCAGAGGTATCTGAATTAACTTTATAACGGTATGACCCCTACGTGATTTGGACTTATGAATTACATTTTACGATCATTTTTTTTAAAACCTACATGAGACTAGCAATTGACATGCCCTTGGACCTGCCTATCGGAAGTGTGTCTAGGGTTCCCTACCGATAAGTATGATAAGGAAAATGCCAATTGGTTGTCCCCCTACCCTATATAAGGAGATCATGACCTCACTTTTAGAGACACCTCAGAGAAACATCAACTTCAATGATCTTAATAACATTCTTCTTAAGTCAGCGAGGTTTCCATGTTTGAAACCTTCCTCCACCTTCCATTCCCATCACTTTCACACCCAATTTAGCAAAAATCCTCCTACATTCTTCTTTCACTTGCATAGAATCTCATCATTATTCATGATCAATCTCTAAGTCTTCAAAGAAGGTCCAAACATTCTTCTATTTCTTTAAATTTCTTTATTTTCACATTAGTTATATAAATTCTCAATTTAGCTTTTACTTTTGATCATCCACATATTAATCTTCAATCCTTTATTAGTTATATTTCACATAATATATTTTCTATAAAAAAACAAAACAGATTTTTCACCACAATCTCTCAAAAATAAAAATAAAAAATACCTTTTTCTTGCACACACATATAATAAAAACCCCGTTTGATATTATAGGATAAACCCCAACCTCATGCCGCATGCGAACTATAGGATTTTGATGCCTTTATAGGCTACGTAGGAGTTTTGGGCTAAAACCCGAGACTCGAGTCCTATTTTCATGTTTTTCCTATTTAATACATATATTATGCATATATATCAAACTTGTGATTTGTACTTGCGTTTAACACATAATATCGTTTCATCATAACGATCAATATCTCAATAAATGCACATACCATATTTTTAATTATTATTTTGGTAACATTCCAATGGATGACGACACTCTATATTTTCCATGATGCGAGTTGAGCGATTTCGATCTTCACTTATATATACACGCACACACACTTCACGGAGAAAGTAAGGAAAATAGTAACATGAGCCCATGAGAGACCAAAAGGGAGGGATGGGTGCCTAACACCTTCCCATTCCGTAACTTAGCCCCCGAACCTCTGATCTAATTGGTTTCACAAGTATCAGTTTGTCTTTGATGTCGTTCTCTCGAGGTGGAAACATGTTCTTTTGCCAGTTTTGTTCAAAATAGGGTGGCGACTCCATCTCTTTATATCACCCCACATCGATAACGACCTAAGCGTTCTTAGAAAGGTCACGAGACCTCTCTCTATCTCTCTCTCCCCTCCACGCGTGCGTCCGCCCATCCTCAAGAATAAGAAGCAAATAAAAAGGGAAAACCCCAAAAGCGCACAATCGCAGGGGAGGGATGATCACACACATATTGGACTATATATAGTCACCTATGAACATGCATGTAAGGCCATGCTGGCTCATGAGTAGTTGCTACCAATTATGTAAAAAGGTGTAAAAGCCTGCCACATAAATGCATTCCACCTTTTCTTCTTCCTCCTCCTACTATAAATATCCCACTGGATCCCTCAGTTGGGGGACATGTGAAAAATGGCACACACTTAACCCTAGGGAGTTTATTGAGAGCATGTACTCAACCCTAATACCTAATGACTTAGTACCCATGGATGTAGGCTCCTCATTAGGATGAACCATGTAAAAACTTATCTCTTATCTCTCTCTAGTTCATAACATCTTATTTAATAGTTGTGGTATATTATTAGTATTACTCAGCTAAGACACATAATTATAACCATACCGATTTTAGACAGCGGTAGCTATGAATAATTAAAGCAATAATTGTCCATGCATACCAATCCTCATGTCCCTCAAGATTAAGAGAGTATGCACCATTTTACAAACCTCTGAGATTATGCAAGTTTAATTTAGTCAGCACCTAAACATGAGTCTTGCTCGTGGTCATGTTCAATATTTATCTGAATGTACTGGTCATAATCTTCTTTGAACAATAAGACAAGTTCCTAAACCATCAGACATGCTCCCGTAATTTGAGATAAAATACAAGGATCACACATGCAACTTTACCAAAAGGAGATTAATACCCTATCTAGGTTATTAACTATTCAATCGTACTAAATATGAAATTCCGATCTTCGGTGATTAACCAAACATAACTCATTGGAATGCCTAATAAGTCCAATTGATTGGCATGATATACAATGTATTTAACCATAAATATAAGGCATTCCCACAAAAATGATTTTTATTTCAAAATGAACTGACACACCTCTAATGAAAAGTAAACATCATTCATGGTTTTAGAAAAAATCCCGACTATCCGACACTTATTCTTAAAGCCATATACCTATGCATCTAAGTTCCAATCCATCTAACCAAAAGTCTATAACCCTAGATGCAAAAGGATTAATTGTATGTTATTTATGTACTATGGTCATAAACTTATCCTCTATCTTGTTCGATCTCTCAAACTAAGTGAAGCCTTTACAATATATTTGTTTAATGCTCCATGAACGTTAAAAAGAGTAATATTCAATTGAAATTGATGAACCTCTCCTAAGTTACAGAGCTATATAGCCTCTTTAGTTGAATTTCAAGTGGAAATAGCTTCGTCCTTCTTGGGGGAGTTAACAATACATAATTTATTCACACTTCTCCAGACTACATCTCAACCTCCCTAGGTAAACACATATTCGGAGATTGAAAACTTAAAATCCTTATGTGATAAAAAATAATTCTTTTCACCTATATGGTAGACTATCAGATTAAAATCAGTTGACCATGCCAACGACATAGCACATATTTAGTATAGTACACAATATAACATACATGAGGTTGCCCATTGTTGAAGCATTAGGTATATTACTCATTATATCTATTTAATCAAGTATTATAGGACACCAATTCCTAAACAAAGTGATACTATACTGAAAAGGAAAATACTTTCTTAAATTCCCAATACTATGAATACAATACCGCTATAAATGACTGAGAATAAGGTTGTAATTATCAGTATTTTTGTGCATTAGTTAATTGTGAAAATTAACCATATATGTTTACTTTGACATGTAATGTCACTATTTATATTTAAATGTATTATTTTGTTGTATTTGTAATCATATTTAAAATAAAATAATATATTTAGTTATATTTGGATTCATATCGAATAAATATTATGTAATATCCGCCCGATAAATTGGTCAATTATATATATGGAATCTATATGACGAGGTATAAATTAGAGTGAAGAAAATTAATTGAATTATGGATTTTATGAAAGTCTTATATAAAATTATAAGATATAAATTATGTATGCCTTATTTTAAAATTTGGAAACTATTGGGGAAAATACGATGAATGAAGGTATTGGCTTAAGGAGCAAATAAGTTAAACCATAGTGGATACCTGCTTAGACTCTGAAGCTGTTAAGGGAGAAAGTAGAAAAGTGGTGAGCTGGTCGTTCGAACGACTATGGAGGTCACTCAAACGACGTGAGAAAACTACTCTCCCCTATACGTTGTTGAAGTTGTAGCCTTTGGATCACCATGGTTCGAAGTGTTATCGTTTAGGGAAAGAATTAATGCCAGATATGGAAGGTTAGTGAGGGAATAAAGTCCCCTTATTTTGATAAACACCTAAATATTTGGACTATAAGAGGAAGAAGTCGTGTAAACCCTTTTCATTCCCATTTATCATCTCCATTTTCATTTCCATCTCCACTGTTTAGTAATTCACAACTCCCTCTCTACCACACTACATTCATACACTTAGAGGTATCACACCAAATATATATCTTCCCCCACTGTTATGAGATAGACTTATAAATATAAGAGACATTGTTGGAGTTTCTTCTATGGTGTATTTGGAAAGGGTTATTTTAGGAGAAGAATGACACATTTTGGAGATTGTGTAAAGAGTTTCAATGGAGTTTCTTGGAGCTATTTAGGTGGAGAATTTCGTGACTCCCTTTTGGGCCACCTTTGGAGATGGGGGAGTCACCCATCTTCATCACCAGCTCCGCCATATTTAAGGCTTCATTTGAGGTGGGGAAAAACTAACTTTGATTTAAGTTCAAGGAATAGTATATTTCAGCATGTTGTTTACATATATTAGGTTAAATATATGTGTTGATTAGTCATCATGTTTGTATTGCATGAAATGGTATCAAAAGATGATATAAAATAGGTCTTGAAAATAGAATAAGTTTCAAAAAAATAATAATACATATTTTTATGGAATAAAAATGTACGAAATGTCATTTTGTTTTATTTTTAATGAAAAAGTAATAATACAAATCTTTACGGAATAAAAATGGAAGAAATGTCATTTTGGTGTATTTTTAGTGAAAAAGTAATAATACACATTTTTATGGAATAAAATTGTAAGAAGTGACATTTTGGTGTATTTTTAGTGAAAAAGTAATGATAGACATTTTTATGGAATAAAAAGGTAAAAAAACGTCATTTTGGTGTATTTTTATTGAAAACGTAATAATACGCATTTTTATGGAATAAAAATGTTGGATGATATTGTTTTAATGTGATTTTCTAGAAAGACTATTAATGGACATTTTTGGACTAAAAATGTGGATATTTTGTGGAACAAAATTTATAAGGAGGCAGAATACGGGACTATTAATGATGAATGGAAGAAATAGTAATTTCTAAGAATTAAAAATTAGTCTTGAGGGTGCCATTATATGTATTAAGGGTGTTAAATAACAAATGTGGAAATTTAAAAGAGTGTGGTATTAAACAAGTGTTAAATGGATAAAGTGTTTAAGTGTTAAGTTAGAAACTTAATGACCATTTTGAGAAATAACACTTGTTAAGGGACTTTTCCTAAGTTTGGAAAATATAGTGTAAATTGATAATTTACTTAAAGTGGAAATTTTTTATGGAATGAATATGTTAAAGATTTTTTTTACACCAATGTGTAAGAAAAATGAACTAAATCCTAAAAGCGTGAACGAACGTAGTATAAATCACGTGTGTGTGGATAAGGGACTTAAAGAAGAAGAAAAATAATTTTTCAGGTGTTAATGGAAAAATGGACGGTTAAGTTCAGGTTTTGGCTTCGTCCGGGTGAAAGTAAAGAAGTGGTTTATTGTGAACATATGTAAAAATGTTAAGCAGATTAATAAGGACTCGGATTCAACTAGCAATAAGTAATAAGGGGGTTGTGAAAAACCCTAAATCACTGGCCATAGCATATGGTGCGCATAGTCGTCGATGTGGAGCCCGCGTAAGTATGCGGTAAATGGTAAAATTTTGGGAGAAGATAAAAGGAATAAGGAGCATGTCAAGATATGAGTTGTGTGGTAAAATGTGTTAATACAACCTAACTTGAATGAGTGAATTAAATTTTGCGATAAAGGCGAAATGGACGAGTAAGTGCGTAAATCTATTAATGTCCATAAGTGCAAGTAAACAGGCTAATGTACAGTGGAAAAATGGGTGGTTAAGTAACCTAAGTTGTGAAACCCATAAATTGCATAAGTGTGTATTGAAAGGTTTCCAAATGATTAAAAAATTATTTTCTAACACGGGGTATGCGTGTGTCGAAATGGCATTCTTTAAGGAAAATACTAAAGTACAGTCAAATGAATATAAAAGGGTGATTTTGGTAAAATAATGGTTCACAATAAATCAAGCGTAGTGGTGTTAAGTGTGGAACTGGGAGTGTTAAACAAAGTGATAAAAGCTAAAGGGAAATCTTTACAAGACTAAGGTACATTAATCTAGATGAGTAAAGTTTGGGATGTAAAACAGTTAATTCATTTGAATGTTTAGTTTTTCAAATGCATATTTATATATATGTAGATACATATACATATACATTTTTGCATGCATGTGATTATAGCGAGTAAGTATTCCTTTCTGCCTTTTTTTATACTTCTTTGTATATTCCCACTGAGCATAGGTTCACACCCTCGCTTTGTTACGGCAGGTTTGGTGCGGGTTCGTATTTTGAGGGCATTATATAGGTAAGTATACTTTATTTATTTTATTTTAGTAGCTCTGTTTACTTGGGCTCGGGATGTTACCTATGGGTCCCACATGTAGTTTATCTTGAAACTTGGATCTCATGATAAACAATTGAAATGTTAACTAAAATAAAATTGTATTAGCAACATTATCTAAGTTGTTTCATTGCACTTCACACCTAACGTACAATTCCGATCGGGTTGACACATGGGTAATCCATAAATCCTGGTCGGGAATATATTAATTTGGGTAGTATTGATTTTGGGATATTTAGATTGTTCGTTTAGACTTAATATATTAGGATTAAGCCAATTGAATTAGTACATACCTTGGGTGGGTTTTAGACCATTTAGAAATCATTTGATCCTATTAGGTTAGGGATTAAGTTGGGATAAAGGGCTATTTTTGTGGGAAATAGGTTTATAAGTTTACAATACTTAACGTAAAACATATTCGGAGCATGATACAAACCCTAGAAGGCTAAGGAAAGAGGAGGCACTCAAGGAGAAGAAGATAATTAGGCATTTCAGGCTTCGATTATAACACTTAACCTAAAAACATTTATTTAGAGTTTGATTTTGATTGTTTTTGTGTTATGATATTCATATTCATATTCATTGAAATCTAAACCTAATCTAAACTGTAATCTGATTTGAGAAGATTAATTGATTAAATTGGCGATTAACTTAAATTGTGATAGTAATCTTGTTAATTGCATATTCTGAACTTGGGGATGAGGTTCATGAATTTGAGTTAATTTGTTATATAATGATTATAACTTGATTATATATAATTAATATTGTAAAATCAATAGGTTACAATTTGATAAGAATCCTAATTTAATTGAAGAAATTTCATGAAACTAGGGTTTTTAGTTAAATTGGAATTGTATCACTTAAATCGTGTTAGAATTATATATAATTTTTTAGAAATAGGTTTGGGTTGATGTTGGGACAACTATATATGAAAGAGATGGAGTTTAATTACAATTTAGGAGCTTAGTGGGGCTTTAATGGAAGATTATTGGGTCAAACCCCTGAAGGAAGAAGAAGTTCCCACCTAGTATAGTCGATCGATTGGTTCTTATAGCCTATTGATCATCCTCCCATATTTGGCCTAATAATGGGTTAAAGTATTATTTGGGTTTAATTTTTGGTGTATTAGATAGGTTAGATTGGCATTTAGAAATTTATACTTGTAGAATAAATTTGATATTATTTTTTTGATATTTCAAAAATTAGAGTTTGATTAGTTAAGTATTTGACCTCAGCTGATTTGTAGAGGTTAATTTGAATATGAGGTATTAGTTTGGAAATCTATTAATAGGATGGATACTTTGATGTGATTTTGGGAAGTTTAGAGAATTATACTAATTGGTCTGGTTTGTTATGATTAGCGCGAGGTATTATTGGGGCGTTTATACTTTAGGAGAGATTAGGATTAATTTAAAAACCCTAGAATGAGGTAGGTAATATATTCATTGTCCTTAGATAAGTTAGGTATGTGATGATATTAGACGCGAAGAATTGGCAGATCGATTTAGAGTTATATGTGATTGACTATAATTAGCATACGGGATTCTAGTGCAAGTTAAGTGTGAGAATAAACCTAGATTTGGGAACCTTGGGAGTTAGGGATAATGTTGTGTGCGATCGAAGTACAGTTAAAGTTTATTTTACCTTTTTTATGATAGTGATGCGAAATGTGACCCGGTAGCATTGGGTCTGTATGGGTATGTCTTTACTTCAACCTGTAAGGACAGATTTCTGATATAGTAAATTTGTATTTATTTGGTTTTATTTCGTGTTTGGGCAAAACTCTTTGTGTCATAGGTTAATAATTGAGTGTGTTGACCTTTCAAATCTATGACGTGGTTTCTTGAAGGCGTAATGGCCAAGTTAAAATATCTACATCATCGTGTCATGTTTCGTGCTCATTTCTGTCTTCATGTTTCGCGGATCTCTTAGGTATGGATGCGTACATATTATGATCGTTGGATATTTTATATTCAAGTGTTAGGATTTGATAAAAATAAATATTTAAAAAAAATATTTTTATCTCTTTTAAGTTTTTTTAGAAGAAAAATATTTTTTTCGAGAGGTCGTTAAAATGACACTGGTTATGTTGTTTGAACGAGATATGATACCCCGTTAGAAAAGGTACCAAAAACATAGAACGAACCAACTTTATCCTTCATTATAATCTCATTGGATACATGTTCCAACAAGTTGCTACACTTCGTCCAAACGAGGCTCTAAGTCGTTCAAACGAGCCTGTAAATTTTTGTAGAATTCAAGATTTTCCAAACTGCTTTTCATCCATATCTCGATTTTGGAAAATTTTCTATAAATAGGATTGTGGAGAAATATATTTATTAGAGACTTTTTTATAACTTTTGAGTTCCCAAAATCTCTAAAAAAATCTCTCTGATTTTACCTAAACCCTAAGTTTATAGCCAAACAATTTTTACATCCAAGAATCATCATATTATGCTTTCAGATCTACTTTGTGGAAAGCAAGGTTTATTTTCCACATCTTTATGAGAATTGTTTCATTATGATGGACCCTATATATGTTTATATGTTTACATACGATGGCCTTCTGATGTGAAAGTTGCTGAGTTGTTCGGTGAATACCGAAGCGCGTGTGGACTCACATTTTGAAAGTTGTGTGGGCGAATTCCTACATTGTTGTTATAGAAGAGTGATTGAAGATTGAAGAAGAACCAAGGATTGAGAGGGTGTCAAATCATATTGTAAGCCTTGTGTCAGTCTTGTATAATTTCGTATCATAGTGAATTTATGTGGTTGGGTCGTCCAAAAAAAATCACTTGGGTTTTTCTAGTGCAGTGGGCATTGCTGTTGATTTACTTATTTTATCCATCTCTCACCTAGATGTATGTTTATGTTAAGATAAAATTGGTTAATCAGTCTAATCACAGTTTGTTTAAAATTTGTGCAAGATATTACATTGGGTTAAATTGTTTAAGTTTAATATTTAATTCAAAAAAATTAAAAAATTGGCTTTTGTTTAGACCATTCCCAATATAAAACTTTCTCAAATTGGCATCAGAATGGGAACACTAATTTCTCGTGTAGATCCTTATATTCGTGTTATTTTAGGGTTATTTGGGTGTTTATCTCTTGCTCTTTCTCTAAGTTTTGTTTGTGTCTCTCAATGGGTCATCATAGTGATAAGTTATCCAATGCGTGTAGCGATGGCGGCAATTTTGATATCCGAGATAAGTTTAATGAGATTCATAATTGTGCTAAAAAATTAACTCATTTGAATTTAAAGTTTGCAAAAAATTTAAAATTCTTAAAAAGTAAAATGTGGGTTTTAAAGCTGAAATTGATTTTTTACGAACTGCTCAAACTCAAAAAGATATCCTTCATGAAAAGCTCATGGACATGAATCATAATTTTAAAAATTTTAAAGGGTCCAAGAAATGAAGTGCGAATAGAGTCTGTGTTTTAAAGAAAGAATTAAAGGACTCTAAAGTTTCTAAAGTTAATGTACGTACCATTGAGGATAATGATAAATCGATAAATGTTTTAAGGGCACATAAAAAGACTCTCGGGGATAAGTTCAATTGCATTGAGGGGGCGAGATAACCTTCTAGGAATTATTGAAAATATGAAGGAGGAGTACCTAAATATTGAAGAGTCTAAGTTTTTCCTTGAGTCAAGAATTTTGAAGTTAGAAGATGATAAAAGAGACTCAATTAGTGCTGGTAATGGCTTCAATAATTTGAATGCTTCCGGTGCTAAAGATAAGACCAATGTTTGCTTAAGAGTGTGAATTGTTTCCCAGTATGTTAGAAAATGTCAAACCAAAAGTTATATTTATCATGTTTACACAAGTTAGCATTATGGTAGGAAAGGTCACATTAGGATGTATTGTTTTGATCTTAAAAGAGTTCATAAGAATTTTAAATCATGTGTCACCATGGTTCTCAAATCCCAAGTCATTAGGTATTCATCTATTTGGGTTAGGAAATCATTTTTACGAACATTGATTGTTATACTTTTTTCTTCTCGTACGCCTGCACATGATACTTCACATATTATACTTATGGTTGATTGTGTTTGCATGTTTACATAGACTAGATTTTGGACTTCATGTTATATGTGTTTTCTAGTTATATGTGATTTGAGTCTTTTGTATTTTGATTTTTCATTTATTGGGTCATATTGAGAAAAATATAAAAAGATTTTGTTTATCAGTTGAATTTTTTTGGGTGTCATAATATGTTTAAAAACTCATAAACATTTTTGGTTTATATACAGTTTAATTTTACATATTTTGTGTCGCATATTGGTGTGTTTGAATTCACTCCACTCATTATATTCACGTGGCTAGGACATTTAATTATGATTTTCAATGCTTAGATTGTTCTAAATCATGCTTGCTTAGAGTAGTTTGAAAATAACTACAATATACATACATACACACACAAACACATGCACGATTTCTTTTGGATTTTAACATCAAATTCTACATGAGTTGAGTGAGGTATTCTCATAATAATCTTGTCATACACATACACACACACACACACACACACACACACACACACACACACACACACACACACATATATATATATATATATGTTTGACCGAATCACTGTGTCAGTTTTTAAGTTGACAAAGTTTGACCGATTTTTTTAAAATAGTAAAAAAAATCATTTTCAGTTGATTTTTTTTATACGGACCTACTAAAATGATTAAAAACCATAAAAAAATCGACCCAAAAATATGTTTTTACTATTTTAACAAATGAACTTCAAACTGGGGGGCCTCATGAGATTCTCTCTCTCTCTCTCTCTTAAATATGAGTGTGCAGAGAAAGGGCTACGAAGGGAGAAATTTTCCTTGTGTGAAAGGCTACCATTAGAAAGAACCAAAAAAATTAGGAGGAAAATAAAATAATATATTTCCAAGTCTAAATTTTATTTCATTGACTCTTCAATTAAATTGGTATCATCAAAATGTGAGAGTGAAAAACTATATATCTGCAATTTAAAGGGTTTTTTAAGTTGAAGATCAATGAGATGAATAATAAGTCCTATTTATTTCATGTTTAATTATATTGATTTGAGAATCATCAATATTTTCAAGGCTAGTGTGCATTGTGTTTGTTTGTCCATTTATGAGTTCACTTTATCTTTCAATCAGAGACTAAATCATTATTTGATAAAGTTAATGCCATCATATATAACTCCTTTAACATTTTTAGTGATTAGGTAATAATACATTTATTTCTATTTCACGTCCCTTCATTCCATCCCACATTTTTAGAGACATTGATATTATTCTAGTGTGTAATGTTGATTATGTTTTCTGTTATTTTATGGCCGTTTATACCTATATATATGTGCTTAAGTGTCATTCGTATATTTTTCATATTTATATATATGATATCATTTTGTTTTGAGTCCTTGAGTGCTATATGATCATATTGGCATTTCTTGTTGCTTATTTACATTGGTATCTCATGATTCATTGTGTTTTCAAGTTGATGTCATTTATTGCATCAATATTGGTATTGATTGATCATTGATTTCATGATATTATTTTTTTCTCTATATTTTCAATCAATATCACATGTTCTTACTTTTGGGGGAGATATGGGTTATGGGGTAGAA
Organism: Sambucus nigra; assembly: GCA_949130495.1. Taxonomy (NCBI): domain Eukaryota; kingdom Viridiplantae; phylum Streptophyta; class Magnoliopsida; order Dipsacales; family Adoxaceae; genus Sambucus; species Sambucus nigra. The sequence goes on from OX422208.1 coordinate 337,491,685, forward strand.
ATAGTTTATTATGCATTATTTCTTTGTCTATTTCTGAAAGAAAAAAAGGGAGTGATGGTATCTCTCACTTTTGTTTTCGGAGGAGATATTTATCTTAGGTAGAAACATCTTACCTAGGTGGGGATAATTAGACATAGGAGGAATTTTATTCTTATGCAGATTTATATTATTATATTCTTTTGTATTTGAAAGTGAGTTTAAGTGTGCAAGCTTTCAACATTCGGAAAAGTTTTCAAGAAAGAAAAGCTACTCTGATTTCATAAGTAAGTCAAGTTATAATTTTTCCATTTGGGGTTGGGGATTAAGTCTTAGATCATATTGATGGGCCAAAGGAGTTTATATCTTTTAGTTTTGTCCCGAAGTTTCCAAAAGGGGAAATTTGTAAGGAAAAATCTCTGATAGAGTCAATTTGTATATATTTTGGCTATATTCCATATTTGGACAAAACTCTATTTATCATAGGTTATGAATTGAGTATGTTGACCTTTCAACCCAATGGCGTAGTTTTTTAAAGACGCAGCGGCCAAGTTAGCAGATCTACATCACCGTGCTATGTTTCATTCTCATTTCTATCTTCACGCTCCGGGGATCTCTCAGGTATGGATGAGTACATAATTTAATCCTTTGATATTTTATACTTGTGTGTTAGGATTTTATAAAATTATTTTTTAAATATTTCTAAAATGATTTTATCAATTTTAGTGCTTTTTAGAAGAAAAATATTTTTCGAATGGTCGTTAAAACTACACTGGATAGATTGTTGTATACATGTTTGAACGAGATGTTATACTTTGTTCGAATGAGGTTCAAAGTCATTCAAACGAGAATGCAAATTTTTATAGAATTCAAGATTTTTCAAATTTCTTTTCATCCTTATCTCTATTTTCAAAAACCTCTTATAAATAGGAATGCGGAGAAATATTTTTACGTGAGATTTTTTCATTGCTTTTGAGTTCTCAAACTCTCTAAAAAATCTCTCCAATTTTACCCAAACCCTAAGATTACACCCAAATATCTTTTAGATCCAAGAATCATCTTATTATTCTTATAGATCTAATTTTGGGTCACCAAGGTTTATTCTCCATATATTTATGACAATTGCTTCATTGTAGTGGACTCTGTATATGCTGATATGTTTATATACAATGGACTTTGTGTGTATCGATTGCTTAGATGTTCGATAGATACCAAGTCATGTGTGGACTCACACATTGTTATCGTTACATGGGTGGATTCCTACATTTTGTTTGCGAAGGAGTGGTTGAAGATCGTAGATTTAAATCAAGTTTATGAGGGCATCAAGTCATTGTATAAGTCCCGTGTCATTCTTGTGTAATTTCGTATCATGGTGAATTTATGTAGCTGGTTCATACAAGGTTTTTTTCCATTTGAGTTTTCTTCGTACTTTGAGCATTGTGGTTGATTTACTTCTTTTATCCATCACTCACCTAAATGCATAGTCAAGTTAAGATAAAATTGGTTATTCGATTTAATCATAACTTGTCTAAAATCAGTGTAACACTTTACTTTGGGTTAAATTGTTTAAGTTTAATATTTAATTTAAAAACTTTAAAACTTGGCTTTTATTTAGACCATTCCCTATATAAAATTTTCTCCTAACCCATTAGTGAAGAGTTATATTTTCCTTATGTATTTCATGTGCAATTCATGCCATGAGTGAGTGATCACGGGTTATACACTAGAGGGGATATCCTTTATGAGGAGTGCATGATGTCGATCGTGTTGGTACCCAGTGATGGATATAGGATTTACCTAGGTCATATTACCCCGGACACTATGGCCTATGTACCCGTGTCTCAAGGAGGATAAATGGGGGTTGTCATCGTATATAGTATTGGGTATAGTCGCATATGCGATTTACGGGGTAACATATTGATTATCCATTGTTAATATTTTGGGGTCACACGTATGGGACTACCTATAAATCTGCTTAGAACGTGCGAGTGATCCCCCAAGGCACTAGAGATAGGTCTTCGTTATGTGCTAGAATGAGATAGCCAATTTACTTGTACATGCCAGGGGGTTGTAACTATGTGTATATGTTAGACGTTGTGATTGTATTTCTCCTACTTTATGTGATGTTGTGTGCAGTACTCGGGATAGTGTATTGGTTTATGTTTTGTACTTGTGATGTATAGGACTTATGCTAGAGATGTATACTTAAATGTTGATGACTCAAGATTTTTGTATCCTATATACTAAAGGTGTATATTACATTATGACAGGAGATAGCCCTGGATGAATAAACTTGAGATATGTGTTTTAAGACTAATAGTCGTGCCTTGGTTAGTTAACAAGACGAAAATTAGGTTTGATATCCCGATACAACATATGATTCATAGTATAATAGATTAAATTAATATAAAGATAGTAAAGAATAAATAAATTAGAGGTGAAATTTCTTCACATGGGATACATGTCGGTTGAGATTAGAACCGCATGTTATTTTAGGTTGTTACATTTCCTAGCTAATAGCCTAATGTCCATTTAATATGAGAGGAAGATACATAGTTATATGGTAGCCCAAATTCAATTATAATCTTATTATATATAAACTTGCTCTCTACATTGTCGTTATATATATTTTTATAGGTCTTAGGCTATTGTGGTGTCATAGGCTTAGATTATCATGGGAGGAGTATCTATAGTGATGTTCTAATCTTCATTCATAGGATGAAGAAGTAAAGTTGTACTACTCATCTACGTATGTTATTCATTTACATTTTAGTAGGCAGCTATATTTAGTTTAGTTATCCTGATAAAGATATTACACATTTATTCAGAGATGGATTTTACATTATTGAGATTATATTCGAGAGTTGAATTTCTTTCTCATGGCAGAGATTGGTATCAGAGATGTTATAGTTGTTTTGTTTTTATAGTTGTTATATTATTGTACATTTATACATTTCTTTTTCATTTAGTTTCATCGTTATAAGAATGTACCAAAGGTATTTTATTCTCGTAATTTTTATATTAGACCTGATCAATCTATTTATAAACTTTAAACGGTGTCAAAAAGTTCCAACATCCTTTGTATTTCATTTAGAGAAAGCTTATTCACAAGGATGTGACTGCCTTCTCCTAAGTTTATTATATCGAGCTACCTAGAGAATCACACTTTTATGTAAGATAATGCACCCATATCTTTCTTGATTAGGATAATATTATCTACATATTATACTTGCAATACAACCACGTTTTCTTCATGTTTCTTATATAAACAATCATTATCTGGATTTTGATCAGAATAAAAAATTGAATGTCTAATAAAATCAAATGCTCCAAAACCTTCGTTTTAGCTTAAATTAATAAATTTATTTATTAATCTTCCACACTTTAATTTTAGGGATTCTTATTATGCACCCGTTAAGACATTTGTTTATGAACAAGGTCTTTGCATTAAATTAATTTCAATAGATCTTAGCATGGATATTGGTGAGTATGGTTGCTCATACTTAAACCATTTATTTTCAAGTAAACCATTTTCGCAACAAGCCTTGCCTTGGATATTTCCACATTCTCATCCATCTATCTTTTGACTTATAAAAGATCCACTTGCACCTGATGGGTTTATCCTATCAGCAAGTCTACAAGTTCCCAGAACTTGATTGGAATTAATTGAATCCATTTTGTTATTTATAATTTTAAGTCAAAGATAAATGTCATTATCTTGGAATGCCTCATTATAGGCCTTAGTAGAAGTTTTTTGGGTTACTCCTTTATATATCGTCTTTAAATCATTCTTCATAGACTACTTACAAGACTAATCAGTATGGAAATCTACATTGAAGATCTTATCCTCAACATTAGCATATTTCTCAATGTTATCCATAAGATTGTCCATAGTCAACACTAGATTCTTCACATGGGGCCTAATAAAGCTGGCATGGAAAGATCGAACTTGGAAGATAAAATCACTATCTTCTCATTGAAATTATCAATATTATTGAAGATATCCTAATATCACTGAGCATACTTTTTAATGGACCCTCCTTTCTTCTATTTTAGGGAGATTAGATAGTCAACTTCCTTAACTTCTTTACTATTGCTAATTAATGGGCCATGAATTTCTTGGTCAATTCCCTAAAATAAGATAATTACTTATTGGTTAGATTTTTAAATCACTCTAGGCGAATTTCTCCTAAGGTGGGGAAAAACATGACATGTGAGTGTGTTGTGATTGGTCATATGGATATGGACTGTTTATATTATCTTATATAATGAACTGGATGAGCCTTGCCATCGTATGCAGTGATTTTAGGAATGGAGAAATTCTTTGGTGTGACTTAAGTCTTCATGTCAATAGTGAACAGTGTTGTTAATATGTTATCCAAGGCTATCCTAGAAAGGTCCTTTGGAGTACTTGCCATGTTAGGGTTACAACATCCCTCTAACTCTTTCTTGATGAATTCTCGAAGATAATCACTATCGATATTCTTCGATGGAGGCCTAGTCTTGGTCGAACTGTTTCTATGGATAAATTTTGCAAGTCGAACTAGTGCTGGGACATGGGTAACAATTTTATGGATGAAAGCATGAACCAAGTGAGGGTGATTAGATCACGGTGCATGTGGACTTCTTAATACGTAGGATGTGCCATTATAGCGAACCCAAGAAAGAATTGGGCCTTATACTCCCCATCTTATTCAACGCTCAAGGTTGTGGAAACTAGACCATTAGCTTTGAGATGCTCAGTTAGCTACCTCTTCAAACGAGGAATTTCATCATTTTTTCCCGTTCAATCCTTCCTCATATAAGTTAACTAGTCATGGCATTTCAATCCTAGTGGGGATTCATCTAATGATTATTACATCAATGTCTGCGTCTATATTTTTGTAGTTTATGTCCCTGAGATCTTGTATCATTGGGAGGCGAAGGGGACATGGAAGGATTTTTTCCCTTCTTGTAGTTCAAATCTCTGATCGAACATGACTTCTGGTGTGGGAACAGTAAGACTGGTGAGAACTCGTATCAAATGAGGCTTGGTATTCTTTAGTCGTGGGGATTTTGATTTAGTTCCTAAAAATGGCATCAACTTATAGGGAATATAAATACTACAATAATTTAAAATATCAGTTTGATCACAAATATAAGTGTAATAGTGACATTTGACACACAAATTTACGTGATACGATAGGTCGGTATGCCTACGTCGATGGGGAAAGGAGATAAGGGTATTACTATTACTTTAGAGAGAAAAATAACACGACTTAGAGTTCTAGGGTTTCTATATGAGAGTCCAGTGTTGATATAAAAGTGTGTAAATCGATGCCCTAAAACATTAGGGTCTTGCATGTTCATAAATACAAGTCTCCTAGGATTTTAAGGCTTTTTATAGCCGTCGTCTATCGTCTTTGATCTTTTCCTTGAAGTGATATAATGCTATTTAAACCATATTCGGTCTCTCCCTATGTTATCTTCCTTGATTTATCTTTAGCTACTGCATGATATCCGGATGACCTAATGGATACAAATCTCCTAGTGCCACGCGGCCTGCCCCGGCTTTAGTCCCTTCAGATGACTTATTAAAACCTTTAATGAGTATGATTGTTTATACCATGTTTTCCCATTATTATGGTTCATAGTACTCCACTTAGACCCGACAAATGGGTGGTTCCAGGCAGACTTTGAATGATTATTCATAGATTAGAGTGAATATGGTTGGGTTTTGAGGGGTTGAATACCATATGTGGACAATCACGACACCAAAATGCCAATTTTCTGGCTGCCTTTCTGTGACTGCTAATGGGGGTGACAAACTTATCACTCCTAGGAGTAATCACAAAATTATTTGTAACTCCCATTAAGAGTGATAAAATCAATGGGTAATAAAAAATTTGAGTCAATTAGTTTGTCACCGCTAATGAGAGTCGGGAATATTTCCATATAATTAATATATGACTCTTATAAGAAGTCACAAATTTATAACTGTCATAAGTAGTCACAAATTTATCAGTAGGCCTAAGTTATGTCTCTTATGAGCAGTCAAAAAATTATAACTTTTATGAGGAGTTATAAAGTTTGTCCTAATACTAAATTTGTGGCTGTTATTGGCAGTCTTAAATTTGTAACTACTCGTACAGTCAGAAATTTTGGCCTAAGACTTAATTTGTAACTGCTATTGTCAGTATAAATTTGTAATCGCCCTTGACAGTCACACATTTTGGCTTAATATTTAATTTGTAATCTCTCTCAGCAGTCACAAAACTTTTAACCTAACTTTAGTTTCCCTCTTCTATCTCCTCTCTCTCTCAACTCACAACCCACCCCTCTCTCTTTCATTTCGTTGCTGTGAAGAAACTTGCTGTGAGTTTTTAGGTTTGTTAGATTTCGTTATTTATGCTTAGACCGTTTAGGTTTGTTTAGTTTCTAATAGTCGCCATTATTTAGGCTTTTATCATTTAGGTTTGTTTGATTTCACAACTGAACATTTAGGTTTTATGTTTGATTTCCAGCAGTCACATATTATGTTTTATATCTGTTTGATTTCTCAATGAATCATTTAAGTTAAAATCCATAGACTGGCCAAATTCTTAAGTAAATTTATTTTAAAAAATCTACATTATTAAGTTACAATGTATCAGTTATTAAGTAATTTCTGGTATTTCTTCTACTTTTAATATCTAGATCTCTTCAATGGTACTTTTTCTACTTTTTATAGCTACATCTGGAATAATATAGACATGGAGATTGTCCAGCTGTGTACGGAGTAAGTGAATATCATTGTTGTTGATCTATCGATAATTGTATGTTTATTGTTTTTGTTATTATTCTCTATGAATAGTATGTTGTTATAACACGAAATAAGAGAAGGCATGTGTTGTTTTCAGTATTAGTAGACCTAATATTAAAGTTAATATGAATTTTGATTCAAATGAAGGATCTAATATTCTCTGCTTGTATCTTATATAATTCTTCATAATATAAATTTTGACAGTTCGATTCAAAACTTCTCATGTCTTAAAACTACATTTAATTTAAAGTAAGACCATAGTTTTATTGCTATTGGTTTTGGGGGATACATGATACATTCAGGTATGGAGAGAGATTTTTTGGAGGGAATGAGCAGGACTACAATCTATGTGGTGGTCAATCAGTGGAGATTTTAATGTGGTTCGTTGTGTGTCTGATAACTAAATTAGAATAGATTTTAATGTGGTTCGCTTAGTCATTACCTTCTTATGACCAATTGTACTTGACATATTATCTAATCTTAGAATAACGAATTTGGTATGTGATGTTAAGATATATAATTACATTTTCACTCTTCTGTTAGTATTTAGGTTCCTATACATTACTGGAGATAATCTGATTTGTATTTTAATAATACTATTGATTGATACGTTTAAAGATAGGAGCAGGCTTCATATACGCCATTGATTGATTTACAAGTACGTAATTAGTACCAATATTTATATATTGATCTTTTTGCTTATTATTTATCATTACATGCAATTTTTGGTTTGCGTATCATTTCATAATCGGTACTTATTAATCTAGACTAATGGAGGTTTGAACCACCAAAGAATAGGGAAAAAATTTTGAGCATGTTTTTTTGTGTATACAAAACTTATTATGGGAATTCTGAGGTAATGCTCATATTCATCACTTGTTTCCAATTTTGTTAAGTTATAGGGTATTTTTTATCTGAAAGCTTCACTTGTGGTTCCATTACTTCACTTGAAAATATGTTAACTAACTTTTAATTAAGTAATTCAATCATTGATTGATTGTAGTCATAAATTTTTCTTTAATTGTGATCATCGTTTAGTGGAACATGTATTATTTGTTCTTCAATACTTCTTGGGAAAAGATTTTTTGAATAAATTTCTTATGAAATGCCTTTGAAGTTAAAGAGAAATTACAATTTGATGAATACGACTTGGTGTAAACTCCTACCTACTTTTTAGAGATGGCAGGGAGTATAATCTTATTACTAGTGTGGAAGAAAAGTTTATGACTTAACGGTGATTCGTAAGCATTATAAACGGTAATTACAATTCAAGTTGATGTAAGTATATGAGTCATATCATTCCTGTAGGAGATGTTTTAATATGCATTTGACATACATAAAATATTAAATGGGATCCATATGGGGTCCACTTAAAACTCTAATTAATGTCTTTTTGACATCCCAACTAGTAAGTAATATTGTTGGTATATCTTAAGACCATTTTTGGGCTAGGGTATTTATTATTGGCCTTTGTGATCTTTTATTACTTTGTTACAACTTTAATCCAAATGACATTATCAATAAGGGTAGTCTTGGGGATAGTTAAGGCCCTGAACTATTTCAGGGAAGTTCACTCCAATAGCTAATACCTCATGTAAATTATACTTGTTAGTGTCCTTGTTGGAAGCTTTAGTCATATTGACAGTAGTCTCTAATCGCTTGTAATTGTTCTCATAGCATATGATGCTTTGTTAAAAGGAATTACATACTTAATTTTTGTTGCTTGGAGGTTCTCTATCATGGGCTAATTCTACATTCAAAGTATAAGTTGTTTGTTTTTCGGTTCTGTGATTAGTGTTGGTTGGTGTACGCTGCCGAGTAGTCAAATTGGTTTTTTCGGGTGGGATATCTCCCTCTATAATGACATTTAAGATTGTAATGGAACTTGAGTTTGTAGTATTTTTACCTGCCTTGTCTTTATCCCTCTTCTCAAAAGTTATGTTGGATGCTTTTAGAGCCTCATGTAAAGCAGAGTTGTTAAGAATTTAAACACTCCCGAGTTAGACAACTGCAAAATTACTTTACCTCTAACCTCATGCCCGAACAAATTGCCAAATTTGATATTTCGTTAATTATTTTTCCAAATCAGTGAAATTAATGTAGATGAGGCATTTTGAGCATACTTTCGTTCTAAAAATTCTAACAAAAAATAATTTTCAAACTCAATCTTCCACAACAATTTTATATTGCTTGATTCAAAGAAACTAAACACTTAAGTACATGTTACTATTTGGCTTCTGCATAAATTTGATGAGTGAACTACATGGTAATAATGACTATAAATATAGTATTTACATGTTGTCTTTAAAGAAGACAATGAATCCATTTTATAGTAATAGTAGCATCGAAAGTATATTTTTGGCTATAAAATGGCCTCGATTATGCTTGGTTTCTTTTATTAATAGTCAATAAAACCCTCAAATATTTTACAAGCAAACTACATGTTGCTGCTTGGATTGTGCACAAATTTTGTTTATGTTTAGTGACTATTAATAAAATTATTGAGGATTTTATTGAAAAAATCAAAGTTGTAGTTATGGCTCTAAAACACTAACAAGTAATTTACTTTTGCGCGCTTGCTCCTTAAAACCTTCCAGTAAGCCTTTGTTTGTGTCATCAAACTACAGATATAACCATGAATGAATAATAGTGTGTGTGTGCTTGCTATTTAAATCTAATTTTCATTATTTTAATTTCGTATACGGTTTATTTTGTTTTAATCCTTTTGATATTAATATGCATCGTACTCACATTGGGTGTGCATTAATAAATATTCCATACATATATCCACAGCTAATGCAAGTTTCTTGTTTTGTTACATTAGGTTACAGTCATGCACACTCCTCAAGATCTTTTAAGTCACAGGGATTCACTAGGTAATGCATGCATCTTCATTCTCAATCAACTAATCCAAATATTAGCGAATCTCCCAATAATATTCTATTTGTTGTTAACAACTGCGACGGTTTCCATCTTCATATTTGAAAACATATTAATTAACAACATACAAATAATTTCCATGAAGTAGGAATATAATGTATTTTCATGTCTTGGATTGGATTTTGATACATGGATTGAAACTGTGTTTATTTTGAATTACACCTTTGTCCAAAAAGATGTTGATGCAAATAATTTTGAATCCGATTATATTTTATTTTTTGCAGTTATACACATGGCATACCCGGGATACATAGTAATCAAAGGCCTAAATCCTAGTGTATACACCACATGGCAAGTAACACAAGCACAAGTCAATGGATATCGAGGTGCCGCATGTAAAAAATTTGAGTCCATTGAACCTGATCAACAAGCGTACTCCAAGTACAGTAGGGAGGATGTCACCGCATCAATACCCCCCATAGTTGATATACGTAGACTTCACGAAGTGTATCAACAGTGTGGTTATCCTTGGTCTAGGTTTAGAATGATTCGTTACATGTTCATGACATTTCATGTCATCGAAGTGTTGTGTCATTATTTTTTTACTTTATTTTTTATTATATGTTCATTTTTTACTTGGCGCCCAAGAAGGGTCTGTTTGATATTAAATTAAGTTTAAAATTTTTTTATGTGTACCGGATATTTGGAATGTCATAAATATAAATAAAATGTTGTCAAATTTTATAGAATTGTTACATGTTGATGATATTTATTATACTCTCATTATTTCATCCTTTTGTCAAAATATAAAGATATTTATAATAACTCTTACCATATTTAACAAATTCAACTTTTGTAATTGCTAAGAGTAGCCACAAATTTGTCACTACTGGAACTTTTATAACTGATGTGAGCAGTTACAAATATTAGATTCATAACTGCTAACAACAGTTACAAATTTTAAATTCGTAACTGCTGGCAGTAGTTACAAACAACAGTTACAAATTTGGGTCACCATGTCATAACCCCCATAACGGTTATAAAAAAATTATGACTGCTATCAGGAATGGCAATTATCATTTTCTGATCGCCTAAATTGGACGGAAAAGAGCAGTTACAAAGGTTATTTGTAACTCTTAATCACAGTTACAAATATCCTTTTTTGGTGTAGTGGGGTGGGTTCTGGATTCAAGTCAACCCCTTAAAACCGTGTAAAGGGAGGTCCAAGATCAAAGATGATTAGCAAACTAACATTGCGCAAACGAAAGATCAAAGATGGTCATTCGCACAAGACTAATGTTGCTTGAAGGATATCCCACAAAGATCAAGATTAAACGAGAAATATGGAAAACACATTTTGTAATAGGAATAATGATGTACTTGTATTATGTTTTCTATGTAAATCATTAAAATTAACTTTGTAATGTTTGTGACATTGCTCGGTACCCTCGAGGGACCATGTCTAGAAGGGCTTGGGATAGCGAGCAACCTCATCTTGGGTACCTCGCGAGGATTTGATTTGGAGGATTGGGGTAAAGACAACGTTGGAAAATACTAACCCCTTTAGAGAACTTAGGCAAAACCTTGGTTTGTACATAGCTAATTAGATGCTCGATCCACCATCTATTAGGAAACCTCCTCGAGGGACCTCAGCCCTAACAATTATCCAAAAGTTAGCCTTTGATCATCATATACAGTTCACAAGTTGTTCAACCAATCATCTTCTTAACAACCTGAATTCGATTAACCACCTTTCTAAGTGATGTGACAACATATCTTTTATAGACTACTGTTTACCAACCCTACGATGTCATAGCATATAACATTTAGGAAATTGAGTAAATAACACTCAAGTGAGTTTATTCCTAGGATGGTAAGTTTATAGCTCTCACATCCCATCCCATTTAATGTTGCCATACCTCCGATAGCCTAAATAGCGTTCCCGTCAAAATATCATATCTTGTGCATTTAATTTACTATCTTTGGCATTTATTAATGTGCACTGTTGGCATTAAATGTACTGAGACACATTTAATGCAAGCAAAGTCACTCGAGTGAAAGTTGTGTCTTTTCCATTATCGCAATTCGAACCCCGGATTGTTGTCTAAATACTCATAAACAAGAGATCTTGTTGTGAGGCCATTTATTATGTGACCACCCTCTTTACAACATTAATACCATTTATCAACATTTATTGTATTTAAGGTTACTGCCTTGCCTTTATTGCACTAATGTTCATGTTCCTTACCCCAACAATCAAGTTGCATGTGGGGTCCCTCCTATTTATTGCATTCCCTGAGCATTTATGTTGTAAAGACTCATTTAATATAGGAGTTTGGATATTGAAGATTATTGGTCTTTGACTTGAATTTATTGTCACTTATAATTGTTATTTGTCAGTAATCATCATCTTGACAAGGGGTTACGCCCCACTAGATACTAACTATATTTCAAGAACCCACATCTTACATCTGGCAACTCTTCTGGGGAGGTATTCTCTTTTTAGAGATGGCTAATTATAACGTCGAGAAGAACATTGATTTTAATTCTCTATAATGTGAGAAAGAAGGTGATCTCACTATTCTACTAGACGGAAAGTGAGTAGGGCTCACGGAGGCTAGCTTTTTGGTTGCTAATGTGGCGGTTGACATAGGTCTGACGCAAATGGCGGGACTGGTGAGTCTTTTTGCGGAGTTTATTAAGACTTTAGGTGCTCAGGTGGTATTAGGGGTCACATGGGTGCCTAGTTCCTTCATAACACCACCAGTGGTACTACAAGTTCCCTTTATCTCTGGGGGGGGGGGGGGGGTGCTCAAACGATGACTAACAGTCATATTCAAACAACACTTGCACTAAACTCTCCACATTTTATTGCGGGAGGATTTGCTCACAATGCTAATACTGCGCCATCCATGGCTTCTATTACATGTCCACGCATTGGTGTTCCAATCACGCCACCTATTATTGTTCCAATAGTAGTGGCTCCTATGCAGTGAAACCCTCCTCCACCTAGTATGGAGGAAATTAAGAAGGAGCTTTTAAGGATGATGGTAGCTTATATGGTTGAAGGATAAGCTTCCTTGATATGTGATGATTTTCGTACTCCATACCCAGAGGAGTATAATAAAGAAACCTACCCACTGGGTTATGTCCAACCTATCTTCGAAAAATATATAGAAAAAGGGGGGATCCTAAGGATCATGTTAAAAGGTCTGTTGAAAACCTGGGGGCCCCTTACAATAATAAGAGTTTGAGGTTGAGAGACTTCTCAAAATCTCTAACTGAGAAGGCTTACATGTGGTATTCTAAACTTACGCCAGGTAGCATGACCACTTGGGATGATCTCCATGCCTAGTTTGTACACAAGCAGTGGATGAATTTACACTTACACAACAGGCACGAGAAAAGTAAAAGCCCAGTGAGTATGTTGTGGCATACATCCATAGGTTCCGCGATCTCTCTCTAGATGTGAGGGACGAAATGCCAGAGACTAAGATCTTGCAAGTTTATGAATATTTATTTGTTACGTGAATATTTATATCACTTGATAAATGAAACTCGAGAAGATACATTTGTTGCATTTCTACAGTTTGTGAGGAACATTTCCTTGGTCATAAAGCCACTACCAACACCACCTGCCATGTCGAGTTTGTTACTGAAACCATCAGGTAGCTTGGGGACAGAGCTACCCCCTCATGTAAACTACACTAACGATGGAGATGGAAGATAGGGAGATGGAAACCATAACCAAAGAGGAAGATATATATGTAACAAGAGGAATTTTTATGGAAAATATGATCACCCACACCTACCTTATACGATGCAGCAGTTTGTGGAGATCTATGACCTCGTGGTCCACGATAAAATGTGCTGGCCCTTTGTGGCACACACGGTACCTACCATACAAGAAGATATGGAAATCTTAAAGTTATATTTTATCCACAACAAGTTAGCACACCCAAGTGGAAAGTGTTTTGGGCTACGGAGACTGATTGACAAGCACATCAAGAAAGGAGATATCTAGTTGCCACAAGATAATGTAAATTACAACCCTTTTACCAATATATGGGGAAAATATGGCTAGCACCTTTGATGAGGAGACATAATGTCTAAGAGAGATAAATTGGCTTCGCGAGGAAGATTTTAAAGAGTCCATGGAAGAATTTCTGCTCCAAAAGTCTTTATTAATATTGGTAGATGAAACAAAAGGTGAATGGAGCCCGATTGATGATCTAAGTTGGCTATTGAAAGCTTGCTTACTATGGTAAATGAACATTGTAATAGAGTATGATAAGTCTGAATATAAATATACGGAAGAGGCTTATGAGTTGGGGGAAGATCAGTGGATTCGTGGGTGGAATGTTTCGCAGTTACACGATCACATAAATTTGATTAGTTTTTTTACCAAGTGGGGTTGCTTGAGAGTTCTCAACTGGAGGTCACGCGAGCAATATTGGAAATCGCTAAGAAAAACATGGCTCCAAACCTGTAATGGAAGGGGCCAATGGATAATCAAGTGAGAAAATTCCTCTCAGTGGTTACATTCTCGAAGGCTGACAGATCAGTTAGATTCCCCCACAACAAGCCACTCTATGTGACAGCAAGCATCAACAGGTTTAGTTTCAATCGCTTCTTAATGGATGGGGCAGCCTCCATCAATATCATACCCATGGGGTCCTTTTATGCTTGTATCATTTATGAGAAAAGGATTATGCAAAATCCTTTGTCAATCTCTAAGTATGATAATCATTCCTCTAAGTCAATTGGCTATGTTAACATGGGAATCATGATAGGAAATATAACTTCTTATATGAAATTCCATCTTATGGATTGTGAGGTATCCTAATAATTATTTGTAGGAAGGTTATTGATGCAAAACTATGGGTTGGTTCCTTCCACATATCACTAATGTGCTAAGGCAAATATCAATGGGAAAAAAGTAGTTATTATAGCTTTTAGGAAGCCTTCCGTGTGAGAGGAAGCACACTTGGTGGATGATGCCTTTTACACAAATTTGGTTGAGGAAGATACCGTAATCACTCGATATACTGGGGGAATAAATATTCTCAGCACTATGGAAAAGGAGTGCACACAATCTAGCCTGGTAGTGGCTTATGAGGAAGAAAAGGTTCTTCGCATGGCAGTTAGGCCTCCTAGCCTTTCCACACAGCTGCATGATCAGATTACGCCCCATATTGATCCCATTAAGCATCAAGTACAATAACAAAGTGTGATTAGTAGGTTCTCATCAAGAGAACTGGAAGAAAACAACTACAAGAGAGCTCGTCGGGAGGAGAATCCTCACCGTTGTAAAAGGGTCATGTTAACCAATGGAAAACTCATCTACAAAATTGGAAGGTGTGACCAAGAAGCTGAAAGTCTCGACAATGAGGCTGACCCGATCTATAAATGTTTTTGGATGGATAACTTGGGCCAGTGCTTGGTGATTGACAACTCCAATATCCAATAATTTGTGTAGCAGGTTAAGGAAGAACTAGAATGCATGAAAGACATGCCAAAGACCCAAATACAGGAGTTAGAAAAGATAAACTTGACAAAAGAAGGGAACAATCCTAGGCTAATATTTATCTCGAAGGATTTTAATGATGCAACCAAGGGGGCTCTATTGGAGCTGTTATGAGAGTTCAAGGACGTTTTCACGTGGAAGTATATTGAGATGCTGGGGGTAGATAAAGAAATAAGATACCATAAGATGAATGTGATGCCATCAGTAATCCCAGTAAAACATGCCACTTGAATGTATAAGGAAGAGTTAGATCTGATGATAAATGAGGAAGTCTAGAGGTTGCACACTATGAGCTTCATTGTGCTTATCCAACATCCTATTTAGTTGTCTAATATTTTTCCAGTAAGTAAAAAAGATAAGAACTAAATTAGGATATGTGTGGATTTCAAGTATTTGAATCGGGCCTGTCCAAAAGATGAGTTCCCATTACCTTTTATTGACAGCTTGATAGATGCGACAGTGGGGCAGGAGATGTGTAACTTTATGGATGACAATGTAGCATACATACATATCAAGATGGATCCAGAAGATGTTAAGAAGACTTGATTTTGTAATCCGTTAAGTAACTTCATGTGTAAGGTTATGCCTTTTAGACTAAAGAATGAAGGTACTACTTACCATAGAACCATGATGGCTATATTTTATGATTTGTTTCATGAGATTTTGGATTTTTATGTTAATGATCTGGTAATAAAGTCCAAGAGGGAGACTTCTCACTTGGCAGATTTGAGGAGGGTTTTGATTAGGCATAAATATTATTTATTTATCCCTTTAATTTCGATATTTTTATGATCTCGTGCAGTGTAAATGACTTGATTTTGTCTCGTAATCATGCTACTAACTCTCTTTGGCGATTACCTTGAGTTTTGTATATATCTTATGTGTTTAAAGGTATTTCATGCAAGTTAGTACGAAAGGGAACTCAAAAGAACAAAAAAAAATAAGAAATGGAGTGTTCAAGGGCATTTTGGTAATTTTGCAGCCTGAGTCCGGAGGTAGGTCCAGATGGAAAGTTGAAGATCTTGAAATTACAAGAACACTGGAAAAAATAGAACCCCAATTCTAGTTACGATGAAGAAGTTATGAAAGTTTGAAAATAGAGAAAGAAATCCCAAAATCCAAATGAAAAAGAGGCGACCAAGGCTTGGCAATTCTGGAAATCCGAACTGGTTCACCTAGGACCCGAACTGGTTCGCCTTTCATCACGCTCCAAATCCGTTAAAAAATTATTCATGCTTTCTAAGTGTGACAAAATTACGAGATACGGAATTTTTATTTTGTCCTTATCTTTTAGCCAACAAAGTTTTATGTTTTGGGAACTCTTTTAAACGACTTGTAACCTATATATTTAGTCATTAGGACTTTTTTTATTTAGAATTCATTCATGTAAAAGCTCCAAATCAAGGAGGAACATCTAGGGGAACAATTTACATATTTTGCACCTTTAATTCAAGAGCTTTTCCAGTTTTTCTTCAAGCTTTGATTTCTTCTTGCATGTTCTTGTCCTTTAATCTTGGTAACCTTTATTTCCAGCACTTTTATTATTATTTCTCATGTTTAATGTCACTTTTTACACAATTATGAATTCATGGAATACAGATTTATTATTCAAGCATAGTTTAATCATGTCTAGCTAGATTTTTAAGGGTTGGGGTGCATGACCCGATGTAATTTGAACATATAAAAAATTAGTCTTCGAATTAAATAATTATTGAATCATGATTTGTAGTCATCACAACCGTCGTAGGTATTTTAACCTCGTTTGCCCTAGGTAACCAGGGTGTTTAAGGATGCGACGCGCGTGTTTATTATTTCGACACAGCTTTACTCTTGCTCTTGATTATGTATGATGTGGGCTAGTAACCTCATATATGTAATGCTTGATATTAATAAAGACCGGGTTTAATCAATTATCTAATTCAAGCTAGTTTTATATCCGATAAATGTACTAAGGTTCAGGGTATTTTATTCCAACCTTATCTCTCATTCATAATAATTAATCTGGATTTTATTTGTTTTAATTAGGTTTAGTTAACTCCTTTAGTTTTCCTCTTATTCCTTTCTTACCCCATCTTCATATTTTACACTTTATTTTTTAAGTAATAAATTAATTCAAATCTATCAAACATTTCATCTGGATTCGATACCCATACTAGGTTCTACACTCCTTAAGATTGAAGTTAAAGTTTAGTTCTTTTTGTATTGTGGTTGGAAGTCGATAACAACGATTAGCGTATTACACAGATGCTCGGTTTTCCACTTGATAAAAATCGTGGCGTTGCCGGGGAGTGTTTTTGTTATAGATTAGAATTGATTTACTATTTCAAAAGATATTTTTCTTTAGTATTTTTTTATATTAACCTTTTTTGCAGGATTGCACAATTAAGCGCCAAGAAACGTTGAATCCTCAACCGTACACCTCTTTACATGAATTGTTCCTCTACAAACCATTCAGTAATCATGGCTTTTTATAGTGAATTCGGTAATTATAATGGTTAATATGGGAATAATTTTCAAACTTTTTATCCTCAAGAATTCGAATAGCCGTGACTTGTTCCCATTGGTGAGGGTCTTCGAATTATTCAGAAGGAAAGGCTTGAAAAGTTACGTTTGCATGGGAATAGTTCTCTAGCATTTTGTGTGCCAGAACCCGCGCCTCGACCTACTACCATTGGTGAGTCCATTAGAAATCTTGAGAATGGAAAGCTTGAAAACAAATATCGAGAAGAAAATCATTTTGGGGAGAAAAAGTTGAATGCACTATTTGAATCCAACGATGATTTTTCTTCCGATATTTTTGAAGACGAGGAATGCTTTCAACCAAATGAGGAATCCGAGGTTCTAGAGCTAAGGAAGCCTACTTTGGAAGAAACCCTCCATCTTTACATGCAAGGCGTGAAGAGGATCCTTGGTGATGATTGGGAAATTGAAACACTTTACAAGGAGACTAGTTCTTCTTTGGAAGTTAAAGAGGAGGTTAAGACTTGTGTGTCACCTCAAATTTTTGAAGAACATCTCATGGAAAGTGAGACTTTCTCCCTTGAAATTCAATCTTTAAGTGACGAAAAATCACTTGAGATGGAATTTATGTCATCCCCATTTTCATTACATCTTATTGAATCTTTAAAAGTACCGCTAGATTCCTATGAGTCGGGTGAAACTTTTGAAATGTTCAAACCTTTTACCAAAGAGGACTCTTTTCTTGAATTGTTTTCCAAAGTGGATTTTTTCTTTATGTGTGCCCCACTTCACATACTACTTGAAAAATCTTTGGGAAGTGATTCTATTTTCTTGGAGCCCAATTGTACGTGTCCCGCTTTGCATCCAAATCCCCCATCATCCCTTTAAAAAATCTAATTAGTGATGGTTCATTTCTTTCGCCTTACACATGCCTTACGTTGTTCAAATGGAATTATTATTTTACGGGAGGCATACTTGAATATGAGGGTACACCGATTATCCCTCAAAGTCAAATCATTTTTTGGATAGACCCTCAAATTTTTTGACTTTTAGTGTATAACTTATTAAAAGTTCAAATCGTTGGTTGTACATAGTTAGTTTCTTTCTTTTATTTTCATTTTTTTTAATTATAGTTTTGAGTAATTAGTGAAAGTTTTTTTTATTTTTTCGCTATGCTTGATTCAAACATGTTTTATAGATTCAATGGACTTGTACTTATCGGTGATCGCTCCATTTTGGGTAATATCTCTCTTTTCCTCTTTTTATGTTGTGTTCTTGATTCGCATTGAGAACAATGCAACATTTAAGTCAGGGGGTGTAGGATATTATTCCCATTTATTGTTTAGTTTCATTGAATTCACCACATGTTCGTTCCAAGTATGTTTTTTTAAAAAAAAAATTTAAAAATTTCCAAAAAAATTGAAAATTTTTGAAAAATCCAAAAATATTTTTCTTTAAAATAAATAAAAATTGGGATTAAAAATTTTCAAAAATATCACTAAAATTTTGTTTGAAGTCTCAAATTGAAAAAAAAATCAAATGCACTAAGCCGAAACTGACCAAAGATGGGAATTGAAAGAAAATTGATGACTTTATGAATAAGTGTGGAGATTAATCAACCCATTGAGATTTCGAGCCTATCACTTTTTGTGAGTTTTTAAATAAATTCGAGTTAGTGATTAACTCAAAGTTCTTTTTAACATTAAAATAAGTCATTGATGATCTCTAATTTATTGTTTTAATCGGTAACGAAAAACGTGTGAGATGTTGTCTTCAAAAACGCACTAAATATCTCTCTAAACTAAAACTAATCTTCAGACGCATATAGTAATATAATTAGTAATTCGAACAAATAAAGTTAGACCCTCGTTTGACACCCAAAAAAGATTATCCATAAAAAATTGGAAAAAAATTTCCCTTTGCAACCCAATTTGAGCTTAATAAAATGTTTTCCTTTTTCGTTTGATAACCCGAAAATCCCAAATAGCCCGGAATTGTTAAAAAAGATAATTGCAAAATTTAAGTCCACTAAGTGCTTAAAAAAGGGGCAAGAAAAAAATAGAATAATGCTCGACAAAAAGGCTGAGAAGAGTATGCGCTTGCGTTCAAATGAGGAAATTATATATCAAACACCTTTTAACCAAAACAAACCCTAAACATGCAACAATATGTGATTGAATAAGATAATGAACTAAGCAAGAACATTCAAACACATACTTGTGAGGAAAAATCCCCCAAAGGGGCAAAACCATTTATTTCCATTATAATATTGTAACATACAATTTCGGATTACAATGAAAATACAAGTGACTAAGAATTACCCTCAGGTATCGGATTCTGTAGTCGGCGGCTGGAAATATCCCTTTCCAGGAGGGCTGCAATGAAGAAGAAGAACGGTCTTCTCCACAAGGGTTGAACAGCAACTGGGTTTGTGTTCTTGGGTTACAAACAGATTCACAAATGTATGAGAGGTTGTGTGAATCAACAAAAACTGGAGTCTTGGGACTCAACACGTGAAGACTTAGAGTTTTTGTACTCAGAAAATCGTGTGGAAGTCTCCACTAAACCAACTTCTGATTGTGGGATTAAATAAGAAGTCCTGGGCCTTGAAAATCTGAACACGATCTATTTTGTGTTTATCCCAGGCGGACCGATCCGGGTCTGAGGCGAATCGGTCCGGGTAGGCGGACCGGTTCTTTTTATTTTAGGCATCTTCGGTTCGCTAGCAGTCCGGGGTATTCTGGCTTTTCAGTAGGCGGACCGGTTCGGGTATGAAGCGGATCGGTTCGCAGGCGGATCGGTTCTTTTATTCTGGGCGGACTGGTCCAGCTCTGCAGAAATCTAATTCCTTCTTCTTTTTGATATTCGGATCCATTGACGTAGATTCGGGCTTAAACATTCTTCAACGGTGTGACGGCGTATGACATAACTAATAAATGATGGACAAATTGTCCTTACAAATCTCCCCCTATGTCTATGCCGGTACAACATAAAAACATCCGAATTATCAAGTATGAAATTGCCTATACAAATCTACCCTTCCATGAACCCAAAACTGAAAAGGTACAATTGAATAAGACTTCATCGTTTTTTCTTCAACTCTTCAGGAATCTTCAACGCTTTTCTCATCAGGGTGTGTATTTCACTGATCATCAATGTAGTACCTACACACATGAGACAAAGCAATACCAAGTGACGTATCGAGTTTGAAATGAGATAAAAATATATATAGCAATTTATGAGAAAACTCAAAAGTTCAAAAACTCCCCCATAATAAGATAATTCATTCTCCCCCTTTTTATGATGTTCCCAAATAGACAAATGATAGAAATAATGCAAACAAGCAATGAAGGGGTGTCACAAGGAAATACACAACTATTTTTTTGAATTTTTCAAAAAAAATCACACCATGAATAAACACAGGACAACCAAGTCGATGATGACGGAAATGAATGGGTGTGATCAAATTTGATAGGAAAATCAATGCATACAAACATGACATATGTGCACGATGAATATTGGATATTCCTAGCGAATGAACTCAAATGCTTACTTTGGTGTAAAAGAATGACAATATAAGACATTGACTCAATCCAATCAACAAATCAAAGCTAAAAATGATTTCTACACCAATAACGTCCAAAACTTTTTAT
Source organism: Sambucus nigra (assembly GCA_949130495.1). NCBI lineage: Eukaryota > Viridiplantae > Streptophyta > Magnoliopsida > Dipsacales > Adoxaceae > Sambucus > Sambucus nigra. Next base: position 337,512,962 of record OX422208.1, read on the forward strand.
GCTTTTTCAGGACTTTCAAGGAAGTGCAAACCCGTTTATATTCTCCAACCAAACTCCCTCAGATATAATTTTGACTAGAGGCTTTCTAAATTCTCAAACTTTGGAGAATTGATGGTGAAACCTAATGGCCCATATTTGGCATGAATTGATTTTTATTGCCTTTAAATTTTTGGCCTCTTTTAACCTCTTTGGACCCCGGATAATAAAATTCCTCCATTTTTTAGGTCCTTTTGAACGATGGCTTTTGCGCAAAGAAGAGATAATTACCTTTCGCAGCCCCTCCCCATTCTTAAACAAACACTCAGTCTCACCAAAACGGTTTTTACATGCATTCCAATCTTGTCAAATTTTATCGCATATTGTAAGTTGTATAGACAGAATTAAGATGGAAACACTCAATCCAATATGTGATAGACAAGTGCAATAATCAAATATAGCCGTGGATATGTGAAATAAAGGAAATAGGAGTCAAACATGTAGGGAGATATCATTAATTACATCTCAAAGACTCCATACTAAGTAAAGTACATGGATGAAATGATGTAGCGTCTCAAATCTCTATCAAACAATCACACGGATAAATGGAATGAAGGTGTGACTTGGCTATCTTAAATGCTCATCCATAAAAGGTGCAAAATAAAATACAAAAATCTTTTTGTGTTTTTCTTGAAATATTAATATACAAAAACAAAAAAAAAAATCTTTTTGGATTTTTCAAACAAAATAAATAGCTGTACAATGAAAGAATGATACATATAAAACATACTTGCAATAGGAAGCATATGATATGAACATGAAAAAAAACATCATATTCTAGACATAGACCAACCCCTCAGTCAACTGTGCAAATCCCCAAAGACTTCCTAAGACTCTCAAATCTAAGGGCATCTTAAGGTTTCGTGAAAATATCGGCTAACTGACGGTTGGTGGGAACAAAACTCAGGGATACGACTTTCTCCTCAACTAGTTGTCAGATAAAGTGCTCACGTATCCTGATGTGCTTGGTGCGTGAATACTGGACTGGATTGCGGAATATGTGTATCGCGCTCGTGTTGTCACAGGAAATGGTCATGGTGTCCTGTGAAATCCCATAATCCTCCAGCATTTGCTTCATCCACAAGAGTTGCGTGCAACAACTCCCGGTGGCTATGTACTCAGCCTCCGTAGTGGACAAAGAGAAGGAATTTTGCTTCTTTCTTAGCCAGGAGACAAAAGCAGAACCAAAATAGAAACACCCACCAGTAGTGCTCCTATAACCATCTACATCCTCGGCCCAATCGGCATCTGAATAGGCAGACAAACGGTCATCAGTATCAAAGAAATACCAAATACCGTATGAGAGAGTCCCACTTACGTATTTAATAATATGTTTTAGAGCAAGTAAGTGTGATTCTTTCAGGGACGCCTGATATCGCGGACAGACTCCAACACTAAAGGCTATATCGGGACGACTGGCAGTCAGGTAGATAAGGCTACCTATCATGCTCTGATATAAGGTTTACTCTACGTCCTTGCCTGAAGTGTTCTTACTAAGCTTGGTAGTGGTACTCATAGGTGTACGTGCATGCTTAAAGGAGTCTAAACTAAATTTCTTCACTAGGTCTCTAGCATACTTGGATTGGGAGATGAACATCCCATCCTCTAGATGACGAACCTGGAGACCAAGGAAGAATGTAAGCTCACCAACCATGCTCATCTCAAACTCACTTTTCATCTCCTCCTCAAAGTGGTGAGCATGCTAGGAGCATGTGGATCCAAAGACTATGTCGTCTACATAGACCTGGGCAACCAAAATAGCACCGTCATCTCTCCTGACGAACAATGTCATATCTAATCCTCCTCTCTTGAAGCCACGAGCTAAGAGATAGGAAGTAAGCCTCTCGTACCAAGAACGGGGTGCTTGCTTCAAACCATACAAGGCTTTCCTCAGATAATAAACGTGCTCAGGGTGCTTAAGGTATTCAAACCCTTTTGGTTGTTCCACATAAACCTCCTCCTGTAGAATGCCATTCAGAAATGCACTCTTGACATCCATCTGATATAACTTGAAGCGCAGATGACATGCGATGGCGAGTAGTAGACGGACGGACTTAAGCCTCGCAACAGGAGCAAATGTCTCCCCAAAGTCTACACCCTCTATCTATGTGTATCCTTGAGCGACCAACCTAGCCTTATTTCAAATTATGGTACCATTTTCATCCATTTTATTCTTAAGAATCCATCGGGTACCTATCACATTAGTCTCACTAAGTCGGGGGACAAGTTCCCAGACATTATTCTTTTTAAACTGAAGCAACTCTTCCTGCATAGCAGATATTCAGTGTTCATCCTTGAGTGCTTCTTTATGATTTTTGGGCTCGACGTTGGACGTGTAGCAAAAGTGGCTAACGACGTTCTCTAGCTGAGCACGAGTCTTGACCCCAATAGTGGGATAACTAACAATGGCAGAAGGGTCATGACTCTTGCGAACCCAAGCAGGTGTGTCCCCTAGAACAGGAGTAGGGTCCACAGAGTGTGAGAGAGGGACAAGTAAATCACTGTCAGAAAAGTCCTCATCCTCACACTGAAGGTTAGGATCAATAACCGTTGGAGATTCGTCATCTTGCACGGTGACGTTTATTGATTCCATAACCTTCGATCTCTTCAGGTTAAAAACCTGGTATGCTCTACTAGCCGATGAATATCCTAGCAATATTCCCTCGTCTCTCCGGGAGTCAAACTTTCCTAATTTCTCTCTATCCCGTAGGATGTATCATTTACTCCCAAAGACACGGAAATATGCAAGGTTGGGCTTCTTGCCAGTCCACAACTCATAAGGTGTCTAAAGTGTGTGTGGACGCAGAAAACCCTATTCACCATGTGGCATGCAGTAGACACTGCCTCTGCCCAAAATCTCCTAGAAACTTTACGACCTAGAAGCATAGATTTGGCCATTTCCTGGATCGTTCTATTCTTTCTCTCAACAATCCCATTTTGCTGAGGAGTCTTCAAAGGAGAAAACTCATGTTTGATCCCAAGGCTATCACAATACAAATTTACCTTTGCTTCCTTAAATTCAGTGTCGTTGTCACTACGTGATCTGTTAATAGTGACTCCGTGTTGATTTTGTAGGACACGGCACTTGGTCGTTAAAAACTCTACATCATTGGATTTCTCTCTCAGAAAACCTACAATGGAGTACCTGGAGAAATCATCTACCATCACTAAGATATACCTCTTACCACCCAGACTCTCAGTACGAGTGGGACCCATAAGGTCCATGTGTATAAGCTCAAGAACACGAGAGGTGGTAATGGAATGCAACTTCCTATGGGGACTACGAATTTGTTTTCCCATCTGACAGGGTCCACAAACCGTCGAAGTTGGCCTTCCAAGAGATGGTAAGCCACGTACTAGGTCCTTTCTAGCTAAGCGAGTGAGATCTCTAATATTTATGTGACCTAGACGTTGGTGCCACAGATCCATAGGAGTGATCGTGGCGCTGTTGCAGACAAGTGAGGATGTGGGCTCAGTCCCATAGCAATTATCCTTTGTCCTCACCCCTTGCACTATTAGTTTATCGGCTTGATTATAGACCTTAGAAGCGTCCCGATCAAATATTACTACAAAGTCAGCGTCGCACAGCTGGCTAATGCTGAGAAGGTTTGCTTTCAAACCTTTGACGTACAAAACATTTTCTAGCTTAGGAAAACCAGGTTACTCTATAGTACCTCGTCCTATAATGCTAGACTTGCTCCCATCTCCAAAGGTGACTCTGCCATCCTGATAATCCTCAAGAGATGTAAAAAATGAGGCATCACCTGTCATATGTCTGGAGCACCCACTGTCAAAATACCACTGTGAGGTATTATGTGCTTTGAGAGCAACATGAACAACAAAGGCCTTTTTATCTTTCTTAGGTACCCAAGAAGTGGAGACCTTTTGTTTGCCTTTGTTGTTGTTGGTTTTAGCTGGAATGTGAGAAGTATTCACTGACGGCAAAGGCATCCGTCAAAATTCCTCCATCAAACTCTGAGAGGTGGTAGCTAAAACCTCAACTCGCTCTCTCAGACTGGTAAAATCATCAGTATGCTGACGTGGAGTTGTAGTACGTCGTGTCCGACCAATGCTATAGCAAAACTCCCTGAGGTGGCCTTTTCTTTTGCAATAGGTACAAAAGAACACAGTCAAAGGCGGACCTTGGTTTTCTTTTCTCGGTCGAACTATCCTTTGAGGTTTTTGACGATGACCATAAGGAGTAGTAGTAAACTTAGGAACTGGTCCAGGTGCAATTTGAGAGGTGAATCTTTCCCATTTTCCCTAATATGTCCTCTATTTGTACCTTGACTTCTCGTGCTTTCTCGAGATCATGAGTCAACTGGGCAACAAAGGCTTCAAGTTTTTTTCGAGTCTCCACGGAGGAATGGAGCTCACTCGTAAGACTAGCCACTTGTTTAGTCAAGTCCCCTCTTTCTTTCTAAAAAACTCTCTCTCTCTCTTTCTCTCTAAATAAACTCTCTTTCTCAGAACAAGCAGATTCTCTCTCTCTCAGGGCGGTGAAGGTGGAGGAATCTCTCTCTCTCGCCTTTCTTAAATCTTCCTCTAAGTCGGTAATCTTAAGAACTAGCTCTTTGTTACGTTTTTTAGTTTTAAATGACTCAGAATATAACTCAGCGTAGGCGCGTTAAATATCACTCTCGCTCTCACTTGAGTTGTCCTCCCCCTCACTCACATCGATCTCACTGTCGAGGTGCCCTGTGAAGCATCATCCTCATCGTCGTGAGGATAACTAGGAGTGCTCACTTAACTGGCCATGAATGAGGTGAAGTTACACTCATGCGGTGACTCATCTCCTGAACCCACCGTCTCGACCTCACTGTCGTCTCTAAGAGTAGCATTAAGGACAGCTTTCCCTTTCTCTCTATTCAGACGAGTGGCACACTCAAAGGCTCTATGACCCCTACCATCGCACTCAAAGCATCTCTCACTTTCTTTCTCAGGAGGATTTTTGGAATCTTTTTCATTTTTCTTTTCAACCTTATTTTTCTCAAATTTCTTTTTATCTTTAAAATTGCCATTTTTCTTAAATTTGAGAATCCTCTTGAAATTTTTTGCAAAAAGAGCCAAATCATCCAAGTCAAAATCACACTCAGAATCTGACGTGTCAGTCTCTCTCTTTCTAGATGACTCTTCCCTCTTTCTATCCGACCCCTCACTCTTTTTCTATTTAGCATTAAGTGCAATTCCCTTATCTTTAGACCTAGCAGTTTTAGGGAACATATCAATTTCATAAGTTTGCAAATCTCCTACAAGTTCTTCCAATTTTAGCGTATTTAAATTGCCCATAGAATTTAGCACAATGACTTTAGGGATAAAACGCTTAGGCAAAGAACGAAGAATCTTTTTAACAACTTTGGCATTAGGAATATATTCACCAAGATTAAAGCTAGTATTAACAATGTCAAAAAGTCTAGCATAGAAATCATCAAAACATTCAGTCTCATGCATGGTGATGGTTTCAAATTGAGTTGTCAAATTTTGCAATTTAGACTCTTTCACAGCATTTGTTCCTTCATGGGTGAGTTGTAAAACATCCCATGCCTCCTTCGACGTGGTGCACGTCATGATATGTCGGAACTCATCGGGAGTGATGGAACCGGAAATAGCACTCAAACCTTTAGAGTTAAAAGAAGACCATCTAAATTCATCTTCAGTCCAAGAGGTGACAGATTTTAAATTAGTCACATTTTCCACAGTGACAGAGGGAGGTGTCCACCCTTTTTAAACTAAAATCCAAACCCTTTCATCTATGGCTTTTAAAGCCGACCTCAGTCGGGCTTTCCAATATGCATAATTTGCCCCGTCAAAAACAGGCAATTTATTATATGATTTCTCCATTTGAACACGCACTTTTTCAATAATCAATTTTTCAGAAAATTGATATCTTTGTGGAAAAATTAGGAATACGCAATAGATTAGCGTAACCTTCTCTGATACCAAAGGCTGAGAAGAGTATGCGCTTGTGTTCAAATGAGGAAATTATATATTAAACACCTTTTAACCAAAACAAACTCTAAACATGCAACAATATGTGATTGAATAAGATAATTAACTAAGCAAGAACATTCAAACACATACTTGTGAGGAAAAATCCCCCAAAGGGGCAAAACTATTTATTTCCATTATAATATTGTAACGTATAATTTTGAATTACATTGAAAATACAACTGACTAAGAATTACCCTCATGTATCGGATTCTGTAATCGGCGGCTGGAAATATCCCTTTCCAGGAGGGCTGCAATAAAGAAGAAGAATGGTCTTCTCCACAAGGGTTGAACAATAACTGGGTTTGTGTTCTTGGGTTACAAATAGATTCACAAATGTATGAGAGGTTGTGTGAATCAACAAAAACTGGAGTCTTGGGACTCAACAGGTGAAGCCCTAGAGTTTTTTACTCGGAAAATCGTGTGAAAGTCTCCACAAAACCAACTCCTCGTAGTGGGATTAAATAAGAAGTCCTGGGCCTTAAAAATCTGAACACGATCTGTTTTGTGTTTATCCCAGGCGGACTGGTCCGGGTCTGAGGCGAATCGGTCCGGGTAGGCGGACCGATTCTTTTTATTTTAGGCATCTTCGGTTCGCTAGCAGTCTGGGGTATTCTGGCTTTTCAGTAGGCGGACCGGTCCGGGTATGAGGCGGACCGGTTCGCAGGCGGATCGGTTCTTTTATATAGGGCGGACCGGTCCGGCTCTGCAGAAATCTAATTCCTTCTTCTTTTTGATATTCAGATCCGTTGACGTAGATTCGGGCTTGAATATTCTTCAACAGTGTGACAGCGTATGACATAACTAATAAATGATGGACAAATTGTACTTACAAAGGCAAGAAAATAAAAGTGTAAAAAATGGAAAAAATATTAGAAATAGAAAAGAAAATGAGCAAAAGCCCGAAAAAAACACTTATGGACATCATTGGGAGATTTTCAAATTCCAAATTTCCCAACCAATCCCATTTTACCCAAATACAACTTAAACCCAAGAAAGTCCAAACCGAGTCCATATTGTGAAACTGATTACCTCGTGGAGAGCTAAGGCACAAAAGATAATGAAAGAGATTAAATGTGCGCATTAGAGATGATGTTTTCCATTTCCCTATGACCGTAACCCAATGATGACATATTTTCACCTAAAATAGTTCGTCTTTCAAAGTTGTGTGCGTGAATTCGTGTCCATTACATTTAATCTTATAAATCACGCATATTAAGAGAATAAGCCACAATTTTGAGGGATTCATTTGTGAGAGCATCCCGAGAGATTTTGAAATCAAAGCGAATTTTTGAAAATTAACGTAATGATCAATCAGTGGAAATTAGAGGTTCGATTATTTGTCTTCGCACACACACACACTATGATTTGAGACTTGTGAATATGATTTTAAGGTGGCCATTTTGGGGGGAGTTTAAATTATACATTTTTTACGTATTTTGAAATTTCTTGAGTAGAAAACGAATTTTGTGGGTATATTAACTGCAAACCCTCACGAGACACCACTCGTCCTACTAGGGTAACCTAGGGGTTTAAAGGCTTATTGAATAGGCTAAATGCAATCCCTTTCCCGTAAAAAGTGTATTATATCCCAATAAAGTTCTTGAAGGGTCCTTAACTCACACTCTTTTACTTTTACAATGCTCGGGATGCGAAAATTTCTAAGTTAGGGGGGTTTGATTTGGCATAAATATTGTATATGTATCCCCTTAATTTTGGTATTTCTATGATCCTGTGGAGTGTAATTGACTTGATTTTATCTCATTATCATGCTACTAACTCTCCTTGGATAGTACCTCATGTTTTGTGTATCTCTTATGTGTTTTACAGGTATTTTATGCAAGTTAGTGCGAAAGAGAACTCAAAAGAATAAAGAAAACCAAAGAAATGGAGTGTTCAAGGGAATTTTTGTAATTTTGTAGCCTGAGTCCGAATGTAGGGCCAACTTCAAAGTTTAAGAGCTTGAAATTACAAGAATACTGGAAAAAGCGTCACCCCACTTCGAGCTACGGTGAAGAAGTTATGCAAGTTTGAAGATTGAGAAAGAAATCCCAAAATCCAAATGAAAAAAAGGCGACCAAGGCTTGGCCATTCTGAAAATCCGAACTGGTTCACCTAGGACCCGAATCAGTTCGCGTTTTGTCACGCTCCAGATCCGTTAAAAATTAATCACGCTTTCTAAGTGTGACAAAATTTTCAGATACGGGATTTTCATTTTGTCCTAATCTTTTAGCAAAAATAGATTTATATTTTGGGGACTCTTCTAAACGATTTGTAACCTATATATTTAGTCATTATGACTCTTTTCATTCAGAATTCATTCATGTAAAAGATCCTAATCAAGGAGGAACATCTATGGCAATAATTTACATATGTTGCACCTTTAATTCAAGAGATTTTCTAGTTTTTCTTCAAGCTTTGATTTCTTCTTGCATGTTCTTGTTCTTCAATCTTAGTAACCTTTATTTCCAGAACTTTTATTATTATTTCTCATGTTTAATCTCACTTTTCACACAATTATGAATTCATAGAATTTAGATTTCTTGTTCAAGCAAAGTTTAATCATGTCTAGCTAGATTTCTAAGGGTTGGGATGCTTGAACCCAACCCGATGTAGTTTGCACGAATAAAAAATTAGTCTTCGAATTAAATAATGATTGAATCGTGTTGTGTAGTGATCACAACTGTCGTAGGTCTTTTAACCTCATTTTCTCTAGGTAACTGTGGTGTTTAAGGATGCGATGCGCATGTTTACTATTTTGACATTGCGTTATTCTTGCACTTGATTATGCATGATGCGGGCTAGTACCGTCATATATGTAATGCTTGAGATTAATAAAGACCGGGTTTAATCAGTTATCTAATTCAATCTATTTT